>OZ022511.1:64176476-64912054 GCA_963989385.1 Ctena decussata
ATTTACTAAGACAAATTCTGATCTCATAATTTGAATTGAAGATTGTTTTTGTCCCCCGCCTTTTCGAAGAAAAGCGGAGGGACATAGTTTTCGGCATTCCGTCCGTCCGTCCTTCCGTCTTTCCGTCCTTCCGTCCTTATTTCCGTCCTTCCGGCCCCCTAATGTAGTAGGTACCTTGTGTGCGCAACTCCTCCTACAGTTTTTTGCCGATTCTTTCGAAACTTTACAGATGTTTTTGTCATGGTCTGAAGATACGCATGTGGTTTGGATATAATCCTGAGATTATTTTTATTACTTTTTCCACAAGTTAAACTTAGTAATTTTTTAGGCGTTTTTACTATCAAAGTGACTAGGTAGTGGGTACCTTGTGTGCGCAACTCCTCCAATAGTTTTATGCCGATGCCTTTGAAACTTCACAGGTGTTTTGGTCATGGTCTGAAGATACGCATGTGGTTTGGATATAATCCTGAGATTATTTTTTGTCACTTTTTCCACAAGTTGAACTTAGTAATTTTTTAGGCGTTTTTGCTATCACAGTGACTAGATAGTGGATACCTTGTGTGGGCAACTCCTCATACAGTTTTATGCTGATTCCTTTGAAACTTCACAGGTGTTTTGGTCATGGTCTGAAGATAAGCATGTGGTTTGGATATAATCCTCACATTATTTTTTATTACTTTTTTCGCAAATTGAACTTAGCCATTTTTCATAAATTTTTACTATCAAAGTGAATAGATAGTGGGTACCTTGTGTGGGCAACTCCTCCTACAGTTTTATGCCGATTCCTTTGAAACTTCACAGGTGTTTTGATCATGGTCTGAAGATATGCATGTGCTTTGGATATAATCCTCACATTATTTTTTTTATTACTTTTTTCACATTTTTAACTTAGCCGCTTTTCCAGCTCAAACACTTTAGTGTTTATACAGTGGAGACCTAGTTTCCAAGGCGGGGGACATAAATTCGTCGAATTTGCTTGTTTCAACTATAAATGAGCCGCGACATTACAAAACCAACAAAGTGGTTGTGCGCCCAGCGCAGACAGATCAGCCTGGGCATCCGCCCAGTCTGATCAGTGTCTTCACTGTCCGCATGCAGGTAGCTTAGACCCTTAGCTACTGTTTTAGCACTTAAGTCTGATCAGACTGGGTGGATGTCCAGGCTGGTCTGAGTCTGTGCTCGACGCACAACCACATTGTTGGTTGTGTTGTGTCGCAGCTCAAATGTCTGAAGTTGACTCTTTCATCTTTGAATTTCTTTTAAAATGGGATAGCACAGAATAGCAGTGATAAGTTCAGGTCAGATAACTTTTTATACTCTGTGCTGCTGACAAGTAATAAACTTTTAACAGTATATGTATGTATAGAAACACTATGCATTTTAAGAATACAGTTAACATTGAACTGTGATGTCATTTTATTTTAGAGACTTTTTATTAACACTTTTTATGGTACTTCATTGTGCACTTTTGTGAGCCCTTGTTTGTTTTGAGTTTTTGTGCTGTTAGAATCTCTGTTTAAGAATATATATTTATGTATTATATGAAGACTTTTTCATCAACTTCATTCCATAATGTCGTAACTGGCATTTTGTTACTTTTGAGAAAAATGAGATTTTGATTTAGCACTTAATAGTATATATATATATATATATATATATATATATATATATATATATATATATATATATATATATATATATATATATATATACTATGCAAAATA
Organism: Ctena decussata; assembly: GCA_963989385.1. Classification (NCBI taxonomy): domain Eukaryota; kingdom Metazoa; phylum Mollusca; class Bivalvia; order Lucinida; family Lucinidae; genus Ctena; species Ctena decussata. The sequence continues at coordinate 64,178,201 of OZ022511.1, forward strand.
TATTTAGCAATTTTTTAGCTCACCTGAGCCAGCGGCTCCGGGGGAGCTTATAGGATGGTAAGGCTCCGTCGTCGTCCGTCGTCCGTCCGTCGTCGTCCGTCGTCCGTCCGTCGTCGTCCGTCGTCCGTCCGTCGTCCGTCCACAATTTCAAACGACTTCTCCTCTGAAACCGCTGGGCCAATTGTAACCAAATTTCATATAGAGCCTCCTGGGACCTTAGGAACGAAAAGTTGTTCAAACGGTCCTGGTCACATGACCAACATGGCCGCCACGCCCATATATGGTAAAAACCTAAAAAAATCTTCTTCTCCAGAACCAATAGGCCGATGGCCTTGAAACTTGGTATGTAGCATTGGGTACGCGAGTACTACCAAGATTGTTCAAATTATGACCTTGGGTTGACCTTGACCTTTTTTACGGCAAGGTCAAATTTGCTTCCTTGTGCTTTTATATGGCAAAATGCCAGAACATAAGATATATTGGAAACTGTTGAAGATTTTGGGCTAAAAACCAGTATCTACAGTCATCTTAATGAGTACGTGAAGATTTATGACTTTAAGAGGTCAAGGTCATTCTTTGACCTTTGACCCAGAACTCTCATATTTTGACAATTTCGAACAATCTCCTCAACAGCCACTGAGCCAATTGAAACCAAATTTCATATAGAGCCTCCAGGGGTTGAGGGAACAAAAATTTATTCATACTGTCCTGGTCACATGACCAACATGGCCGCCACGCCCATATATGGTAAAAACCTTTAAAAATCTTCTTCTCCAGAACCAATTGAACGATGGCCTTGAAACTTGGTATGTAGCATTGGGTACTCGAGTACTATCAAGATTGTTCAAATTATGACCTTGGGTTGACCTTGACCATTTTACTGCAAGGTCAAATATGGGAAAATGCTAGAACATATGATTTCATTGAAAGTTTTGAAGAGTAAGGCCTAAAATTGGTTAATGCAGTTGAGTACATGAAGATTTATGAGTATAAGAGGTCAAGGTCATTCTATGACCTTTGACCCAGAACTCTCATATTTTTACATTTTCAAACAATCTTCTCCAAAGCCACTGGGCCAATTGTAACCAAATTTCATATAGAGCCTCCAGGGGTTGAGGGGATGAAATTTTGTTCAAAAGGTTCAGGTCACATGACCAACATGGCCGCCACGCCCATATATGGTAAAAACTTTTAAAAATCTTTTTCTCCAGAACCAGTTGACCGATGGCCTTGAAACTTGGTATGAAGCATTGGGTATTCCAGTTCTATCAAGAGTGTTCAAAATGATAACCTTGGGTTGACCTTGACCATTTTACGGGAAGGTCAAATAAGGGAAAATGCTAGAACATAAGATTTCATTGAAAGTTTTGAAGATTTAGGCCTAAAAATTGGAAAATGCAGTCATCTTAATGAGTACATCAAGATTCATAAGTACAAGAGGTCAAGGTCATTCTTTGACCTTTGACCCTGAATTCTCATAGTTTGACAATTTCAAACTTCTTTTGAAAAGCCAATTGTAACCAAATATCATATAGAGCCTTCAGGGGTTGAGGAAACGAAAATTTCTTCAAATGGTCTGGGTCACATGACCAACATGGCCGCCATGACCATATATGGTAAAAACCTTTAAAAATCTTCTTCTCCAGAACCAGTTGACCGATGGCCTTGAAACTTGGTATGTGGCATTGGGTACTCCAGTATTATCAAGATTGTTCAAATTATGACCTTTGCTTGACCTTGACCTTTTTATGGCAAGGTCAAATATGGCAAAATGCTACAACATAAGCTTTCATGGGAATTTTTGAAGATTTTGGCCTAAAAATTGGTATATACAGTCATCTTAATGAGGTCATGAAGAATTATGAGTACAAGAGGTCAAGGTCATTCTTTGACCTTTGACCCAGATCTCTCATATTTTTACATTTTCAAACATTTTCTCAAAAGCCAAAGGGCCAATTGTAGTCACATTTCATATAGAGCCTCCAGGGGTTGATGGAACAAAAATGTGTTCAAATGGTCCAGGTCACATGACCAACATGGCCGCCATACCCATTTATGGTATAAACATTTAATATTTTTCTTCTCCAGAACCAATATGCCTATGGCCTTGAAACTTGGTAAGTAGCATGGAGTACTAGAGTACTTCCAAGACTGTTCAAATGATGACCTTGGGTTCACCTTGACCTTTTTTTGCAGCATGGTCAAATATGGGAAAATGCTAGAACATAAGATTTCATGGAATGTTTTGAAGATTTTGGTCTAAAAAATGGTATATATGGTTGTCTTAATGCGTATTAGCACATGAAGATTTATGAGTACAAGAGGTCATGGTCAGTCTTTGACTTTTGACCCTAGACTCATATTTTGACAATTTCAGACATAAGAAAAAGCGACTTTGCCTATTGCTCAGGTGAGCGGATCAGGGCCTCATGGCCCTCTTGTTCTATTTTGCAATTTTTCTCATTACTGAAGTGCAACATTGAGCGAAATTAAATTGCATTGAAGGGAACCGTTTTTGGGGCTTAAGATACTATGGGATTACAGAAGCCATCTTTAAAAACGATATTGGGGAAAAGCGATAAGTACAGAAGGGGTCTTTAGCCGAAATTCGCACCCATTGAAAGGCAACAGAAACATGGCAAGCAGGTGAATTTTTGTACGGTCTTTCTCATCATTTTCATGCCCAGTTTTCTTGTCAAAGCTATTGAATATGTAAAAGATATGGCTAAGCTTAACAACGGACGAATCTTAGCCTGCGCAATTGACGTTAAAACATTATAATTCGGTCCAATGTGCAATGATTCACGGGTGTTTCAGTTTCAGTTCAATGCAGAATCAAAACCCGAGAAAAATTGAAATTAAAGGTCACACCATGATTTATTTAACTGTGAAGTTTCTTCATTGAAGTATAACGTAACTGTGAGAAAATGATGACGTTTGTCTGAGACTTTTGACTTACGCTCAGTAGCCGGGAAGAATTCTCTTTCTGAATTGTATACGTTATCATATTGGTAGATACCAAACAATTATACACTCGGAAGGGGATTCAAGAAATACCGATTAGAAACAACTTTTTAAGACGATAACGTAAAAACAAAGGAAAACGTCAAATTTTCGAACATTGTAAACCTCATACTCGTAGCATATTCAAATGTTTTAGAGCGTTTTCCTTTATTTGAACACCAAACCAGCCGCCTCATTATGGTTTTGGCTTTTGCACATGATCAAAAATGTCCTTCAGATACAATGGTCATAAAAACTGACGTCACGGTAGTTCAAACGCTACAATTGAACAATCTTGAATCTTTTACCTGCCAGACCATCTCGAATAATCGGCCTTTGTATCTTTCTGCAGTAAAGTGACAATAAAATCCTAATATGGTGGATCTGAGACGTACAAGAAATTGCTATATTTATTGTGCATAGTATATATATATATATATATATATATATATATATATATATATATATATATATATATATATATATATAGGGAGAAATGAGACAAACATCAAACAAAAATCTTCCCGGTAGCACTGGATCCAACAAATGGATTCAAAATGATTGAAATAAGTATATGGTAGGATTAAATCATCAACAGTGCAAAACAATATTTACTGAGCGCTTTCGGCTTTCGCCTTCTTCAGAGTTTACAGGTACAAGAAAAAAATCAAAATTTCAACATTTCTACAGGTAAATCAAGAAAAAACAAAATAATCATGAAAACGTTTCTCAATTTACTATTCAAATTCACATTAAACGACCAAAGAAATTGAAAAAAGGTCGTTTAACAAAGCAAAATTGCTACAAGGCGGCCGTTTCACGGCCCCAGTTCGAATTTGAAATTGCAAATGGCTGCCAAAATGAGAAAAATCGTATTATGCGATTTGTAGCGGTGTATTTATAGCGATATACATACATTCTGTATACTGGCCATTCAGCTCTGATGCAAAACTCACCATAATGAAGGAAAAAGAGAATTTTACATGTAATTGCATCGCTACAAAAGCAAGAGTGGAACACTGTATGTCTGGAATAATGCAAGATGCCCCTGCAGAAATAGACTGAAGGTGGGACCGAGGCTAATCTCCTTTGTTAATGCCGCTTGGATTCAAAGTGTTAAGACGACGTATCCAGTAGCTCTCACGACTTTTTCTGGCATTGTCTTTCCACTCTGAATTGCTTTCTAAGCAGCAAACAGAGGCATGACTGAGAAAGTCATGTCCTTGCAAGCAAAAGTGCTCAGCGGTAGGAGATCTTTCAAATCTCTTGTGTCTCCAGTCATCTCTGTGACCATTCATTCTGATATTCAGAGGGCCCTTGGTTTCCCCAACATACTGCTTTCCACACTTGCCACAAGAGATCAGATACACAACATTCTGTGTCCTACAATTGGTGTCACCTTTAAGCTTGACACGAGCACCACTGGACGATGTGGCTGTCTGAGAGGGACAGCCACATCGTCCAGTGGTGCTCGTGTCAAGCTTAAAGGTGACACCAATTGTAGGACACAGAATGTTGTGTATCTGATCTCTTGTGGCAAGTGTGGAAAGCAGTATGTTGGGGAAACCAAGGGCCCTCTGAATATCAGAATGAATGGTCACAGAGATGACTGGAGACACAAGAGATTTGAAAGATCTCCTACCGCTGAGCACTTTTGCTTGCAAGGACATGACTTTCTCAGTCATGCCTCTGTTTGCTGCTTAGAAAGCAATTCAGAGTGGAAAGACAATGCCAGAAAAAGTCGTGAGAGCTACTGGATACGTCGTCTTAACACTTTGAATCCAAGCGGCATTAACAAAGGAGATTAGCCTCGGTCCCACCTTCAGTCTATTTCTGCAGGGGCATCTTGCATTATTCCAGACATACAGTGTTCCACTCTTGCTTTTGTAGCGATGCAATTACATGTAAAATTCTCTTTTTCCTTCATTATGGTGAGTTTTGCATCAGAGCTGAATGGCCAGTATACAGAATGTATGTATATCGCTATAAATACACCGCTACAAATCGCATAATACGATTTTTCTCATTTTGGCAGCCATTTGCAATTTCAAATTCGAACTGGGGCCGTGAAACAGCCGCCTTGTAGCAATTTTGCTTTGTTAAACGACCTTTTTTCAATTTCTTTGGTCGTTTAATGTGAATTTGAATAGTAAATTGAGAAACGTTTTCATGATTATTTTGTTTTTTCTTGATTTACCTGTAGAAATGTTGAAATTTTGATTTTTTTCTTGTACCTGTAAACTCTGAAGAAGGCGAAAGCCGAAAGCGCTCAGTAAATATTGTTTTGCACTGTTGATGATTTAATCCTACCATATATATATATATATATATATATATATATATATATATATATATATATATATATATATAGATACAACATTATGAAACTCAAAATAACTCTTTACAGGTGAGTGTTACAATGTTTTAAACCAAAACCACATTACCATGTAGACCCTGACCCCATGTTTGCTCTGATATGTGTCTCTCAAAAACTGAAAATTTGAAGTAATACAACATTATGGAATTAAGGTGACTATTTATTTATGACAACATATGAAAATATGACACAGGATTGGACATAGGTTAGGCCTTTATTTGCCCTCTTCCAGGGAAAGGGCAAATATAGGCCTAACCTATGTCCAGGTATAGGACAAATGTAGGCGTAGCATGTGTCCAATCCTCTGACTGGTATGCTATTATGTTGCTGTACAAGTTCTTATGAATAAATATGAAGACTATGATAGCATGTATGTGATATGGTACTGTCAATGTATGAAAAGATGACATGTCATTCCAGATTTATTTTGCATATTTGGATATCTCTGCCATTTCTGCACTGGGTTCTGCCAGCATTAAGGTATTTGGGTATGCCCCATTTTACAAAGGGCAACAATTTTTTTTACTTCCTGTTTGCTTCCCTTGACAACAAAGCCCTTTCAAAATGGGATCTACTTATAAAGGAAAGAATTTGCTCTTTTGGGAGCAAATTCTTTCCTATATGAGTTGACCCCATGTATAAAGGAGACAAAAATGAAAATGGTAGAGTTGCTTCCCCTGAGAGTGTACCCATTCACCTTAAATTTGGGCAAGTTTCAGAGGATGACTTGTAAACAGTTGGAAAACAGTGCAGATCCTGACCAGACTGCTTCTAAGGACCGGCTGTCAAAATCTTTGTAGATATGGTAATTTATTAATTATTATTGTTTATTGAACAAAGCAAATGTAAAACTATTTTAAACACAAGTGATCTCAACAGTTTTAAAGTGTTAACTGGTTTCTGACCAAAGTCCTGCAGAGCTGGGGGCAAGAGGATTAACTAATGCTATATCAGTTCTCCATAAAAAAGTATGTTGTGACCCCATATTAGAACTGCCTCAGTGAGGTGGTTCCAATTAGGGGCCGAAACATACATATTTTTGCGAATTAGGTAAGAATTTCGGAGAATTATCAAAATCCTGTTTCGGACTCTGACAGTGCTGATGTATGTACATGTACTATTAGCACATGTGGTCTACTCAAGGTGAAATATTACACTTTCAGGGGAAGCAACTCTGCCATTTTCAGTTTGCCTCCCTCTTTAATGGGAGTCAACTCTTACAGGAAAGAATTTGCTCCTCTAGGAGCAAATTCTTTCCTTTAAGAGTAGATCCCATTTTGGAAGGGGTTCATAAGTCCAGGGAAGCAGTCAGGAGGACACAGAAATGTTTGTCTTGATAAGAATGGTAGGAAAACAGGTAGGTGTACTCATACATATTCATTATACCCCCGGTATACGAAGTATATAGGGGGTATATAGTTTTTGGTCTTTCCGTTAATATGTTTGTGTGTGTGTGTGTATGTTAACATTTTTTCTGTCACAGATTTCTCAGGAACCACTATAGCTAGGACTTTGAAATTTGGTACAAACGTTGGGTTTGACTAGTTGTACCGTGTAAGAGAGAATCAGCCTTCTCCTGCTTATCAGTCCCTTTGTTTGTCCATTTTTTCTTTCTCTCCAATTAAATTTTTGTCACAGACTTCTCAGGAACCACTAAAGCTAGGAGTTTGAAATTTGGTACAAACGTTGGGTATGAGTAGTTGTACAGTGTAAGAGAGAATCTGCCTTCTCCTGCTTATCGGTCCCTTTGTTTGTCCATTTTTTCTTTCTCTCCAATTAAATTTTTGTCACAGATTTCTCAGGAACCACTATAGCTAGGACTTTGAAATTTGGTACAAACGTTGGGTATGACTAGTTGTACCGTGTAAGAGAGAATCGGCCTTCTCCTGCTTATCAGTCCCTTTGTTTGTCCATTTTTTCTTTCTCTCCAATTAAATTTTTGTCACAGACTTCTCAGGAACCACTACAGCTAGGACTTTGAAATTTGGTACAAACGCTGGGTATGACTAGTTGTACTGTGTAAGAGAGAATCTGCCTTCTCCTGCATATCGTTCCCTTTGTTTGTCCATTTTTTCTTTCTCTCCAATTAAATTTTTGTCACAGATTTCTCAGGAACCACTATAGCTAGGACTTATAATTTTGGTACAAACGTTGGGTATGACTAGTTGTACTGTGTAAGAGAGAATCAGCCTTCTCCTGCTTATCAGTCCCTTTGTTTGTCCATTTTTTCTTTCTCTCCAATTAAATCCACGGTATACGAAGTATATAGAGGGTATATAGTTTTTGGTCTTTCCGTTAATATGTTTGTGTGTGTGTGTGTGTTAACATTTTTTCTGTCACAGATTTCTCAGGAACCACTATAGCTAGGACTTTGAAATTTGGTACAAACGTTGGGTTTGACTAGTTGTACCGTGTAAGAGAGAATCAGCCTTCTCCTGCTTATCAGTCCCTTTGTTTGTCCATTTTTTCTTTCTCTCCAATTAAATTTTTGTCACAGACTTCTCAGGAACCACTACAGCTAGGACTTTGAAATTTGGTACAAACTTTGGGTATGAGTAGTTGTACCGTGTAAGAGAAAATCTGCCTTCTCCTGCTTATCGGTCCCTTTGTTTGTCCATTTTTTCTTTCTCTCCAATTAAATTTTTGTCACAGATTTCTCAGGAACCACTATAGCTAGGACTTTGAAATTTGGTACAAACGTTGGGTATGACTAGTTGTACCGTGTAAGAGAGAATCAGCCTTCTCCTACTTATCAGTCCCTTTGTTTGTCCATTTTTTCTTTCTCTCCCATTAAATTTTTGTCACAGATTTCTCGGGAACTGCTTCTGCTAGGATTTTGATATTTTGTACAAACATTGAGTATAACTAGTTGTATCATGTAAGAGAGAATCAGCCTCTTCCTGCTTATCATTCTCTTTGTTTGTATTTTTTCTTTCTCTCCAATAAAATGTTTGTTAAAGATTTCTTAGGAACCCCTTTAGCTAGGATTTTGAAATTTGGTTCAAATGTTGTGTATGACAAGTTGTACTGTGTAATTGAGAATCAGCTTTCTCCTGCTTTTCATTCCCTTTGTCCTTTTTTTTCTTTCTCTCTAATTTTTGTCACAGGTTTCTTTGTTCTCATGAGATCCACAGTCTTCAAATTTTGTATACATCTTGAGAATGGCCATATATATTGGTGGAAAGATAATCAAGATGCTTAGATTTCTTTTGGCCTTCTTTTTCTTTTTTCTGTTTCCCATCTCTCACTCCAATGTAATAAATGGAAAAATTTATGTCAAAAATTTCTCTGATTGCTATGTTATTAGGTTAACATCTAGGTTTAAACTGATTAGTTGACATCATTTGGATGCTGCTGCTGACTTAAGGTCAAGGTCACAGACGTAGAAGTTTATGTAAACTTACGTTGAAATTTTGTGTTAAATTTGTATATTTTTTTGATAACATAATTTGCTTTTATTTTAATGGAACCTTTTGGCATTTGTCTTTAGGCCTTTTACTGGATTTGTAATAGATTGTCCATCTGTCTGTCTGTTAGTTAACATTTGCTTGTATTAAATGTGTTTTTGTTAGGCGTTGGCGCTGGCCGGGGGTATACGTGAGCCCCTGCTCACATGCTCTAGTTTAATATGCATGACGTTTTATTAATATATATGCAAAGAAATCCTGTAGAAAGGAGCCTATAGGAGTAAAGAATGATAGTAATAGATATTATTGAACATAGACCATGAAATGAAAATTATTTGTTGTATATTGCACTTTTAAGTGAATAAATCAAGTTAAATGCTTCAAAGTTGTCATTGTATTTTACCAGTGTATTTGAGGGATATCTTAGAAGATGGTGTCTGAGGTTTACAGCTGCTTGAAAATACTTAGTGACAGTTGTAAGTTACTGGTTTTCCTTAAATGAACATATTTGGAGCAACTGTCTTCATCGGCTGGCATTGCCCGATGTCCATTCGTCCATCCATCTGTCCTATCATCAGTCCATAAGATAACATATTTGTTCAAGTTTTGCATTCCAGTTTTTTGAGATCTTACATTTTCCAAACCCTTTGTTGGGCTGGGCTTTTATTTGGCATGGTGATAGATAATGGTCCATAGTTTTATTCTGTACCACCCCCACCCATGCTTGCCTGTGACCTTGAGGTCAAGGTCACAGAGTTTGACTTTTCATGTTAAATTTTTGCCTTCAAGTTATTAAGATCTCTATATAATTCAAACCCTCTGTTGGGTTGGATTTGTGTTAAGCATGATGATAGATGTTGGTCCAAAGTTTGATTCTCTACCATCCCCACCCATGCCTGTGACCTAGAGGTCAAGGTCACGGAGTTTGACGTTTCATGTTAAAATCTTTTTGTGTTAACGCTTGTAAGATCATATCATCCAAACCCTTTGTTCAGTTAAGTTTATGTGTCCAAAGTTAGTTGTAGTACTATCTTTATACATGCCTGTGACCAGCAGGTCAAGGTCACAGACTTGGACAGTTTCATAATATGTTAAAAGATTTGAGATCTCATATCATCCAAATCCTTTGTTGGCTTTGGTTTATATACTAGAACCAACTTCTAACCGACCACTTAAGTATATATCTTTTTACGCAAGACAAAGTGGACTTTCGAATATATGTTTCCATCTTAAATTAGACCGATATATTGGTAAAATAAATCCGGTAACACTTAAGTAAAAATCTCATCAGTTTACATTCAAATTAGTGCAGAATACAGGTACCCCTGTTTCCAAAAATCGCAATATTTAAGCCGTTTGTCATGATTCGGACAGAACCACATTTCGGAATGAAATCAGCATATGCTCATCACTTGTGCGAACATTTAGAAAATGATTAAACTGAACTTGAGAATGCATCATAAAGCATCCTTCTAAAACAGAATTGGAAAATTCAGTCAAAATTTCAAAATCTTCCGAACCACAGTCCTAAACCTTGCGAAATTTGAAACTGGGGGTACATGTGAAGCCTCTGCTGCCAAGAAAAGGGAAATTATGATATTGATCTCAAATTTTTTAAATCTTTCCATGACTTATTGGGTGTACTGAATGTAAGAAAATTTTATCCAGATACCATCTACTAATAACACTGTTCAAGACAAAGTAAGTGGTCGGTTAGAAGTTGTGCTTAGTATATTTGGTATGATGATAGGTGTTGGTCTGCAAATTTATTTTAACCAACCCCACATATGCCTTGACTTAAGGTCAAGGTCACAGATGTATGCTTTTCTGTGTTTAAGTTTTGTGTTAAGTTTATATTCTTATTCTTGTAACTTACTTTTCCCATTTTTAGCTCGCCTGAATGAAGTTCAGGAAGAGCTGTTGTACTACCCCCTGCGTTGGCATTGGCGTTGGCAAAATGTTAAAGTTTTACGTTTTAAGATCTCATAGTTTCTTAACCCTTTGATCAATTTGAATTATATTTTGTGTGGTGATAGATATTGGTCCAAAATTCTCTTCAATACCATCCCCACCCCTGGTCATGACCCATAGGTCAAGGTCGCGGACTTAAAAATTTTATGTTAAAGTTTACCTTAAAGTTTTGAAGATCTCATAGTTTGTAAACCTTTTAATCGATTTAAATTATATTTGGTATGATGATAGATATTGGTCTGAAATTTTATTCTGCAGTGTCCCCACCCCTGCACATGACCTTTAGGTCAAGGTCACAGACTTACACATTTCATGTTAAAGTTTTCTGTTAAAGTTATTAAGATCTCAGACTTCCTGAATTGTAATTTGTTTAATGATAGATATTGGTCTGGAATTTTGTTCAACCACATCCCCACCCCTTGACATGACCTATAGGTCAAGGTCACGGACTTAGCAGTTTTATGTTTGTCTTCTTCAGATGTCATAGTTTCTGAACCATTTGATCTTTCTGAAATATTTGGTTTAATGATAGATATTAGTTGGAATTTTTATTCAGTCGTATCCCCACCCCTGGATATGACCTATAGGTCAAGGTCACAATTTTTACAGGATGCATGATCCTTTGGCTGCTGATGGAAAAATAAAATCTTGACTGCTATCAAAGACATTTTATCAGCAACAGGTAATTCTGGAGTTTATGTAATTATATTGGAACATCTGAATAACACAATCCATTACAACACGTTTTGAATGTAATCATCTATGAGCCCCAGGCCCCCAGCTAGTCATTTTTAGGCTGAGGCATTGATTTTTCGAAACTGAACAACTAATATTGTTGTTATCCTTGCTCAAGGAATTCTCGAGGTACTTTAATAATGACTGCCCCCGCCCTCTGGGAGGAAAGACATACAACGAATACCGTTAACGAATAAAGTTTATTAAGAATAATCTGCATACAAAAATACAAAGCACAGTAACTGTTGTTATCCTAAGACAGAAAATATATATGAGAACATTATGTGTGTATTTCAATTCTCGTAATGACTTCCCCAAAAACATTACAGCAGAACAGATTCATGGCAGCAGTAACAGAGCGCCATACATCTGTTATGAGAACATTGTTATTGTTTTATATGCCCATTTTGAAAAATTTGACATGTTACACCAGAGCTCCTGATAAGAGGGGGTATTGAGGATAATTCAAAGATAATTTTTCTTATTTCTCAATGAAAACATATGTTGTGACCCCTCATTAGAACCGTCTCGACGAGACGGTTCTAATGATGGGTCACAAAATATGTTTTTGTGGAGAAATATGGATAATTATCCCAAAATTATCTCCGTTACCCCTTCTTATCTGGAGCACTGTACACTATTCTGGTGTTCATCCATCCAGAAACAATCTTGTTCACTCCATAACTTTTTAATTGTTTTTGAAATTTTTCAACACAATTTTATAGTGAAATGTGTATATTGGCGAGACAATGTGTCATGAACAGCAAATCTGGCTTACTTCCTGAATTACCTGCCCTTGCATAAATTTCTGTTCACTCTTTACCATTTAACTTTTACCAAAATTTTATGGCAATGTTAGTCTCAATTACAATGGATTCCCTGTAGCTCGTATGGTTAAGCACTGGCTTGCTGATTTAGTGGTCCCAGTTTGGATTCTCACTGGAGTCAGAAATGTTTTCAATCATAAACAGGGTTCCATTGCACACAGCAATTCATTATAACCCTCCTATCATCTTGATATGGCTGAAATACTGTTGAAAAGAAAAAAAACTGCAAGTCATCCATTCATCCATCTCAATGAGACGATATTTCAGGAACAAGACATTTTCTCTATTATCTCCCTTGTTTAACTTTGTCATTTTTCCAACTTTATTGGAAGTTGAGAAAATAACTCAACCAGTCATGACCTTTTCTAAAATGCTTCCGCAGCAAAAGCTATCCCTAAGATTGTCTATGCCCACGGGCGTAGACAGTAATGCCCCCTTTTGTAAAATGCAATGCCCCCAGGGTAGTTCATAGGACTGATATGGTACTTGGTATGTTTAGGCACAAATCTGCTTTCCCTTTCACTGTTTTCCTAAAAAAAAAAAAAAAAAAAAAAACAGATAAAATTACAAATATTAAAACTTAACAACAGCCTAATTTTAAAATAGCCATTAAGGTGTAAACTGTATTACAACAATTCTGCAACAAGATAACAGTGCAGGTATACAATATAATAAAACAAAATTACAAAGGCTACATATATAACAATTACATATAAGTAAGTTTTGCAACTCTCAACCCTGTTATGATATGTATATAAATTTTGCCATTCTGATATCTGACAGTTATATACAATTTTTGCGAAAGTCCTGGTCCCAGTTGTTCAAAACTATCCATGGCATTAGTTAACGTTTCGTTAAAATTTCAAACATTAATATCTCAAACTTAATATCTCAAATATGCCAATATTTCTTGTTGAAAAAAAAAATTACTTTTTTCAACAAAAAATATAAAAACAAAATGTGAGAAGCTTTTGCACTGCAAAAACTTTTCACTTTTTATTTTAACAAAAAATATCAGTGTATCTGATTATAAAGTCGCAAAACACTTAACAATTTGACCTCTTAACGACCTCTTTAGGCTAAAGATGCTTTGAACAACTGGGCCCTGGCTGCACAACCAAGAAAGAAATTAATTCAATAAATTTGCTTTTCGTTGTTTTCCCTTTTTACATCTGTAACAGAAGATTAGCTTAAAGTCTGTTTCATACACACTGTCAATCTCTGGACTAATTCATTGTAAATGCCGTCTACACATTGCTCAATATCATTGACAGTTAGCAATCATTTCTCATAAATTTTATGCCTTGCAATAATTTCTGTGAATTCCAGGGAAAATAACATGGGAATCCATGACAATCATGCAAGAATTTCTGTAGAAATGTGACTTGTCAAACCATATGATCCCTACCATCCAAATAAACAGAGTTTCAAGGATTTGAACAAGCATTTCTCTTACTTGTGAGCAAATCTCTGTAAATATCTGTTCACAACCATGTTCTAAAATCATATATTGTATCTATGACAGAGTTTATCCCCCCTGAAACAACCCAAAAATTCTTGATCTGTTTTCCAATATAGATCAACATTTTCAGGGTTGCACAGACAGGCAAAAAAAAACAGACTGAATTTCATATATGGGGTCATTATGAAGGGGAAAAACACCCCTGTCTTTTAACAAAATAGATACAATGAAATATGAGCAGTGACATGACAGAACCAAAAAAGTGGTTGTGCGCCCAGCACAGACTCAGATCAGCCTGGGTATCCGCCTAATCTGATCAGACTCTTCGCTAAGCGCTTATGGTAGCTAAGGGACTAAGCTACCTCCAAGTGGACAGCAAAGACTCTGGGCATCCTCCCAGTCTGATCTGAGTCAGCGCTGGGCACACAACCAATTTGTTGGTTTTGTTGTGTTTCGACTCATATAATAGGATAATATTTGTAAACATACTGACTGCTTATTATGTAAGGACAGATATAAAACTATATAACACGATGATACATAACAGGATAATATTTGTAAACATACTGACTTCTTATTATATAACAATAGACATAAAAGTATATAACAATGTAAAGTGTGAGAGTAATTGTATGATGTAAAGGTAATGGATATATGGCAGAATGATGTCTATACAAAACACAAATATAATTTACTTATGACATAGTACTTTTGACATAGAAGTTGTAGAAGCAAGCTCATTGTTTACATGAAATGTATATACAGCTACTATATTTCTATCAAAATGTATCTGCACCCCTGCATCCCCCCCCCCCAACACACACACACACACAAAAACATTGAAAGAAAAGATGGTAATTTCTTGTGTGTGAAATTTAATACATGTATTTTATCATTTACATATATCAGCATCTAAATATTTCAGATTTGTCCATGTCTCTATGGTTTATGAGTGGACTAATGAGTTGATTTGACCACTTCTAATTCAAACATTACCATGGTGATGCTAGCAGCAAAAAATGACAGCTAGCCCACCAGTCAAAATATGACAATTTTACCAATAGCACTGACATTTCCAGGCATGAAGACAGCCCAATGAAAAGTATTGGCAATGCTGCGACAGATGCAAGGTACTGTCAAAATGCTCTGTGCAATAACTTAAGTGCTAGCAAAACAGGAAATGGTTGTGTTTATAATAAACAGGCTTTTATATTGTACTGACTGCTCACTGTGATATACTTGCAGTCTAAGAGTACCAGAGCTCCAGATAATGTGGGGTTTGAAGGATAAATCCGGGGATAAATTTTCTCATTTCTCAATAAAAACATATGTTGTGACACCTCGACACCTCATTAGACCATTCCAATGATAGGTCACATGTTTATGTTGAGAAATATGGAAAATCAACCCTAAATTATTCCTGTTACCACTCTTATCTAGAGCTCTGTATAACTTCCTTGTAAACAAGAGCTCCACAGAATGCAGTGTCTCACCTGTCTACATGTTGCCACAAACAGATCCCTATACTACTTAACCCTTAAAGCGCCAAAAATGAAAAATTGTTTAATTTGCAAACAGTGTAGATCCAGATGAGGTGGCTCATAATGGGCTCATAAATTACATATTTTTAAATCATTTTTGTTTGATGTCAAATTAAAGCACTCTTTAGGAGATAATGAGACAGATAGCAATGTACGTAAATGCAGATAAATTCACCCTGTGACTCCTGGATCATGTAGAAAACATTCGTTTAAGGGGCTCAGTAACCATGTCTGCTATTTCATTTATGATAAGCCTAGACCCTTATTGCTTCCATAAAACAAAAGATAAAGATGTGTTTGTGCACTTGTCTGTGACTGAATGTATTTGCTAGTGATACAGTGAAACTATATGCCCGTGTTCGACCTCAGGGCGTATCGGTGTTCGACTCAATGATGAAGCATAGGTTTGTGTTAATTGTGAAGAAAATTGTTGATTTTACTTATTTTGACCAATAAATAGTTATCTTTTCGAGCATTGAGAAGCCATGGATTAGTTCAACAAAAACATTAAATTTCGTAAACTAAGACCCTTTTTGCTACATAATATTAAGTATTTTACAAAATTTATAAAAATCAAAACCATGAAATTTAGAAACAGCTCGAGAGGGGTGCGTTGCGACGACAGCTTGTATAATGATGCATGTTTAATATTTGGGAGTCTTTTATGCATATTGTTCATAGATTAAGGTAACATCTGGTATCTTAACAGGTAATGACCCACCAAGTTGAAATGTTAATGTTATCAGTTTAACTTGTTTGACTTAAGGGCAAGTTCGGCTTAAGGGAGAGTTACCCTACACCCTAAAGCTTTTTCAGAGGGCCATATTGCATTCTCATAGAACTCTCATACTACACTATAGCAGGTGTAACAAACATCGTATTCACAGTCCTCACAGAATAGTTTTGCTTCTCCTTTTGCAGCAGCAAAAGTATGAACATTTAAGTAAGAACAGTAATTCATTAGATGCTCCTCAAAGTCTTTGTCTTTGAAATCATAACAGAGTGAATGGGTTTGCCTCCATGTCTTTTTTTCCCCACAATGTTGCATCATGGAACAACTTTAGTGATTTCCTGTTTTGCTTCCTTTGATAATTAACCCTTAATGTGCCAAAAAGCAGACGGCAAAATTTACGTCTGCAGAAATTTAAAAAAAATGTTTTGTCCAAGCAATATCATATTGAGAATTCAAACACTAGAGGGCACACAGTGTAAATTCAAATGAGGTGGCTCATTATGAGCCCCCTCATCTGGATCTACACTGTTTGCCAATTCAACAATTTTAATTTTTGGCGTTTTAAGGGTTAAAGTGTATGGGTTCACCTTAATGTTTTTTTTCCACAATTTTGCATAAGGGAACTTATGTGATTTCCTGTTTGCTTCCTTTGATGATTAATGAAGTACTTCCCTATAAGAGCAAATTCTTTCTTTTAAGAGCATGCAGGCCTCCATTGAGAAAGCAGCTAAAAATGAAAATGACTGTGCTGCACCCCCTAAGAGTGCATTGAGTCACCTTAAGTCAACTTTCCTGCTGTTCATTCACACCATTCAAACTTAATGTTTGTTTTCTTAGAGAGTTCCTCAATATTTGTTTGCAGATGGACAGAGTAAGTGCACAAGAATTTTCCTGAAGGCTCGTGTTGGAGGGCCCCATTGATCATAGAAAGAGCCACAACCTTTTCTTCCTCAGGTATTTCAAAACACACTACTGTGCCACTGTCTCCTTTTGTTGAGAAATCAGTTTCCGAAGTAGGTAATTTTTCAATTAAAATATTGAACTGATTATCGAGGGTATCAACTCTGTGAACCTCATAATCGACGCTTACTATTGTCCCTTGTGTGAGATCTGACATAGAACCCCATTTGTAAACCTCATATCCAATCAGTGAGCTGAAATCGCCTTCATGTAAAATATTGTCCCAGGCTTCAAAGCCGTCACAGTTCTTTAGCTTGGTGTCACATTTCCCAACGACCGAATCATCCACTACAACTGCTGCTATATCTATTATATGCTCCTCTAACATTGTTAATTCTGGTGATACAATACCAAAAGTATCATATTTTAAATCAGTTCGACTTATTTCAACACAGTTGTCACACCCTTGTGGAAATACATGAGCACACGTAAGAGCATACAGCTGAGACGTATAACTCTCGTCAGCGTCTGTTTCACAGGCTTTTCCATTGACAAAACATCCAAGTGTGCCGTAACTGTGATTTTCATCATAAATAGCATCACCAACACTGACTTGACCCTGCATTGGGGCTTTCTCAACACGAAGACTCTTTCCACTTTCATAAGTTATCCCTGCATTCGTAGAAAATCGTACTGGCTGCACTTCAAACTGATTCATGAGGTCGTTTCTTCCCATACTTCTCATAATCATCTTTATTTTGTCAGGCAGTTCATTCATGTCACAGGCCGTGGTATCATTAACATGGACAATAAGTTTGTCATACAACAGGCCACATCCAAGAACTCCTTCGGTACTGTAGATGAAAAGATAAAATACTGCCATTACTGAAAATACTTTAACATCTGAAAGGTGCATTGGCAGATCTCCAAGTAATGTTTTCCTCCATTTTCACAAATGGCAACAACTTTTGGACCTTCCTGTTTGCTCCCTGGACCACAAAGCCTTAAACTTTCTAGGATGCAGTCTACTCTTAAAGAGAAGAATTTGCTCCTAAAGGAGTAAATTCTTTCTTTTAAGAGTTGACTGGAGCAAATTCTTTCTTTTAAGAGCTGACTCTCATGGAGAAGGGGGGCAAGGTTGAAATCAAACAAAATTGCATGCCCAGAAAGTATACCCATTCATCTATGCACGGCTGATGACACCACACATTTAGGTGTCATTTTTTCAGCTGCATAGTATTTGCTTCCTTGGTTTATAATAGGGTATCCCTTCTTGAAAAGGACCCACGCATATAAGAAAAAAAATGTTCTCTAAAGAGAGTGAATTCTTGCACACCGGATAGAAAATGCCATTCTTTTCCCCTGGGATAGAAAATCTTATCTTACCCAAGTGCTCTTACCCAGGACCAAACAAAAATCACGAGCATGCATTGGTTGTATTGGAGGTCACGTATCTGCGTCGTCAACTGACGTTGGCGTTTTAGATAATGACAAAGGCGACAAAAATGATGTCAGTTTACGCACGCCAGTCGTTGACGTAAAGAGCCAAATGGCGGTCATTGAAAGCAGTGCCTTCTTTCAAAATCAAACTGAAACCTCTCAAGCACTAGAATTACGCATTTTAACAAGTTCAGAAGTTAAACCAACACGTGGCGTGCAAGAAAAAGTATCTATCATGGGTGCGAGGTGTGGATAGAAAAATTTGTCACTCGGGATCACTGTTTGGCATCACTCGGCAAGCCTCGTGATGCTGAACAGTGACCTTCGTGACGGATTTTTCTATCCACACCTCACATTGCCGAGTGATGCCGAACAGTGATCCCGGGTGACGAATTTTTCTATCCACACCTCACAACATGATAGATACTTATAATCTTTCCTTTTTGAGTAGCCATCTATGAGAAGAGAGGCAAATATTTCTGTCAGATTAATCTCCCTTGGAATGCTTCCATACACTTTATAAAAAGTTACAGTAAGAACAAGTTTAATTTGAGGTATGTGGGCCCACCACTATGTTTATGCAAAAGGGCTAACTCTTAAACGAAAGAATCTGCTACAACAGCCAGCATATTAACAGAAGGGACAAAATTACTGAATTCAGTACTACTGTTTCATAACTTTGATAACAAAAGATATTTACTATTAACAAGACCTGTTAACATACAGGATAACTCACCTGACAGCACCTTGCCCAACACAGAGAAACTTTAACCAAAGCCTTAAAGTAAAGTTTTACGCTTCAAGGTGGAAGTGAAGTGCAATAGTTATTTCTGTACTTCTGTAAAGGTGTGCTAAAAATGACTAGTGCTTTTGATAATCTAGAAATTCACTTTCTGTAAAGTTGACAAAAATCTATGTTGCAAATTGTTAAAATTTTTATGGACGTTTTTTTTTATATAATTTTCAGTAAAAATTTCAGAGTTTTACTTTCAACACAGTCTTTTAGAAGATCATTTATTGTAAATATGGCTCATATTTGAAAGCGTCAATCTGTTTGGTTCTCCAATGTTCACTTAGGCATGTATGCCTGAATATTTTGGATAAATATTAGAAACCTATTTTTACCTGAGAATTTTTGTCTTCAACTCCTTGGGTATGGAGAATGGAACCCTTCCAGGCTGGGCCATGCCAAGTGACACATTTGCTTGTCGAAATACTCCATTGATCTCAAACAGAAACTTCTTGAGTGTGTTAGATACAACTGTAAACTTCTTCTCTGCCTCCTTTTCAAAATTAGCTAAATCCTCAGACACTCGTTCATTAAAGTCGTCGTAAAACTGACCTATTTCTAGAGGGCTCTTTTTAAAAATCTCTGGATTTTCTCCAACTTTGTCTTGTAGCTTTTCATCAAATTTTGTTTGGTATAGAAACTCATGGACAACACAAGCCTTGATGCCGTATGTCACTGATAAGTTGCGGCAAATACCGGTTTCCAAATTACGGCATAAGTAAAAGGACATACTATCTTCATAACCTCTCCTGGTTCCCAGCTCTGAAACAAATACAACATAATTACAGTAATCGACCTTATTAGCACCCTGTGCCCTTACTTTTTCAAAATGGTGGCAAATTCTTGTAGTAAACTTTCTTTCTTATGAGCGCACATTTAATAGGTTGTTATATATTGAAGGGAACGAATTTAAAGGTAAAGCATTAGAGAAAAGCAGCAAAAGATATAAACAATAATATCTGTTGTTGATTAATCTTAAAGGACTAGTAAACCCCTTTTCAACATAGGTTGAAATGATTGGTATTTGGTATTGTTTGTTCTAAAAAGAAGAATGTCAAAAACCACATGCAAAAATTCCGAAGGTTAAGATATTATAGGGTATTTATAATGGGCGAAGCTTAAAAACTATATAGTCAATAATTATAGTTTGGGTTAGATTTATCTATGGGGTTTTCAGCACTCTGTTTCTCTCAAATGCCATTTAATAAAGACTATTACTGGGGTAAGTGAAAAAAAAGCTTCGTAGCCCTTTAATTATAGAAATGATAGTCAATGAATCATTATCATACCATCCTTTTCCTGGTTTAGGTTGGAATCATGAATTGCTATCTGTAAGGAATTTTTCATGGTAACCCATAAAGGCTCCTGTTTATCATCTAATTGTACAACAGGGAGAAACAGCTCCATAAAGCCTACCATTAGCTGCAGTACTTTTACAACCTACAGATATGAAAATACAGATATAGAGGACATACACGAGTGGTCATTTCATATGAAATTTATGAAACGAGCGATCGGCAAGTTTCATAAATTTCATATGAAATGACCACGAGTATAAGATTCTGTTTATCATATGACCCTATAAAATGGGATTTTAACGCCTTCAAACTACATGGTATTATATCAACAAGAAAAGCAGTGTTGACAGGGACATTGTCAATACCGTTACGTGTATGTGCCAAAGTCTTATTACAAGTGTGGTCATATAATTTTTATGACATGACGTTATCCGCTGAATAACAGCGATGTCATATGATAAATGAAAATACACAATCTTATGGTTACATACATACATACATAAATACATACACACAAACACACACACACACACACACACAAATACATACATACATACATACACACACACACACATACATACACACAAATACACACACACACATACATACCATAACATACATACATACATACATACATACATACATACATACATACATACATACTGTTTAAAGAAGATGCAATACATACATACTGTTTAAAGAAGATGCAAAGGTAGCTCTACAGCTCTACATGGTGACATATTGCATGACACATTTGTCACTCAGCCATTTTTGTTGCAAGTAGGTTATGTTTACATTGTCAGACATGTTGCATGCAACAGATTTACATCATGCACCATGACTTTGGGGTGTTTATTTAAGAAATAAATTTTGTTTTTCCGATGTTCATGAAAGTATGAACATAATGGGTCATATGCAAAGAAAGTGACATCCGAAGGGCGTCTCGTTAACTTTGCACATGACCCTTTGTGGTCACCCTTCCATGAACTTCGGAAAAAATGAAATTTGTCTCTTACAATTACATTTAAGTTTGAAATTATTTTGAGCATCATTTTCAATTTTTAAGAGCAACATTCGTAAAATGTACGAACAAAAGCTGTCACTAATCAACAGGTAGGTCACTTACGTAAATGGCCGTCATGATCCGAAGGGCGTCTCGTTAACTTTGCACATGACCCTTTGTGGTCACACTTCCATGAACTTCGGAAAAAATGAAATTTGTCTCTTACAATTAAACTTGAAATTATTTTGAGCATCATTTTCAATTTTTAAGAGCAACATTGGAAAAATGTACGAACAAAAGCTGTCACTAATCAACAGGTAGGCCACTTACGTAAATGGCCGTCATGATGACATGACGTCAAATAGAAGTTACAACGGCCAATGGCATAGTTTGTTTACATGTGATGTTGCGTAACATCTATGTCGCGTGACCGACTGTTGTTCATGGAAATATGAACACTGTTTCTCCAAAATAGGTTCATCAAAGGAAAATCAAAAGGTATGTAATTATAAGGTGTACATGCTGATGACAAGACATGCAACATGTGTGGCTGTGTAAACCTAACCTTGCAGGTCTGTGTTTATTAAAAGAACTAATAATCTCAGAGAAACACTACAAACCTTATTTTGACATACTACATATAATGTGAACATATAAGCAATATATTAGTCTTGCTTCTTAAGGCAACAAACATATGAGCCACGACACGACAAAACCAACAAAGTGGTAGTGCGCCCAGTGCAGACTCAGAATCAGCCTGGGCATCCACCCAGTCTGATCAGTCTTCGCTGTCCGCATGGAGGTAGCTTAGACCCTTAGCTACCCTTTAAGCGCTTAGCAAAGACTCTGATCAGACTGGGGGGATGACCTGAGTCTGCACTGGGTGCACAACCACTTAGTTGGTTTTCTCTTGTCACGGCTCATATAGGAGTACTGGTGGTAAAATGCCCACCTTATCTTCCAAACATGACTGAATCAACTTTCCTACAGAGCCCAGATCTGAAAAACTTCCAGTGTTATTAAAATCGTCAAGGATACCGTATGTTCTGCTGTTGTTAGAGTATAAAACACAGCTCTTGCGATTTCTTGGGGGAATCAAAAGCACTAATTTCTGGGCATCGCTTGCAAAAATCTGCAAAGGTAACATAAAATATTAGAATTAGGATATCAATGAACCACAAAATACAGTTCAAGGTCTGAAGTGAATTGAAATAGTGCAAAAAATGTAGAATATAAGCCACTTACACCATGGTTTACAACCTACATAAACATATGGTAACGTATACGAACTGTAAAAGTTTGTCAAAAAACAGAAGGGGACAATGACAGTTAAATTCTATTGTTCAGATATATGTTTGCACCAAAGTCCCTGACCTATAGCACTGGTGAGACATTTTTATGTCAATGAACTGAAAATGTACTTAACCCTTTAAGCGCCAAAAAACAGATGACAAATTTACGTCTGCATGATATTAACAGATATAATATATTGAGAATTCAAAGACTAGAGGGCAAACAGTGCAGATCTTGATGAGGCGGCTCACCATGCGCCGCCTCATTGGGATCTATGCTGTTTGCAAATTCTGCTATTTAATCACTGGTGCTTAAAGAGTTAAGTTATAACTGAACTATCACATTCAGATGCTTAGCCAATAGCACTGGTTTGGAACTACTGACAATGTTGGGCAAAAATGATCGACTTCTATACAACAGACACTTAAAATTAGTCGAATTTGCAAAAGATGAGGTCCTTCATGATGAGCCACCTCATTTGGAACTACACAGATTGCCTTCAAGTCTTTTGAATTCTCAATATGATATAGCTTGGCCAAAACATTTCTGAAATTTTGCAGATGTAAATTTGTTGTGTATATGTGATTTTGATACTTTAAGGGTTAATGTCAGGTGGGTTACAAAATTGAGCCAAGACACGAGAAAACCAACAAAGTGGTTGTGCACCTAGCATCCGCCCAGTCTGATCTGAGTCTTCGCTGTCCGCACAGAGGTAGCTTAGACCCTAAGCTACCCTTTAAGCACATGCGAAGACTCTCAGCAGACTCGTGTTGCAGCTCAAATGCTGTATTTATTCAGCTATAAGACAGTTAGTATCCCAAATATGTAAATCAGGTGTGTTATTCAGCCATTAGATAACAATAGGCTTTTCTCTTGCAAAATGATAAAACCTAGATCCATCTATTAAGAGCAATTGCAAAAGCCTAGATCAGCCTTCTAAGACATCCAGATTTTGTTCAATTGTTCGGAAGGAAAAACCTCTGTCTTATAACCAAAAAATGAGTCATGGCACGACAAAACCGACAAAGTGGCATGTGCAGCCAGCAAAGACTCAGATCAGCCTGGGCATGCGCCCAGTCTGATCAGTCTCCGTTGTCCACAAAGAGTTAGCTTAGACCTTTAGCTACCTTTTAAGAGCACAGTGGAGACTCTGATCAGACTGGGCAGATGGCATCTGCCCAGTCTGATCAGTCTCCGTTGTCCACAAAGAGTTAGCTTAGACCTTTAGCTACCTTATAAGAGCACAGTGGAGACTCTGATCAGACTGGGCAGATGCCCAGGCTGATCTGAGTCTTCGCTGGGCGCACATGCCACTTTGTTGGTTTTCTTGTGTCGTGGCTAAAATATGGAAAATCAAAATCTCCCATTACCTCAGTTTCATCTTCAGCGTATTCTGTCTGCACAATGTGAACAATCACACTTGGGTAGCCCTCTATATTCTTTATATTTTCTTTGAACTCAGCTTCATCTAGAGGCTTTTTAATGATGTTAAATTCATCTGAGCCTTTTAAACTAACGGCAAAATCTGTCTTAATTTCTCTTGTAGATATGGAATTATGGTCTCCTTTTATATACAAGGAGAGGGACTCTTTAATCTTATCTTGTGCAGCTTCTATTTGAGACATCAGTTTCTTGCCATCTGGAATTAAGTCAACCAATTCTTCTCTATCTGAAAAAGAAAGCAATTTACCATACTAACTCTTATTTTTGCAAATGCATATTAATCTTCTCAAAAGTATACCCCCTTGTATTTCGTTACGAAATAATCACAAAATTATGAAACTGGTTAGTTGTATGTAACACAAGCAAGACTTGTAAAAACAATCTTCAGCGAAAACATATTTGTGGCGGAAGCAGAGACGATATATCAGTGCATACCCTTCTTGAATATTCACGAATAATTTGTCGTCACAAATTGATTGACTCACACGTGGCAACAAAAAGGCGTTTCTGTCAGCACGTTTTGAATTTTATGATTGGTGGAGTAGATAACTTTACAATAGCATTAACTTCTAATCCATGCATGTGAGTTCATTTCAGCCAATAACTGTCTTAAGGCGATTAAAGAAAGGTCATAAAATCATTATGATATAACTTTACCCAGAGTAACTATAATTGCTGGGCATATCCAGTCTTCATTTTTGGCGAGAAACACGGTCCGCTATTCCCGCCAATCTATTTACTTTCTTAAATTCTCCTACTTCCAATGACCATCACAAATCATAAATTTGGCCGACGAAAGTACTTTTACAGGCAATCATTATCATTCCTAAGATATAATTTTTCGTAAGAAATTTAAAAGTTCATACAAATATTTAGGGTGTATATCTTTAAACACCTTGCGGGTATTGCATTTTACAAAAGGGGGCATTATTCAGAGCCTACAGTGAAGTAAATAAGCCACTGCAAATTACTTCTAATGCACAGTACTAAGGTGAATGGTTATACGGTACTTGCAGAAGAAGCAACTCTACTATCATTTTTTGCCTCCCTTCTAAGTAGTGGTTATCTCTCTTCCTATAGGAGCAAATTCTTTTCTTTAAAGAGTAGACCCCATTTCAAAGGGCTACCTTATCCAGAAAAGCAAACAGGAATTCATGCAAACTGAATAACATGATTTTTGGTAAAGAGGCAGGGGGCAATTATTAGAGCAGGGCCAGTTATTAGGAATAATAATTATGGTTACTGTAACTCATCAGTTTCACTGAATTTGGTCTATAATGCAATCTGCAATATCTGATGAGTTTTCAAGTGATATTTGGTAAAATTATAAGAGATCCTCTCAAAAGTTTCTTCCAAGCAGCCTAACCAAATTAAGTTTCTGGTCTAAAGCCTCTTATGTGATGCTTTATTAGGTGTATTGCAATACTTTATTCCTTTTCCATCATATTTACAAAGGGGAAGAACTTTTGTGACTTCATGTTTGCCTCTCTAGATGAAGAAATCCTTTCAAGACAGGGTCTAGTCTTTTTTGAAAGTGCTCGTGCGAGAGAGTTGACCGGAAGAGAAAAGGAGGAAGAAATATTAAAAATTGCAGAGTTGTTTCCCCTGTTAGAGTATCCATTCAGCTTAATGAAAGAAACAAACACAAAAGTATGTAGTTTAGTACTGAGTTTTCTCAAATTGAGTGGGCAACCCCATTTTAAATACAGATAGTGTTTTCCCAAGCCTGAAAAAAAGGGCTGGGTGCTGGCCCCCCAAAAAAGGTCACATGAAACACATAATGATAACCTTACTGAGCACTTTTGTCTGCAAATAAAGGTTAAAAATGATTCTGTATACATTCTAACAGAGAAAACCCCTTCTCCTTAAAGTGAAATAGGGTATTAAAATAGTAGCATTTACAGAACATTTACAATTTACAAAACACTGAATTTTTACATGAAATATAACTGAACTGATCTAAGGCAAAATTAAGGCAGCAAAGTGAAGATTTAGGGCAGCAGTGTGTTGATTTAGGGTAGCAGCGTGCAGCATCCTGTTATAACTCAATTAAGGAGAAACACTATACAGAGCTGCATACAAAAATAAATAAATGATGTACATCTCTTATGGTACATACCTACAAATGCCTTGAATCTTGGGTAAACAGAAAAAAGTCGCCGCCTCAAGAAGTTGAATTTTGGATACATCTCATTCTTCAGAGACACTTTCACTGCCTGGGCATCAGACTCATCCATGACTGGTCCTCACCTTAACATTAAGTCTGAAATATATACGGTAAACAGTAGCTTTATATTGCTTTTTATCATATGGTGTCGCTGTAATTCAGTGGATAACGTTGTGTCATAACAAGAGTTGCCTTACAGGAGCTTGACTCTCATGTAGCGATGGTGGTATTGAAAGGCTCTTGTCTAAATGTGAGAGTCAAGTATAATGATTGCCATCCATAAGGACTTAGAAATATGACTGAGTCAGTGAAGCATAAAAATCTATGTATGGATGGCGATGTTTAAATGTTCTTGTCCATATGTTAGCGTGTGCCAAGTGTCATGGCTCTAACCTAAATAGGGACTGAGAAATATCATACAGTCAGTAAAGTATATCATTAAGTCAATGAAGCAAAAATATAGGTTGAATCCATACATGGATGGTGGTGGTGAAATGATCTTGTCCATATGTAAGTATGTGCCAAGTATCATGACCCTGATCAATACAGAGACTATATCAGTGAAGCATATAATAGATGCATGAAGTCAATGAACAAAAATATAGGTCAAATCCATATACTGAGGATGCTGCTGAAATGATCTTGTCCCTACACGTGAGTGTGTGCAAAGTATCATAACAGTAACCCATAAAGGGACTGAGAAATATCATAAAGTCAGTGAAGCCTAAAATGTAGGTCACTGTCCTACATGGTTGGTTACATCCAGATGCAAGTGCTGATCAAATATCGTGACTAACCCTTATAGTTACTTTGAAACTGACTTAAACACAAAATGCTTTACATTAACTTATTTTTTTTTTGAAAGTCAGTAGACCATGACCAGTAGGTCAAAGTCATACATGATGCATAAATCCAGGTGCTCATTTGCTGATATTAAGTTTCATTACTCTAGCCCTTATACTTTCTGAGAAAAACGCCTAAACGCAAATGGTTAACATTGGTTGAACTGGTCAGAGACACGGACATGAACATTCGGGGATATAGCATAGGCTCTTCTTTGCTTCGCAAAGGCACACTAAAAATCATATGACCACATGTGTAACAACACTTCAGCATGACACATAACCTCATTGACAACGTCCATGTCAACAATGCGTTTTCTCATTGAAATAATGTCCATTTTTAAGACGATTAAATCTCATGTTAAAGAGTTATATGATAAACAGAATCTTATACTTTTTTCCATTTCATATGAAACTTGCCAAAGACTCGCTTCATAAAGCCTTTCATATATTCCAATAGCTTCCCAGAAACAAACGCCTTTGGATGCCACTAGCCTATAAGCCTTTAGATGCCACTAGCCTAATCGAGGTGACCATTTGATATTCTTTAGCTAGCTCTGTGGCCATAAAATGAGTTTGGAATTTGAGTCTTTTGAGCTTATACGTTAAAACAACTATCTTTTACTGTTTACTGTTTCCATAGGGAACAGTGGAGCCCTTATGGCTCATATTTCCCCCTCTGTAGCTTCTCTATACTGTGAGTGAGTGAGTGAACTCGGGTTTAACGTCCCACCAACAACGAGGTCATATGGAGACGGGACCTCGGTTTAAAGTCTCATCCGAAAGACCGGAGAAGCGGGGGATCGAACTTGCGATCCCTGGATTGGTAGTCCGGAGTGTTATCCACTACGCTACAGCCGCTCCTTTCTCTATACTGTATGACTTCCGGTGTGATATTTATGGATTCTTGTATAAGTTAGTTTGGATGCAAATAATAGTTTACACATTAGTAAATCTCACTTGTGTCAAAACGTTGTTGTATAAGGTGTTTATCTAATAAAGTCTTGAAACTGATGACTGTTTTAGCAGTTAAACAATTTCTTCTGTTAAGTTGTTCCATAGATCTATCACTCTATAACAGAAACTTTTCTGTTTCAAAGATGTAAGAGTTCTGTGTTTTACTAACTTTTTACTATGCCCTCTTGTATCATGTGTTCTTTCATTATCAAGAGTGAAGAAATCTTCTGAATTTACATCGTAATGTCCATTTAATATTTTAAACACTTGAATTAAGTCCCCTCTCATTCTTCTATATTTCAGCGTGGGCAAGTTTAATTCTTTGAGTCTATCCATGTAGCTTAGGTTGACTATATCAGGTACTAATTTTGTTCCTCTCCTTTGTATGTTCTGGGATTCTCCACACTGAATCACCATAATCTAATATGGGCCTTATAATTGTTTTATATATAGTTAAGAAAGTGATCTTGTCCATGTATGAGAAAGTCTTTTTACTAGGCCTAATAATCGATTTGCCTTGTTAACCATGTTGCTTATATGTTCCTCAAATCTCACATTATTTTGAAATTTTATTCCCAAGTCCTTTTCAGAGGTAACCACTGTGTTGACAGTATCCTTCATATATTTTTTGCATAGCATCATGGAATTATTACTACCATGTCGGACGACGGGAGATTACAGATGGCGATGACTGACTAATGAACCAACTAAGTACTTACAACACTTTGAAAAACTTAACAATGATCTCTCTGTCTGACTCTACTTTCGATTTTGGACTCTTTCCGGAAATTCCCACAATGAGGAAGCGCACCAGTAAATCTCAGAGGTAAAACCCAGCCCCTGACTGCCCATGTTGCCGCGTCTTACACATGTGAGAGTCTACCTACCTTACAACTCTAGAAAGGCGCGTCCTATCGAGCAGAAAAACGGATAACTATGTAAGAGTCAGGAAATAGAAAATAACAACTGATAAAAGCAAAACAGTGTTGTAAATAAAAGTGGATTTCGCCCAAGGAAGGGTGGGTGGAGACGGACGGATAGATAGATAGTTAGATAAATGGATTCTGGTGATGACGGACAAACATACTGACAGATAGATAGATAGATAGATAGATAGATAGATACTGGTTACGTCTATTTAGCACACACCTCCACAAGCTTAGAACTGGCAAATGTAGGACATAATATAGACCTCATGCATATTACAGATTTCTGTGCTTAATAAGTCTGATACTCCATCTCGCTTTGTACTGTCAAGAATCAGCGGTATCATCTTATTTTCGTTCTGTCATTCCACTATCCTTGGCATTGGGACCGATCAAGAAGAAACCAAATATTTTTTATGAATGGATCTCTCACAGTTTGCATGGAAGAAAATCTTGTTTATTTTCTGAACCATTCTCACACAACGGACAGTCACTGGTAACATTCATACTGTTTGAATTTTGCTTTGTTAGATTGTAGAATATTCTCCACTGACAAGTTTTGTTTGAATGGTCACTTTATGAACAGACACAGTATCATTTCCTGCTTCCACATTCATGATATTGTATGTTTTCAAAGTTCCAGAGCTTTAGTGACGACTTTTCTTTTCTGTTGCTTCATTGTTAAAATAATTTGTCCAGAATTCTGTAAGTTTCCTCTTAACGAGTCTCCCCTATCTTGGCTTAGATGGCGGAGTTTCCAGTGACTCGAATGGAGCTCGACATTCATATTTCCAAAATAATAAGAAAATTATAATATTTATTTGTGAACAAGCATACAACATATCATCACATATTAAAATACAGTTCTAAAGATGTCTTCATTAAAGCAAGCTGATGAATTTATAACATTAAAATTCTGAAAGCTTGTCAAAGTCTGCACCCTGAGTATTAAATGTTCCTCAACCAACAAAAAGTTAATCTCAGTCTTAATTTAATTTGTTTTACACTTTACAGATATAAGAGAAAAAACGCTCAACCAAAACAAGACAGCAAAGGTGATTGGGAGAGTGCCCACCCACCATTGCTCTCCTGCTTTAGTTGGTTGAACTGATATCATGTATATAGATCCAGCAACCTGAAAAAAACATTACAGTATATTAAATTACTACTTGGAGTCTATTAGTCAGTCTTGGAGTCTTGGATTGTTAAGTATGACATAATGTCATATCTGAACACAGGACAGCCCAGGAAGTTTGAAGCAATTCCAAGGGCCGTATTTATAAAATGACTTAAGTCGTTGTTATGCGGTTGCTAAGGCTAAATTTCTATGAAGAAGATTCCCTACAACTGTGAAATTTGCTCTGGAGGAACAGTCTTCTTCCAGAGCAAATTTCATAGTTGTAGGGAATCTCCTTCATAGAAATTTAGCCTTAGCAACAGCACAGCAAGGGCTAAAGTGGTTTTATAAATACGACCCCAGAGCACTTCCTTGATACTGGCAAACCAACTGTTGAACTGTCAGTTTTGATTGACACCTGGCGGGCTCCTACCAAACATAGAAATTTTTTCCAGAGGCCAGTGAAAAAAAAATAACCTGGCTCCACCCAAGAATACCTCCCCCCTCCCACCCCCACCGCCAACCTCAGAATATCAAATGATCGGTCCCTAACCTTAATTGCATGAAGATCTCGTTTTAGGTGTAAACCAGATATGTGTTGAATAGATAATGCAAAACGTTTTATGTTTTTGGTAGACTTCTGAAGATGTTAGAAATTCACACTTGTAAATGTTACTTGCTTAGCCTCTCTGATACTTTCATATCTGACTCAACATCGGAGATATTGGAGTCTGGCGTCTGACATATATAAAGGATAGTCGGTAGCGCGTCTGACTTAAGAGCCAGAGGTCCCGGGTTCGATACACGGTCCGACCACTTACTTTTGTTTCTTCTTCCGCTGTTTCAAGAAGGGTAGGTGTCAGCTGCTCGCGAAAGTACGTGCACTTACAACTTTTTAACCGCTTAGGAGGTCTAAGCCGGTCCAAAGAAAAGTGTGGTTAGGTTAATTGGCCGTCTCGACATGACCATAGATGTTTACAGCGGCAGTAAAGCAACAAAACAAAAACAGCATCAGCCAATCAGCCCTTGAGACTTTCATGACGGAATCGGAAAATACTTAATCAGTAAACTTGGAAACAAAATATGGTCAGGTTGGGTGCAGTTTTGTGTAGGAACGTTGAGTCATAATTCTCTTATGTGTATATTAATGCAATTTTATTAAGAAGCAACAAGAAACATAAGCCCTTGACTGTCTATAAGATGATGCATCAGAATGCTTTGTTTTTAAATTCAAATATAAAAGATATGTATACTGGAAATTTGTAATCAGCTAATGAATTCAACAAGATTGTTGAGCAATTCCTCATGGAGTACGAACTCTATAGAAATCAACTCACTTTGTTTGGTAGGAGCCTGCCAGGTGTCAATCAAAACTGACAGTTCAACAGTTGGTTTGCCAATATCCAGAAAGTGCTCTGGGGTCGTATTTATAAAACCACTTAAGTCCTTGCTGTGCTGTTGCTAAGGTTAAATTTCTACTGAGACTGTTAGTATAACAGTTACCAAAACATACACAGTATAACCTGATATTAATGAATCAAAGTCACAAAATTGGAACATATGGGAATTGCCACTGTCATACTCCAGAACAATGGCTTAATAACCAAGTAACACAGACTACTCCAATACACTTATGTGCGCAAAGCACTCAAATGCACTCAATCTTGTAATGAAAATCAACTTAGAAGGAGCACAAGCTTAGCTTTTGAAAAATGCTTGAGAGGGCATCCCTTAGCAAATGAGTCTATAGGATGCAAGTAGTAAAGCAGAAAAATGGCAGCAATACAAGTTATTTTATTGTATTCTTGGATTTGTTGAAGCTGTAGGTAAGTGGCGAGTTTGACAGCTTTTTCTTTTTGTCTGGTGATTGCTTGTAACAGGTGAGTCAGTGCTATTAACTTTTGTTATATGACCTGTACTGTTTAGTAATGGCTCTTCGTAAGTGGACTGTACTCTCTGGTAAGTGCTTGTATTAGGTGAGATTCTAGTATTAGGCGAGATGAAGTCTTCAGGATAAGTTTTACAGCTCATGTCTTAGCAATGCTGGAAAGGACCCTGCAGCTGGGTGCGCCAAACTATGGGAGCAAGTACCGGTAAATAGTGGAACCTACATTTAGCGTTAATCAAGTAGCACTTGTTATTGATCTGCACTGTAATGTGCTAACTGAACTTTCAGATAACTGTTTGTATAACTGTTTGTATAAGGTGGCATAAAGGGTTTTAAGATATAAGCTATAAAGATCATGCATTAGCGATGCTGGCGAGAACCCTGTATCAGGGTGTGCCAAATGTAGAAGTACCGGGAGATAGTGGGACCTGTAGGAAACGGCGAAAGCAAGCAAAAGGAAACGGCGTACAATCGAGTACGAATTCTTAATATGGGATAACCAATAAAATAAGAATTACGAGCAATTAAGGTGACAATGAAATTTATATACATAACAAAATATTTAGTGCCATGCAAAACATTCAAAAATAACTTTCAAAGATATTACACTAGCTTTTACACTTCAATAGGCCTAAACACTCTATCACCCATTGCAAAGATTTCATAAGAAAACCTCTTTTCTACAATCTGTTAGCATGTCAAATAAATTATCATTACAACTTGACTGTAACCGCAAAAGAAGATAGTGAAATATTAAAAGGCATTTGGCCTGTCTGCTTCAATTAATGTTTTGTACACATTTTCAGCAAGGATTTGTTCAGTATTAACTATATAAGTGTGAGATATGTTTCTAATTTCTTCTCAATACATTTGTTGTCACCCTCGTGCTGACCCAGATCAGCTTCTGCATAATAGGTCTATACCATTCGCATAAGACAAATGGGTATTTTTCCTTAAAATGAAATAAAATGATAAAAATAAACTTGACCAGACAGCCTTTAATTGACAAATGGATTCATCTATCTTATTCGGACAGTGCATTTCATTGGGCATAAATGGGTTAAGAAAATTATATTTAAGTTATACTAATAAATGTCCCCTGCGTCTTTTCCAAAAATAATGTTATACTGTGTTGAATTGCCAATCTCCATGTTTTCCATCAATTTTACAAAGGAGAATTACATGAATTCCTAATAGTTTCTCTGGAGGACGCAGCTCTGCCAAATGGGGTTCACTTTTTAAGGAAAGAATTTGCTCCTAGAGAAGCAAATTCTTTCCTTTAAGAGTTGACCCATAGTGAGAAGGGTCAAAAAAGAAAAATAACAGAACTTCTATATCTGAATGCACGGTATCCATTCCCATTAACTGTATTTATTAGATGTATTTGGGCAGTGGTTGTTCACTACTTTTTAGGCTCTAAATACACCCCAGCCCCCTTTCTTCAAATGCAACGCCCCCGGGGCCTTTAATTGGATTAATATGGTATACAAAAATATGATTCTATTGCAGAATGATGTCACTATTCTTAGAAATGATATTTATGTTCCAATTTTAAGAGACAAAAATGCTTGCTGTGCATACCATATTTTTTTCTAATAAACGCTCCTCTCTAATAAACGCCCCACTCACTTTTTCAGTAAAAAGAATGGCCAAATTCTAACAGAGCTTGCTTTAGACCATTAGACTGGGTTTTTATGTCCAAACTGTGTCTCCAGAATTCTATTTATAGGACTTGTAAATAGCAATGTCCAGTTATGTTTATTATGCCCCCAACTTCGGAGAAGTTGAGGGGGCATATTGGTTTGGGCCTGTCCGTCCGTCTGTCCGTCTGTCCGTCCGTAACACTTTTAAGCAGCTTGGAAACTCAGTAACCCCTAATGCTAGGATCTTGAAATTTTATATGTGGCATCTACATGAAAAATAAGCAGACACGTATTTTTTCTTTTTTCCACTGGTCATGTATTTCTAGAGTTATGCCCCTTTTTGACTTAGTGCATTGTAAGCCTATGGAACCTTGTTAGCAAAATATTTCAAGAACCCCTGATGCTAGGATCATGATTTTTTGCAGGAAGGCATTGCCTATGAAGTAGATGAACTGATTAACTTTTGAAAAAATATCGTGAATTTTTGACCGAGTTATGCCCCTTTTTCAACTTAGTGCATTGTAAGCCTATGGAACCTTGTTAGCAAAATATCTCGAGAACTCCTGATGCTAGGATCATGATATTGTGCAGAAGGACATTGCCTATGAAGTAGATGAACTGATTAACTTTTGAAAAAATATCGTGAATTTTTGACCGAGTTATGCCCCTTTTTCAACTTAGTGCATTGTAAGCCTATGGAACCTTGTTAGCAAAATATCTCAAGAACCCCTGATGCTAGGATCACGATATTTTGCAGGAAGACATTGCCAAAGGTGTAGATGACCTGATTAACTTTTGAAAAAAAAAATCGTGAATTTTTGACCGAGTTATGCCCCTTTTTGACTTAGTGCATTGTAAGCCTATATAACCTTGTTAGCAAAATATTTCAAGAACCCCTGATGCTAGGATCATGATTTTTTGCAGGAAGGCATTGCCTATGAAGTAGATGAACTGATTAACTTTTGAAAAAATATCGTGAATTTTTGACCGAGTTATGCCCCTTTTTCAACTTAGTGCATTGTAAGCCTATGGAACCTTGTTAGCAAAATATCTCGAGAACTCCTGATGCTAGGATCATGATATTGTGCAGAAGGACATTGCCTATGAAGTAGATGAACTGATTAACTTTTGAAAAAATATCGTGAATTTTTGACCGAGTTATGCCCCTTTTTCAACTTAGTGCATTGTAAGCCTATGGAACCTTGTTAGCAAAATATCTCAAGAACCCCTGATGCTAGGATCACGATATTTTGCAGGAAGACATTGCCAAAGGTGTAGATGACCTGATTAACTTTTGAGAAAAAAATCGTGAATTTTTGACCGAGTTATGCCCCTTTTTCAGCTTGGTGCATTTAAGCCTATGGAACCTTGTTAACAAAATATCTTGAGAGCCCCTGATGCTAGGATCATGATTTTTTGCAGGAAGACATTGTCCAAGGTGTAGATGACCCATTCAACTGTTGAAAACCATTTGTTAATTTTTGACTGAGTTAAGTCCCTTTTTGGACTTAGTGCATTGAAGCCGGTGGTATAAAAGAACCTGTATATACGGTCAAGAACCGTTAGAGATAGGGAGTTGAAATTTTATGTGTGGCATGTACATGAAAAATAAGCGAGCTTGTGAACAAAACATCCAAAGAACTGCTCAAGCTTTGTTCCTTGTATTTGGCATACAGTTACAGACTAAGATGTAGATGAACCGGTTAATACACCTTTCTGACTTATAAATTATGGGATGAACCCCCTTAGAGGCAAGCATATGGTTGGGGGCATAGTGTTTCATAAACACATTTTCTAGTTAGAAGAAATACGGTAGATCATTATTTATAGCCCGGCTTTGAAAAAGTGGGGCTATACTGGATTTGGTCTGTCCGTAATTCCATAACTTCGTAATTCTGCAAGACTTTTTCTGTCACAGTTTCCTCAGGAACTGTTGAACCTTGGTATACATACATGTATGAACAATGAGTTGTATCATGGGATTAAGAATTGGACTCGATGCTCTTATTCTTCCCTTCGTTTGTCCATTTTTCTGTCTTTTCAGGGTAAATTTGTGTCACAGTTTTCTCAGGAACTGTGCAAGCTTTGTAGAATCTTCAAGTTGGTATATATATATATATATGCAGAATGAGTGATTGTGTTGTGGGAATGAGACTTAGGCTCGGCACTGTGTATTTTATGGAGTGGAGTTATGGAGTGGAGTCTTGGAGTGGAGTTTTGGAGTGGAGTGGAGTCAAATTTTGGAGCGGAAAATATTGTTGCTTTTTCATCCTAAAATATTGCAGCTAGGACATATTAAGAAATCAAAGATTTTTAGAGTGATTAACCCAAAGCCCTAGTATGCAGTTGTTAATGATAGTTGAAAATTAATTTTATTGCCTAAATAGCATTGCAAAGAATCGGGCTTCAAGTTCTCACAAAATTAGTTACAGCCCTTCCCGGACAACAATAGTATGCATATCAACATGGCAGGTAATTTTCTAATGACAGAATTATAATGACAATGTAAACCATGTTGCTTAGGAGATTCAAAACGTTGTTACTGATACCAGTCCATATATACACTTACATTGTATATCGTATCATGGCTTTCTGTATTTTCTTTTGTGGCTTAAAAGGTAGACATTTTATGATGCGTGACAAAGCATATACTGATGCCCAAATTTTTAGCTACAACAACCAAGATCATCACCTGATAATAGATGTTTGGAATTCAAAATATACAAAGGCAAATAGCTGCCATGATACAAAACACACATATAGAATGGTGTCACTCATATTTGGGGTACCCTTCTCGGTGAGCGTGTGTGTGTGAGTGGGGTGGGGGTGAGGAGCTTTGTCCCATCACCCCCTCGAAGGGTATCCTAAATATTAAATAGTTTGATCAGAGTCTTTGATTTGCACAATACAGATTCCTCGGATTCCATACATTGTTGATTTGACACTGACCATACTGAGGGGATACACAGGCTCATCTGAGTGTATGTTGTTTGCAAATGCAGAAAGACCCTTTTATCCTGGTGCTGCTCAGTTCATCAATTATATAATTCAGACTTAATTGACAAAATCCTGCTATAAGTTGCCCGTGCAGTATATCTGAGATATCCGCACAGTTATCCAGGCACATTTCAAAGTAAAATGAATGCAAAGTTTAGCTCTGCCTACCTCAGAATTGTCTTACAGTGCAAATTAATAAAGTTAATGAACGGGCTACTTCAAAAAAAATACAGAAAGCCATGAAACAATATAATTGTACACATGGACTGGTATCAGTAACAACATCACACTAGGGCTCTGGGTTTATCACTCTAAAGATGTTTGATTTCTTAATATGTACTAGCTGCAACATTCTATGATGAAAGTGCAACAATATTTCTCACTCCAAAATTTGACTACACTCCACTCCAACACTCCACTCCAAGACTCCACTCCATTACTCCACTCCATAAAATACACAGTGCCCTCAGGCTCATTGCTATTATTCTTCTAATTTTTATTCATTTTTCTTTCTTTCCCTATGTTGCATGTTAACATTGAAATGCATGTAAACATTGAAAGTTTGTGTGAGAGTTGTTCTCAGAAATTAATAAAACTAGAATCTTGAACATAGTATACATATAGTGGGATTGAAAAGTAGGTTTGTTGCTTCTATTGCTCTTGAAAACCTGCAAAGTTTCAAAAAAGGTGCCCAGAAGGGGTTGCAAACACAAATTCTAGGCCCAAAAGGGCTGTGACTCCTTCAAACAGGATTGAATCAAAATCCAATACCACATCCAAAACCACATGCGCATCTTCATACCAGAGCAAGAAACCCTGCAAACTTTCAAAAAATTGGAAGAGGCGTTGAGGAGGATGCAGACACAAACTTTTTATATGGAAAGTCCAAAAGGGCTTTAACTCTGTCAAAAATGATTGAAAATCCAAAACCACATGCGCTGCAGTGCATCTTCATACCAGAGCAAGAAACCCTGCAAAGTTTCAAGAAAATCGGATGAGGCGTGTAGGAGGAGTTGCAGACACAAGATTTGGGACGGACTGACGCACAGATGCATGGACACACGTACGGATTCACAGTTACCAAGGGACGTGCACACCCACGGATAGACATAGGTCATTACTATAGTCCCCCTACACCTAAGTCGGGTGACAAAAATACCTGCCTTTTTATTTTTATTTTTATAAGGAATGAAATAGAATTTGCTGGATGCATAAAGTGTTAAATTTGATAGGGGGACATCTGGAGAATAATTAACTGTGGAAAGTGGTATTAGATAATGATGACAGCTAGCTGAAAACCACAAGATTATTTCAAGGATTTATTGCCTCCCAAACCGGAAGAATTTCTAGCAATAGGTGATAGAGTGTAAATATGATATCAGTTGCTTATTTAAAATGATCCAAATATGATGTAGAAAGAAAATTAAGAGTAAATGATCTTAACTGAGCAGAAATTTATAAGTAAGCCACATTGTTTAGATCACGTGACCACTCCTCTCCGACCACTACACCTCGGGCGGTGGTATAGTATGCAGGTTTGCTATTCTTGAACTATACGTTGACATCATTTGAACAAGTACAATTCATCGTATGCCAAAGGTAGTATCCAAAGAAGCAGGTACAGAAACGTAACCGAAAACTTAAACCTCCAAAAACCACCAGGGTCTGAAAACAAACACATTTCCGCATTCACATACAATCAAACTTAATTTTTCCTATTCGATCTGCTCTTTCAAGTCGCTTGTATTTTGGTTTGGACTGGCTTGTGCCAACAGGGCATTCGCAGACACGAAATGCTAACATAATTATTATGTCTCTGCAGTCGGGAAGTCCTGCTCGCATACACCTTCAAAATCCAATAAGGAGAGTGGAGTGCAGCAAGACTGGAGCAGCTACACGCAAACTTATCTACAATCATATTATCACCATCAATAGATCTTAAGAAAGTTTACTGATTAAAAATGCATTGAAATAAATTCTGATTGAAGTTTGCCTTTGGACACAAAACACATACAAGAATGAAAATTTTATTGAGACTTTAAACGTATGAATGCTACGAGGAGTGATCATTAAATAATGGAAACTAGCATTTATTCCATAAGCTTTGTGTCAAAACAGTATTTCAGATATATAATACCTAAGAAGCAAGCATAGGACATATAATTAAGTCCTAAAGTACTGTTTTAGAATATCGTTGTCATGGCAACGATGCCTTAAACTTATAAGGGTTTAGTCTCTAAATTTTTGCATATTTTCATGCATATTTGCTGCTGATTAGTAACAAAGAATGGATAAAAGTTTGTGATAGTGTGATTGTTTCATGCAAGACTGACACTAAAAGAAATATACAGTTATTCATGACCTGCTCTCAACCCTGACAGAAGTACAGACCGTGAAAGACATTTGATCGTGCAAAAGTTGACGTTTTTGCTGATTTTAAGGCGGAGGGACCAGAATTGTGACGTCATTACAATTGAACAAACAGAGTCTTGGGAGAATTGAATAGCAGAAAGAACCAAAATCATCCTGTGCTTGATAGCTGATCAATTAATTTAGCATAATACCTGTCATAACGGAATAAAATGTCAAACTCCCTAAAATTATTTTTACCCCTGAATCAGCTTTAATTCATGTCAGATTTTAGAACGTTTTCATAAAAAAATCATTATACGTATGTGTATTTCTAAAGCCAAAACCTAACTTAAACGGAAGGTGTTCCTAAATTTTCAATTTCTCTTTACATATCGCATAAAATAAGCATAATACAAGAACCTCCTTACCAAAATGACGTCGAAAAAATTCACACGCGGTACCCAGCATGAACGTGAAGTCATATGCTGCTATGGCAAGACGCTAAAAGTTCAATTTCAAACATGAATTCGAAAGCTCAAAAGACACTCTTTGTGATACATGAATGATACTTAGTTATGTATATAATCAACTAATCTACAAAGGTGTTTCCATTATTTAATGATCACCCCCACGTAGCAACACGTATACAAAATAACCTGATATTTATAAATCAAAGTAATGTCATAGAGCACGATTTATGGTTAGTAAAAGTTAGTGTCCCAGATAAACACAAGATGGTATTGTTATATAGATATATATTTTGTTGATATCTCCATATTTATGATGATCAGATGTATTTACTGATGTATGAGAATGAGTATCCTGACTATTCGTTAATCTAATAACTTGATAATGAATTCAAGTCGAATATAGATGATGAAAATATGAAAGAAATATGTTTTGAGATGAGAAATCTCAATAGCTATATAGAATGGCCAAACTGTCCAAGATCTTCAAAAGAATGTTTAGTACATACAACGCGAAACACGAAACAACCTTCACGTATTCAAAGCATATCTGCAAGCTTGCCATTTTTGTTGAATAAGTACTAGACACTGACTGATGTAGACAGGAACAATACTAAGACACAGATATCATCACCGGTGATATAAACAAAGACATGCTGATTTCCATATTGAAAATGCTTGTAATTCCTCGAGGAGTAATATATTGGCTATGCCAGAATACCCATGTTGATGAAAGAGAAATCGGCCATCTTGACGATCAGAATATATACAAATTGATGAGATGTGGATATTTTTTAGTTTACATCACGACCCAAGGCTTTGGAAACTTTTCGATTTTTTAGACCAAATAGGTGCCTGTGCTCATTTTCCCCAAATAACCCTTACAAAGTAGTCCGAACATTAGTCATTTGTACAACTCGAACTGGAAACCTGTTTCTCTTGTGAGTTCTTGCATATTTGTCCGCAAATGACAAGAATAAATGCAAACAGTCTTCTCCGTCACCACATCGGTCAAGGGCCCAGCTAACAGAGAAAGGACAGTAACCTTTTCCTCGGCTGGATTATCATAACATACAACTGATCCGCTATCTCCTGGTCTTGAGAAACCACCTTCAGACGAGCCTGGCACGCTTCCAATATATATGTTAAAACGTTCATCTAAACCTTCTTCTTTAACAGTCTTATAATCAATCGAGCTAATAAGGCCTCTCGTTTGATAGGTCACGCCTCCCCATTTGTAAACTGAAAGTCCTACCAGGTTTTTCAAATCTCCTTCATGCAACTCATTTTCCCAGGCATCAATACTTTCAGAGTTCTTGATCTTGACGTTACATTTTGTTACTACAGCCTCTGAGACAGCTATGGCGGCTATGTCTACCGTGTGTTTCCGTAACAATCTGCGTTGTGGCAATACCTTACCGAAGAGATCATATTTACATGCTGATTCAGCGCGGACTATTTCAACATCGGAATCACATCCTTCAGGAAAAACATGTGCGCACGATAAAGCAAACATCTTCTCAGAGGCACTTCTTTTAAATCCTTTAACAAAGCATCCTACAGTACCATAGCAGTAAGAACTAGAGGCACATCCAGCACCAGCTTCGTTATGGCAATTCTGGGTCTTAACTCGAATACGGTTGCCGCTCTCATGCATCATCCCTGCATTTGCAGATATACAAACCCTCGTCACCTTGAAATTGTTTACCAAATTTTTACAGTCGGAATCTTTGATTAGCTCTGCAACTTTGTTCGCTACTTCATTTATGTCTGCCATCCCATATTCCGTCAAATGGACGACAAGTTTTCCATATATTATTCCACATCCGTATACCCCTTCTAAGCTGAAAATGGAAGAAGAACCTATTAAACAAGGCAAGTTATTTTAGTTATATGAAAGGACGTTAAAAGTAGACTGTTTCACTGCTATAGACAGTACTAGACCCCATTTTCACTATCAGAAAACCTGAAACGGGTCAACTTTAGCGTCACTTCACCTGTAAAAGAAGCTGGCTACTTGGTAAATTATATATAGCTTGCATATACCAAACGGTCTTCCAAATATGCTATCCAATCTCCTGATAATTCTATATCGTCAGACTGTGAAAGAGTCTACCTTAAGGTATTATGGCTGCCTCTACCCAGCCTGCAAATAATATGGGACCCACAAGGGCCCCATATGGGATTCTATGTGGGTCCTATATGGGAAACCCATATGGGACTGAGAAGGGATTTGCGACACGGTTCCATGTGGGACCTACATGGGCGAACCCATATGGGTCACAGATGGGAACCATACGGGTCCCATCCCATATTTGGCCCTTGTCCAGCCCACTTTGTACATAGATTGCTGATTTAACTATTTCTGTGTTACTGAATATTTCAATAGCTTCCAGAAATGCACAAATGAATTTAAAGAGTAACTACACTTCAGGAACTGACTCAATCAGATCCCAAACCCTATCCCCAACATGAAACGGAACGATTGACAAAGACATTACAACAAACAATAAATTACAAGTGATAAGCCGAGTCAGCAGCTCTTTCCCAAATAGGTGGCAACTCAGCTATCTTTACTGAACTAAATAATTTAGACCAACAGACGGGTTACAACCGACTAAGCAAATGATACGAAAAACATTTAAAAACTATTTTTACCTATTTTCTATTTTTATTATAGAAGGGTTAAAATGAGAACACAATAAATTAAACAGCACCGAACATAAAACATATGCAACCGAAACGAAAGTACCGCCTTGGGACAGTCAGTAATAACTACTGGGGAGGGGGGTTAAACCGGTTTTACTGGGCCCAAACCTTCACCCTCACCCTCCGCCTCGGTGCACACAATTAGTTGGTAGTTCGGTTCGTATGGAAGTATCCGATCCTCGATCACTGAGCGATTAGTGGGAAGTTATTCGAGATGTTAAATGCTTCAGTTCAGTTCAAATGCTTTTCAGTGCAGTTCTCTTATCGACGTTACCCAAGTGGCTCAACGGTACGTAACCATAGTTGCACACACTTGGCGCCGTGTGTCCGTCCAAAGTTCAAATGCATTCTACATAGTTAACTTATTGCAGGAAAATATTATTTCCAGTAGGATTTGAATTTTAATGGCGCATTTGTAAGAGATAAGATGCAAATGACCACCAAAAAAGGTGCAAATGGTGAAAGAAGTATCAAACTTGACTCAATTTATTTTCAGTTTTGTATTTGAATGAGTATATTGATTGTAAATAAAAATTTACTAGATATTTTTCAAGTAAAATGTGGGCAAAATGTGAGTTTACTCATATGGGACCCGTTTGATAATGATTGGATATAAAGGTCCATAAATAACCACTTAAACTTTCTTGTTAAGAGAAATAGTATACATGAAAAACACTTAGCACCCTTTATAAACATTTTCCTTTCACCAGGACAAAATTGAATGAGTTTAGAAAATAAAATGACCAATAATGGCCCTATGTGGGTCCCACATGGACTAATTTTCCTTCCCTATATGGGACCCACATCGGTCCTATTTGGGCATTATGCCAAGGTTCTGCCCATATGGGACCCATTTAGCCATGCTTGCTGAGTAAATGCCAAAGTTTAACAGTCTGAAGCAAAACTGATCCGTTGTTAGGTAGGAGAAAACCAAAGTCCAAAATTTATCCCATGGAAACAAGCAGCACAAGTAAGAAAGAAAAACGGGAGGCTCGCTTTTTTCCGAGGCTCTTGATGAGCAGTAATATAATGAATTGTGTAAAGCTGCTCACGCTTCCTAGCGATGCCTTAAGCCAAGGTCTGTTTTCAAAGTTGCCAAAATACGTTCTATGTTCCCAAAGGTTCTGTGGTTACAATCGCCCAGTAAATATAATCCGTACTGTGAAGTATGGAGAGACGTTTTTCACAATTTAGAGTCCCAAAACGCAGGACTTCTTGATGTTAAAGATGGTGTAATTAAAGAACAGATCAAAGGGTAATTTTCTGCGCAAAAGTCTGAAAAATAACCATCATTATTGAAAATGTATTTAGGTCTGAAGGTACTTGAATGCATTACGAAGGGCTTCCTAGTAATTTTTTTCAACTCTTTCAGACAATATCAGGTTGAGCAGATAAAAAATGACTGTGTCCAGATTTTTGGCAAAAACGCAGAGGAGTCTACTTTTTCGTGGTTGAACAACTTCACTGACACACCTGCCTTGGTCACAGTAATGTAGTACATGTGTTTATACTGTATGCAATATAGGTATACCTGCCTAGCCTATACTTAATAAATGAATCCAAAAACATGCATCTTATACATTGTGGCATATTTGGTCACATGACCAACACGGCCGCCACGCCCATATATGGTAAACACCTTTAAAAATCTATCTTCTTCTCCAGAACCAATAGGCTGATTGCATTGGAACTTGGTATGTAGCATTGTGTACACGAGTACTACCAAGATTGTTCAAATGATGACCTTGGGTTGACCTGGACCTTTTACGGCAAGGTCAAATTTTCCTTCTGGCGCAAGAAATGGGAAAGTGCTAGAACATAAACTTTCGTTGCGTTTGCATTTGTTTTATGTTCGATGCTGTTTAATTTATTGTGTTCTCATTTTAAATCTTCTATAATAAAAAAAGAAAATAGGTAAAAATAGTTGTAAAATGCTTTTCGTATAATTTAATTAGTCTGTTGTAACCCTTCTGTTGGTCTAAACTATTTAGTTCAGTAAAGATAGCTGAGTTGCCACCTATTTGGGAAAGAGCTGCTGACTCGGCTTATCACTTGTAATTTATTGTTTGTGGGGATGTCTTTGTCAATTTTTCCCTTTGATGTTGGGGATAGGGTTTGGGATCTGAGTGGGTCAGTTCCTGAAGTGTTGTTACTCTTTAAATTTTCATTGAAAGTTTTGAAGATTTGGGGCTAAAATGATATATACAGTCATCTTAATGCGTACATGAAGATATGTGAGTACAAGAGGTCGAGGTCATTCTTTGACCCCAGGATTCTCATACTTTGACAGTTTCAAACATCTCCACAAAAGTTACTGTGCCAGTTGTAACCAAATTTTATATAAAGCCTCCAGGGGCTGTGGGAATGAAAATTTCTTCAAACGGTCTAAGTCACATGACTAACATTGCCGCCATGCCAATAAATGGTATAGAGCTTTCAAAATTCGTATAG
The DNA here is from genome assembly GCA_963989385.1 of Ctena decussata. Lineage (NCBI taxonomy): Eukaryota > Metazoa > Mollusca > Bivalvia > Lucinida > Lucinidae > Ctena > Ctena decussata. The sequence goes on from OZ022511.1 coordinate 64,222,940, forward strand.
GTCGTATAGGTCTACATAAGCTAACAGTCCATTGGGTCCTTAATTTCCGCGCCTCCTACCCCATCCCCCCCCCCCCCCCCCAAAAAAAAAATATAAAAAAACCAAAACAACCCTCCCTCCCCCACTCCTCACGCGGAGTGTACTAGGTCAGGTACCTAGAACTTTTCATCCCCGCGAATCGCTTTGGACTTTAAGGTGGTGATTTATGGTAAATTCAAAAATCCGAATAAAACCATAAAAAATAACCTATCTCCCTGAAAGTTAGCAGATTTCTTGTTTTTGTTGTTCTCTACTACTTAGCTTACAAAAAAGAGCGACAAAATGTTTTATAAAGAAAGATCAAATGGAAGTTTTGTGCGCAAAAATCTAAAAAAAAATTAACATCGTTATTTATAAAGCATTAAGAAGGGTGTGCAGCAATTATTTGTTCCAACTCTTTCTCAAGTTGTAAGGTAGACCGAATGAAAACAGTAGCTTATTTGACTGTTTGAACAACTTTTCCTTCCTTAGACCCAAAGAGGCAATATATGAAACTTGGTCCAGTGGTTTCATTGGAATTATGGACGGACGGACGATGTACGATGGATGACGGACCAACAACGTACGACGGACGACGGAGCCTGGCTATCCTATAAGCTCCCTGGAAGCCTTCAGATGAGCTAAAATATTGTTAATACTGCACCAGACATGCCACTTCTATATACTGAGTACACCTATGAAGTGGCATTGAAGTGGCTTAAATGGTTTTTAAGTTCATGTACCTAAGCTACTGGATGCAGAGATGTGCTAATGGATGAACCTAAACCTAACAGTGGCAGTTAATTTATCTTGATCACTAGAACACCTCATCAAAAAAAAACTGCTCAAAGAATGAAGTTTTTCGCATATGAATTATAAAAGCGCGTTACAAAAATGATCAGGGAGTGATCAGTATCCTTTGAAATCATGATAAGATTGCTCATTGCGGATTTATTGATAAAGAATTAAGTTTTGAGCTAACTTACTTCAAGATTTTTTCTCGTACCGCACTAGAAAGGGTTGGGATGGTTTGGTCCACTGGAAGTTTCACCTGCCTAAATACACCATTCAGTTCAAAGCCTATTTTCCAAATCACCTGGAATTTCTCGAGCACTTTGCTTTCGAAGTCTTTAAGATTTCCTGATAACCTTTCAATACATACTTTACAATATTCTTCACGTTCTGTAGCATTGGCAGGAAAAGAAGGTATTGTTTCTGCAATAACAGACTTCAGTATGTCTTTGAATTCGTCCTTCCTTAACAACTGTCGTATTGTGTAATCGTGAACCATACATCTCACTGACAAATTTTGGCAAATTTTGTCCTGTACACAACTGCTAGGGTCTGAACCCCAATCTATGAGGGTTTTCCACTCTGAAACGATACATTATTTTATTTTCAAACGTTTCGGGATTTGTATATAAGCTAATAGACTAATAGTTTAAAGACATCTCTATTCAGGCTCAGACACTATGAATTGGTTTCAAAATTTGATGCCGGATTAAAATTTCTTTTACACCAAGGCCTATCGGAACCAGAATTTTATGGTGACTTAGTATACAAATTCAAAAAGATTAAGGGTAGGACTGATTTTTCTGATCAATTCCGAAAAATAATAATACGCCACAAACGTATTGGCTATAATTTAAATGTTATGCGACAGTCTGCATGCTTAGTGATTAACCCAATCACGGTTGATAACTTTGCTGCACTCTTTAATTGCACACCGGGGGATCGGTCGTCAGACTCTATGATGGCCCCGACCTAAAGCTATATATTTTAGTTGGTTGGGACCGGAGCCTTTTTGTCTGTTGCTTGGTCCACCGGGGCTCAACTGGTGACCTTCTTTTGCTTCAGATTTCCAGTGGGGTCGTTTGGCAGGACAGGGATCTCCACCTGTCAGACGGCCCGTTGTATCTGTTGAGTCCTCGTCTTTGCTTCTTCATGGTGTTGAAATTTGATTTATGTGTTTACCGTGATGATTCATTGACGAGTTAGAGGGTTATCATGCGAACCGAACAACCAACTAAATGTTTTGTACCACTTCAGAAACTGAGGGTGAGGTTGGGCCTGTAAAATCGATTTAAGCCCCCCAGTAATTCATTACTGACCGTTCCAAGGCGGTAGTTCTGTTGTGGTTCTCTGTTGCCTGTTTTTTGGTGTCAGAGTTTCTGTGATGTTTTACCTTATGTATGTTCTTATTATTTTTGGTTCGGTTGGGTTGCTGAGTGGCCACCTTTTGGGAACAAGCTGCTCACTCGGTTGGCCATATGTTCTCTGTATCTTGATTATTTGTAATCTTAGTTGTTTCCAACTATGGTTTGAGGGCTGGATTTGGATTTTAATTGTTTCAGTTCCTGGTCTTTGCATACTTTTTACTCTCGTTAAATACAACCAGTTTATCTTTTTTGTCAAGGCTCGCCATTTCATAGTAGCCGCAATAATGTAGCTTTGATATTGGCCGAACTACGAAGCAATCCATATAGATAATGAAGCAAAGCGATTTGGATAGTAAAATTGTCAAATATAACAGACTGAATTGTTCTCGGTATAAACAGACCAATAAGTAATGTAATAACTATACAAAAAGCAGAGGATTCTATATCAAAAGTTGTTTCTTAATAATGTTCATACCATGAATATTTGCCGGTTCATTTATGGCTGTGTTAAGGGAGGCTAGGACTTCATTTCTCAAAGACTGTCTTCTCTGCAGCACATCCGACCCAGCTTCTGAGAGAAATATATGCTTGTGAATAAAGTCTGCCATCAGACGCAGCACTCTGACAACCTGAGGAACGGAAAACAAACCATGTGAGAAAAAAAAACGTAGACAGGCTCCCGGCTGAAAGACTATATACATGTATACCGCTCTGTTTCAAAAAGTTTAAAACTACGCATTTTTCATAAATTGTTCGCATCTGATTTTCTATGCAATGCGTATCCAGAGTGCAAACTTAAGTATGGCAACAGTATTATGTATAGCCGATACCTTAAGGTAAACGGGGACTAATTTAACGTTAAGCCAGTTTTATCCTTTGTTGAAAATAGTGGCAATAAATCGGACAATACCTGATGACTTGCTTTACAGCCAAAAACACTGCAGACTAGTGAGGATTGTGCGCATTTTAGAGTGCTTCACCATGCTAATATAGTACTCTCTAGATACTAGACACCGATTTTTAATCTGAATTAATCTAACATAACGGTAAATCAGTCTAAGTTTACCTGCAGGTATATACATGACGCTCCAGTGCATATATAACCGAGAATTAAATTATTTGAGAATGATTTCATGTTTGACTGCTAAACATATCCAGCACGGCTATCGGTATCATAACCTTCGAAAAGCTTTTTTCAAAATTTTATCGCCGACACTAAGAATTGGTTTCTAAATCCAAGGTCGGATTAAAATCTTATTTGCAACAGGGTCTATCGGAATACGCAATACATTGTTTCTGTCGAGTCCTCATCTTTGATTCACCATAGGTCTTATCAGTGATTTGTTTGTTTCCTGTGATGATCCATTGATTGGTTAGGACACCTTCATGTGGACCAAACAGCCAACTAAATGTTTCAAACTACTGCGCAGAAGCAGAGGGCGAGGGTTTGGATCCAGTAAAACTAGTTTAAGTCCCCCATTAATCGATTACTGACCTTTCAAAGGCGGTACTTCTGCCATGGCTCCTTAATGTTACTGTGTCCGCTTTATATGGTCATCGAGCAAAATGGTCAACTGAATAACTGCCAATTTTGCTTTCTGTTTTGTTTTGTAATTTAAAACAGAAAATGGGCAAAATAGCTCTTACAGCTGTTTTCAATTAGGTAGCTGAATGACCACCCGGTTGGGAAAAACTGTTCTTTCGGTTTACCGTGCGTGTCTTTTGCGAACTTTTGTCAATTTAATTGTGCTTCTTTCCCTCTTGTTTTGAGGGCATGGTGTTGGATCTGAGTGTATTGATTCCTGATCATTGCCTATCTTTCTACTTTGAGAAAATCACAATTTTCTATTGTATGATTTTCAGATAGCATCTCACTAATAATTCGAAGGGAGCATGGGCTTGGCAATCACTGTTTGCCATTCTCCGATACCAATGACGTCACAGAGTTGTTACCATAGCACCTATGGAATTACCAACTGCAGTGCTAAGTACCTTGTGGCAGAATGACATCTCAATGACGTCATTTTGACATCAATATGAACTCTTAGTTGCTAAATCTTTGACGTCACTAGTCTCGGAACATGGCAAACAGTGTTTGCCATGCTCCGCCTATTTATCAATGATTACAAACTGAAATTCTCTAAACAGAAATTTTCATATTTTTTCAAACAAAGAATCATTTTCCAGTCATTTTATTCCTATCATACGTCTTTCACTACTTTTTATAAGAGAACACATGAGCCTCTTGATATCTGAAATGATGACAACGTTGAAACAACGTTGAGTCAGCATGTATTCAACATCATGGTCCCGAACCAATGTTGTTTCAATGTTCTGTGTTTGCTGGGTAAACATGATCAATCGGCGCGCGATTTGCACGACGCTCCGAGACGTTTACTGCAATATCAATTACACATCGCTCCACGACGTCGACGGTCATAAAAGACCAATGAAAGTGATAATATAGACGACTGAATATTAATGGTAAATTTCACGATCTGTACGTGAAACACAAAAGTTTGACATAGTTCTGATCGTGTTTAAGTCAGAATTTCACAACAATCACTTCGCGTTATGAAGGAAACCGGTTCCTGCAGCTATCGGATCAGGAACTTTTATATTCAAATAAATGTTTGTTAAAATGAACTATGTTTGATAACAGTACCATTGTCATTTGTCTTCAATCCTTTTCTTTCACCCTCAGCAGACTTATCCAACTGTTATTTAATATAACCGAGAGCGTAATGTATATAAAATGAAGGCAGGGTGAAGATGTATATCACTCGCACTGTGCAGGTGTATATAATTATCAAGATTTCGTGCAAATTCTATATGCTAAACTAACTCTGTATACCAAACTATAGAAAGTATTTTTTTCATTTGCTCATATGGAAAATGAAAAATAAAGTCGCAAATAATGGGTGTGTACCGCTGCGTGTTAGGAGCACACCACCGTTGCCAAATCTTAGTAAGGACGGAATAGCTGGTTCCCGATATAAATTACGTAGAAAAACAAAACAGAAGTTTTTGAAAAGTAGCTGTATATGTTAATGCAAGTAAATTTGTGCTATTTTCAATATATCAATATTTCATTCTGACGGCCATACATAGCCAGAAACAATATTAACTGAATTTATCAAGAGCTCAAAATGTTCAAAGCACGGCGTTAATGGCTAGACTATCAACAAGTAAGAATTGAAATTTGATTTTTCAGCGTTCATGTGCGATGAAGCCAGTAGGCGGAGCTAAAATTCCATGAAGAATTCTTGTAGAATTTTAGCGACGACCACTGCCGGTTTCTTCACACGATAATCGCTGAAAAATCAAACTTTTATTCTTATACGCTCGTATTTACACTTGACTTTTAGACCCTTCCTGTGCTGTTTTCGTGGTAATTTAATGTAGAATATGCAAAATTTGCTTCGAATAAAAGATAGTAACGACGTGTTTGGCCATTTCGTTAAACAGCCGTCGCCTTAACGTGGCGTCATTCGAACGTTACGTGGACCAATGAAGACGTTTGTTTACCTTAGTCATCGCTTGACGACAACGACACATGATCAATTGTCGTTCATCGGTGTATGAAGCCAATTGCTCTAAAGGCTTACCTATGGGAAGTCAGTGGCAAGTGTAAATATTGTAATTTGACGCGTAAGTAAATTTCGCGTCAGTAAATTTCCTAAGCTGTGAGCACCAACCTTGTCTTCCAAACATGACTGTATCAGTTTGCTCAATGAACCCTCACTAATAAACTTCCTGCTGGCTTCAAATTCGCCCAGAACATAACACTTGTCGAAGCTTGCAGTGCATAACACACAGCTTTTCCTTGCGAGTACGGGTAGAACTGATGATAGCTCCCGTGAAGCTTCCTCAAACGACTGGAAGAAAATAAATTATTTGTAAATATGAAGACAGACTATTCGACACATGAAATTTATCCACATATAAATATTCAGATAAAAGCGTATTTACCTCTAAAAGATAGACTTCGATTAGAGCGAGATGACATGGTTTGTATGACACGTTAGGTCCATGCTGATTTCCCTTCTCACAATTTTTGCCGGCCAAAATCGAGTTTGTTTCGGCTTATCTGTTGCTTGGGTATTCGGGGTCTAAATGATGTTTTTCTTTTACCTCGGTATTTCAGTTGGTTGTTTGACTTCCAAGGGGTCTCCTGGTGTCGCAATACATTATTTCCGTCCTCACCTCTGATTCATCATAGGCCTTATACGTGATTTGTTTGTTTCCGATGATGTTTCATTGATGGGTTAGGAAACCTTCATGCGGACCAAACAGCTAACTAAATGTTTCAAACCACTGCAGAAGTAGAGGTGGGGGGGGGGGGGGGGGGGGAGGTTTGGATCCAGTAAAACATGTTTAAGCTCCCCAGTAATTTATTACTGATCGTTCCGAGGCGGTACATCTGCTGTGATTCTTCACTATTGTTCTTGTGAATATGTGTCTGGTCCGCTAGCAATCTGGCCACCTGTATAGCTGCCCAACTTTGCTTCCCGGCGTGCTTTGTAGTAAAAAAAATGAAAATAAGTAAAATTAGATGTTTAAAGATTTACGCCCTTGTTTTTTATTACAAAAACGTTTTCGTGTAATATTTAAACAGTAACTCCGAAATGACCCATTTATACATTTGACAATAACTAATAAGAGCAATTTTTGTGAGAAGTAACTTTATTCCAAGAAAGAAAATAAATTTTGTAAAATCGCAGTCCGCTATCATAATCGCCTCATTGGATAGAATTAATTTGCTCTGACGTCACTAGCGCGTGCACGAATAAGAAAAATACCTAGGTATGGTCATATGACCGTAAGGCGTGGTATCGACTCTCCTATTGGCTGACGATTGTGCTCATTTACATTTTCAATCTCGATACTTTATTTTAATTGAAAACTGCATCAATTTGAATCACTTTTTCTGATCTTTTACAATGGATTTACATATGATTATATATTATCTAACGAAATCAGTCATATTGGTTATTTTAAAGATGGTGAAAAAAATGAGGGAGTATACCTTTAATGTGTTTTGCATTGTTTGTTCATATTGTTTACATTGCTGCATTCATTGGTCTGTTCAGTGAACTGCAGCTGTTGTGGTTTGTTTGAACCATTACGGAGGCTAAGGTCGAGGTTTGGATCCAGTTAAACATGTTTAAGCCCCCATTAATCTCTTGCTGACCGTTCCAAGGCGGTACTTCTGTTGTGTTTCCCTGATGTTACATTGTGCTATGTCCGCTCGTCTATGTTCTTTTGCGGTTTGGTCATCTGTTTTGCTACCCAATCTGCTGTTTGTTTTTTGTTTTGTAAGTTAAAAATAAAAGATAAAATAGATGTTGATGCTGTTTTTGATTAGAGTAGCTGAATGACCACCTGTTTGGGAAATAGCTGCTCATTCGGTTTACCGTGCGTGTATTTCGTAAGCTTGTGTCAATTTTTTCCGTGTGTGTGTGTGTTTCTTTCTCTATTGGTTTCGAGAGCGGGATGTGGGATTGGATTGTATTAATTCCTGATCATTGCCTGTACTTTTACTTTAAATGTTAGATTTTACATGCGACAGTAGCTTTTGTGTTTGACTCCAGTGCAAAATGAGTTAGGATATCTGTCAAGCATGTATTAACAGTTCGAACTGAACTACTGTATGACATATGTCAAAGAAAACTTCGGCTTCTGATCGCCAGCAAGGAACCAGAATTTGAGAAGTCTTTACTATGTTTTTATACCACCAAATATTTGCCTCTGAATTCTACTGTTTTGATAATCCCATACGTTGATGAAACAAACAATCCTTTATTAGTAAGATACATAACTTTAAATGCACAAGCGGTAGCCTAATCATGAAATGCTTGAAATTTTAAATCAATAGTCACATATTTTTTTTTATTATATTTTTTATTAATTGTGAAAAACAACATAAAGAATACTTCTGCTAAGTTTTGGGAAGACATGTTGCATTTTTAGCATTTTACATTTGAATTCACTATCAACACCTTAAACTAAACATAGGTAAGAAGAAAGATATGTTCTTCATTTTGAAATTTATTTAAGATAGGAGTGTGTCTGTCGATTGTTTGACACAGCAGTCTAAAAGAGCTTTTGCAAAAAGTGAATGGCGTAATTATGTTCCATGTATTGATTAAACTGCAAATGATCCGTCTATCGCGTTGTCCAAGTTCATTGATAGCAAGACTTTTCCGAACTCGTGGGTAATTTTTCATAGTACCATGTGGCATAATGTTTGTGTTTATGTTACACAAGTTTTCATTGATTTACAGTCTGTTGGTTGGACGTGATTGATTGTTCCCACTTTGCATGTCGTAAACGGTTTTCTTTGTCCAGTTGATAGTATGAGTCGAATGGGGTTTGTAGAGCTATTTTTTACTGTTAGAAGGGTGATATCGAGCCATTTTTATTCGAGTATCGAGTTTCGAGTAATGTTTTTTTTTCAGTTTTGAGTAAGGATTTTCGAGTTAATGTTTTCGAGTTTCGAGTTGAAGTTTTCAAGTTTCGAGTAAGGATTTTCGAGTTTCGAGTTGAAGTTTTCGAGTTTTCGAGTTTCGAGTAAGGTGTTTCGAGTAAGGATTTCCGAGTTTCGAGTAAAGATTTTCAAGTTTCGAGCTAAAACTTTCGAGTTTCAAGTAATGATTTTCGAGTTAATGTTAATAGTTTTTGAGTATGAGTTATTGTTTTTGATTTTCAGAACAAAAATTAAAGCTCATACATGTACTTGATCGGTTTATCCCTTTACTGCCTTCTAGGTGGAGTATACATAGTAGTCTTGAATGAGGTTATAAAGAACAATGCCTTGAAACAGTCAGTAGTATGGATGAATGGCTTGCACTTTTACATCCTTTTCAACAGTTTTTCAGCCATATTAGAACGACCGGAAGGTGATAATGAAGGGTTGTGTGCAATGGAATTCCGTTACAATTGGAAAGATTTCCACCTCCAAAAATGATTTAAGCAATTCATCAGTGTATTTGAACAACTGTGTTTCGAAATAGATCTTCTGATTGGTCTAAGATCAAGCATGCCCTAATCTCAAGGGGAGCAACTCGCTGCTGCAGCAAAAAGGCGGCGCTGCATGAAATCTGATTAGAGAATAGGTCGTCAGCAACCAAGTCGTAAACGGTTTTCTTTGTCCAGTTGAAAGTGGACTTAGTACCCTCGGCTTGTGAAGATGATAATAGACAAGCTACTGCTGGAATACTATCGAAAATGAATATTTCATGAAATTCCGATTGAAAATCAGATACACAATTTGCTTTCATATTACCTAACAACCAATCACCACTCAAAAAACGGATTTAGGACATAAGGCAAGTAACAAAATAAAAAATAAGAGCACCATTTGATGGGAACACTGTATGAAATATATATTCTTACTCGAAACTCGAAAAAGCTAGCTTGAAACTCGAAAATTCTTACTCGAAACTCCTTACTTGATACTCGAATATTGTTACTTGAAACTCGAAAAAGCTTACTCGAAACTCGAAAATTCTTACTCGAACCTCGAATAAGATTATACAGATTTGAAAAAAGTCAATTGACTTTCTTCTGAATCCCATTTGTATAAAATTATTGTGTTTAGAAATGTGTTTAAATGTATTTTGTATTTATGTTTATACAAATAAAATAAAGTTTAAACTAATAAGATTACTCGAAACTCGAAAATTCTAAACTCGAAACTCGAAAATTTTTACTGGAAAATCCTTTTTCGAAACTCGAAAATTCTTAACCGAAACTCCAGACTCGAAAAAAGAACTCCTCATTAGAAGGAACACTTTTGTTTCTCGTTTTAACCACTCTCTACTACACTGAGTTCGAGGACTGATCGACACAGGCACTTTTGACAATGGTCTATTACAGTTGCATCTCTCTCCTTTTGTATGGCAATGATTCTTTTTCACTCACTACCATTTCGGTTATATTTGGAATGGAAAGGTGTATAAATTCATTTGGATTCATAATGTTTCTGGCTTATTATCTTAGCAAAAGGTGAGCGGTTGGTAGTTTTGTCAGTAATGGTAGTCACTTTGTTAAATGCGACTACCGCCCTCTCTTATCCACAGTTGTATAGTTTGCAAACCTACATTAAAAGGTTTCTCTTGAGTTTCATTTCCTTTCTTACTTGGACAATTTTCTATGTAAATCAATTTAACTTCCTATCATTAGTTTCAGATAAATTGTATTACATATGCATTTATGCGAAAATTCAGTTCAATTTTGATATACTTTGGCCATGATGTTTACGTGTGGAAGAGAAACTTCGTTAGTACTTTTTGCGTTTCAATCCTATTACTTGTATTGTAACACTGTTGATATGCATTGAAAAGTTTGAAACAGACCTTCTTTAAACTAATTGCATGTATATTTTAATATTTCAAATAAAGGCATTTTCTCGTGTGAGAGTATTGATTATATATTGTTTAAAATGTCTGATATGTAATAATGCAATATCATAATCCGTGTTATGTTCCATGTGCAACTCCATACGGTGTATATACAAAGGGTGGACAAAAGTGTTCGATATTTCGTGACGTTACCATTGACTTGAATGCATTTTTGCCTGTAGCGCAAGAAATATTGAGAGAAAAGTATAATAGATATTTACATGGAATTTGCACCAATGTCTAGCTATATTATTTGTGCAATAAGATTAAATTTCTCGCTTTCCTGGTATCTATAGTTACTATTTGACTGCTTTTACCTCATTTAGGTATTCTCTTGCGGTAAATTTTGCTAACGTCACCACTGACGTGAAAGGAAACGGAGTTTTCTAAAAAATTACCAGATCTTTAAATAATCACAACTCTGCAACTAGAGTCCGCAAACATACAAAAAAATCTTTTATATTGCATAAATCATTTAGCTACGCATTAGTGTAATTTTCATGATGTTATATTTCATGCTTCTCATATAATTACTTTTTCAGCAAAAGTGGAAATGCACTGAAGTTAACGGCAACGTCACGATTTAACGAACACTTTTGTCCACCCTCTTTGTAGATACGTTTTAAGTAGAATTTATTGCCTTTTGACTCAAACAATTAAAATTTCATCTGTATGTGCAAGTACAATCGTATTTACTAGTTGCCGATTTAATCCATTTATGCCTAATTTCACAAAAGATGGACATAGCCCAGCAGGCAAATGACGTTGAAATGATGTCAAATTGGCGTCGATGCGACGTAATGACGTCTCATCGACGTCAGTACGACGTCATTTCGACGTCATGTGCCCGCTGGGAGACAAAAGGTGTAGAACCAGATCAGATGCCGCAGAACGCTGCATTTCCAAGTTGAATATTTAGATCCAGGCACGACAATTGGACTCTTCCAATTCATATGGCTGGAAGAGTCTACAAGACGTGAATGTGTAAACACTTACTGTTTCTACGTCACTATCCCTTTCACCGCCAATATGCACAATCACCCATGGGTATTTAGCTATATCTTTTATTCTATCCTTGAACTCTGTTTCTGACACTGGTCTTTTCATTAGCTCCCATTTGCCTTGATACCTCGAAGCAGCAACGAAGACTGTATTCATGGCCTGTTTCGGTAGTGCTTTATGATTACCAATTAGATACACAGCGGCAGTGTCTTTCAATGGTTGTAGTGCTTCTTCTATATCTTGCATCAGATGTTTACCATCTGGAACTATGTCATCCAAGTGTTCTGCCTCTGAAACAGATTGGGAAAATGGGTTCGAGGTTATGAAACTTGAGAATAATCTCAAACTCAAAATAAAGCACACTGATTGGCTACTTCCGAGCATATGCTCGGAAGCAGCCAATCAGCATGCTTTTTTTGAGTTTGAGAATGTACACTGAAAACCCAAATTCGTTGCTGTAACTAGTTATGCTAGTAATCTGAAGCGAAAGCTTAGTAATTCCTGCCTTTACTAAGCTCATTAGTAAAACAAAAGATGCTGTAAATAAACACAAAACATTAAGATTATTTCTTGTGCGTTTTTATCCCCCGACCGAAAGGTTCGGGGGATATAGCGATGAGCCTGGCGTCCGTCCGTCCGTCCGTCTGTCTGTCCGTCCGTAAACATTTTCTTGTCCGCTCTATATCTTGGATACCCTTTGGAATATTTTCATGATACTTCACAGTTATGTAGAACAGGTCATGACGATATGTCGCGTACAAGAATGGTAACTCTTGCTATTGTACTTTTTGAATTATCTCCCCTTTGGTGATTTTTTTTGGCAGATTCGTGTCCGCTCTGTAACTTAAATACCCTTTGGAATATTTTCATGATTACTTCACAGATATGTAGAACAGGTCATGACGATGTGTCGCGAACAAGAATGACAACTCTTGCTTTCTTACTTTTTGAGTTATTTCCCCTTGATCATTTTAGGTGTGATTGTTTGGCAGATTCGTGTCCGCTCTAGAACTTTAATACCCTTTGGAATATTTTCATGTTACTTCACAGATATGTAGAACAGGTCATGGTGGTGTGTCGCGAACAAGAAAGACAACTCTAGCTATCTTACTTTTTGAGTTATTTCCCCTTGATCATTTTAGGTATGATTTCGTGTCCGCTCTATAACTTGAATACCTTTTTGGAATATTTTCATGATACTGCGCAGATATGTAGAACAGGTCATGACGATGTGTCGTGAACAAGAATGACAACTTCTGCTTTCTTACTTTTTGAGTTATTTCCCCTTGATAGTTTTAGGTGTGATTCCGTGTCCGCATTATAACTTGAAATCCTTTTGGAATATTTTCATGATACTTCACAGATATGTAGAACAGGTCATGATGATGTGTCGCGAACAAGAATGACAACTCTTGCTTTCTTACTTTTGGAGTTATTTCCCTTTGATGATTTTAGGTGTCCGCTCCATAGCTTGAATACCTTTAGAAATATTTTCATGATACTTCACAGATATGCAGAACAGGTCATGACAATTTGCCTCATACATGAATGATAACTCTTGCTTTTTTACTTTGTGAGTTATTTCCCTTTGGTAGTTTGAGCTGCTGTTTGAGTCTCTGCTCCATATCTGTATAACCCTGGCCAGCTCCAGAATCTGAATAACCGTGTACCTTTTAAAATGTCGATGATCAGGCTGTGATATCTTACCAGTGTTCCTAACTCTCTCTGACCCCTCCACATTCCCGTACAACACCCCACACACACACACACAAAAAAAAAGATTTTTTTTCCAGATTTGGATTCTTTGTCCAAATTCACTTACTAGAGAGCTCAAAATTAAATTTGTATGGCTTGTACTTTAGAAGCTATTCACACATTTTGAAAGTTGAATGTATCGTATGCTATACATTTGTATATATGGTGGCTGTTTTTAGATATTACCTCTTTTTAGCAGTCAAGCATACTATTTTAGTCTGAGTGTTAGATAATCATGCATTTGTTAGCAGTTAATGTCAATCAGAAGCATAAAAGAACGACAATATATTACTAATATGTGTTTTGAAGTGCACCCTTTTTACCAAGGCCCATGCGGGTCTTCGGTCGGGGATTTGCCATCTCCTCTGATGGCTATTTTTATAATATGTAAGGCAAATTTGTACGTAGATTTTTAGTAATTTCATACATTAAACATTAACATTATAAAATTACAGAAATAATCAAAAATTTAAATTATTCACCTTTGTAGTATAATGATGATATACAACACAGTTTTAATATTTGTTTAAATATACATACTGTTTGTAGAAACAAATAAATTCAAATCAAGACCCATGTCGATCTTCTCCCACTTTACTAAAGGGGAAGAGGTTAACCACGATGCAAATAAGCTGGGCTAATTAGATGTACTTCAAAGGGTTACAAAAATCATAAATAAAAAAGAAGAAAAATACCACATAACCAAATTTCTTAATTTGCATATTCCAAAATAACAGTTTTGATTAGTTACAGTTACTAATTAAACTAGTAAAACATCTACTAAACAGCTAGTACAATTAACTAAAAGGCTGGTAATTTTTACTAAATGCTTAGTACTCAGGAGGACAGTTAGCTTAACTTAGTAAAATAGTTAGCTTTTCAGGGTACTCAAGTTTTATAACCTCTAGGCCTGGTTAACATTTTTATCCCCCGACCGAAAGGTTCGGGGGATATACCGATGAGCCTGGCGTCCGTCCGTCTGTCCGTCCGTACGTCCGTCCGTAAACATTTTTGTCCGCTCTATATCTTGGACACCCTTTGGAATATTTTCATGATACTTCACAGTTATGTAGAACAGGTCATGACGATGTGTCGCGTACAAGAATGGTAACTCTTGCTATTGTACTTTTTGAATTTTCTCCCCTTTGGTGATTTTTTGGCAGATTCGTGTCCGCTCTGTAACTTGAATACCCTTTGGAATATTTTCATGATACTTCACAGAAATGTAGAACAGGTCATGACGATGTGTCGCGAACAAGAATGACAACTCTTGCTTTCTTACTTTTTGAGTTATTTCCCCTTGATAGTTTTAGGTGTGATTTTTTGGCAGATTCGTGTCCGCTTTATAACTTGAATACCCTTTGGAATTTTCTCATGATACTTCACAGCTATGTAGCACAGGTCATGACGGAGTGTCGCGAACAAGATGACAACTCTTCTATCTTACTTTTTGAGTTATTTCCCCCTTGATCGTTTTAGGTATGATTTCGTGTCCGCTCTATAACTTGAATACCTTTTGAAATATTTCATGATACTTCACAGATATGTAGAACAGGTCATGACGATGTGTCATGAACAAGAATGACAACTCCTGCTTTCTTACTTTTTTAGTCATTTCCCCTTGATGGTTTTAGGTGTGATTTCGTGCATGCTCTACAACTTGAATACCTTTTGGAATATTTTCATGATACGTCAGAGATATGTAGAACAGGTCATGATGATGTGTCACGAGCAAGAATGACAACTCTTGCTTTCTTACTTTTGGAGTTATTTCCCTTTGATGATTTTAGGTGTCCGCTCCATAGCTTGAATACCTTTAGAAATATTTTCATGATACTTCACAGATATGCAGAACAGGTCATGACAATTTGTCTCATACATGAATGATAACTCTTGCTTTCATACTTTGTGAGTTATTTCCCTTTGGTAGTTTGAGCTGCTATTTGAGTCTCTGCTCCATATCTGTATAACCCTGGCCAGCTCTGGAATTTGAATGACCGTGTACCTTTTAAAATGTCGATGATCATGCTGTGATATCTTATCAGTGTTCCGAACTCTCCCTGACCCCTCAACATTCCCGTGCCCCCCCCTCCCACCCCCCAAAAATATTTTTTTTTCCAGATTTGGATTCTTTGTCCAAATTCACTTACTAGAGAGCTCAAAATTAGATTTGTATGGCTTGTACTTTAGAAGCTATTCACACATTTTGAAAGTTGAATGTATCGTATGCTATACATTTGTATATATGGTGGCTGTTTGAGATATTACCTCCTTCTAGCAGTCAAGCATACTGTTTTAGACTGAGTGTTAGATAACCATGCGTCTGTTAACAGATAATATCAATCAGAAGCATAAAAGAATGACAATATATTACTAATATGTGTTTTGAAGTGCACCCTTTTTACCAAGGCCCATGGGGGTCTTCGGTCGGGGGATTTGCCATCTCCTCGAATGGCTATTATTTAATATGCACACTAACTGCAGAGTAGATTGTTGTATTTTCAATTCTATATTTTGTGCAAATAAAAGATATTTCTTGTTTTATATGTTAAAATGGTGACATTTTTAAAAGTCCGTCACTTATAACACACAAATGAAGATAGTAAGACACATACTTCATGCACTTAAAAAAAAATACTGGGCACATTCAAATAATTTAAATGGCTAAAACGAATCTTAGCAGCTAAAGGCAATGGTCAGGATTTTCACATCATATCCACAATACCAAAGAAGATTATAACCGACTCGATCTACTATATATGTGGCCTGTGAACATAATCAAAATCTACGAGTTTAAATGGGACCTGTAGATAAACACGAAGTATTTGAAAAATAGAGAGAGATTCAAATTAAATCTGGTTTGCTTCGGGCAATTTGCACGCGGCTATGAGAGTCTTAAAATGCCTATCGAAAACAAGAATCTCCGGTTTCGTCTCGAAATGTTTCTAAATTGTGAAATGTGGATTTAAAAACTCAAACCTATCACTGCTTTGAATCTTTTGTGGATGGACAAAAGCCTTTGTTTCAGGAAATTAAATCTGGGGTACATCTTGTCATCCAAGAACAGCTTTGCTGGTGTATCCGCTTTGTCAGCCATGACTCAGTAACCAGTTCGTCTTGTAACTGTAAATAAAAACATTGTGACAGTTTTAGAACTTTGGCAAGCCAACTTACTATTTAATATATTTATAGTGTAAAGATATTAAAAACATCCATATTAGTCCTAAATACTATAAAGGAGATCTAATACGCCATATAAGGTATCCGATACTGTATCTGAAGTATCTTATATGATATGTAAGATATCTATTTAAATCAGATTTATGTTTTAGATTAAGGTGACTTGTATATCATATTTAAATATCTTAGTACATGCATAAGATATCTTATTATGTATACGATATATCCTTCATGTAAAAGATAATGTCTTATGTGTTGAAATAAGAGGTATTGCATACTGTATAAGATATCTAATATACTGTATAAAATATTTCATTGAGGCTGCATCTCACATGAAATATAAATTACATATTTGAAAATATAAGATATAGATACCTGAATATATTTACACCATATATCATATGAGATAATATATTAAATATCTTAGTTATTAAGTGAGATATGTAATACATTCCATTGCAAAAGATATATATAAACCATCAAATCAGATTTACTATCTGAGATGTCTGATATAGTACATAAGTGATCATATATGTACGCACGTAAAATATTGTAACATATATCATATTAGACACCATATCTTTTACCAAATATCGTATTTGGTAAAGCAGACATTCTGCATGCGACATCAGATATTTTTTTGGTGTACATGGTATCAAATTTACATATATGTTCTATTTCAAATTGTCAGATATCTGATATTTTGAATAAAATATGTCAGACATTTTACACATAAAACATACGTGCTTAACTGATATTTAAAGTTGCTATGAATATACAGACTCTATTGTAAGTAGATGCTGGGTTGGGGGAAATATTTCGGTACCTAATCCTACCGGTACCTAATCCTATAATGTACAGACTGGGCAATTATAGGCATGCAAATAGTCTCCAAGAGCACTATTTAATAGCAAGAGCACTAACAGAGATCTTCATCTCTTAGCCATATTAAAAAGTGCTCTTGGATTCAAACATCATCATTTTCATTTTTATTCTGATGTTTACATCTCTATTTATTGATTGAATTCGCGTACGTGAGACTGAACTTCAGTCTGAAGGAAAAAAAACGACACGCGATCTTTTGTAAGAACTAGAAAACGTGTTTATGAAACACTATGCCCCCAACCTTATGCTTGCCTCTAAGGGGGTTCATCCCATAATTTATAAGTCAGGACGGTGCATTAACCGGCTCATCAACATCTTAGTCTGTAACTTTATGCCAAATACAAGGAACAACTTTGGATGTTTTATTCACAAGCTCGCTTATTTTTCATGTACATGCCACACATAAAATTTCAAGTCCTTATCTCTAACGGTTCTTGACCGTATGTACAGGTTCTTTTATACCACAGGCTTCAATGCACTAAGTCGAAAAAGGGGCTTAACTCAGTCAAAAATTAACATTTTTTTTTTCAACAGTTGATCAGGTCGTCTACGCCTTGGACAATGTCTTCCTGCAAAAAATCATGATCCTAGCATCAGGGGCTCTCAAGATATTTTGTTAACAAGGTTCCATAGGCTTAAATGCACTAAGTTGAAAAAGGGGCATAACTCGGTCAAAAATTCACATTTTTTTTCAAAAGTTAATCAGGTCATCTACACCTTAGGCAATGTCTTCCTGCAAAATATCGTGATCCTAGCATCAGGGGTTCTTGAGATATTTTGCTAACAAGGTTCCATAGGCTTACAATGCACTAAATTAAAAAAGGGGCATAACTCGGTCAAAAATTCACGATATTTTTTTCAAAAGTTAATCGGTTCATCTTCTTCATAGGCAATGTCTTCCTGCAAAATATCATGATCCTAGCATCAGGAGTTCTCGAGATATTTTGCTAACAAGGTTCCATAGGCTTACAATGCGCTAAGTTGAAAAAGGGGCATAACTCGGTAAAAAAATCACGATATTTATTCAAAAGTTAATCAGTTCATCTACTTCATAGGCAATGCCTTCCTGCAAAAAATCATGATCCTAGCATCAGGGGTTCTTGAAATATTCTGCTAACAAGGTTCCACAGGCTTACAATGCACTAAGCCAAAAGTGGCATAACTCTAGAAATACATGACCAGTGGAAAAAAGAAAAAATACGTGTCTGCTTATTTTTCATGTAGATGCCACATATAAAATTTCAAGATCCTAGCATTAGGAATTCTTGAGTTTCCAAGCTGCTTAAAAGTGTTACGGACGGACAGACGGACGGACGGACAGGCCCAAACCAATATGCCCCCTCAACTTCTCCGAAGTTGGGGCATAAAAAGTATCTCTCTCTTTGGAATGTGATTACAGAAAGTACGAATATATGTAGATGCTGGGTAGGGGGAACGTTTCGGTACCTAATCCTGAGCAGTTATAGGCAAATGGAGCATGGTGTGCTATTCATCTGCCCTATTTTGCACAGTTATGTTTGGTAACAAAATGAAAGTAGGCCTACGATATGTCTGTACTGACAGACTAACATTTTTCCCAGCATTTTCCCAGCAGCCCTGTATACCCTTATCATGCTCATAGAGAAAAGCACGCTTTATACTGACCAATATACCGGGTGCAGGAGTTATTTTGTCTATGATATCCAAATAAAATACATATAAATCAGTTTTTACAATCCACTTTCGATATAATCTTGACAGGCATTGTATATATTTAGGAATTCCTAGGTGTCAGTGGGATTCCAAGAAGACCCTTCAGACGGCATACCAATAATTATTACCTTATTTTTTCGGCTTTAGCCGTATAACCTTACTATTGACCTACATTTAAGTATTTTTTTGCCCAATATAAATACACCCGGGATTTTGATGTAAGTAGCTTACTTTCGCTTTTTCTTTCTACTTTCAGTTTCATTTGACTGTTGGCCTTTAAACCGTGTCGTGATGAATCTAGATATTTCGGTCCAAATCGCTTTTTGCCAAAGAACATTTCGCCTGTTATATCGCTCATGTAGAATATGAAACCAGCAAAATAACTTGACACAGAAATCGAAGTCAAAATTAAGTAACTGTTGGCGGCTTAGTTGTTGATGTTGTGTTGGAACTGCGACACTTTTAAGGTTAAATGTGGGGCGGTCAGCCGACCAATCCTCATTGTTATGTGCAACACAGACAGACCCCAATCAAAATTCAAAAGCATTTCCGAAATCGAAACCCCAACACCAACAACAAATATTCATATCAACATGCGCATCCGTACAATCTGATCAGCACATTCGATGTCTTACATGTACCTGACTCATGCATATTACAACACACTTTTATATAATTTAAGCCGATTATCTTTTTTTTAAAGATATTTCTTGTTCATATTGAATGCATGGACTGGTAACACCTTAGCATACGAGTGTCTCAGTTTTGACATTTTCACGGGCTGAGGTGTTTCCAATCCATTCATCAAAGGGTGTAGGTGTTTGCATTTTCACGTGCTGAGGTGTTTTCAGTCACTCATACGGTAACCATCATAAAGGAAGAGTCAATTATTATCAGGTGGAGGTGGGGCGGGTATATATATATATTCTTTTTTTTTTTTTTTTCTTTTTTTTTTTTTTGGGGGGGGGGGGGGAGGGGTCAGAATTCTTCCATCAGTCTTCATTTTTAAAAATGTCTCAGCTTTTGGGGGGCAAAGCCCCCATTACTCCTAAAATTTCAGACTCTACCCTTTCAAATTCAAAAACTTAAAGGCATTCATGGAAATGACACTAAAAACTGTGGCAGCTTCTATCCGGAAACAAATCTTTGCATTAACTTGCTAGTGGAAGTATACAATTGTCTATAAAATCACGTTGAGTGGATGATTTTGTCCTCAGTTAAATTAAATTCCTGCGTTTGTGATATCAGCTCTCCAGGTGCCTTGTCATCAGCAAAGTTACCCGTGGCTTCTGGGGGTGCACCCACTCTCCTCATTAATATTATTATCAGTTTTATTGAGCATTAGACAACAGATTTCAAGATGTCCATAAGCAGAAGAAAAGTGCAAGAATTGCAAACACAGACCATTAATCTGCGTGATTAATTAGCACGTAGAATAAGAAAATGTTCTTTGTATTTCATACAGGTTTTGATTGAGATCAGTCTGACATAAAAAAAAATAAAAAAAAAAAAAAGAATAGGTAATATTGTGTGTGTGTGTGTGTGTGTGTGTGTGTGTGAAGGGTAGCTGGGATGGCGGTGGGGTGGGGTGGGCCATAAACTGTTTTGTCACCAATACGGGGGGATAGGGGAGATTGGATAAAAAAAAAAACCGTGCGAGATTCGCGGAGTTGGTGGTGGGGGGGGGGGGGGGGGGGGGGGGTTATATGAAAAAAAAAATGGTGAATTATATGAAAATGTACCCGCCCCACCCTCCCCAACCTGACTATAAATGACTCGTCCCTAATATACCTTTCACAAACATTACCCAACATGTCATGATCACTAATAATCAGAAACAGTTAGCAGTGTGCAGTCAGAAAGTCAAGGGAGACAACTGGAAAAACACCCACTTAAAACGTTTTGGCCGTATTCTGACATGGAGAGTGTGATTCGCGTCGAAGGATTTGAGGCTTTCAAAGAAACAGCACAAAAGTATAAGGATAAGACGGTATTCGCTTTGTTTTCTGGCTCCAAAGATGAGAAAGGATCGAGCTGGTGTCCGGACTGCGTGACAGGTTAGTGTCAAATGTGGGTATCGAAGGGAGGCAACTATTACGGCGATCTTAGAACGCACATTGTGGCCTCTTTTGTGCCGTTACTGCGGCTATGGATTCGTTCCGCTGACGTGCGGGGACAACGTCGATATGAGAATTGAAATATTACTACTACTGCTTTGGACGGATGACGGACACACGGTGCCAAGTGCGTGCAACTATGGTTACGTACCGCTGATCGAGCCACTCGGGGGAACGTCATTAGGAGAACTGAATTGAACTGAACTGAAGCTTTGGACGGGCACACGGCGCCAAGTGCGTGCAACTAAATGAAAAAAAAATTAAGAATCTATCTAGCTTTTATCTCTGCACTGACTGCGCAACTGCACATAATACTCGTGAGAGGGTGCTGCAGTATGAAAAGATAGATAGATAGAACTGTGGTTACGTACAGTGGACTCGACAGTATCGGATCATCGACAGTATCGGATCACCCTTATATTATCACCCATTTTCCTCACAAATGAAGCAAATATTTTTACCACTGTATTACAGTCATCGAGTTAAACCAATGACAAAGTACAGGGTGAAAAATTCAATCGAAATGTGCGGCTGTGAAACAAATCAGGGTTGTTGAAAAGCTTGACCCCTCTTTAGCGGCGCTTGCATTTTGTCTGTTGCTCGTTACTCCCAAAACAAATTTCGGTTATTTACACAATTTTATAATTAGGCGATTGAAACCGATTCTGCTTAGTAATGTGTCCTGGCATCCCTCAAATTGCAGACAGTCATTATTTTCGTGACATCCCAGTAGAGCGGGTGCGGGTATTGCCGACTGGAAGTCTTATACCGACCACATAGAATAGAAGAATAGAATAGAATAGAATAGAATTTATTTATTGCACAAGTATACCCGTTTACCGGGTTAAGGGCAAATAACATACATATAACAATTTACAAGAAACAAATACAAATTTAAACATACACACAAACACTCACATACATTCTTACCATATGCCATGAAAAAAAAAAAAAAAAAAAAAAAAAAAAGAAGAAGATAAATGGTTTGGAGCTAAAGACTAGTGTAACATTTTTAAGTTATGTGGCAATCATGGATAAATATGCAAACAGCTTTTATAATTCTGCAATCATCACTTGTCATTAAGCGTAAATGAAAATACCGTAAACCGCTCTTAGTACGGGAAAAGTTTGTCCCTACAAATACGTCATTTGCTATTCTCATAATGGGAAAACATCAAAATTTCACAGAAGACATTTGAACTCAAAATAAAACCAAATACAGTGTTCAGATACGTTTCTTACAGATTTTTTTGATTTGATAGCCATCCGATGATAAGGTTCTAACTTCAATATACTCAAGTTTTCAGTACTCAGTTTACTTATTCGATCTTTGCTAGGGCAAACAAACGCGTTTACCAATACAATTTTAACGGTAAGTCGTGCTTGATTAGCATATGTAGCTAGTCGGTAATAGATGCAGTATCAGAACCATCGTCGGCTCTTACCGACCATAGAAATAATATGGTCAGTTTGTATAGCTACAGTGGATAAAGTTACAGCAAAATAAAATTCGTCTGGAAATTCCAACAAAGTGGCATTTCAGCTAGCGTCTGTGCGTCTACGTAGTCAGATTGGAGTCACCTTTTTTCTTGAACAAGCAGGATAAATTCAAACTGCTAAAAGGACTCTGTACTGTTTGCAATTTTGCCAGCAATTAGTGATACATCGCTCTATTGTTCACTGCTTTGAAGTATTGCAATTTGCACTGAGCCATGCTTGAAATGCCAGTACGTCGGCCATCTTAAAATGGTGGAATTTTTTAGGGCAACATTATATCACTGATTGGGCTTTTGCAAAATATGGTTATTGTATCGTTATTTAACTTATTTAGCCATTTTTGGCTCTAATTCACTAAACTAGCATTCTGAGGTTGACATGTACATACTTTTACTGTGAACAGACACACTTTAAGATGAGGCAAAGCTGCCATTTTCATTTATGCCTCCCTTCTCAATGGGTTTGACTCTTACAAAGAGAATTTGAAAATTATCCTCATTAAGAGCAGACCCTTTTTAAACAGATCCATAGTCTAAGAGAAAAACAAACAAACAGGAAATCACAACTGTTGTCTTCGTTTTAAAACATAAAAAAGCGGAAAATAGGGTGGTGTATTATAGGTTTCAGTGTTATTTGTCATGTTGTTTTAAGAAATCGAGAAATGTTCGGTAAATACCCGCAGTAACTGGTCGGTACACCCTCCCATGGTCTGTAATTCACGCCGACCATCATGGCACAAAGTACATGTAGTCATTCCGCAGCTTAAATGATCGAGCACACTCTTATTTGTGATACCAGTCTTTGCTGCACTGCCTATATATCCTATTATTCTGGCTACCTACCGAATGTTCCTCAGTAGAAGAGCCTGACAGTAGCGAAAGCTTAAATAGTCGGTAATACCCGCACCCGCTCTATTTGATGAAGCTAGAGACGGGCCACGTGAAAAATATCGTTGAAAGGCCGTAAAAGTTTCCTCTCAGAGTTTAATAGGTCCAACTGTTTATGTAGCCAAATTATTGAAGCTAAGTAGTTTGGCAGCACGCCTCGAAGGAACTCTCTTATAAGATAATATCAAATGATCCGATACTGTCGCAACTGATTCGTTACTGTCGTAAGACCCTCCTGTAAGTCTGGATAGGTTACCTGCCCGTAAAGGAATAAATTTCGTAAATATTTTGACATGGATAGATAGAAGGGATATTTTGCAATTGTTATGTGTAATAACATACATAATGTTAGCATTCGTATACAACAACACAGGAGTTTTTTTGAACTTGATCCGATACAGTCGAGTCCACTGTACCGCTGAGCATCTTAGGAGAATTGAACAGAACAGATCATCTATAGGTGCTTAGTCTATTAAGCATTTCTTTTCCGGCGGATGATAAGGCGTGGTTTTGGAATGGTTGAGTGTACGTACTGCATGTTTTCTCCATTGTCTTTTTAAAACAAGTCTGAAGTCTAAATGTTGTAGAGACCCAAGCCTACACTGTAAAAAAATCTGTAGATTTTACGGTAGAATAACTGGAAACCAGCTGCCAGTCCTTTTCCCGTTATTTTTTTTACGGGCGTTTGCCTGTAAGACATTATTGGAAATCACGAAAAGGAAGTTTTATGTAAACTTGGCGCACTCGAAAATATCTTTGTATTGTGGAAGGGCTATCTGACCAAAACGACACCTGCTCTATTCTGTCCCACTCTGCTCGATGATTCCTGCAATTTTTACGGGCGCCCGTAAAAATAACGGTAAATGGACTGGCAGCTGGTTGCCAGTTATTTTACCGTAAAATCTACCGTTATTTTTTGCAGTGTAGTAATCTACAATATCTTACAAATCTATTGAAAAGGCAGCGGGATGTTAGTTCGGTCATTTTAACAAAATCATTGTTTTTTACAGTGCCAAAAGTGAGTCAGCTTTTCTAAAATTGACTTACATGCATTTGTCTGTGCAAGAAAATTAACAGCGTGACTGCTGTTGCAGAGCAGATCGCAATAAAATACTTACTGTTAGGAAGGCATATTGATAAGGCAATATACAAAAAATATTCATAAGTGTGAGAAAGAGTAACAGATTATGTTACTGCGCTTAAATTTAGAAATCCAACTTTTCCATTAACGTCAATGTAGACGTCGCCGGAAAACAGATAGCAATCATGGACAACCGCATTTAAAATATTGCAGATCGTATACATTTTTTTTTTTTTTACATCAAATAAGTTTTTTATTGCCATAATAAATAAGCTTTCTAACAGTATAGCTTTTATTTCAGTGACATAAGCGGACACAACGCGATTAATGTATGTCCAAATATGTTTTAGATGAAAATGACTCACTTTTGGCACGGTAGCCTACTATACCATGTTTTTATCCAATTTAGCGTCTGTATGGCGTTTTGAACAACGCCATCAGCGTTAATTCAGTGTTAAGGTGGAATAGGACAAAACCAACATTTTAGTTTCAGTTGTAAAAGAATAATGATCAAGAAGTTCAGCATTTTCTTAATCAAGAAATGATTTTCTTTTTAGTGTGAAGAAGGGGGTCGGTCGTCGACGTCTCTATGCAGTATAAATAGCGCTCGAATACACGTTTTCATACCAAAGTACGAGCCGTGAATAGGCCTTTAAAAGTGTTCTAATGTGTTTTAATTATTACTTCTTCCAAATATGTTGATTTAGGCAAAAATGATGTACCATTTGCCATTGAAAATTGCTTGTTTTCGCATAAAAACATAGATAGAGAGAGAGAGAGAGAAAGAAAAAAAAAGACTATGAAAAATGTATCAGAAATTTTAATGTCTTAATAAGATCTTTTTACAAGTAATTTTTGAAATTATTTTAAATTTCGCCGAGTAAATCTTTCACAAAACCCCTGTTCCGATATTGTCATTTTTGCAACGTCAAAGGTAGATGATTCCTAAGAACGTTATCTGGTATATTTTTAGTTTCTGGCAAAACATTCACCTGTTCTAGAGAATATTACTGCACTAAAACATGAAAAGACTGAATTAATATCTTATTTCGCCTTCCAGGAAAGACAGTTTACATACGCCAGGGGGTCATTTTGCCATGATATTTCTTTTGCGTAACGTGATGACGTCTCGTTTATTGACCCTTATTTCGCGACGTCAATTATTTCCGAAAGAAAAAAAAGGGCAAAAAAAAAATGAATCCCTGGTCTGCTAGAAGACGACATGAAATTTTCTTTTTTTTCTTCTTCTTCTTCTTTTCGTTTTTCATTTGATAGGTTCTCTAGAAAAATTCATTATTTTATAGGAAATAAAAGATATCTCAGTTTCACGCGAAAAGAAACGA
This sequence comes from Ctena decussata, assembly GCA_963989385.1. Lineage (NCBI taxonomy): Eukaryota > Metazoa > Mollusca > Bivalvia > Lucinida > Lucinidae > Ctena > Ctena decussata. The sequence continues at coordinate 64,248,961 of OZ022511.1, forward strand.
TGTTTTCTGAGCAGGGGGTATGGTTTTAAAAAATCTCTGAGAAATGTATACAATATTATTTCATCATTCTAACACCACGTTTCATTAAACCATTTCAAAAGTTGAGATATATTTTTCGGGGACGGGTTTTCTCTATTTCGTTTTTTTACGCCAAAAAGAAAGCGTATTTCAACAGCTAATGAAAAGACATATTTGCATCAATTCACTCGTAATGCCTAGACATTGAGCAAAAAGTATCGGCCATCTACATGGCCGTCTTGATGGCAGATTTTAAGAGTAACTACACTTCAGGAACTGACTGAATCAGATCGCAAACCATATCCCCAACATCAAAGGGAAAGATTGACAAAGACATCCCAACAAACAATAAATTACAAGCGATACGCCGAGTCAGCAGCTCTTTCCGGTAATCCCAAATAGTTGGCAACTCAGCCATCTATATTGAACTAAATAATTTAGACCAACTGAAGGGTTACAACAGACTAAGTAAATTATACGAAAAATATTTAACAATTATTTTAACCTATTTTCTATTTTTATTAAAGAAGCGTTAAAATGAGAACACAATAAATTAAACAGCACCGAACATAAAACAAATGCAACCGCAACGAAAGTACCGCCTTGGGACGGTCAGTAATAACTACTGGGGGGTGGGGGGGGGGGGGGTGGGGGGCGGGGTTAAACCGGTTTAACTGGGTCCAAACCTTCACCCTCACCTACATTTCACGACCTTGACGGACTGCAGCGCAATGTCGAATAAGCATATCTGAGACCTGCTAATTTTGCGTAAAAAACGCCAAACCATCACATTTTCACGACGTCATTAAATAGGTAATAGGGCAAGTTCGACTTAAGGGCGAGTTACCTTATACTTAAAGACAGATGTTACATTACTATCCGTGCAGAACTTTTGTCCTTAAGTATACTTATTTCATGTTCAGTCTAGGAAAGTATCAGTGATCCATGAGGTACTGAAGTTTGTGGTGATACATGTATATTGGTTGACTAAAAACTGAAAATTTTGGTTTCGTCCCATTCCATCCACACTAAGCCCATGGTGTGTGCCTGCTGGGGTGATATTGACTTTGGTGTTGCTGCCTCCTCTATTCTGATATTTGTATAAACATGTATGTTCCTCTTTTTGCTTCCTTTCTTCAGCTGATCCCGTTATAGAAAGCAAAGTTCGTTGCCTACCATCTGACGCTGTGTTAATATATTGTGGAGTTGGTGACAGGGCTTTGTAAGTATCTATCTCTCTCTCTCTCTCTCTCTCTCTCTCTCTCTCTCTCTCTCTTGTGTGTTTCCAATCGTTTTGTTAGAATTTTAATAACATAATTGAAACTCTATTTCTTCACGTGTATTCTATATCAGCTGTTGCACTGGAATGTGTTGCTATGTCGAAAGTATACTTGAATGCACCCTTTAAATATGTCACTTGTACGTCTGTGTTTATACTAGAGATCTGCTGCTGACCTAAGGTCAAGGTAAAAGAGATCATTTGGATTAAAGTTTTGCGTTAACTTAGACTTGGTCTCTTCAAGGGTGTGATTCAAGGATGTATGTCCACATATAGATCTATCTGCTATCGGTAACTGTGGCAGTTTTAACCTTATTAGCTGCTGGCGCCGGCTGGAGATATACGAGAGTGCTCACAGGGTTTGTAGAATAGGTGTGACATGACTTGTTAAATATATTTTTTTCAGTTGGAAAGACCAAAATAATGTTTTTAGAAAAGATCCAAGCCTGAAGCTGAACTGCGTACCTACATTGCTCAGAGTTGGAAAGGTAACATAAAATGGATTGCATGTACCCAGGAGGCACATGACGTTGAAATGACGTCACACCGACGTCGATGCAATGTCATCACGTCGCATCGATGTCAGTGTGACGCGTTTTCGATGTAATGTGCCTGCTGGGTATATAATGGAGCTACAAACTTGAGAATTCGGCGGAAGGCAGAGCGCATTGCCACAAGGCAGATAAACCAGAAAGCTCTACAAAAGTTTTCGAACGTCGACAACACCTGCTTATCGCAGCAGACACAGTAAAACCACGTCTGACTGCAAGGCGTATGGGTACATCGCCATGTTTTTCAAAGAGAGACAACTTTGTTTTACTTCCTGGGTTCGAGGTTATAAAACTTTGAGAATAATCTCAAACTCAAAATAAAGCACACTGATTGGCTGCTTCCGAGCATGTGCTCGGAAGCTGCCAATCAGTGTGCTTTATTTTGAGTTTGAGAATGTACTCAAGTTTTTTAACCTCTTGGCCTGTTTGCTTCTCAGGGCGACATAGCCTTTGCACAAAGGGGTCTGCTCTTAAAGGAAAAAAAAATACCTCTAGGTGAAGCACCCTAGGTAGCAGTTTTTCTTAAAGAGAGGTGTACCCAGTCACCATAAGTAGTTGCCATAAAGTTACAGGTACGGAACTTGAAGCTGGTTGGGGGAATGGTGCTACCACACACGTGGGTGCTACATTTTGATATCTGAGCTAATCATGCAACTTCCCCCCTCCACACATTACACTGAATCAACATTTAATTAGTATTGGTTCAATATCATGATGTTGAATCAACATTGATTGAATGTTGATTCAACATTGTCTGCCTGCTGGGTCATCACAGCAATGACCTGTTGAAAACTGATGCTTCTTAGATGGATTGATGACGCAATTTTACGTTCTTTTCAACAGTATTTCAGTCATATCAGGACAATGGGAGGGTGATAATGAAAGGCTTAGAGGAATGGAACCCTGTTTACAACTTAAAAGATTCCCACCTACAGCAGGGATTTAAGATCAGCAGGCCAGTGCTTAACCTACTAAGCTATGAGGACTCATTTTTAACTGATGTGTCATTATTTTATAGCTTTTCTTGAGGTTTGACACCAACTTCTGAAGGTCAGTCAAAAAATATTGCGATAATGCATTCGAAGAGCATGGAGTTTTAAGTTTTATACATGTTTAAAATACATGTACGTGTAAATTAGTTATCATATTATTATAATTATTCAAACATGATAAAATCAAGCAGAAATTAAATTTTTATTGTTTCTTATAGAAAAAAAAAATGGAGGAGTACCCATACATTTTAATTTAAAATCTAGTTACTTTTATGACAGAAATGGTAATAGACCCAAATTAAGGTGTATAGATAGACCTTGATTTTCCGCCATTTGTACCAAGGGGAACAATTTGTTTGACTTCCTGTTTGCTTCTCTGGAGGAAGAATCCCTTCCACAATGGGGTCTACTCTTAAAGGGAAGAATTTGCTCCCCTAGGAGCATATTCTTTCCTTTAAGTGTTGACCCCCATTTAGAAGGGATGCAGAAATGAAAATATTAGAGTTGCTTCCCCTGAAAACATATTAAAAGTATTTCTCTTTCAGCCTCAGAGATTAGAAGAGTCACAGTGTGCAAATGGAGACCTAGTTGAAATGTTGTTCACTGAAGATGATTAGTCAATGATGCTTTCTGAATTGTGCAAAGTGTCATAAAATATGTTCTGGATGGGAGGATAAGAGGAAGCTTTCCAGATAGCAGGAGGTGAAGCCACAGTTTGGGGAAATCTACCTTGCCAATAATTCATAAATATTTGAGCACCATGACAAAACCAACAAAGTGGCATTTGTGGCCAGTGAAGACTCAGATCAGCCTGGGCATCTGCCCAGTCCTATCAGAGTTTTCTCTGTCAGCATGGTAGTTTATACCCTTAGCTACCCTTGAAGCACACAGCAAAGACTCTGATCAGACTGCTTGCTGCCCAGGCTGATCGGAGTCTTGGCTGGGCACATAATGCCACTTTGTTGTTTTGTTGTGTCGCAGCTCATTTCTGAATTTTTTGTTATTTAATGTAATGCCATAATAAATAAATGGAGACCAGTAAACTGTTTGATCTCATTTTAACCCTTAAAGCCCCAGACATTAAAATTGTTGAATTGGCAAACACTGTAGATCCAGATGAGGTGGCTCATAATGACCCACCTCATCTGAATCTACACTGTTTGCCCTCTAGTGTTCGAATTCTCAATATGATATCGCCTGGACGAAACATTTTTTGAAATTCTGCAGACGTAAATTTTGTCGTCTGCTTTTTGGCGCATTAAGTACTAGCATTTTCCAGTAATGTCATACTTTTGAGTCACAAGAACATAGGAGGACCATGACATGTTGAACTTGGAAGGTCAGCCAGTGCATCTGCATGGCTAGCCTGATGCATCCCGTCTCCCATATTGCCTTAAATGAGACCAGAAAACCACCTTCCATGACTTTTACTACCGTAGTCCATTCTTCTGTTACAAGATGGAGGTTTTTCCCTTCCAAAACAATCCCAAAAATCTAGATATAAAACGATCCTAAAATCCCAAAAATCCATGGCCCAGTTGTTCAAAACTAACATCGTTAGTTGACGAGACGTTAAAATTTCAAATGTTAATATCTCAAATATGCCAATATTTTTTGTTGAAAAAATGTGAGCAAAAGCTTCTCACATTTTCTCAACAAAAAATATTAGTGTATTTAGTTATAAAGTCATAAAACACTTTATTAGTTGACCTCTAAACGAGTTCGTTAGGCTAACCATGCTTTGAACAACTGGGCCCAGATCTTCAGAATTGGTTTGGAAGAGAAAACCCCATATTATTGCAGAATTTTATAGTGCTGAACTAGATATTCGGGGTCATTCTAGAGAGAGGAAATTGTCTTATAGCCAAATAAAAATGGCACATGCATGACTCTATTGCTGACATGTTACACAGGGTATAATCAATTCCGCTAATTTTCGCTTTCTGCAGAGACTGCCCATCATATTTGGCTTCCGCCGAGACTGTCCACGAACTCTTGCTGCCTGTCGAGACTTCTGTACATGATAAATGGCTTCCTGCAGAGACTGTCCGGTTGATTCTGCTTCCTGCCTAGGCTCTCGGCAGGAAGCAGATTCACGCGGACAGTCTCGGCAGGAAGCCATTTTTCGAGGACAGTAGTCCCTGCAGGAAGCAAGAGTTCGCGGACAGTCTTGGCGGAAGCCAAATATGACAGACAGTCTCAGCAGGAAGCGAAAATTGGCGGAATTGATTATACTCTCTGTGTTAGGCCTCTTCTAGGAAGGCTAGCTCATGTTTCACAAACTATGCCACGGGAATTGTAAACCTAGCAACATCTTGTGCATACAGCATTTATGTCGGATTCACATGTCAGATAATTTAGGCATGAAAGGCATCGATGTCTCAAAGATGGATGTGGCCATTACAGTCACCTGGGCTATGAAAAGGGCAAAGTAGGCCCAGTATGGTTGCCTGACCTTAATGTCTCATGAATTATGGGTCAGATTTGACCAGACTGCTGGTGATTGGTCTGATTGGCCTTCTCTTTTAGCATGAACAGTCAGTGGATCTTGAATACATTAGACCATCAAAATACTAAAACTCGGGACACCTAACCTAATTCTAGTAATTCCCTGCACTGCCTGCTCAGACCAGTGTGTCCCAATACTTCAATTTTTTTACGACACTTTTCTCATGCGGACTTAGAAATTGACTCAGTAACTCTTCTAAATTACATAACCTATCAAGTTTGGTCAGAATCGTTCAATAGGTTCAAAAGATTTTTAACCTGAGCGCCTTCTGTGACCTTGGAACTGGGACCAATGTCACCGAAATCTATTCATTGCTGAAGCTTGTCCCAATGATATATATACATGCTTGTTTTACACAGCATGATTAGCATCTTGAAGCCTAAAACAGATGCATTCTTGGATTTGCCTCTGGTGCATGCATGTCTTGTTAGCTCACCTGTCAGGGTGAGCTTATAGTATAGCCTTGGTCCTTCGTCCGTCGTCGTCGGCGTCGTCCACACTTTTAAACATCTTCTTCTCAGAAACCACTGGACGGATTGAAGCCAAATTTCATATGGAGCCTTAACAGGATGGGGGAACGAAAGTTTATATATTTGACCCAGGTCACACGACCAAGATGGCCGCCATGCCCATATATGGTAAAAAACCTTTAAAAATCTTCTCCAGAACCACTGGGCCGATTGCCTTGAAACTTGGTATGTAGCATCATGGACTCTAGTACTACAAAATTTATATAAATCATGACCTTGGGTTGACCTTAACCTATTTTATGGCAAGGTCAAATTTGGTCCCTTAGGCTTTTGAATGGGAAAAGCAGAAAAAGTGCATTTTTCTGTTGCTTTTATGCTCTGTGATACGGAAATGTAGTCAATTTCAACATAAATGGATATTAGAGGTCAAGGTCATTAAGTGACCTTGGCCAAAGGTCATTTGTCCGTTGTGTGTCAACATTTTTAGAGGACTTCTCCTCTGAAACAACTGGGCCAATTTTAATTAAATTTCATATGCAGCCTTCAGGCAAAGCGGGAAAGAAATTTTATATATTTGGCCCAAGTCACATGACCAAGATGGCCGCCATGCCCATATATGGTAAAAACCTTTAAAAATCTTCTTCTCCAGAACCACTGGGTTGATTGCCTTGAAACTTGGTATGTAGCATCATGGACTCTAGTACTTCAAAATTTATATAAATCATGACCTTTGGTTGACCTTGACCTATTTTATGGCAAGGTCAAATTTGGTCCCTTAGGCTTTGGAATGGGAAAATCTGAAAAAGTGCATTTTTCTGTTGCTTTTGTGCTCTGTGATACGGAAATGTAGTCAATTTCAACATAAATGGATATTAGAGGTCAAGGTCATTAAGTGACCTTGGCCAAAGGTCATTTGTCTGTTGTGTGTCAACATTTTTAGAGGACTTCTCCTCTGAAACAACTGGGCCAATTTTAATTAAATTTCATATGCAGCCTTCAGGCAAAGCGGGAAAGAAATTTTATATATTTGGCCCAGGTCACATGACCAAGATGGCCGCCATGCCCATATATGGTAAAAACCTTTAAAAATCTTCTTCTCCAGAACCACTGGGCCGATTGCCTTGAAACTTGGTATGTAGCATCTTGGACTCTAGTCCTACATAATTTATATAAATGATGACCTTGGGTTGACCTTGACCTATTTTATGGCAAGGTCAAATTTGGTCCCTTAGGCTTTTGAATGGGAAAATCTGAAAAAGTGCATTTTTCTGTTGCTTTTGTGCGCTGTGATATGGAAATGTAGTCAATTTACACACCTATGGATATGAGAGGTCAAGGTCATTTAGTGACCTTGATCAAAGGTCATTTGGCCATTGGGTGTCATCATTTTCAAACATCTTCTCCTCAGAAACCATTGGGCTGATTGAATCGAAATTTCATATAAAGACTTAACAGGATGTGGGAACGATAGTTTATATATTTGGCCTAGGTCACATGACCAAGATGGCCGCCATGCTCATATATGGTAAAAACCTTAAAAAATCTTCTACTCCAGAACCACTGGCCCGATTGCCTTGAAACTTGATATGTAGCATCTTTGACTCCAGTACTACAAAGCGTACATAAATGATGACCTTAGGTTGACCTTGACCTGTTTTATGGTAAGGTCAAATTTGGTCCCTTGAGCTTTTGAATTGGAAAAGCAGACAAAGTGCATTTTTCTGTTGCTATTGTCCTCTGTGATATGGAAATTCAGTCATCGTTAACCCCTACGAATACTAGAGGTCAAGGTCATTGTCGTCGTCATCCGTCGTCAACATTTACAAAGGACTTCTCCTCAGAAATCACTGGGCTGATTGAAGCCAAATTTCATTTAGAGCCTTAACAGTAGTAGTAGTATTTCAATTCTCATATCGACGTTGCCCCCGCACCTCAGCGGAACGAATCCATAGCTAAGTAACAGTATAAAGAAACAAAAGTTTATATATTTGACCCAGATCACATGACCAAGATGGCCACCATGCCCATTTATGGTAAAAACCTTAAAAATTCTTCTTCTCAAGAACCACTGGGCCGATCGCCTTGAAACTTGGTATGTGGCATTATGGACTATAGTACTACAAAGTTTATATAAATGATGACCTTAGGTTGACCTTGACCTATTTTATGGCAAGGTCAAATTTGGTCCCTTAGGCTTTTGAATGGGAAAGGATGAGAAAGTGCATTTTTCTGTTGCTATTGAGCTCTGTGATATGGAAATGCAGTCAACTTCAACTTCTATAAATACTAGAGGTCAAGGTCATTTAGTGATTTTATAGAAGTGGCCATACACACTCACTATCCAATCCTATAGAATTGCAGCCTGCCTGAACCGAAAGCTTGCATTTTGGCCACTTGACCTGAGCATATACTGGCAGGTGAGTGATCATTGCCCTTGGGCGACTTGTACAAGTTCCTGTGACCGTGCTGCATGGCTGCACAGCTCTGTCACCTGTTAAACTTTATACTCCAAGTACATTTTTGTCAAGAGACATCTTTCGCCTTCCTCTCTTTTGCTTCACTAGTTGTTGGTTGGCCAGTTTCATCTGTGAAAATAATTAGTTTATAAATTATTTTTCTAAATCAACATTGAAAACATATTCTAATGAAAATCATATGTGAACTAATAAGGCAGTTGCCACAACTGCCTTTGTATTTCATACATGAATTCATATGAACCTTTAAAATACTTCTATGATCAACTATTTACATTAAAAAGGGGCATTTTTGTCATTTTTCTCTTTGTGTTTCTAATGTTAAACTTGGAAAATTGTGACTTTTTAAGATTTTCTTTTCAAGGATAGAAACATATCCATTTCTTTGATAAAGCCACTGAAATTATAGAAAATGAAAATGGTGGAGTTGCTTCCCCTGAAAGTGTACCTGTTCACCTTAAGAGCCCCCTGCTGCAGAAGGGACTAACACAGTAGGCAAAATGAAACAAGTATGAAGATTTTTAAAGGTTTTTACCATATATGGGCCTGGCGGCCATGTTGGTTATATGACGTGGCCCACTTGGAACAAATTATTTGTTCCCGCAAGCCCTGGAGGCTCTATATGAAATTTGGTTACAATTGGTCCAGTGGCTTTTGAAGACTTGTTTGAAATTGTAAAATACGAGAGACCTTGGTCAAAGATCAAAGAATGACTTTGAGCTCTTGTACTCACAATCTTCATGAAGTCATAAAGTTCTGTTTACAGTTTTTAGGCCAAAATTTTCAACAATTATGATGAACTCTTATGTTCTAGCATTTTCCCATACAAAGGCACCAGGAAGCAAATTTGACCTTCTCAAAAAAAGTTCAAGGCCAATCCAAGGTCATCATTTTAACAATCGTTGTAGCACTTGAGTACCTGGTGCTATATACCCAGACAATTAATACTTACGTTCATTATTCCTTTCTGATTCCCATTGCTGTAGATTATCTTTCAGTAGCTGCATTATCAAAGTGGCATCCTTATGACTGTCTTCACTCAGAGAATCAAGATCACTAATAGCCTCATCAAAAGCTGATTTAGCTGTCTGATAGGCTCTTTCCTTCTCATTTAAAATCTCGTAATTAAACACAGCAAAGCTCAGTGCTTGACCAAGTCGAATAGGATGAGTAGCTGGTAACTCAGACTTGCATACATCATTTGCAGTATCGTAAGCAAAATGTGACAGTTTACTCAATGCCTCCTTTTCTGTTCCAGTGCTTACTTCACTTATGTATCTGTAATAGTCACCTTTTCTGCACATGCAATGAAACAAGAAATCAGATCAAGCAAACCTAAAGATAATAAAGAAATAAATGAAAATGATGTGAAAACCATCTAAAAGAATAGATAGCAATAGCTTTGCAAGCGGAGCATAATACACTCATTTCAGCATCATGGAGTGAGCAGGAAATTTATGCAAGGATAGTTCATTCAAATAGTGAACAAGCCGGAGTAGTGGTTCTTCCTCATCATATATCACCCCAATATTATATACATTTCTAAAACGTTCCATTATAATATTTCAAACAGTAAAGGAGCTTCAGAATGAACAAGATTCATTAATAGACAGCCACACAAACAAGGGTAACAACTCTGTAATTAATGTTTGCGGCCTTACTAATGCATCTAACACATCAAATACTATTAGTATACCAAAAATCTGCTTCCAAGGGGAAGCAGCTCAGAAGTTGAGAAATGCCAAATTCAAACAAATGAGATAATAAATAAACTTAAACCATTCTTGATCCTAATACATTCCCTTGAAAATATATACATCACCATAAAGTTTTGTTAAAATATTTCAAATGGTTAAGGATTTACAGAATGAACTGGAAATTTATTTAGGGGCAGATAAATCAAAAAGTAAGCCAGAGTTGTGATTCTTGTTCATGATACATTCCCCCATTATTAGACACATTCCTACAAAGTTTCATTTAATATTTTGACAGGGTTAAGGAGTTATGGAATGAATGAGAATAGCCTAAAAACTAATCAAAAGGAGGTAACTCAAACTTTAATGAGTGGGAGCAACCACTCTTATCAGTGACATAATCAAAGCTTCTGTGACCTTGACCTTGACCTAGCATCTCAAATAGTCAACTGGTTCAAGTATTATCATGCCCAATACTTGTGTGAAGTAAAATTAAAATCAGTTCATAAATGAGTTTGCTACAGCGACAAATTTTTTAGTTTTCTATATAGACGCATATGGAAAACGGACCTTGCTCCCCATTAGCGCCATCTGACGACCATGTTTTTAAACAAATTCACATGCCTCATACAACTTTTATAGAGCATCACCTTAGCAGCATTTCTGCCAAATTATTTTAAAAATCTGGTTTGTGGTTTTGAGAAGACTTTTGAATATTTTGCCTTTTATTTTCTATTTTGTTGCCATAGCAACCAGAATTCTGTTTGGATTCCAGATCTTTGAACAACTTTCAGTCAGCAATTCCCAAAGAACGTCCTTGTGAAATTTGGTTAAAATTGGCCCAATGGTTTAGGAGGAGTTATTAAATGTTAACAGACGGATGATGGATGCCAAAGAGCTGGCCATACTAAAAAGCTTAACATGAGCACTTCCAGCTCAGGTGAGCTAAAAACTGAAATTGGAATCTGTACAAGAAACAACAAAGTAGTTTTCAAAAGGACATCATTTTATTTCTTTAAAAGCCACATTTAAATGAAAATTGTTCTAAGTATGGTCTAATGGGTTACTAGTTATAAGTTCACAAATACAACAGCAAAATATATAAGTATACACCGTATTTTCTGTAATAAGAGCAACAAATATGGAAAACTGCCTTAAAGATGTACTATTATTTGGGTTCATACTGACATTATTCTAGACGTAATGCTAATGCCATAATTCCACTGAAAATACTTCCTTTTTTTGATAAACGCTAGTTATATGTTCACTCTAAATGGCGAAAATATATGTGATGTTAATGTTTACATGACATCATGTTTACTAAAGACGAAGACTTTCTCTTCAAAGTTTTTGCAAGAGTATATATCTTGAACATAGAACTGAAATTTCAAAAGGAAAATATTTTTGGTCAAAAAAGTAAGGAGGCACCCTTGCTCCAGAAATGCCCTTATTAGAGAAAATATGGTAATTTCAATTAAGCTTTAAGGTGAATTGGTAAACTACCAAGGGAAGCAACTCCAGATCTACCAATCTCATTTAAGCCTCCCTTTTCAATGGGGTCAACTCTTAATGGAAAGAAGTGGCTCCTCTAGGAGCCAAATTCTTTCCTTTCAGAGTAGACCCCTATTTAAAAGGGGTTCATTGCCCAGGGAAGCGCAAAGAAAGTCACGAAAGTTGACCTTTGTAAAAGTTGCAATAAAACCTGGGGCTGTACCTATTCACCTTTATCAGATCTACAGGGAAGGAGACAGTTCTAATGAGAGTCACAACACATGTTCCTGGGTAAAAAACGAGAATCCCAGTACTAAAAACTAAAACTTCTAATACCAAAAATAGTAATATTTAGAGAATATTAATTATTCAGTGATAATTTCACAAAGTTATCAAGACTCAGTTTTAAACATGCTTCCATCTTTCTTCAGTTATAAGACAGAGATTTTTTTTTCTTCCAAAGTAATCTAAAAAATCTAGATCCATCTTATAAGATGGATCTAGATTTTCGGGATTGTTTTGGAAAGAAAAACCCAATCTTATAGCAGAATTTTATAAGACTGCTTTGGGTCATTCTAGGGAGGGAAAACCCCCGTTATATAGCAGAATAAATACAGTATACTTCAGGAGCCCCAAGCAGCTCAGTAGGTTTTTCCAAAATAACCCCAAAATTCTAGATTTGTCTTATAAGATGGACCTAGATTTTTGGTATTGTTTTGGGATAGAATTACCCGTCTTACAGCTGAATTACATGAGACTGATTTACCATGTTTACGGTAATTTTGGAATGGGTAATCTCCCTTCTTATAGCAGAATAAATGAGCCGCTGCACAACAAAACTAACTATGTGGCATGAGTGCCCAGGGAAGATCAGATCAGCCTAGGTATCCACCCAGTTTGATCAGAGTCTTGGCTGTTGCATGGAGCTAGCTTAGACCCTTAGCTACCCTTTAAGTGCACAGCAAAGACTCTGATCAGACTGGGCCGATATGCCACTTTGTTTTGTCATGTCACGGCTTACATGTTTCTATGTGGTCAATCAACAACAATAAACACACGTACATTCCTTCAAAGTTTGTCAAAAACTGAAATACATGTATTATCAGGTACAGAACAACAGTAATTTACTTTCAAAGACAGTGACACGGTGCATGCTACCTTTATAAATAACAATAGTGGTCCATCGTATTGACCATTTTGTGGGGTTGAAGATGTACAAGAACCAGACTCTACACTGGCGATACATTTTGGATTGAAAAAATTCCCATGGTGTAACTTTCAGGATGGGAAATTAAACAAGCATGCAAATTAAGTCTCACCAAATTTGCCCTTCTGGGAGCTGATTCCCGTACAATTTTCAAGCCTCCCATATCTTTCAGCATATAGTTGTTGTTTAGTTTTGCAAACAGTATTAGTCCTTATAAATGCCTCTTCTCAAATAAATGCCATCCCTGCTTCTTTTTGAAAATAATATAATATTAACTTGCATGAATTCCTGCTTGCTTCTCTGCTTCCTTTAAGAGTGGACCTCTACTGTGAACTGAGGCAATAACACTGTTTATCTGAGGTATTTTGGCAGTGGTTGATTTATTACCAGTAAATTTCATCCTCTAAATATCACCACCCTTTCATAAAATGTAGCACCCCTGGGGTATTTATAGTATTAATACAGTAAACTATGACAGTTGATGGAATTCTCCAGCCAATTTTATATTTTATAAAGACCAAAACAACAACTGCATTCTATTATAAAAAGAGCCACATGAAACATTTTAAGGTAAATGGTCAGACTTAGGAAAGCAACTCTACCATTCATATTTTTGCCTCTTTAATTGTCACCCGACGTAGGCGGAGGGGGACTTTAGAAATGACCCTCGTCCGCCCGTGTGTGCGTCCGTCTGTCCGTCCTTCCGAAATCTTGTCCCCGCAACTCCTCCTACGTCTTTCATCGGATTGATTTGAAATTTTACAGATTGTATTCTTATGATATGAAGATGTGCATGTGGTTTTCGATTTTTGTTTTGGCCATTTTTGATGGAGTTACAGCCCTTGCTGACTCAGACCTTCAGAAATCTTGTCCCCGCAACTCCTACATCTTTCATCGGATTGATTTGAAATTTTACAGATTGTAATCTTACGATATGAAGATGTGCATGTGGTTTTTTATTTTTGTTTCAGCCATTTTTAATGGAGTTACGGCCCTTGCTGACTTAGACCTTGTTTCAATGGGGATCAGCTTCTTGCTCCTCTAGGATTCTACTTCTTACAAATATTTTCATGGAAATGCAGTTTTATATCATTGCTTTGCCAGATTCTAGGCAACTCCAAAATCAAAACCTGCTTTGAAAATACTCCGATCAAAATGGGCATTTGTGCATGCAATCACAATTGAGCCGCGACACGAGAAAACCAACAATGTGGTTGTGCGCCCAGCGCAGACTCAGATCAGCCTGGGCATCCGCCCAGTCTGATCAGAATCTTCGCTGTCCGCATAGCGGTAGCTTAGACCCTTAGTTACCCTGTAAGCGCTTAGCGAAGAGTCTGATCAGACTGGGCAGATGCCCAGGCTGATCTGAGTCTGCCCTGGGCGCACAACCACACTGTTGGTTTTGTCGTGTCGCGGCTCAATTTACTAAGGTCACTGAATCTGTTATGCCCATAGTATATGGGAAAAACACAGACTTTAAAACAAGATTACTCATTGTTTGGTTTGGACATAGAGGATCTTACATGACTGCTCATGTATTATTGAATTTATTAAACGAGTTGGGGAAAAAAGATAAGATGCGAGGCTCTGCCGAGCATCTTGTCGTTTTCACCAACGAGTTTAATAAATTCAATAATACAGGAGCACGAATGCAAGATTCTCTCATCATATGACACTAAAATCGCGTTTTATTAGCAAATTTTGCACTAAAATGTCACGATTTCACCTTTAGAAAACGCGACGTTTTATGGACGCCAAAGCATAACGTTACGACGTAATTTGCATATTTAATCCACTAGTGGATTATCATTTTTAATGCATGGCTTTATTACACTCTCAGACGTGACGTCATATGATAATTATATTTCATTGGAATTTTTTTGGCATACCACACACTCTTAAACACTCATACCATCAGAGCCGAGACATGACAAAACCAACATTGGCATGAGTGCCCAGCAGACTCAAATCAGCCTGGCATCCGCCCAGTCTGATCAGACTCTTTGCTCACGCTATAACGGTAGCTAAGAGTCTGAGCTAGCTCCATGTGGACAGCAAAGACTCTGATTAGACTGGGCAGATGCCTAAGCTGATCTGAGTCTTCTCTGGACGCACATTCCAGTTTGTTGTTTTTGTCATGTCATGGCTCCCACTAGTCGAAATTCAAAGACAGAATTTCTCCGTTATATAAATGGTTGAGGTGTGAGAATATTTAAGAGAATTTCAGGAACACTGATAGTCACGGATGCACTCCAGCCAAAGAGCCTTAAAGAGCAGCACTGACTGACGAAAAAACCTAACAGAGAATTTACGACGTACTGACCAGGTGATGCCCTATATGGATTAGTTCTGATGCTCGGTAATGACAAAACTGTGAAATAACAACAAATTTAGGAGAAACACAGAATACTCATAAACAACAAATTAAGGAGATATATGGTATACTCTTACATTTTCATAGCAAAAACCGTGCCATTTCTGGAGAAGATCAATAAGCAGATACGTGCATTGGTCTGGGTTTGGGTCCCAAAATGCCACCCTTGTACCACTTCCAGTGCAAGACGGTATTTGATTTTTACTCTGAGGGTGGGAAACACAATATACACACATACAAAATATCAACCATAAGTATTTATTTCACAACATAACCCCTTTGTGTTTGATACAGATCTAGTCAGATAAAAGTGACTCACAGTGACCCACAAAGTAAAGATATCATTCACAATCTGTCTTCAGAATGTCAGGAATGTAACATGTCTTGTCTCCAACATTTCTAAACAGGGGCTCATATGACACTGCATCCATTCCGTCCCTTAAGATACACCTCCATGGAATATCACTGTGATATGAAAATATGACTTCTTTCTCACAGGGGGCTTAACTCATGAAGGAAAGACTGCTCTCTACAGACTGCATGGTTGCCAATAATTATTTCCCTTTTTCTCTGACTTTTTCCCTGACTTTTCTATACTCTTATGTAAGTCCTTCTAAATAATTCATTCTATTTCCTGAAACTATGTATTTACACTTTGGGCAGAATAAATATATTTTCTGAAGACTACCATGGCCATTAATTTTGAAATTCCTGATTTTTCTCAGACATGGAAAATCATAATTTTCTAGATGTTTTTCCTTGACCCCGAGCTCTAGATAAGAGGGGTATTTGATGATAATTGAGGGATAATTTTCTTTATTTCTGGATAAAAACATATGTTGTGACCCCTCATCTGAACCGTCTCGTCAAGACGGTTCAGATAAGTGGTCACAACATATGTTTTTATCCAGTATTAACAAAAATTATCCCTAATTGTCACCAAATACTCCCTCTTATCTAGGGCTCTGTAATGACCCCGAGCAACCTGAGAGAGCAAATAATTTTTTTTCAGCTCACCATGGAGAAAGGATTCACATGTCAAGGAAGCAAACCTTGTTTTTACCAAGTTGCCTCCCTTGTATAAATAGCGACCAAACCATGGAGTTGTATCCACACATCTTATTGAGCCACGACACGACAAAACCAACGAAGTGGTTGTGGGCCCAGTGCAGACTCAGATCAGCCTGGGCATCCGCCCAGTCTGATCAGCGTCTTCGCTGTCCACATCGAGGTAGCCTATACCCTTAGCTACCCCTTAAGCACGTAGCGAAGAGTCTGATCAGACTGGGCAGATGCCTAGACTGATCTAAGTCTGCACTCGGAGCACAACCACGTTGATGGTTTCCTTGTGCTGCGGCTCATATAAACTGTAAGTATATGGTCACTTCATTCCTATGATGCGTCTTCTGTTTCTAAATCTTCTACTTGTTCTGATTTCTGTTGTTCTCCACCTTCTGTAAGAAAACCAAGTACAATGTATTTTGCAAGTTACTGTATTTCTTAGGTTATAAGGAAACAATCCAAAAAAATCTAGATCCATTTGATAAACAGGGTTCCCTTTCAAAACAATATCAAAAATCTAGATCCATCTTATAAGATGGATCTAGATTTTTGGAATTGTTTTAGAAGTGAAAAACCCATCTTCCAAAACAATCCCAAAAATCTAGATCCATCTTATTATAAGATGGATCTAGATTTTTGGGATTGTTATAAGATGGATCTAGATTTTTGGGATTGTTTTGGAAGGGTAAAACCCATCATACAGCAGAATTTCAAGAGACAAATTTAGATATCTGTGGTCATTTTGGCAATGGAAAACCCATGTTTTACAGCTGAATTAATATGGTACACAGTGCTCTTGATCAGCACTTTGGACAAAGCACATTACAATCAAGTGTACTGCATTTATTCAGTTATAAGAAGGGAGTTTATCCTTCCAAAATTACTGCAAATTAAATCAGTCTTGTGTAATTCAGCTATTAGACAGGTTTTTCTTTTCCAAAACAATCCCGAAAATCTAGATCCATCTTCTGCCTCTTTTTCGAAAATAATATTATATTAACTTGCATAAATTCATGTTTACTTCTCTGGGTCAGGTAACCCTTTGATATGGGGTCTACTCTTGAAGGAAAGAATTTGCTCCTAGAGGAACAAATAGTTTCCTTTAAGATCTGACCCCTACTGAAAAGGGAAGCAAAATAGTAGTTGCTTCCCCTGCCAATATGCCAATTCACCTTACTACTGTTTATGAGAGAAAATTGACAGTGGCTGATTTACTCACTATGCTCTAAATAGTGCCCCTCTTTCGTAAAATGCAACGCCCTAGGGCTGTTAAATAGGACTAACACGTTAACAAGTTTTGCACTGTTGCCACTGTGGGAAAAACAATACTTGTTTCTCTCCTGCTAGTCGTATGTGAGACAATAAGCTACATGTACACTATCTGAGAATTTTATGCCTTGAATTTTGCATATTGGCACAAAATTTCAATAAAACTTTATTTGTACAAAAAGGAGGGGTGTTTCCCCTACAATGAGATTGGAAATGGACCTGACCAAATTATTCCAGGCACTGACGGATTGAAATCTGGGGATTCCATGTAAATCATCTGGCAATTTTTAAAACTGAACATCTAAATCACCTTTATGTCTGACTTTCATGAATTTTCTCAGCCGTCAAGTTTTAATAAAGTTATATCTTTAAATCCAGATACACATGTTTTCAAGGATGTTACCAAAAGAAAAAGAGCTGTTATGAAATTAAAAAGAGTCACAACCTGGGCCCAGTTGTTCAAAGCATCGTTAGCTTAACGAGCTCGTTAAGAGGTCAACTCGTTAAGTGTTTTGCAACTTTATAACAAAATACAATGATATTTTTTGTTGAAAATATGTGAGAAGCTTTTGCACTGCAAAAGCTTCTCACATTTTTTCAACAAAAAATATTGGTGTATTTGAGATATTAACATTTGAAATTTTAACATCACGTTAACTAACGACGTCGTTAGTTTTGAACAACTGGGCCCTGGTCATCAGGTCATTTGGTAACTATGACTCTTTTTTGTTTCATAACAGCTCTTTTTTGTTTTGTAACAGCTCTTGTATATACATAGTTAATCAGGGGTGATATATATATCTTGTTAATGAAGTGATCCCCGCTAACACTAAAAGTGCCAGAATCGAAAATACTTGAATTTGCCGACAGAATAGATTAAGATAAGGCGGCTCATTTTGAGCTGTCTCATCAGTCTTCATGTTTGCCCTCTCTTCTTTGAATTATTAATATGATATAGCTTGGATGAAACATTTTTTGAAATTTTGTGGACATAAAGTGTCATCATATGTCGTCACTACGTCGTCACGTGTAATAACACGTAATGTCATTGATAATTTCCATGTCAAGAATGCATTTTCTTATTGAAATAGTGTTCAGTTTGAAGGCGTTAAAATCCCATTTTAAAGGGTAATATGATAAACAGAATCTTACACCAGTGGTCATTTCATAATGCAATTTATGAAACAAGTCTTACGAAATGACCACTCATGTAAGATCCTCTTCGGCTTCTTTGGTGCTTGATACAATCAGCTCTTACCTTCAGTGCCCTGCATGTCTGACGTCCAAAGAGTTAAGTTGTCTCTCAGTAGTTGCATTATCAACGTGGAATCTTTGTAACTTTCTTCACTTAATGAATCGAGCTCCGCTATAGCATCATCAAAAGCAGCTTTAGCTAAGCGACAGGCTCTGTCCGGCGAGTTTAAGATCTCATAATAGAACACAGAGTAGTTTAGGGCTAAGCCTAGCCTGATTGGATGAGTTGGTTGCAAATCTTTCTGGGCTATGTCAGTAGCTGCTTTATAAGCAACTAACGCATTTTCAGCTGCATCTTTCCTGGAACTTCCTGTAGCAAACTCCGCAAGATATCTCTGGTAATCACCCTTCCTGCAATTAGAGTTGTTACACAAAAGATGATTCACCATATGGGACAAGAATATCTTTGAACTGACCAGAACATGACGGCAACTACCGTTCTCTACCATTATTAAGTTCTCAGGGAGCCATATAGGACCTCATGATCCTCTTGTTTTTATCGACAAATTATCTGAGAACTCAATCAGCTATTTCTTTGTGATATATTACCGCTACTATTTGGGCTTAAAGCAAGACCCTTTTCATACTTTGTATTTTAAACGTAAAGTGCTGAATTAATTAACAGTGTAGATCCAAGGGGCGCCTCATATTGAGTTGCCTTATCAGGGTCTACATTGTTTGCCCTCTAATCTTTTAGTTCTTTTGGATACAGCTTGGACAAAACATTTTTGAAATTTGGCAGATGTAAATTTTGTCATCTGCTACTTTAAGGGTTAAAGGGCTACTACACTGTTTCTTGGCTATTTCCAGAAATATTCATAATTAACAGATATTTATGAGAGAAACAGATTGCTGAAAACCCCATCGAAAAATTCCTACCCAAGCTGTAATTATTGACAATTAAAGTTTATGCAAATTAGATTTTAAGCCCCGCCCACTTTTTCTTTTCTACAGCATTACTTTGCATATATGATTTGAATTCCAGTTATTATTACCATATTCTGGTGCAAAATTTTCAAACTTTTTTCATGAGATGATGTAACTTGTCTCACTAAATCTATTTTAGGGGAAAAAGTGTAAAAAAAAATTCAAAATGTAATTTTTTTTGCAAATTTAAATTATATGAATGACTCAAATGACGTCATAAGAGTTCTTGCATATTTTTCAGCTAATTAAAATTTAAATTGCTTATAACTTTTTAACCGTTTGGAATTTTTCCTTGCAGTTTTCGACATTCTTTTATACAAAACAATACCAGTTATTTCCAGTGATTTCAATGCATGTTGAAAAACAGTACAGTAGCCCTTTAAGAATATCTGGACAAGCCACCAGTGTCATTTAATAGGCTGATGCATGCACACTTGCCAGCCAGCACTATTCTATGGATCAAGAATACCAGTCAGTTGGAGGGCAAACTGCCAATTACTGTTATGACCCTAAAATTTCGGACACCCAGAAGTCTCACAATTATTGTTAAAAAATTCATACAATGTGGATTTAACACACGTTAATGCAGCATCAAAATAATGCTTAGTGAATGGCAAACCTTGTAGACCCTGATCAAACTGCTCCTTCTGGCAAAGAAGTATAATTTGCTGTCTATATTTAACAGAGCCCCAGAAAAGAGGGGACAATAAGGACAAGAAATTGTTACACCATTGTTTGTCTGCCTGTAGGTGGATATAATCCATAAGCTTTAAGGAGTGGATTATCTCCCGCACTGGCAGAAAAAACTATGGTACCCTTATCCTGTAATAATTGCTAACTGCCAAATATTTCATGCTAAAGTTGGCGTTTTCAGGCAAGGGTGGTAACATTCAAAGATAATTTTTCTATTTCTCAATGAAAACATATGCTGTGACCACTCATTAAAACCCTCTCGGCATATAATTTTATGAAAAATTGTGGAAAAGTATCCCTAAATTATCCCTGTTACCCCTTCTTATCAGGAACACTGAAAATATGTCATTTCCATTTTTGTCTGTGCAAATTGCATACAACTAGTTTTAACAATTTTTCTCCGCTACAAATCTATTTTCTATACTATTTCAAGTCTCTTTCGAGAAGAGAAGATTTAAGGACATTTTTCATTTTTTTAAAATAAGTTTGATATAATATCTTTAGTTGATGTTAATGTTTGTGATTTTAGTTTGCTATCTGATGAGACATGTACATGTGGAAGTAAACTCAAGATTTTCAGTTTCAGCACTTCCATGTTGTTCACATTTTCAGCTACTCCGTATTAATCCAATTAAAGGCCCTGAAAGCATTGCATTTTACCAAAGGGGAGCCTTATTTTAGAGCTGTGAGGCCACTGCTGTAAATATTTCTAATTAACAGTATAAAGGTGAATGGGCATACTTTCAGAAGAAGCATCTCAACTTCTTAGAAGGGGTCATTCTCTTAAAGGAAAGAATTTGCTCCTCTATGAGTAAATTCTTTCCTTTTAAGAACGGATCCCATGTCAAAGAACTACCTCATCTAGAGAAACAAAAGGGAATTATGCAAATTGATATAAGATTCTTTGCGGAAAGAGGCAGAGAGGGTTTATTACAGCATGGGCATTCATTAGGATTAATACAGTAACTGATTTGCTGTCAAATTGTAAAAATTCTAAGTTGTGGAACTGATAGGTCTGAGCAAACAGTGCAGAACAAGATCAAACTGCCACTTTGGAAGTAGTCTGATCAGCGGCTACACTGTTTGTCATTCCAGCTGCATCCTTTGAATTACTGCAATGTAAAACAAAACTGTTCCATTTTTAGGACAATTAATTATGTTAAGTATTTGAGATGTCCCAAAAATGTTTATGGTAATCTCTAAATGGAAAGTCTTGCTATTTAGATATCTTGCAACGTTGTAATGATGTCTTATTTAGATTTTCCACTCTCAGAAATGCCTGGCATTTTGCTTAGTTGGGCTGGATATCTTTTTTTACATTCACAAGTGCAGCATCAACAACAAGAGCTCTACCACAGGGCAATACATGCCCATCAATAGTTACATATTTATTTAGCTATTATTATATTTAAACAGGCTTTTCTCTCTATAAAATGACCCCAAATATGAAAATCAGCATTCTGAAATTCTGCTACAAGATGGATTTTTTCGTTCCAAAACGGTCGCAAATATCTAGACCGACGTATTTTGGCCCAGGGGCCGTATTCATAAAACGACTTAAGTGGTTACTATGCGGTTGCTAAGGCTGAATTTCTATAAAGGAGATTCCCTACAACTATGAAATTTGGTCATGAGGAACAGTCTTTGTAAGACTGTTCCTCCAGAGCAAATTTCATAGTTGGACAGATACTGATAACCCAGTCTTATAACTGAATAAATTGGTAGACTTTTATCAGAAGCAATTTGCCACTCATCCAACATCCCACTTTTCTATAATTTCTAACCCCACTCCCAGCCCCGCCAATTTTCCGTACCATTTTTTGGGCCCAAAAGTTGATCATCTATTCTACTTGACAGTGCTAAAGATGTCACTTGAAAATTGACTTAGTTCAGGAAGCAGAAAGAGATGGTGTTATTCACATTTTTTTCCTTATTACTACTCACTTTTCCAGAAATCCTTCACAGTGGAAGTTATTGACAACAGCAGTAGTCAATATTACTTGTTACGTCAAATTTTCAACGCCCAGCCTGATCAAGGCAGAACAGAACCAAAATCATACATTTTGTTCAGCTACCTTCATTACATTTTGCAAGCAACACTATGGTGTTGCACTGTCGAGGTGAAACTGCATCCTGCAAAGAGCCAAGCCACATTGTAGTACTTCCCATACACAAAGGGATGTCGTCATTTCCTGAACACACTACCACAGAACGCTGAAAAAGCTGTATCTTTGAAACAAATGTTCTTTGCCTTAGCCTCTACAGAAGTATTAGGTGTCAACCTCAGTAGGTTAAGTGCTGGCCAACTGATCTAGTGGTCCCAGGTTTGAAACCTGCTGGAGGCGGGAATCTTCAATCTCCAAAGGGGTTCCATTGCACCCAGCCTTTCATTATCATCCACACATCATCCTCATATGACTGAAATACTGTTGAAAAGGCTGTTAAATAGCAAGTCAGCCATCAAGTGTCAACCAATCAGGGGGAGTTAACTGAATGCAGAGCAAGAGAAACTCTGCACTATTCTATAATCCTACCATGGATCATTACAATATTTCAAACATGTTTCCAGTTATGCTCTGGTACACCCGCATGCCAACATCCATTATTTTAATAACCAGATTTTTTCTGCTGGAATAACCAGATTTTTCCGTTTTCCATAACTAATGACATAAATAACGAAACATCACATTTTCAAAGGCACTAAAAACATCGTCATTATTTTTTCAGTGCAAAAGCTCCTCAACTTTTTTAGCACAGAAAATATTAGTATGACTGATTTTCCAAATGTCTAAATGAATCCATGGCATGACTAACACCTTCGTTATTCTTTTATCAACTGGGCCCTGGTTATTAAAAACATCACCACTCAGCTTTACCCTTAAGTTAGCCCCCACGGCCAGACAATGTTGAATCAAACTTTGCACCCACCACAAGGTTACATAAATAGCAAACGTAGATTCTATAGGCATGGAAAAGAAAACAGTACAGCCTTCTAAACATGATACCATTTTATTTCTTTAAAAGCCACATTTAAAGGAAATTGATCTAAGTATGGTCTAATAAGTTACACATATACAAAAGTGGAACACAAGATAACACAAAATAATGATCACTCTACGAACTTACATGTATATTTCCAGAGCTCCAGATAAGGAGTAACAGGGGTAATTTTGGAATAATTCAGAACTCCAGATAAGAGGGGGTATTGAGGATAATTCAAAGATAATTTTTCTTATTTCTCAATGAAAACATATGTTGTGACCCCTCATTTGAACCGTCTCGGTGAGACGGTTCCAATGATGTGTCACAACATATGATTTTATGGAAAAATATGCAAAATTATCCCTAAATTATCCCAGTTACCCTTCCTTATCTGGAGCACTGATAATTATTCATGTTTCTCCATAAAACACAAGTTGTGACCCATCATTAGCACTGTCTCATCGAGACGGTTCTATTGAGGGGTCACAACTTATGTTTTTGTTGAGAAATAAGAAAAATTTTCTTGGATTATCCTCAAACCTTCTCTTATCTGGAGCTCTGATTTCTTCCAGAACCTTTTTTGTATGTTTTAAATTACAACAGTTGATAGTAAAGAACAAAAAGTTTTCGAAATTCACACTGGTGGTCATAGAAAACATCTTAAAATTAGCAACTGTACCATTGTAATGCTGTACATTTTTTACCCGTACTTATGATCTTACCACAAAAGTTTACAGCAAGATAGAAAATGCAAAGGTACCAGTTACTGTTCTAGCATTCTTTGATCTATTCTCCAACTTCCAATGAGTAAGTTACATCGGTCGTTGAAAAACATTTTAATCTCACAGCCATTTTGAGACATCCATTTGCATTTGCATGAACATAATTGAGCCGTGGCACGAGAAAACCAACAAAGTGGTTGTGCCCCCATCACAGTCTTAAGTCATCCTGGGCATCCGCCAAGTCTGATAGGATTCTTTGCTAAGCGCTGAAAAAGTGGTTAAAGGTCTCAGTTACCTCCATACGGACAGCAAAGACTCTGATCAGACTGGGCGGATGCCCAGGCTGATCTGAGTCTGGGCTAGGCGCAAAACTACTTTGTTGGTTTTGTCATGTTGTCGCTCAATTATAACTTTATGCCTTAGATTTGAAGTTATAGTTTCAAGATTCCTGAGATATGTGTATTAGTCTAAGTATGTAATGATACCCCACCCTTGAAAGCTGTGTTTTTTATAATGCGATTACTACATGTATTTCATTAGAATTTTTTTAAAGGAATCAAAGCAATATACTGAGAAGTATGCCGGGCATGTAGTGTAACAGGATCAATTACCATATTTTTTCAGTTATAAAACGGGAGTTGACCCTTCCAAATTTACTGCAAATATGTAATTCAGTCTTGTGTAATTCAACTATTTGCGAGTTTTTCTCTTCCAAAACAATCCCAAAGATCTAGATCTGTCTTACAAGACCAATCAAGATATTTCAGATTATTTTGGGAAGGGAAAAGTCCGGTCTTATGACCAAAGAAATATGATTTCACCTGACCTTGAGTTCTACCATATATATTTGGTTATGAGACAAGCAGCTTTCCCTTTTCCAAAAAAAAAACCAACAAGACCTGGCTGGGTACAGGATAGCTCGCCTGACAGTGCCTTGCCCATCACATTAAAAAACTTTGTCATAAAACTTTCAAGTGTGACTCCCAAAAATCTACACCCCCCTTACAAAACGGATCAAGATTATGGGGGTTGTTTTGGAGTGTTAACCCCACGTCTCATAACTGAAGAAACTCGGCATACTCTTTGCTCAGGCATAAATGTCCGAATATTTATGTTAAATATGTTATGTAACCAATCAGGTATGATATTAATAAACAATATATCGCTCAAGTACAAAACAAATACATCATAAATGATAAAATAGACAAATACTACAACATCCACACAGAAACAGCAGTGTTACGTTACTATCCCAGATCTAATTCTTATACATTTTATGGTATGGGTTTTATGCCCTTTCCAGAAATTTCATTAATATTGAGCCCACCATTCTTCAAAGCAAAAACTGGGGTGCCAGGGAAAAAACAACTGACTTCCCATTATCAGATTGCTTTCTCATGTCTAGTCATGCCTTCTTCAGTAAAACTTCTGCTTACTGCTATGCAACAACATTAAAGACAATGATCAGTATGAACATTTCTGTGGTATGATCAGTGTTCTCTGTCCGGTTTTCCGCTGATAAAGTAACAGCACGGCAGCCTTCAAATAAATGTTTTCTTAATGTAGTAAAGATCTTAAGATGAACTGGTACACCACCAGGAGAAGCAACTCTGCAATTTTGATTTTTGCCTCCCTTCCCAATAGGGATCAACTCTTAATGGAAGAATTTGCTCCCAAAGGAGCAAATTCTTTCCTTTAAGAGTGGACCTCATTTTTGAACAGTTTCCTCATCCAGGGAAGCATATGGGAAGTCACAAAAGTTGTTCCCATTCCTAACAAGAATTCCACGGAATGCGGTTTCTCGCCTGTCAGCGCTTATGACCTAAACGCGAAAAATCGACAAAGTTTACGCCGCTGCCGAGGACTCCAGAAAAGCAATACATAAGTCTCGCCTCTGCTTTGCAGGCAAGACAAAAATGGCAGGAAAATATAGAGGTGTACCCATACACCTTATATCATCTCTAAAAATATATATTTTCAAAAAAAATAATTCTGCATAAAAGTCACTGGACAGATTATTTAGTTTCATGACCTATTACTGAAATTGTGAAATATTAGTTAGTTTCATTTTCCCACAACTTTGAAAGTAAGAATTCCTGAAGTTGAGCAAAAATAAATTTGTCACGGCACACTTGCGGATTACTGCAAAGAACCATATTGGGAACTGCGATATTTCCTGAAACACTATTGTGAAACTAAACATCTGCACAAAATTAGGAACTTACAGTAGTCACATTTTTATCCTAAATAATATCATCACACTCACATACAATATACACCAAGAACCACTATATATTAAAGTCATGCAAAGGTTGAATAAGAAAAGTGGAAAAGTGGAAAACGGAGTAATTTCTATTAGTTATCTGTAAATATCTGCGTTGTGATCCCTTTAGAACTGCCTTGGTGATGCAGCTCTAATAAAGGATCATAACTTGCAATCCCCCTCATTAAAATCACCTCATCAAGACACACAATGAAGGATAAAGTAAAACTATCAAAGAATTGTCATCATTTAATCTCCCTACTAAGAGGTCAGAGTAAAATGAGCTGCGACACGACAAAACCAACAATGTGGCATCTGCTCCCAGCAAAGACTCAGATCAGCCTGGGCATCCAGAGCCCAAATGCTGTGCGCTAAAGCATGGCTAAGGGTTTACGGTAGCTTCATACTGACAGCGAAGACTGATCAGACTAGATGCATGATGCATGCATCATGAAGCTACCTTAAACCCTTAGCCACGCTTTAGCGCACAGCATTTGGGCTCTGGATGCCCAGGCTGATCTGAGTCTTTGCTGGACGCACTTTCCACTTTGATGGTTTTGTTGTGTCGTTATTCAAATGTGCTTATGATATGTGTGGTCTGGGGCATATTTAAGAGCCATGTCTGTTAACCATAGCCCTCCCAAAACAAGGTCTATTCTTACAGGAAAGAACTTGCTCTTATGGCTGTATTCCAAGACCTCACTCACCTGTGAGTGACTCAACTTTGTAGCCAAGGGGAGGATTATCCAATTCAAATTTGAGCAATATTCAAGATTAACTCAATGAGTGTAGCTGGAGTGACATTCTAGAATACAGGCGTTAGAGGAGCAAATTCTTTGCTTTACAAGATCTCCCATTGAAAAGGGAGGCAAAAAATGGCAGAGTGGCTTCCCCTGAAAGTGTAGCCATTTACCTGAAGCACCAGTTTTGAGTACAGCAGCTCATACCTTTAAATTAATTCCTGGGGCCATATTCATAAAGCCACTTAAGTCGTTGCTATGCGGTTGCTAAGGCTAAATATCTATAAAGGAGATTCCCTACAACTATGAAATTTGGTCTGGAGGAACAGTCTTTGTAAGACTGTTCCTCCAGAGCAAATTTCATAGTGGTAGGGAATCTCCTTCAAAGAAATTTAGCCTTAGCAACAGCATAGCAACGACTTAAGTCGTTTTATGAATACGGCCCCAGCTGCTCAAATATGTTGTGAAAATTCAAATAAACAGCTTGAAGCAGCTATTCTGGCCCACAACACAAAGTCGAATCTGCTACTTCCATTCTTGTGCATACATTAACTGCTTGTTCCCAGCATACCCAGGGGCTATATTATTCCGCGTATAAAAATGTACCAGTGAATTTTAAAGGATATAATCATGTTTCAATACACTAGTGAAGACATCAAACTGACTGCATCAAGATACAATACACCACTTAAGAGAGAGAAAACAAAAGGTATCACATTATTTGAGGCCTTGCATGGCAATTAGTACAGGATACCATGTTGGAGTTCTGGTACACAGAGTCGGTTCTGATATACATTTAAGGTGTATGGGTACACCTCCATGATTTTCTGCAATTTTTACAAAGGGGAATAACTCTTGACTTCCTGTTTGCTTCCCTGAATACAAAATGGGGTCTATTCTTCATCGGCAGAATTCACTCCTTTGGGAGCAAATTCTGTCCTTTAAGACTTGACCCTGCTCAGAAGGGAGACAAAAAAGAATATAGCAGAGTTGCTTCCCCTGAAAGTGTATCCAATCACCTTAACTGTGTAAGACTTTTTTTTTCACTATGTCTCCGAAGATAAATAATTTTTGGCCCTCACAAGACCCATGTCAAAGAGGCAAACTGTAGAGTGTCGGTAACATGAGGATTAACAGATATTAGTCCGACATCAGTCAAACATATTAAGCAAAGCACTGAAGAAAACACCATAAGAAGGCTGCTTGAGACAAGTGCTTGCATAAGTTGTTGAATAGATCCCCAAAACCTGGCCTCCCAACAGAGCTGACTGATTCATAGAAATGCCAACTTGCACCAATTCCCATGCAAAACCTGGCCAGAAGGAGGTTACTACAATATACATATACAAGTAACATTGACCAGATGGAGTGATTTCATGACAAAGCTTCTCTATGTTATTTGAGCCGCTGCATGACAAAACCAACAAAGTGACATGTGCGCCCAGCGAACACTCAGATCAGCCTGGGCATTTAACCAGTCTGATCTGAGTCTTTGCTGGGCGCACTTGCCACTTTGTTGGTTTTGTCGCGTCGCGGTTCATTTGTAGTCATTAAGAAAGGGTGATTCACAATGTGACGACACCCTTCACCATCTGTTATCAGAAGTCAAGAATGTTACAAGTGTTGTTCCCAATTTCTCCTAATAAAGGATCATCAGAAATAGGGTCATTCTGTTTCTCACACTATTTATTAAAGTCTATGATCACTTTTCCCTATGATGCCTCATCTGCATCTATATCTTGAACTTGCTCCTTCTGTTGGTCGCCACCATCTGAAAAACAAATAAATGTTGAAGACATGCTTTATTAAATCTTACCGCATGTATTTTACTTCATCCCTCCAGTTTTCTTTACAACCAACTTCAGCTAAATATGTAACAGAGAAATTTTACACGGAATTTTGCTTATTCTACTGAAAAACGAAGAAATATTCGCTAACTGCAAAAATAAAACTACTGTAAATATTCTAAGTAGTGGGACAGATAGGTCTGAGCAAACAGGGCAGACCAAAATCAGACTGCTCATACAGCTGTGTTCTGGGTCTTCACTGTTTGCCATTCTATCTGCATCTTTTGGATCCATAACTGTATGGTATAAACAAACTGTCCATGTTAACCCTTTTTTGACCAGTGGACTTGTCCATTCTTATCATTCAGATAATCCCATTACTAGTTTTAGGGGTTTCTGGTGAATATTTTCACTTTTATTGTACTTTGCATAGAAATTCATGTAAGCAAACAATGTAGACCCAGATCAGACGCCGCGTTTTGCGGCGTCTGAACTGGGTCTGCACTGTTTGCATAATGTCCCCAAAACGGGTATCCGGTCTAAAAAGGGTTAAGGACAATTAAGTAAATTATTTTAGGTGTCCCGATTCTTAGAATTTTTACCCTATCACATACTGGCTCAATATGAATCATTAATCCCAAGAACCATATGAATCATCGATTATGATAACTAAAACTTGGAATATAATTCGTTTAAGGTGATTTGGGTACTCTTTCAGAGGAAGCAAATCTGCCATTTTCATTTTTGCCTCCCTTCTAAACAGAGTCCACTCATAAAGGGAGTAGCCCTAATTTTGAGAAAACTTTGTCGGATCACTTAGTGACTAAAATGTCGTCCCCTAAATACGTGACAGTGTACGGTCAAGTGCACCAGAAAAGAAGGGGTAACAGATAAGGGATAATTCCATATTTCTCCATAAAAATGTATGTTGTGACCCACCAATAGAACCATATCGCAGTGATAATAATGGGTTACAATATGTTTTTGTTCAAACAGAAGAACTAGAAGGTTGTCCAGGGACAACTTGTCGAGCCCACAGTTCGCTATAGTGACCTATAATTATGTCAAGACTAAGTTACTATTTCCCTCTAGAAAGAAGCCAAACATCATGCTCAGTCAACATATTTCTTCTTTTTTTTTTTTATAAATTTTCACAAAGGTAAATAGGTAGAAATGATTACCTATTTATGAAACTTATATTATCTGACCTTCAAGTTTGACCTTGACCTTGGACCTATCCAAACAAATATTTCACTTGACACTTCCACTCATCAGGAAGAACAATTGTGCCAAATTATTTTGAAATCCATGAATAAATGTAGAATAATGGCTGAGACAAGCTCAACTTATGACGATTTTATCATCTGACCTTCAAGTGTGACCTTGAACTTCATTCCTAAGCAAATGTTTCCAAATGACACTTCAACTCATCAAGGAGAACAATTGTACAAAACTATTTTGAAATCAATGCATAAATGTAGAAGTAATGGCACGGACAAGCTCAATTTATGGCCATTTTATCATTTGACCTTCAAGTGTGACCTTGAACTTGGACCTATCTGAACAAATGATTCAAATGGCACTTCTACTCATCAAGGAGAACAATTGAATTCTGCCAAATTATTTTGAAATCCATGAGTAAATGTAGAAGTAATGGCTCAGACAAGCTCAATTTATGCCATTTTATCATTTGACCTTCAAGTGGGACCTTGAATTTGGACCTACCTGAACAAATGTTTTAAATGGCACTTCTACTCATCACGGAAAACAATTCTGCCAAATTATTTTGAAATCCGTATGTTAATGTAGAAGTAATGGCTCAGACAAGCTCAATTTATGGCCATTTTATCATTTGACCTTCAAGTGTGACCTTGGCCTTGGACCTACCTGCACAAATGTTTCAAATGGAACTTCTACTCATCAATGGGAACAATTGTGCCAAATCATTTGGAAATCCATCTACAAATGTAGAAGTTATGGCCCCAACAAATCTGGACGGACGCATGCACGAAAGCACGAACATTTGCACACACACCGAAATGAAGTTGTAACAAACTGCAAGCAGGCTCGACAAAACCGTTGAATTCTCCTTATTACCCTCTCTTATCTGGAGCTCTGTGGCACCCCAACACTTTAAAACTTATTCACGATAATTTGAATTCATGAGAACTTCCCAGTTCACTGTTTTCTGCTTTAAGGGACATGGGTACATCTCCATGTTTTACTACCATTTTTATGAAGGGAAATAACTTATTTGGTTTCTTGTTTGCTTCCTTGGATGACAAAGCCCTTTCAAAATGGGGCCAACTCCTACAGGAAAGAATGAGCAAATTCTTTTATTTAACAGTAGACCCCCATTAAGAAGGACGGCAAAATAAAAATGGCAAAGTTGCCTACCCTGTAAGTGTACCCGCTCACCTTTATCTGTATGGTAAATGACCTACCAAGAATTCCGAAGAATGTGATGTCTCACCTGCCTGCAAACTTGATGTAAGCATTTATCTTGCCGAGTAGCCCACTTATCTGACGATTATCTTACCATCTATTACAGAGTATGGAACTCCAAATGGTTGATGCTATTTATCAGAGTTCTAGATAAGATGGTGTATTTGATGATAATTAAGGATAATTTTTCTTATTTCTCATCGAAACCATATGTTGTGACCCCTCATCTGAACCGTCTCGTCGAGACGGTTCAGATGAGGGGTCACAACATATGTTTTTATGCAGAATTAACAACAAGAGGCCCAAATGAGCCTGATATCGCTCACCTGGCTTTTGTATCCGAATGGTCCCCATTCTGATACAAAATTGGTCCAATTCCAGAGATTTTCTCAATTTCACATTTTGCTACTTTTAGTAACAGAGGCCAACTTGTCTGGTCTTTATATATTTACTTTTTAAACACCTCAAGGCAAGAATCATTTTGCCACAAATTTCATCAAAATCCATTCAGGGGTTACTGAGATATAGTCAGTTTCATGTTTTGTGCTATTTTTAGTAACGGCAGATGGCGGCCATCTTAGAATGCCAAAATGCAAAAAATTGAAAAGCTTTCATGCAAGGACCATTTTGACACAAAATTGGTCCAGTTCCATTGTAATTTCCTAATTTTCAAATTTTGCTATTTATAGTTACAGAGGCCAACTTGACGGGTCAATATTTGTTAATTTGTGAAAAACATCAAAGCAAGAATCATTTTGCCACAAATTTCGTCTCAATTGCTTTAGCGGTTAATGAGATGTTGTCATTTTCATGTTTTGTGCTATTTTTAGTAACGGCAGATGGTGGCCATCTTGGAATGCCAAAATGCAGAAAATCGAAAAAGCTTATTGAAATGATCATTCTGACAGAAAATTAGTCCAAATCCACTGAGATTTTCTTATTTTCACATTTTTCTATTTTTAGTAACAAAGGCCATTATGACTTGTCTATATTTATTTACTTTTGAAACATTTCAATGCAAAAATCATTTTGACACAAATTTCGTCAAAATCTATTCAGCGGTTACTGAGATATTGTCATTTTCATGTTTTGTGCTATTTTTAGTAACGGCAGGTGGTGGCCATCTTGGAATGCCAAATTGCAATTAATCGAAATGGCTTCATGTAAGGAACATTCTGACACAAAATTGGTCCAATTCCATTCAAGGGTTCTTGAGTAATTGTCATTTTATGTTTGTGCTATTTTTAGTAACGGCAGATGTCGGCCATCTTGGAAGCCAAATTGCAATTAATCGAAACGGCTTCATGCAAGGAACATTCTGACACAAAATTGGTCGAATTCCATTCAAGGGTTCTTGAGTAATTGTCATTTTTATGATTGTGCTATTTTTAGTAACGGCAGATGTCGGCCATCTTGGAAAGCCAAATTGTAATTAATCGAAATGGCTTCATGCAAGGAACATTCTGACACAAAATTGGTCGAATTCCATTCAAGGGTTCTTGAGTAATTGTCATTTTTATGTTCGTGCTATTTTTAGTAACGGCCCCCATGGTGGCCATCTTGGATAGTCAACTGGCACAAAATTGAAATAATTCCTTTTAAGAACCATTGCTGACCAAATCTGACCACAATCGATTGCGTTTTCTTGAGATACTGACATTTGAGCAAAATAGGTCTAGTAAACGCTAAGTAGGTCACTGTGACCTAATTCCGCTATAGATTTTTTTCATTTTTACAATTTTTAATCCCAAGGTCCCATTAATGTTCCACGCAAACTTTCGGCCAAATATACCAAATGGTTCTGGAGAAGAAGTTGATTTTGTTGTTTTTGCTATTTTTAGTAACGGCAGCCATCTTGGATTCTTGACCTGACCCAATTTTACAATTTTGAAACCCTGCAGTCTGGTCATGCTCCATGTGAAATTTGAAACCCATGGGTGCAGTGGTTTTAGAGAAGAAGTTGTTTGAAGTTGTTTGAATATGTCGTTTTTTGACATTGGCATTTGAGCAAAATTACACTCGTAAACAGAAAGTAGGTCACTGTGACAAAACTCCGCTACAGATTTTTTTCATTTTTACAATTTTGAATACCAAGGTTTCATTGATGTTCCATGCCAAAATTCAGACAAATATACCCAGTGGTTCTGGAGAAGAAGTTTATTTTGTTGTTTTTGCTATTTTTAGTAACGGCGGCCATCTTGGATTTTCAACCTGACCCAATTTTACAATTCTGAGACCCTGGAGTCAGGTCATGCTCCATGTGAAATTTGAGAACCATGGGACCAGTAGTTTTACAGAAGAAGATGTTTGAATATTTGTTTTTAGGTGTTGACGGACACATTCCGTGACGACGCACGACGCACGCCGGACGCATTTGTATGACAATAGCTCACTATGGCCCTTCGGGCCAGGTGAGCTAAAAATTATCCCTAATTATCACCAAATACGCCCTCTTATCTAGAGCTCTGTATTTATGCTTTTGAATATGGTTTATCCAGACTTTCAGAACTGTATAGTCTTGAAATACAATTACTACTTTATAAATTTCAGCGCTCCAGATAAGAAGAGGTAACAAGGATAAGTTAGTGATGATTTTCCATATTTCTCCATAAAAACATAGGTTGTGAACCATCATTAGAACCATCTGTTGTGACCCCTCATTAGAACCATCTCGGTTAGACGGTTCTAATGAGGGGTCACAACATAGATTTTCATTATAAGAAAAATTATCTTCAAATTGTCCTCAATACCCCATCTTATTCTCAGTACTGAATTTAGTAAATAAAAGAACTGTCCACACAGCTTTCCTGCAGTTTTCTTGTGTGTTTTTTCACAACCCTGGATGGATGAATGGATAGATTGGTGGGTGGATGGATGACTTGCAATTTTTATGTCCTTTTCAACAGTATTTCAGTCATATCGGGACAGTCATATCAGGACAAAGGGAGAGTGGTAATGAAAGGCTGCATGCAATGGAACCTTGTTTACCGTTGAGGAGATTTTGCCTCAAACTGGGCTTGAACCCTGGACCACTAGATCAGCAAAGCCAGCATTTAGCCTACTGAGCTACCTACTAGTATCTAGCCTTCCAGACTCTCCAGGGGCCGTATTCATAAAGCTACTTAAGTCGTTGCTGTGCGGTTGCTAAGGCTAAATATCTATAAAGGAGATTCCCTACAACTATGAAATTTGGTCTGGAGGAACAGTCTTTGTAAGACTGTTCCTCCAGAGCAAATTTCATAGTAAGACTGTTCCTCCAGAGCAAATTTCATAGTTGTAGGGAATCTCATTCAAAAATTTAGCCTTAGCAACAGCATAGCAACGACTAAGTCGTTTTATGAATACGGCCCCAGACTCGCCGGACTGGCAAACTTGAGTAGATGACGTACAGGACATGCCTTACACAGTGCACATTTTCTTTGCAGTGCTGTCCCACTAATGAGCACATCACCAAAAGCCTACCATCATGCCCTGTAAAAGCTGTAGTTACATCGTATTTTCTTTTTAATGAATAGCCTTTAAATGAGCCGCGACACGACAAAACCAACAATGACTATGTGGTTGTGCGCCCAGTGCAGACCCAGATCAGCCTGGACATCCGCCGAGTTTGACCAGACTTTTCCTTTAGTGCTCAAAGGATGCGGACAGCGAAGATTCTGATCAGACTGGGCGGATGCCCAGGCTGATCTGAGTCTGCTCTGGGCGCACAACCACACTGTTGGTTTTGTCGTGTCGCGGCTCAAATATATTTTTTTTTTCTTGCAGTTTTCTTTGAAACTACTGAATTCTAAACAGGGTTCTATTGTACACAGCCTTTCATTATCACTGTCCCATCATCCTGATATGAAACTTGGCCTCCATACAAACTCATGCAAGAAAATTCAGAACCTTTGTCTGACATTGTTAAACTCCCAGGTTCTGCAAATTATCTTGGTACCTGTTCCAAGAAAATTTTTCCTCGAGACATATGATAGGGAGTTGGCACAAAGAAACTAATTGACAGATGTATAGACAGACGACGACCACTCATTGTATGTCTCGTCTCACTATGGGTATTCTATTTAAACTAATACCATATGAGCCGTGACACGACAAAACCAATGATGTGGTTGTGCGACCAGGGCAGACTCAGATCAGCCTGGGCATCTGCCCAGTCTGATCAGAGCCTTCGCTGTCCACACGGAGGTAGCTTGAACTCTTAGCTACCTTTTAAGCACTTTTTTAATAGAGTCTGACAAACTGGGCGGATGCAGCTCATATTTATTCGGCTATAAAACTGTTTTCAATCTCTCGAATGACCACATTGCCACAATATCAGTATCAGTCTGTGAAATTCTGCCGAGATGTTTTTTGCTTTCTGAAACAATTCCCAAAATCTAAAATCAATCTTATCATGACAGGTCTGTATGTATTTTTGAAACTGTTTTTGAAGGGGAAAAACCCTGCCTTATAACCGAAGAAATACCATACATCTTCACAATACAAAATACTATATTAATCCTATTAAATGCCCCTGCTCTAATAAGCGCCCCTGCCTCTTTCCGAAAATAATTTAACTTGCATGAATTCCTGTTTGCTTCTCTGGATAAGATAGCCCTTTGAAATGGGGTCTACTCTTAAAGAAAAGCTACTCTTATAGAGAAAAGAATCTGCTCATACAGGACCAAATTCTTTCCTTTAAGAGTTGTCCCCTACTAAGAAGGAAAGCAAAAAAGGTAGATGTGATGACCTATCACCTTTATATCACTTATCATAGGTATTTGGGCAGTGGCTGATTTACTACAATTTAGGCTCTAAATAAAGCCCCCCCCCCTTTCGCAAAATGCAAGGACCCCGGGGCACTTAATAGGATTTTTATAGTAAATAAACTCACCTTCGTTACCCTGCATGTCTGACGTCCAAAGAGTTAAGTTGTCTCTCAGTAGTTGCATTATCAACGTGGAATCTTTGTAACTTTCTTCACTTAATGAATCGAGCTCTGCTATAGCATCATCAAAAGCAGCTTTAGCTAAGCGACAGGCTCTGTCCGGCGAGTTTAAGATCTCGTAATAGAATACAGAGAAGTTTAGGGCTAAGCCTAACCGAATTGGATGAGTTGGTGGCAAATCTGTCATGGCAGTGTCACTTGCCTGTTTATAGGCTACTAGGGCATCTTCTGCTGCACTCTTCCTTTGTTCTCCTGTAGCAAACTCCGCAAGATATCTCTTGTAATCGCCCTTCCTGCAATCAGAGTTGCTACATGAACTATGACTCAGTATGAAGGGACAAGTAAACTGCACTGCCTGACCGGACCCAAAATCCGTCACTGAAGCAACTACGATTTCTTGAATAATTCATTTTCTGTGTTCCTTATAAATTCAGAAGAGTTGCGTCTAAACATATGATTTGCTTATTTTTGTCACATGGACTCTACCTGGCTCTTTGGATTGATCCAATTCCAGTTTAAGGAGTGTCAAGTTCATTATTACTAAATGAGCCGCAACAAGACAAAATCAACAAAGTGGTTGTGCACCGAGCACAGACTCAGATCAGCCTCGGCATCCCCCCAGTCCGATCAGACTCTTTGCTAAGCGCTTAAAGGATAGTTAAGGATATAAGCTACCTTCATGCGGACAGTGAAGACTGATCAGACTAGGCAGATGCCCAGGCTGATCTGAGTCTGCGCTGGGTGCACAACCACTTTGTTGGTTTTCTCATGTCGCGGCTCAAATTATCTTCCCAACTTTTCAATGTTAATCACAGTGTAGAATGACTGTTCAGATTAGTGTGGCATCTGATCTCAATCTACGCTGTTTGCAAAAGTCATTTTTATGGGGCTGCGGATATTTTTTGTGAGAACAAGGATTTGAAATACCGTTACATATAAATGGCCCTAGCCTATTATCCTCTCCACTACCTCACCGTATTTGTACGTAATTACTAACAAAGACTTTTTGAACAACCCTCATATCTCAGGGATATAAGAATTTTATCAATGCTGGGTTCACTACTTCCACACATGCCCTAACTAGAAACATGGTAACTAATAAAATCCCGCCTTTATGGGACTGTTGACGGCACTTAAGACGTATGTCCCCAACCAGAAATAACAATAACAGCTTTCTATTGTTCCTTCAATATTTAATAAAGCCTCTGGTAGAGTCATGCAGATATGGGCAAAATACAAAATCTTGCTCTCTGCACACCTTCAGATCATCTAATGACGCTTTATATTTGTACTGAGTTTTGTGACAATATCTTCAAAGTCTTTAAAGTTATATAGCCGACAAGATCTCTAAACCTTAAAATTACAAAGGGAAATAATGCTGTTAAAAATAAAGGTGTAGTTATGGTTCTTTTTCTCTGCACATCGTCCACTGATGCTTTATATTTGTACTAATAAATGCCACCCTTCTAAAAAGAACCCCCCACCTCATTTTTTTCTAAGCAAAAGTCAATGTTCCAGGAGGATATTTCAAAGCTAATCTGTCATATTTCTTAACAAAAACATATCTTGTGATATGTGCCTTCATTAGAAACGTCTGGGCAAGACAGTTCTAATGAGGGCTCACAAGTAGGTTTTTATTGAAAATCCCTAAATTATCCCCATTACCCCTTCGTATCTGGAGCACTGAAAAGTCACTGTTAAGTGATCAAATTCCATCTTGTTTGGCGCATGTCACAGATATTTGCTATTTACCTCCAAAATTTTGTCTCAAGTATTAGGGGATAATTGTATTCATAATTGTCATTTGGAGAGGTAAATTGTCTGTCTTATGGTCAGAAATTTTGTTCTAGGGCAACGTGTTAGCGGAGCCATAAACACAAATTGGCCAAAAAAAAAAAAGAAGACAATTTACCTCATCAAATGAAAATTTTCAATACATATAGTCACAGGGATCATTTTCTGGCGCGATTTCGCGATATTCTCGCATTTTTTTACACGAAATCGCAAAAAAAATCCCTGATTGAGAAAAAAAAATCGCACCGAGAAATTCTTTCAATTCGCACCGTGTTCCATTTCGGTACATTCGGATTGTTTTGTAGGCTTTGGTTTCCGCAAATGTTTGGCGCCAAACGACTTGCATTACATATGCGGGTAACCAGCATCGTCTATGTCACTGCAAAGCTTCTTGCGAAAATCTGCTATCAGTGTTTCATATTTTGCAAGCCCTTTTGTAGTTCATTGCAAAATGGAGTCTTCAAAGGCAGAAACGAAGAAAAGAAAACTGATATCGGCCCAAACAAGCCGAGAGGGCATTTTGAGATAGTTTTGCTCCACTTTAGAGACCTCGGCGACCCCATTATCTGCCTACCAAGACTCTGGACCGAGAAAGTGGATAAACAAGCCGAAAACCCGGGGTCAGGGGTGGGGTGGGGTGGGGGGGGGGGGGGGGGGGGGGTCGACGAAAATAATAACAGCAAGGCTCCTGTCAAATCACACTTCTGATTATCAACCAGTCAGATTTCTTGATGTAATTTATTCTTACAATTTCAGAAACTGAATCACAAAGAGTGAAGATCCAGATCAGATAGCTTCTTCAGAAGCCATCTGATCTCAATCTGCACTGTTTGCAAAGATGGGGCATATCCAGATTCAGCATGACAAGGGTTAATTACTGTAATGTTCCTAAATTTTTTGACAGACAAAAAAAATTGCTGTAAACCTAAAGTTCAAACAAAGACTTGAGGTCCTACCTACCATATAGTACTGCCTACAAAAGATGCAGGTGGAATGGCAAACAGTGAAGACCCCAATCTAGGAGCAGTCTGGTCTGGGTCTGCACTGCTTGCCCAGACATATCTGTCAAAAAAAACTTGGGATCATTACGGTTATACGGTATGAGATAAACTGTTTGAAAGTTGATATTTGATCATTTTAATGAAATTATTTTCCTTAATAAAATGTCGGAAATAAAGAAAAACAAAACCTAATTTCTTTATATTAACCATTTTGATTTATATTTCATGCAATGAAAAGAATCAACAGGAACTGAAATTTTCTCACTAACTTTGACCCAGCGAGAGAAAAAATCTCATCAGATTTGAAAATTTCTCATCAATTTTGACCTAATGGGATTTTTTATCTCACAAAAATCTAGGGCCAGAATAATCCCTGTAGTCATCCCCATTCTAATGCACTTTTTCAAATTTTCACCTTTGAAAGTGTACTTATTTGCATCGTTGCAAGCGCTTTCCGCAGCGTAAAACTGAATGTCAGCCAATGAGAAGCGATGTTTAATGACGTCGGGTTTGGGACAGTATATAGCAGAATATACGGTTGCAACTTTTGAGGTTATCCAATCAGACATTGCTTTATATTTGTAAATGCATTAAAATGTTTAAAAGCACAGGTCTGTGAAATGAAATGCCCCCTGTGCATTTATTAGAAGAAATTCAGTTCATGGGGGGCAACCTGGTGTGATTTGATGCATGCATTGATGAAGTTTGACATGGTGACATGGCACCTCTCTAAAAAGATCCCCCACCACCCCACCACTTTCTATGAGACGGTGATAATGATCTTTATGAATGAGAAATACAGTATGAACTAGAGCAAGTGAGCAGGGGCTCACGTATACCCCCGGCCAGCGCCCCCGCCTAATGACACTAAACTTCAAACATAAAAAGTTAACACATTATAAACAAGTTTTAAAGTCTGTGATCTTGTACTTTGGTCAACATCTACGTCTACCAATTAAGTGCATGGCCAATATTGGCATAGTCCCACTGTGACAACAGCAGCATACAGATGATGTCAACCAATCTGCTGCAACCTAAGAAAACCTAGCAATATCTCAGAAGGTCCCACTAAAGAAAACCCGAAATTCAAGTAAAAGTATCAGTATAAAGCAGTGCATTGATGCAACCATTTAAGTATGTTACATTGACCTTATGTCAACAACAGCATCTATATGATGTAAACTGTTGCAACCTAGAAGTAAATAAAGTCACATATCAAAAAGTCCTATTGAAGAAGATGGGAAAAATAAGCATTTAGAATCTAAATTTAGCACAAAACTTTCACATGAAAAGTCAGAGTCCATGAACTTGACTTATAGATCACAGGCATTGGTAAGGATGGTACAAAATAAAACTTTGGACCAACATCTATCATTATGCCAAACATAAACTAAACCCAACCCAGCAAAGGGTTTGAATTATATAGAGATCTTAAAAACTTCAACGCAAAACTTTAACATGAAAAGTCAAAGTCCATGACCTTGACCTCTAGGTCACAGGCATAGGTGGGGGTGGTACAGAATGAAACTATGGACCAACATCTCTCATCATGCCAAATATAAACGCAACCTAACAAAAGGCTTGAATTATAAAGGGGATCTTAAAAACTTTAACGTAAAACTTTAACATGAAAAGTTGAAGTCCGTGACCTTGACCTCTAGGTCAATGGCATGGGTGGGGGTGGTACAAAATAAAACTTTGGACCAACATCTATCATTATGCCAAACATAAACCCAACCCAACAAAGGGTTTTAATTATATAGAGATCTTAA
This sequence comes from Ctena decussata, assembly GCA_963989385.1. Classification (NCBI taxonomy): domain Eukaryota; kingdom Metazoa; phylum Mollusca; class Bivalvia; order Lucinida; family Lucinidae; genus Ctena; species Ctena decussata. Next base: position 64,289,658 of record OZ022511.1, read on the forward strand.
AAACTTTAATGCAAAACTTTAACATGAAAAGTCAAAGTATGTGACCTTGACCTCTAGGTCAAAAGGCATGGTTGGAAGTGGTATAGAATAAAACCTTAGACCATTATCCATCACCATGTCAAATATAAACCCAATCCAACAAAGGGTTTGGATAATATAAGATCTTAAAAACTTTAACGCAAATGTTAACTTACGGAAGGACGGACGGACGGAAGGACAGACGAACGGACATCGGACGAAAGCTATATACCCCTCGTCATACTTCGTATGCCAAGGGTATAATCAAGTGACCACAGACATAGATGGATGGATGACTTGTGATTTTACGTCCTTTTCAACAGTATTTCAGTCATATCAGGACAATGGGAGGGTGAAAATGAAAGCTTGTGTGCAATGGAAGCCCATTTACGGTTGGAAGGATTTCCACCTTGAGCGGGGCTCGAACCCAGGACTGCCTGATTGGCAGGCCAGCTCTTAACCTACTAAGCTACCACGGCTCCTGACCACAGACACAAGATGGGCAGACAAAAGCAGTGGTCTGAATAAGAAGGGGTTTTGAGGGAAATTCAACAGCTTTTCTTACTTCTCAATGAAAAGAAGTTTTAAAACTGTCTCACAAAACGGTACTAATGAAGGTTCACAACATCTTTTATGGCAAAATAAGGAAAAATACCCTTTCCCCCTGCAGCATTACATAACTTAAGGAAACATCATCACAATTCAGATGGCCAAGTCTTGCTCATCCACAATAGGCTCCAGAGCTCTAGATAAGAGGGCGTATTTGGTGATAATTAGGGATAATTTTTGTTAATTCTGCATAAAAACATATGTTGTGACCCCTCATCTGAACCGTCTCGACGAGACGGTTCAGATGAGGGGTCACAACATATGGTTTCGATGAGAAATAAGAAAAATTATCCTTAATTATCATCAAATATGCCCTCTTATCTAGAGCTCTGGGCTCTGTACAGAATCGTAGAAAGACAATAGAGCGTGATTTATGGGAGCTCTCAACTTTAACAAGCACGCTAGACACCAAGCACACCTCAACAGTGGAGGTTGTCCTACGAAGGAGGGAATCTACTTTCTAAAAGTGCAAGTTTTTGCCCACATCACTGGTATTGTGGATATTTAAAATGGAATATATTCAAAAACTTAGGATTTTTTCAGTACCTATCAGCTTTTCCAGGGGCACCTTACTTGGCTCATCCTGAGTTTCTGGAAACTAGACTTGTACACTTGACAGTTTTCAGTTCTTTGGTGTGGTCCTTGCTTCCAAAGGATAACCCTTTTATAGAACATATTGATACCTAAACTGTTACTGTTGATAAATGTTCAGCAATAATATCAGGCCCAAGGGAAGCAATCACCTTTTTTCCTACAAAGCATACATTAAGGGCTAATATCTTGAATTTCTTCATTTTTTTTCCTCTTAAATGGATGAAAATATCAACAAAAAAGTTTTTTACGGATGGATAATGGATGACATGGCTTCTTAGGTAAGGATATCCCCTTTTTAGGGTCAGAAGAACTACTTATGCTGCATGAGAAGGTTAAGACTTTTTCCACAGGTATTGTACCATAAAAACTAGAAAATTGTGTCTGTAAGACACTAATGATGCCCCCGTGCAGTGCCTGTCACAGGACATGTGTACATCCCTAAAGCACCTTTCAAGCACAAATGCTATTTACAAAGAATCCACTGAAAACATTTCACAAACTTTATACCCTGTAGTGGAAAATGCAGCCCAAAATGACTAAGTTTAAAAGGCCATAATTCCTTCAGAATTATTTTTTTCCTATCATAACCAACATGCACATCTTCACTGTGTCCACAACAAGTCTCCAATGTCTGAAAAACAGCAAATGAAAATTGTGGGAGGAGTTGATTACACAAAGTACTTACCCTACAATGCAAACATATGCCTAAAATGACTAAGTTCAAAAGGCCGTAATTCTGTCAAAATTAATTCTAGCTCCAACAAAAACCCACATGCACATCTTCAATATGTCCACAACATGTATGTGAAGTTTGAAAAAGATCCACTGAAAACTGAGGGAGGAGTTGATTACACAAACTCCTCACCCTACAAATGTAAAAATTTGCCTAAAATGACTAAGTTCAAAAGGCCGTAATTCTGTCAAAATCAATTCTAGTTCCAACAAAAACCCACATGCACATCTTCAATATGTCCACAACATGTATGCAAGGTTTGAAAAAGATCCATTGAAAACTGTGGGAGGAGTTGATTACACAAACTACATACCCTACAATGCAAAAATTTGCCTAAAATGACTAAGTTCAAAAGGCCGTAATTCTGTCAAAATTAATTCTAGCTCCAACAAAAACCCACATGCACATCTTCAATATGTCCACAACATGTACGCAAGGTTTGAAAAAGATCCATTGTAAACTGTGGGAGTAGTTGATTACACAAACTGCATACCCTACAATGCAAAAATTTGCCTAAAATGACCAAGTTCAAAAGGCCGTAATTCTGTCAAAATTAATTCTAGCTCCAACAAAAACCCACATGCACATCTTCAATATGTCCACAACATGTATGTGAAGTTTGAAAAAGATCCACTGAAAACTGTGGGAGGAGTTGATTACACAAACTCTATACCGTAAAGTGTGACGAACGGACGGACAGACAGGAGCAAATCTTAATGCCCCCTGACTATTGTCACGGGGGCATAAAAAGAGGTCCTATGTCATCTACTACTGCCACCATTCAGGTAAACCTGTGCTGCTTTGAAGACCGACCAGTCTGGATTTTGCTGAAGACGGTCTCCAGTTGCTCCCTGAACTGTTGATGCAGCCTGAAAAGACTGTGATCAGTCTGTAAAGACTGGCTGATTGGCACGTCATACAAGAATTTTCCTAGCTGCATCAGTAATAGAGCTCTGAGGGCATGCATGAGCCTGTCACACAAAAACGTGCTTTACCACATTTATAGAACAGTCCCAAAAGATCTAGATCCATCTTACAAGACGGATCCAACAAGATGGATCTAGATCTTTATTATATACCTATCAATGATACACCCTTTGAACTGCCTGTTTTCTGGCCATCTGATACAGAGAGGCGTATCAAACTGACGTTTTCTGAATCTGTATCATTATCGTTTAAAACGAGGCTATTTCAGAGTTCCAGCTTCAGGCGCGTCATTTGTTAAAGTGCATCGCAGAAACAAGAACGTCAACAAACATGTCAAATGGTGCGCCACAATAGCTCAGTCGGTAGCGTTTGTCTTACGACTAGCTACATACCTCTGCCGCGCAGGTTCGAATCAGGGTCGATGCATTATCGCTGGCAAGTATGAACAGTTGACTGTTCCGTAAGGTATATGATAAACAAATTATTATAATAGTAACTTGATCTGGCATACTATATCACCTCTCGTGGATGAGCTCATACCATCGGATCACCCTCGACGCAAGCGCCTAGGGTGATCCGATGGTATGAGCTCATCCATTCGACGTGATACAGTACACCAGATCAAGTTACTGTTATAATAATGTGTATTTATCATTGTTACCCTGTCAGATAACCAAAGAAATACAGTACCTAACTGAGAACAGCAGAGACTCAAGCTCACCATTCTGTGATCTGAGGGATCTAGATTGTGATCTGTGGGATCTAGCTTAAGCCTTTGGCATCTTTTATCTAGAGACTCAATGGATAGCATACAGAAGTCTGTCACACAAAAACATATTTAAAGACATTTTATTCTATACTATGCAGAGTACACCATGTGTTCACAATTGTTCTATGGTCATATTATGTCATTATTTGTGCGAGAAGGAAAACTTCCCATGGTGAATTTTAACCAGTTTCACTGACTATAGATGATAGAATTACATCACCCAATAAACAAGAATATTTGTCGCGACACGACAAAACCAACAACGTGGTATGTGCGCCCCGTGAAGACTCAGATTGGCCTGGGCATCAGCCCAGTCTGATCAGAGTCTTCACTGTCCACATGGAGCTTACTAAGACCCTTAGCTACCCTTTAGGCACAAAGCATAGACTCTGATAAGACTGGGTAGATGCCCAGTCTTATCTGAGTCTTTGCTGGGCGTGCACACCACTTTGTTGATTTGTCTAGTCGAAGCACATTTGTCTCCCAACACATCTGCATACAATGTAAACTCATACCAGCCTGTGGATCCCTGCAATCTAGCTCATTTTGGGCTTCAGATTCCTCCTCGTAAGCCCTAGTAGCTCAGTGGGTTAAGCACTGGACTGCTGATCTAATGGTCCTGGGTTTGATTCCATGGGGTTCAGCTGCAGGCTGCCTTTGTTACTACCCCCTCCTCATCCTGATACAACTGGAATACTGTTGGAAAGGGCACCGATTCTCAAGTCATCCATCATTCATCCATTCAGATTCCTCAGAGTCTATACAGGTTTCATGCAAATAATTAGGTAATTAATCCAAGATTTTTAAGCACATTACCATACTTGCAGCAACGACCAGTTTTCCAGAAAATTACGAGCAATGAAACGTCGAGATGGGTGAAACAGCATTTGCCAGTGTCTAAACCAGGGGGTAGACGTTCAATTGGGACTATTTCAAAGCTGACGAGTGCATATTTCTTACAAGCATATCTTTCTGTAGTTTAGAAAGGGGTTGTATCTTTCAAAGGATCCTATCATTTGCTGTGTGTTTTGTACAGCAAAAGCATGTAAACTGTATGGGACAGTTGAAAGGACACTTTAATGAGTCCGGAAAAATTACCTTTTACCATTCTCATTTACACACATGCATTTGTCAAACATAATAAGTCCTCTGAAACTGATGACAATAGAAGACAACAGAGCATGACAGATAACTTGCCATTTAGGTGAGGTGAGCGCAACATGTATGGTACACCTCCAAATTTTTCTGCCATTTTTATTAAGAGGCATTTTTTGTAACTTCCTGTTTGGTTCCCTGGACAATGTAGCCCTTTCAATTTGGGATCAACTCTTAAAGCTCAATTCTTTATGAGCTGATTCCAGCTGAGAAGGGAGACAAAAATAAAACTGTTGCTTCCCCTGAAAGTGAACCAATCACCTCAAAGGGATACTGTTTGTTGAAACATTTGATGAGTAATGCGTATGGTATCAAATTGAACAAAAGGCATTTTCTTTATCAACAATTTAAGATATTAAAGTGAATGGTGCCAAAAAATTTATGAATAACTACATGTAGTTTTAACAAGAAATGTTACAGTGTGCAACAAATGCCCCCGAAGGCCCCTTAAACTGACCTTTGAGCCCTAGTTGTGACCTTGACCTTGGTGAGCCCTAGTTGTGACCTTGACCTTGGGCATAGAACCTGAGTCGTGCAACTGATATATTCTCATTTCGTTTTACTTTTCTGTAATGCTTAAATGCACTTTGGAAGTTTAAGATTCAATGGGACTTAATTCAACCACTAACCAAACTGCGTTGTGTCCTTGACATTGGGTGTGGGAACCTAAATGTCGCACTTTACATAATTATCACTATACTTTACTTTTCTTTACGTTACCATTTTATCATGCTCTACCTTTCAGTAAAACTTGATGAAATTCTCTTCAGCAGTTCTGAGTCAGTTCAGAGACATGATTTAACCTCTGAGCCCTGAATGTGATCCTGACCTTGGGCAACAAAACCGTAATTTGTTTGTGACATATTCGCTCACTGTTTTATACTTTTTCCTGAAGTTTAACGAAGTTTGCTTCAGTAGTTTACTAGTTTTTAGGTAATTGAGGGTGAATGACTTGACCTTTGACCTCTGGCTATGACCTTGACTTGGGTGTGAGACCCTATGTCTTGTGCATGGTAAATCATCTCATTAGGCTTTATCTTTCTTTAAAGTTTGCTTTGGTACTTTTCTGAGTAATTGCCAAGACATGATTTGACCTCTGACCCTAGATTGTGACCTTGACCTTGGATTTGGGATCATAAATATTGTGTGTAACATACCTTCTCATTATGGTTAACCTTTCTGTGAAGTCTGATGACAGTCCCTTCATCAGGTTTTAAGTTATCAAGAGGCGAATTTTGACCTTTGACCCCATATTGTGACCTTGACCTTGAACCTGACAACCCAAATCTTAAGTGCAACTCAACTTCTCATAATGTTTCATCTTTCTGTGGAGTTTCAGTAGTTTATAAGTAATCGCTGAGAGCCTATTTTGAGAAACAATTTACTTTTGACCGAACTGTGGCCTTGACCGTGGGCATAGGGACCTAAGTCTTGTTTGCGACACATCTTCTCATTATGCTTTATCTTTCTGTGAAGTTTCATCCAATTTGCTTCAGTAGTTTTAAAATGATGACAGAGACACGATTTTGAGTCACAATTTTATGTTTGACCCAATTGTGGCCTTGACCTTGGGCGTAGAGACCTAAGTCTTGCGCGCGACACACCTTCTCATTATGCTTTATCTTTCTGTGAAGTTTCATCAAATTTGCTTCAGTAGTTTTAAAGTTATCGCTGTAACAGGATTTGTAATGGACAGAATCTGATGGTTGGTTGGTTGATTTGATGCTTAACGTCCACGGTAAACAACTAAGGTCATGTCGGGACGGTCAGTTAACCTAACCACACTATTCCTGGGCAGGCTTAGACCTCCTAAGCGGTTAACCAGTACTAAGTGCACATACTTTCGCCAGTAACTGACAACTGCCCTTCTTGAATCAGCGGAAGGAGAAACGAAAGTATGTGGCCAGACCGGGATTCGAACCCAGGACTTCTGACACGAGTCAGATGCCCTACCGATTGCGCTACCCGGCCCGGCAGAATCTGATGGACTGACGGACAAACAGGCGGACAGTCAGATGGACGGACGCTGCGATTTTGATATGCCACCCGAAGTTCCTTCCGGGGCATAGAGTTTTCAAACTACTACGATTTACAAAATAAATGTATATACATGTATATAAATATACAGAAACATTCATGAACTAGATACCCTATTAATCCTAATAAATGCCCCTGCTCTAATATATGCCCCCTGCCTCTTTTCCAAAAATAATGTTATATATGAGCCGCGACACGACAAACCCAACAATGTGGTTGTGCGCACAGCGCAGACTCAGATCAGCCTGGGCATCCGCCCAGTCTGATCAGAGTCTTCGCTGTCCGCATGGAGGTAGCTTAGACCCTTAGCTACCCTTTAAACACAAAGCGAAGAATCTGATCGGACTGGGCGGATGCCCAGGCTGATCTGAGTATACGCTGGGCGCACAGCCACATTGTTGGTTTTCTCATGTCGCGGCTCATATCTTACATGAATTCCTGTTTGCTTCTCCATATGATAGCTCTCTGAAACGGGGTCTACTCTTTAAAGAGTTGACCCCTACTGAAATGCAGGGGCGTAACTAGGGGCAATTTCATAATACGCACAACCATGTTTTATTCTCTACTTCTTGAAGGGAAAGCTAGTATTTCAGCCACTTTGGTAATTGGTATTGAAATCTTGTCTAATTTATAAATTTTCAGCATGCAAATATGCAGGTGCGTTTTGAAAGGACCTGGTATGATAAGGCCCATATTTGGCCCCCAGAAAACTCATTTTTCAAAAGTCTTATTTCCATAATAAAAATGTATTCATATGAAAGTTCAATCCTTGAATGTATTAGCAAACACAAAATTAACCAGTTCTTGCACAAAATATTTGTGATATTTGTACTGAACATACCCATACCCCCAGCGGATTCTGACGAAAATGACGAATTTGGTATCCTTTGTGGCTTTCAAAATATATGAGCCCGGCCTCCAGCACATTTAATATTTTGTATACAGATAAAATTTTAATATATTTACATGCCATGAAAATATTAAATGTGCTGGAGACCGGGCTCAATGTTTATTTTTAACTTTTTGTTACCAAACTGGCAGCGTTTGGAACATTATCCCAGCGTTCTCAACATAAAAACGCCCATATCTCCGCTCATAGGCAAAATAAACATATGTTGTGGGTATTCATTTTCTTAGTTAGAACACAAGGAATAACCTGGTATAAATTTCATTTTGATCTGTTGGAATTTTTTGGTTAGCGTCTCTGGACTTGCAAACTTGAGTGGGTGGGGTACCTGGAGAGGCCTTGAGCAGTGTACAAGTAATTAGCAGTGCAATCTTACATATAAGCAGTTCATCAAAAGCCTGTTGTTAAGAGCTTTCAAAAGTTATTGTAAATGGCTTATTTCTAGAAAGGAATATGTATTAAACTCAAATTTTCTCGCAATTTTCCTTCATTTTATTGAAACAACGTAGGCATGTCAGAAATCATGTTATTCTGAGAAATAACAAATACGAAACATATTATTTTTGCTTGTTCCCATACGCACAAATAATAAGCAATAGAAACCATGCATTTTTAAGAGAATTTGAATGGGGGCCAAAAACGGCCCTTATCATACCAGGTCCTTTTGTCAATTTTGACAAAATTTCAATACGCACTTGCGTATTTCCATATAGGTAGCTACGCCCTTGAAATGGAGTTGCTTTCCTCTGAAAGAATAACCATTCATGTAAATACTGTTTTAAATATTAGATGTATTTGGGCGTGGCGGATTTTACTACCCTTAAGGCTAAAAAACAACGCCCCCTTTTGTAAAATGCAACACCCCCATTTAATAGGATTAATACGATAATTTCCTAGTTCCACCAATACTTAAAATCTAATAAACTACATACAGTAGAACTTCGATGGCTCGAACAGGCTTGGGACCATGAAAATTAGTTCCAGCCAAGGGTAGTTCTAGCCGTCCAGGGTAAGTTTCTATATAAAGTGACCTCTATGGACCCAGGTAAGAGTTCTAGTCAGGAAGGGTTAACTAGCCATCAGGGTTTGAGCCACTGAAGTTCTACTGTAGCTCTATTCATCTAAAAAGAACTAGGAACGTGTCCAAAGGACACTGATGCCCCTTGCTATACTAAAATGTGACAGACAGTTGGACAGTGGTAAAACACAATGCCAGGACAGGGGTAAAACACAATGCCAGGGAGGGTATAAAACACTGATCTTCACCAGGTTTTGTGTGTGACCTCTCTTAGAAGCTGCAAAGCTAACTGAGCAGCAACGAAATCCAACAAAGTGGCTTGTGCACCTAGCTAAGACTCACACCAGCCTGGGCATCTGCTCAGTCGGATCAGTCTTTGCTCTTGGCATGGAGGTAGCTTAGACCCTCAGCTACTCTTTAAGCACTTAGCTAAGACTGATCAGATGGGGCGGATGCCCAGGCTGATCTGAGACTTTGCTTGGTGCCCATGCCACTTTGTTGGTTTTGTTGTGTCACGGCTCAACTACTGTCCTTGGAGAAATTTAATCCTATGATTGCATGTCTTAATAAGCGACTGGAAATGTCAATTTTTTCATTATGAAATAGCATCAGAAATATGGTGCAGGTTCCATTTAGTTTGCTACACAATCTATAGTAGAATTTTTTTACAATGCTCCTCCATGTCAAAATCTTGAAATCCATCATTCTAAATCTTCAACCTGCTCAGACTTCTTTGGGTCACCACCTTCTGTAAAACAAGTTTATTAAAGTGTATCATTTATACTGCAAGATATGTCACTGAACAGAATGAAATCATTTACTGGTAAATGCTACTGTAACACTCTTTAAACTTCATTTTACTTTGCAAGGAAGCATTAAATTCCTGATTGTTTTGGGTTTAACAGCCCTATGAGACAGTATTTCAGTCTATATCGGGCCGTCTCCCAAGGAGAGGGACAAAGAAGAAAGAAATGACAGATGAGTGAAAAAATGTCCAAGAATGAAATGACAGATGAGTGAAAAAAATGTCCAATCAACCCGCACCTACTGCAAGCACAGTAGGCCCTTGCCCTACTATTATCCAAATCAGCAGGACGCTGCGGCATTGGAAATTATACAAAGCACCATCACACCACCCGACCACCCCCCTATTTATACACAGTTTATGTACATTTATTTCAAGGTATTTGAATGTGCAACTTAGACATAAGGCCAAGCCCACTTTAAAGCACTTGTAGCACTTGTAAATATAAATCCACACATCTTGACAGGATAATAAGGCTTTAAAATAATGATACATATGTACTAAAATAGAAAGGTTACATTTCAAAATTTATAAGCCCATATTAGCATCCATTCTGTGAAGCAACTGTCAGCATTTTATGAGCTACAGCCAGTTACGAGGGCACTCTAGAAACAACTCATAGTCTGACAGCTAAAGATTGCTTTTTTGAAGTGTTCTGATAGATGAGCCACGACACAACAAACAACAAAGTGGCATGTGCACCCAGTGCAGACTCCGATCAGCCTGGGCATCAGCCCAGTCTGATCAGTCTTCACTGTCCACATGAAGCTAGCTCAGACCCTTTGCTACCCTTTAAGTTCTGATCAGACTGGGCGGATGCCCAGGCTGATCTGAGTCTTCACTGGGCGCAATCCCACTTTGTTAGTTTTGTCGTGTCAGGGCTCATATGGCTTTAGTTCATAGAATGATGACATTTGCTATGGACAAAGGACAGGGTGATGTAACTGCACTTCAAGACATTAAAACTGGTATCATAAAACCTTAGATATAAATTGATTTTCTTGTGTAAGATTTCCTTTTGTAAGATTTGAGATTATTTTCTTTCGAAATATACAATATTTAGCTAAACATGACCCCAATGTCCCTTGGCTCCCTGTCCTACGGCTCCAGCAGATTTCTGAAGCTTTGCACAGGCATATGTCAAATATTCTTAAGATAAGTGCATGGTTTCCCTTGAATATCAATGCTCTAAAACTGACGACTTTGTGGGAAAATCTATCAACAGACATCTAACATGTTCATAAAATATTTTGCCATTCTCTACACAAATGAGCCGCGACATCACAAAACCAACAAAGTGGCACGAGTGCCACTTGAAGACTCAAATCAATCTGGGCATCCGCCCAGTCTGTTCAGTCTTTGCTGTCCGCATGGAGCAAGCTCAGACCCTTAGCTACCCTTTAAGCACAAAGCCATGACTCCGATCAGACTGGGCTGATACCCACGCTGATCTAAGTCTGTGTGGGGAACATGCCACTTTGTTGGTTTTATCGTGTCACAGCTAAAATAATCATGGGAGTCAGTAACTAACACTCAAAGCACCAAAAATTGAAAACAATTGAATTTGCTGTCTTATCTGGCGCTACACTGTTTTGTCTCTAGATATTTTCTCATACTAATCCTAATAAACGCCCCTGCTCCAATAACACGCCCCTCCCCCCCCCTCCCCCCTGCCTCTTTTCTGAAAATAATGTTATATGCAAATTCTTTCCTTTAAGAGTTGACTCCTACTGAGAAGGGAGGCAAAAAAATGTAGAGTTACTTCCTCAGAAAGTATGCCCATCACCTTTATACTGCTAATTAAATAAGCTCTAAATAACGCCAACTTTCACAAAATGCAACACCCACCGGGCATTTAATAGGATTAATATGGGAGGTGTTTTATTTCACCTAATTTTGCAGCCATATATTTGTTTTGTCTGTTTATTCTGGTGCTTTAAGGGCTAATGACAAACAGAACTTACCCTCGGTCTGCATGTCTGCTGTCCAAAGAGTTAAGTTGTCTCTCAGTAGCTGCATTATCAACGTCGAATCTTTGTAACTTTCTTCACTTAATGAATCGAGCTGCGCTATAGCTTCATCAAAAGCTGATTTTGCTAGGTCACAGGCTCTGTCTGATGAGTTTAAGATCTCGTAATAGAATACAGAGAAGTTTAGAGCTAAGCCTAATCGAATGGGATGTGTTGGAGGTAAGTCTGTACTCGCTTCCTTAGCAGCTTGATATGCTAATAGTGCCTTCTCAGCTGAATCTTTTCTATCATTTCCAGTTGCAAACTCGGCTAGATATCTTAAGTAATCCCCTTTCCTGTAATCAGAGTTGTTACATACACTTTGATGCTTTACTGTTAGAGTTAGTTCTAACAATGCTCGCCTATATATCCAATGGGAACCAGGCTGCAACAACTCATTGGAGTATGAAATTACGATGTCCTTTCATCACTAGGTTGTGTGAAGTTTTCCCAATTTTCCATCACAGCTACTGAGAAAATGTCTGCCGTTTTAAAATTACAGGCATGTATGTAAATGCCTTTCGTTCAGCTCTGTTGGTTAAAAATTTTCATGCAAGTCTGTACAAAAAGAAAAAATCCACACGAAGAAGTCCAACAGTCCTAAAGGGCTCGTCAATTATCCTATACGCCTAACAATCAGTACTGATATTTACTGTTACATCTCAAATAGGATGGATAAATCTATTACCTATATACCACCCATCCCCGACATACAAAGTATGTCAGGGATATATTTCTTATGTGGGGATATAGCTAGGGGTATACTAGCATATTATAAGACCTCAAAAAGCATGTTGCAATATCATATATGGCATCAGTTAATTTCAAACCTATACAACAAGTGTTCATGTAAAAGTTTGTTCTTGTATGCATGTACTTTTATTAAAAGTTCACACACTTTTTGTATGATTTTTCTATTCTGTTATTATTTTTAGTTAGTCCTGATTATGGCTGGGACGTTACTCATATAACAGGATACAATTAGTGGGGTCACGATCAGGGCCTGACAGATCATAATTTGATCTACTTGTCCGGTAGAGAGTGTCTGCCGGAATGAGCTGAAATACACAGGTTTTCCCTATATGAGCCGCGACACGACAAAACCAACAATCTGGTTGTGCGCCCAGCGCATATTCAGATCAGCCTGGGCATCTGCCTAGTTTGATCAGACTCTTCGTTAAAAGCTCAAAGGGTAGCTAAGGGACTAACCTACCTCCATGGGGACAGCGAAGACTCTGATCAGACTGGGCGGATGCCCAGGCTGATCTGAGTCTGCGCTGGGCGCACAACCACATTGTTGGTTTTCTCGCGTCGCGGCTCATATATCTTAAACATTTTTTCTGGGCAAGTAAGAAGAATTTTACTTGCCCAGCAGAAATTTTAACTTGTCCCGGGCAGCCGGACAATGGATTTGTCAGGGCCTGGTCACGATTAATCTTTTGATCATGATGGATGTCAGAAATACGATTTATCAATATGGCTTATAAGTCAGCACATTACCTGATAAATACTCTTTGTCTTCCAAGTGAAGCAAAATTTCAAGAATTCTGTTGTTTTTTTTGTGTGTGTTTTTTTCTACTCACATTCAGAATGTTTTGTTTCATTTGGACGCCTGCTCTATTGGAAGTAAATGAAGAGCTTGACTAGATGGGCTTGTCAGGTAACGTTGTGAACCTAAGCAGTGTTTTGATACAAAATCATCCAAATTTTGTTAATTACTTTACTTGCATGTGTATGTCATAATAAAGTAAGCTATACAGCATTCTTGTATTGGTTACGTAATTTCTTCTTACCTAATTACCTTACGTTTAAGGAAGCAATTACCAGATTTCAAAGTTTTGGCGCTTTTCGCTTTCATCTCACTATGTTAAGCGGAATAGCAGATATAACAAGACAAGAAGATTGTGTGAGTGTGACATACAACTGCAGAGACTTGAGAATATAGCAGTGAGTCACCATACAATGAAGAGTATGCAAATTTGGAAAAGTCACCCAATTTTTCTTTGTTAGTAACAGTGGCCATCAATATACTTTTCGTTAATTTCAAGGAACCTGTTACAAGGATGTTCTGTATGAAACTATGAAAATCTATACAAGTCTGACAACTGCTTCATAATGTAGGCACAGTGACTTTTTTTGGTTAATCACAGGGTATAATCAATTCCCCTAATTTTCGCTTCCTGCAGAGACTGTACATCATATTTGGCTTCCCCCGAGACTGTCCGCGAACTCTTGCTTCCTGCCGAGACTTCTGTACATGATAAATGGCTTCCTGCAGAGACTGTCCGCGTGATTCTGCTTCCTGCCAAGGCTCTCGGCAGGAAGCCAATTTTCGAGGACAGTAGTCTCTGCAGGAAGCAAGAGTTCGCAGACAGTCTCGGCAGAAGCCAAATATGATGGACAGTCTCTGCAGGAAGCGAAAATTGGCGGAATCGATTATACCCTGTGTTAATGAACAGTGTCCATATGCTGGTGACAGGTCTCTGAATGATCATTTTGGCAAACCCGCGTGTTTCTTGCCACCAGTATGCTCTGTATGAAATTTAACACTCACTGATTCAGTATTTCTAAGGAAACACTTGTTTACAGACCTATTTTTATTTCTAGTAATAGCCAATACATTTGAAGACAGATCTATACTAATTTGGAAGTATTTGCTAAAACCAGAGGACCCATGGTCCTATATCGCTCACCAGAGCACTGAGGTTATGTTGAAAAAAACTTTAAGTTGTCACAACAACAAAACCACAAGCACAACAGCAATAAAACACACCATTTATGTAGGAGATAATATCATAAACATTTATGCAAATAAGATTTTTTCCCATCATATAAATCAATGGAAATTATGTTGCCATAGCAACCAAACTGCTGGAGCAATTGCCATGACAAACATTTATTATATAGAGGCTAGTACTTAGATCATTTCTGTAAAGTTTGAACTTTATTGGCCACAGAGTTTCTGCGGAGATGAGTTTTTAATATTTTTCTATTTTTAACTATTCGGTTGCAATGGCAACCAGCCTAATTGTGCAATTTGCTGTAACCTAATACAGCTGGTTGGGGACTACTCAAGGGACATTTCTATGAAAGTTTTGTTAAAATATTTGTAGTGACATAGCAATAAATGCAAATTTTCCATTTTGCCATTATAAGTCAATGGCAACTTTAATTTCCCATAGCAACCAAACTGCTAAAGCAATTGCCAAGAAAAACAGTACTTTTATAGAGGCTAGTACCAAGATCCTTTCTGTGAAGTTTGAGCTTTATTGGTTGCATAGTTTCTGAGGAGATGATTTTTGAATATTTTTTTCTATTTTTAACCTTTCGGTTGCCATGGCAACCAGCCAAATTGTGCGATTTATATAAATTTCATGTGGTTGATGGAGGACTACTCAAGGAACATTTCTATAAAAGTTTTGTCAAAATATCTGCAGTGACATGGCAATAAATGCAAATTTTCTATTTTGCCATTATAAGTCAATGGCAACTTTAAGTTCCCATAGCAACCAAACTGCTCAAGCAATTGCCAAGAAAAACAGTCCTTTTACAGAGGCTAGAACCAAGATCCTTTCCGTGAAGTTTGAGCTTTATTGGTTGCATAGTTTCTGAGGAGATGATTTTTGAATATTTTTGCTATTTTTAACCTTTCCGTTGCCATGGCAACCAGCCAAATTGTGCAATTTACATAAATTTCATGTGCTTGATGCAGGACTACTCAAAGAACATTTCTATAAAAGTTTTGTCAAAATATCTGCAGTGACATAGCAATAAATGCAAATTTTCAATTTTTCCCATACAAGTCAATGGCAATTTTAAGTTGCCATAGCAACCAAAGTTCCAAAGCGATTTGGATAAAAAACAGTATTATTGGTTCCCCCTGCCTATAGATGCTACATATGAAATTTGGTAACAATGGGCCTTGTAGTTTCAGAGGAGATGTCGTTTGAAAATGTTGACGGACGGACGGACGACGGACGACGGACGACGGATGCCTGCCTATACTATAAGCTCACCTGTGAGCCTTCGGCTCAGGTGAGCTAAAAATGTCACATAAAGTATTTAACTCTTGTTCAGTGGCTATAGAAAATTCAGACTGCTCCTAAAGCAGCCTCCTAATCTGAGTCTGCACTGTTGACCCAAACCTATGAACAGTCTTTGTTCAGATACCTAGAATTTCACAGTAACTAGTGAATACACACCAAGTCCACCAATGACTACTGGGTCATGACACATTTTTTTCTGATTAAAAGTATGAACAACATCCGCACCAATTCACTGGAATAGCTGACATGAAATAATCACAGGGTATAAACCAGTCCGCCAATTTTTGCTTCCTGCAGAGACTGTCCGTCATATTTGGCTTCCACCTAGATTGTCCGCGAACTCTTGCTTCCTGCCCAGCCTTCTGTCCTCGAAAAATGGCTTCCTGCCATGACTGTTCCCTTGACTGTGCTTCCTGCCGAGAGCCTCGACAGGAAGCAGAATCACGCGGACAGTCTCTGCAGGAAGCCATTTATCATGTACAGAAGGCTGGGCAGGAAGCAAGAAATCGCAGACAGTTTTTTGGGGGGGGGGGGCAAATATGATGTACACTCTCTTCAGGAAGCGAAAATTAGCGGAATCGATTATATCCTGTGATAATGCAGAAACCAAATGCAGTTACTACGAAACACATTTTGCCAATAATCCAAATCAAGGTAAAACAGTCTCCTCCATAAAAAAAAGAGGGCCCTGAGGCCCTGAACTGCTCATCTGAGTTGACAAGACATTATGTGATTATGCGAGCAGGTATCAATCTTGGATCACAGATCAAGGTTTTTACCATATATGGGCATGATAGCCATCTCAGTCATGTGACCAGAACCTTTGCATTCATACTTTTGCTCATCTAACTAATGCATCCACTGGTTCATGAGATATTGTGCTGACAAAGTTGTCATGAGGACACATTCCAAATCACAAATTATACAACTTTAGCATTTGTTAAGTATCTTCATGTGGTCAGTAAACATGCTGTACAACATTCAGCGAGTAATTTAATAAATTATGTGTCAGGATATGCTTTTGCGTATTTTACGAACCATACCTTGAAGGTGCAGGGTTATTTCTGGCCAACAGATGTGAGGGACCATTTTGACAAAAACCACGCTACATTTTAGGCCAGAGCAATAAATCCCTTTATATTAGAAATGGCCCATACTTTCCACAGCAGGGGGCCTTTTTGAAAAATTATGGGCCTTTTTGCATAGGGCCTCTTCCACATTATCCTTGAGGGTGAACTGTAATGTTTTCTGCCATTTCTTTTTCTGAGGGAGACAACTTTTGTGACTTCCTGTTTGCTTCCCTGGATGACAAAACCTTTAGTAAAAGGGGTCTCTAAAAAGAATGACAAGAGTTTACTACCATTGGAGCAAATTCTTTCCTTCAGCTGATCCCAATAGAAAAGAAAGGCAAACATGAAATGGAAGAGTGACTTCCCCTGAAAATGTATCGCTTTAATTCACTTTAAAAGACAGAATACAGAAATTTTAACAAGTGCTGACCTCTGTTGTTCAGTTAAAACCAGTAATCAGGGTTCGAAATTAACAACAGCAAGTAGCAAATTTGCCACCAGAAACTACCATTTGCCACCTGTTTATAAAGTAGGTGGCTAAAAGTAGCTACCTGGAAAATCTGAAGTTAATTTTTAGGAATTAGAAGCCCATTTTTTACTTTACAATTACTTCTGTTTGTATGACTAAACAAAATTCCATATGGTCAAAGGCATTGTCAATGCCTTTGACCATATGGAATTTTGTTTTGTCTTAAATCCGACAACTGCTAGTACAGATGGCAAGTGGACAGTCAAATTATTTATGTCAACCAATTTTTGCTACCAGATATATGTTAGTTTTGCTACCAACTTTTACATCAGGTAGCAAGTACAGTCAAACCTACTTATGTGGTCACCTCTATTAAGGGGTCACCTGGCTTTAGCAGCCACTTTTTCCAGGTTCCTTGAACTGAATTACAGTGCAAATGAGCCTGTATTACGGGGTCACCAGTCTCAAGAAGCCAATTTTTGGGTTTCCCTCGAGTGACCCCTTAAGATAGGTTTGACAGTACTTGCTACCTGCAAAAAAGTTTATTTCTAACACTGAGAAATGACCACAGGCCTGGCAAGTTTTGCAACGTATTGCCAACCTTGTCACAACAATAACATCAAACCCACTCTTTTGCTTTCAACAAGCCCAACAGCTCAGTGGCGTTAAAGGCTGCTAAGCTGTGATAACAGATCCCTGGTTCTAACCCTGCTGGGGGAAGAATTCTTCCCCCCCCCCCCCCCCCCCACCCACCCCCATTAAAAAATGGGGTTCCACTGCAAGAGCTCTAGAAAAGAGGGAGTACTTGGTGATAGTTAGGGTTAATTTTTGTTAATTCTGCATAAAAAGGTATGTTAAGACCCCTCATCTGAACCGTCTTGACAAGCTTGTTCAGATGAAGGGTCACAGCATAGTTTCAGTGAGAAAATAAAACCAGAGGACCATTGGTCCTGTAGCTCACCTGAGCACTGAGGTTATGCTGAAAAAACTTTAAGTTGCCACAGCAACAAAACAACATGCACAACAGCAATGAAACACCCACTTATGTAGAGGATAATATCACAAACATTTATGAAAAAAAGATTCAGCTTTATCCCCCTTTATGGCTTCTGAGAAGATTTTTGAAAATTTGGCATAACGGTTGCAATGCCAACTAACCATAATGGGATTTGGGCAAAATTCATACATGTATGGCTGGTAAAGGACTACTCCAGGAACATTTCTGTAATGCTTATGTCAAAATATCTGCAGTATCACAGAAATAAATGCCAAATTTCCACTTTCCCCATCATAAGGCTATGGAAAATTTAAGTTTCCATAGCAATGAATTCACATGGGCAACGATAATATAAAACATAATTTAGGTACAGGCTAGTGTCATTAACATGTATGCAAAGTATCAGCTTCATCCCTATTATGGCTTCTGATGAGAAGATTTTTGAATATTTTTTCAAAACTTTACCCTTTATTTTGCCATAGCAACCAATCAAATTTAGCGATTTGGACAAAATTCATATGAATCATAGATGACTACTCAAGAAACATTTCTATAGAAACAAATTCTAAATAACTGCAGTGAGACATCAAAAATTGCCAATTTCCACTTTTCCCATTATAAGTCAATGGAAACTATAAGTTGCCATAGCAACCAGAGTTCTTATGGGATTGGAAGAACAAACACATTTTATGTAGAGGCTAATGTCTTTAACATATATGCGAAGTATCAGCTTCATCCCTCTTATGGCTTCTGAGGAGAAGATTTCTTTATATTTTTTCGAAAATTTACCCTTTATTTTGCCATGGCAACCAATCCAATTCAGCGATTTGAACAAAATTCATATGAATCGTAGAGGACTACTCAAGAAACATTTCATCGGAAAAAATCTAAATAGCTGCAGTGAGACAGCAAAAATTGCCAATTTCTACTTTTCCCATTATAAGTCAATGGAAACTATAAGTTGCCATAGCAACCAGAGTTCTTATGGGATTGGAACAAAAAACACAATTTATGTAGAAGCTAATGTCTTAAACATATATGCAAAGTATCAGCTTCATCCCTCTTATGGCTTCTGAGGAGAAGATTTTTTTATATTTTTTTCGAAAATTTACCCTTTATTTTGCCATGGCAACCAATCCAATGCAGCGATTTGAACAAAATTCATATGAATCGTAGAGGACTACTCAAGAAACATTTCTGCAGAGAAAAATTCTAAATAATTGCAGTGAGGCAGCAAACATTGCCAATTTCCACTTTTCCCATTATAAGTCAATGGAAACTGTAAGTTGCCATAGCAACCAGAGTTCTTATGCCAATGGAACAAAAAACACAATTATTCATTCCCCTCATCTATAGATGCTATATGTGAAATATGGACAGAATCGGCCTCATGGCTTCAGAGGAAAAGTCGTTTGAAAATGTTGACGACGGACGACGGACGACAGACGATGGATGCCTGCCTATACTATAAGCTCACCTATGAGCCTTCGGCTCAGGTGAGCTGAAAAAATATCCTTAATTATCATCAAATACTCCCTCTTTTCTAGAGCGTGGTAGCCCTTCAATATCACCCTTCCATCAGCTCAGTATGACTGAAATACTATTCAAAGGGCCATAAAACATCAAGTCATCCATAGAGAATCTACAACTACCTATATCAAGAGTTCTGAATACACAGTGAGTGCGAATTTGATCTCTACTTACATTTTATAATAAAACACTTTAGATTCGCCAGTCGCAGCATTTGGTATTAAGCTTTTCTCTAGAATCTCAAGGACATCATTGCAAACCTCTCTCAATTCTGTTTCAATCTGTTAAAAGAAAAAGAAATGTTACAGTGTCACAAATGCCCTCGAAGGCTCCTTAAAACTGACCTGATTGCGACTTGACTCTAAAATTAGGAATGTAACTTTTGCTCACAACCAGCCTTCTATTTTGTTTCACCTTTTTCTGAAGTTTGATTAAAATTGCTTAAGTAGTTTTTGAAACGTGGCGACAGAATTTCACATTTGATCACCACTGAGTGAGCATAGCAGCATACTTAAAATCTTGTACAACCTGGAGGACATATGAGCCCTGACACAAAAAACCAACAAAGTGGTTGTGCGCCCAGCACAGACTCAGATCAGCCTGGGCATCCGCCCAGCCTGATCAGTCTTTGCTGTCCACATGGAGGTAGCTTACACCCTTAGCTGTCCTTTAGCGCTTTGGGAAGTCTGATCAGACTGGGCAGATACCCAGGCTGATCTGAGTCTGCGCACAACCACTTTGTACATATTCTCGTGTCGCTGCTCATATCTTTTTACTATGCATTACCTTTCTAAGAGGTTTCATCAAATTCTTCCCAGTGGTATTGTGCAACTGAGGTGAGTAATTTACTTCTGGTCCCCGGCTGTGACCTTGACAGTGGGAACCAAATACACTACACACTTATTTATCATGCTTGACTTAGCTTTGAACCCTTTTGTTGATTACACAATTTCATCACTACAGGGCTTGAAAAACTACCCATTGGCTCATAATATACAAGTAAATTTTGGGTAAGGGAAAGTGTAAAATTCCGAATGCTTCCCCAACAGGACATGTTACTTTTTTTAGCAAGTTATGTAAATATTTTTTGAAAACACCAGAATCCAACATCATAAATAAGTGAGGTTGGAAAACGTCAACAACAAAAAGTTTGGAAAAGATCATTGGTAACCTTAAAAATTGTATTATTTTCCTACTCATAAATATTCATACGGAAGTTGACAATTTTGCTCTGGTAGTCACCTATTTCAGCAGAGCAAAAAAGTTTCAGCTATTCTGGTCAAGCCCGGATCCAGAGCACCACATACTGGTGGGGCTCTGGATAACTGGTGGGGCTTGTAGGTGCCATTATGTTAGTGTGGGAGTGAAGGGTAAAGGACCGAGGGGGTGCGGGGCAGAGGGAGAGAGGGGCTTGAAAATATCTAACATACATGTAATTAGGGATTAATATTGATGAGAATTTTTGATAATGATGTTTTGCCTTGAAATATATGTTGTGATATCTCATTAGAATCGCCTCGCCGAGGCGATTCAATTGAGATGTCACAACATATATTTTAATCTAACCAGGCCCAGGTGGCGGGGCTGAAGCCCCAAAGCCCACCCCCTGGATCCGGGGCTGTCTGGTGGAGGGTGAAGCGTAACAGCTGAGCAATTTTGGCCGACGGTCATCCAAAGAACATTTCTGTGAAATTTCAAAATCTGTCCAGCAGTTTTGGAGATTAGGAAGTTTAAAGCAAAAGCTGATGATGGTGGGGACTGGACGCATGGATGATGGACAGAGGTTGATCTGGATACAGTACACGCAACGTGAAGACTTGATCTGACACTTAAAATCGCGAGGAAAAGATTAAAATCCACAAGATTCTCTCGCAACTCTCACGCATTTCACACTAAACTTCCTCGCGTGTTTGAAAATCGCCACGTTCCACGCAAGAAAATTCCTCGCATAGAGTGATGTATGCGAGAAACTTTCTCGCATCACGCGTGGAATTTTGTCCAGGTAGGTACATGTACAGTAAATGCAAGTTTCTTTACAAGTACATATACCTTTACAGACAAGGCATATGATTCGCAATGCATTTTTTTTTTCGGCGCTGATAACGGTTCAATTAATACATAATAAGCGTGCGTGAATAACCTAATTGTTCGCATCCTCAGCGCAAGTATTGTTTGACCGTACGTTATTTACATTTACGAATTAAGGATGGGTTGATAAACAATCATGATCAGCGTAATTTTGTTGCAGTTATGCGGCGAGTTAATTAGTGAGGCTTTTGTTTGAAAGAAGTTAGTTAGATGACACAGACAAAAAATTTCCCTCAGCCGCCACCGATAATAGCCCAATCCATGTCAAAACAGTCACAAAGATCAAAGTGTTTCGATCAGCTTTTGAACTCAAAGATATAGCCGCTAGTGGCACGTGCCGAAAGGTTTTACTTATTAACCAATATAAACTTTCTGATGTAAGAGCTGTCAAGTTTCCATTAATAGCGCACGCGACAACAATGACTTGATTAGCAAATGGGCTGTCTCAGAGGTGATTGACGTCCACTTATCCACTCTCTGAAATATGCAAATTTGTAAACCTGTTGGTTTGACAGCTAAAACAAATTACGCCACAGCTGCATCCTCTTAATCAGTTCATTCATGAAATATGGAAAATATGATTTTGCGTCGTGGATCAATAGTCAAAGTGTTTGGATTTTAAAAATGCATCAAAATGAAGGAAAAATAAGAGGTGAGAAGTTTGTTTTTTATTCCAATCTCCGAGTGGCAAAATCACATTATCTATATGAAAAACGAAACTGATTCTGCTGCGCGGAAAAATTCTCAAAGTATTCGGACTAATAAACATAATATCTATTCATATTTAGAGGTGACTGAACGCATTCAGGGCCTTCGCCATAATAAAATGTGAAGACGGTAGCTTTTGTTGAAATACGTAAACACAGCACGTTTATAGGTCAGTCTCGTGCCTTGACATCAAAGGACGCCGCTCAGAGCACAAAATGGTGAAAGGAATCTTATTCCAAAGGCTGATAGTATTTATTAGGATCAGCCTGCGCAGTATTAAATACAATGCGACAAACTGGTATGCTTTACGCGTCATAGCGTGTGCGGTATATGCTGTCTATTTGTTCGGCACTTTCGGTTATTTCCGGAATGGCGGAAATTGCCGATCGTAATTTTTGCCGCTAAAATTTTTGAGTCGGCGCCAAAAAAGACCAGTCGGTTCCAACCGGAATCACACAACCTTTTTTTTAGGCCCAATGTAAAAATATAAATGAATTACCTGTACAACATATAATGACCTGTGAAATTGACAGGAATCGTTAATCCTTTCCACTCGAAAACACGCGTCACGCGTGATTAAGTTTGGCGCCGATAACTCACCTGAGCATACATGGAGTTAATCCTTTCTCTCCAAAGTTGCGTGTCTCGCGTGAAAAGAAATTGTTTTCTCGCAAGTTTAACGTCACGCATCTCGCGAGTGTCTCGCATCTCCCACGCATTTCACACGCAAAAACCCCACTAAACTTTCGCGGAAAAGATTAAAATTTCTCGCGAGAGCGTGTCAGATCAAGTCTTCACGTTGCGTGTACTGTACCTCAAAATTTTCGGCAACAATAGGACACAGTGCCTATTTTTTAAATGCAGAAATATACAAAAAATATGCTTAAGTTATCCCCGTTAGCCCTTCTTATCTACAACAGACACATATAGGTCTGAGGGTGTGAAAAACACCAACCGTAAACTACCACCATTCCTACAGAACAAACTGTTCAAGAACTTACTGCTTCTCTGTATTCTTTAATGATTGGCAGTTTTTGTTTCTGATGGTCATCCTTTTGTTCCTCTTTCTGTTCAATACTGCTAACAATTCTCCAAGAAGCTCGTCTTGCACCTATGACATTCTTGTATGCAACTGACAGTAAATTTCTCTCCTCTACTGTTAATTCTGTACTGACATTAGCGACTTTTTTCATCGCTGTAACCATTTCTGAAAAAGGAAGTACATATTAATCCTAATAAACAACCCTACTCAAATATACGCCTGCTGCCTCTTTCCTGAAAAAAATGTTATATGAACTTGTAGGGCTTCTACGTTTACAAAGATAAATGGTATCGGTTCATATATGTGCTAAACATAACAAAATTTACACATCGTTTAACCAAACTTGAACATGCGGTAGACCATAAACTATACTTAGCAAAAATAAAAGGCCATCGGCCAAGTGTCAGCCGACTTTGAAATGTGTCACAAACTTCAGCCCTTTATTCTGTTTCAGAGTAAATGTATGGCCAAAAACAGAAAATATATATATTACAGAACCTGGTAAGCAAATGATGACTGAACATAAGCAAAGACATATACCCAATTACTGGGCCTCTTTATAAAATACTTAAGTTCAGAACGGGGCATATATGTGTAAAATCAGGTTACTGAAACTATAGGCCCTTACAAAATGATCAAAACATCAAGACTGTATACCCAGTAACAAAATAACAAGAGCCATAATCCTGCTTATATGAATCTGATGAAAAATGAACAATGCATTTATGAAAATTCAGCCCATTAATATGAATAGTTCTGGAGTTATCCCTTTACCTTTAAGTGAATGTCTATTACATATGAAAGGGGAATAACTCTGTCACTTACAATTTAGCACATCCTAACAATAATAAGAATAATCAATTTACCAAATGCTAATAGCATACCAAATTTCAGCTCTCTCGGTCAAACGGTTCATAAGTTGGAAAAATGCCAAAAAACGACAAAGGGCCATAACTTTGTAAAAAATAGGACAATTGAAATTCCAAAATCACATGCACATCTTCAGATCATGATGAAACATTCTGCACAATTTGAAGTCAATCTGATACAAGATGTTGCAGGAGTTGCCGGGACAAGCTCTAAGTCAGCAAAGGCCGTAACTCCATTAAAAATGGCCGAAACAAAATTAAAAAACCACATGCACATCTTCATATCGTAAGAATATAATCTGTAAAATTTCAAATCAATCCGATGAAAGATGTAGGAGGAGTTGCGGGGACAAGATTTCGGAAGGTCTGAGTCAGCAAGGGCTGTAACTCCATCAAAAATGGCCGAAACAAAAATCGAAAACCACATGCACATCTTCATATCATAAGAATACAATCTGTAAAATTTCAAATCAATCCGATGAAAGACGTAGGAGGAGTTGCGGGGACAAGATTTCGGACGGACGGACGGACAGACGGAAGGACGGACGGACGGAAGGACGGACGCACACACGGACGGACGAGGGTCATTTCTATAGTCCCCCTCCGCCTACGTCGGGTGACAATAAAAACTTGACAGTCGCTATTTTCAACCTACGGTAGTCGAGGAAAAGTGAGACATGAATATTCTTTTAATTTAAGAAAATGCAATCATTCTGTTATATCAATGAACTCAACTTTTAAGATTGTTTAGATACAGCAAAATTTAGGCTATTGTAAACATCACAAGGGTACTTTTCTGTTTTCTATGCTAAAACCCAAATAAGTACCAAATTTAAAATTGTCAAAGTCTGCTTAAATGATTAAAAATCTGTTGGCAATGCGTTTCAATTATTCAGTCCAGTCTGTATGGACTCATGAGCTTAAACTATGCCGATGCACCTTCGACAAGGAGGCCATAGGACCGGACGAAAAACCTCAGTACTCCACGCCATTATGAAGTCACAAATTCAGTTTCAATGGAATTCCCATAACACATTTAAGTCTTTATGGCAGTTTAAGAAATGGCTTTCAAATAAATTTAGTAATAAAGACATTGACTTTGTAAGACAAGCAAACTAGTCTTGAAGAAAATAACGAAAAAGACTGAAAGTTTTGAAACTTTAAACGTTATTTCCAGGTTGTGATCACAATGAACTTAAGCGTTTAAAATGTTTTCTTTGCATACTGAATTACTGTTTATTGCGTACACGAGAACTTTCTTCTGCGCATACGTAATTTAAAGTTCTATTCTGAATTATTAAAATAGGAATAAGTTAGATAACTCAGGACAGGACAAACATTTACCAATAATTTTTCATGATTAAAGTATTCAGACGTCTGTCCACCTAGAAAACATCCATATATATACATTACAACAGGGCCTGACAAATCCAAAAAATTTCCACTTGCCCACTCGGCAAGCAAAATATTTTGTTACTTGCCCAGCCAAATTTTTAACTTGCCCGGAATATTCTTCAAATTCCAGCATTAACGAATAGCTGTCTAGAAAGTTGGTTGCTCTCAAAGCTCAGTAACACATAACCCTGCACATGAAACAACCACTTGAGCACAGCAACTATCTTTCTTTCAATACTGCAACACGCTGCCACACCCCCTTGTGAGGATTATGTGCAGGTGGATTGTGTTTTTCTATCACAATGCAGAAAAAAGAACAGCCAAGGATGATAGGGTTAAAAAGACTTGTAACAGATTTGTTGAGTTAGAAACATGGGGTGGTCACGTGACCTCACTGCCTTCTTCTTCTACTTCTACATGTACTTTGTTACTGCCAAGCTGAACTGATCCATTATGGGCAGTGTAACTACTGAGACAGGTAGTCTGTTCCAATATATAATGGCTGCAGGGAAGTATAAGCATTTGTAATAATCCAAAATTGTTTGCATCTGACGCAGTGTGCGTGTGCGTGCAGGTGGGGTGGGGGTGGGGGGGACTTTGCCTGTGATTCTTTGAATCCTACCTTAATCGACCAATAAACAACTCCTCCGAGCATTAATAAAAGTATTTGTCACTCTGCTAAGCGACATACCAGCTAACGCGACCAGCAACCTAAGCAATCCAGCCCAAAGTCTTCAAAAAGCTGACTTGGGTAGCGTGCGACCACGTGCTGTTAAACCGAAAGTGAAAGTAACGTTGGTACGAGACTTCGCGAGATAAAAAAAAAATAATAAAATCTTATCACCGTGTATAACGGGTATGTTGGATGATAAAAAGTGCGAGTATGTCCGAAAGGCATAACTGTTTTATTCCTTTATGCTGAACATATTTACAAATGATTAATACTATCGGTAATATAACGTAATTGCATGTACCTTTCTCAGCAATGAATTAGTTTTTTCAAATATTATCGTTGCATATTGTCCATCATTTTATCATCGTACCGTTTTACACGGTGTTTTCACATTTGCGGTGACCATGATATTGCGTTTGATTGGTCAATCGCTAAAATCTCAGTCAGTGAAACCCGATAACTAGAGCGAATCCACGCGTACGTTTTAACACGGTTTACTGTTTTGGCAAGGTCTGCTGACAACCGGTTGTCACCAGACTTTTTGGACCAAAACCGTCTGCTGACAACCGGTTGTCACCAGACTTTTTTGACCAAAAACGTCTGCTGACAACCAGCCATATATTTTCCATTAAATGGTTTTGAACTGGGTGTCATTTAATGGAATTTATATTCATATGTCATAAATAAGAGGCCCAAATGGGCCTGATATCGCTCACCTGGCTATTGTGCAACGGAACCATTCTGCAGGGTGTGCACTGGGCCCAAAAAATCGGGCGAAATAACTTCGCCGTCCTGCCGAAGCTAAGCGACTTCTCAAGAAACAAGGCGACTTGAGAAATTTATGATTTTTTTTTTCATGTCCTGTCATAGTTAGAAACGCAAAACTTAAACTGAAAGTTATGACCTTGTTAACTTCTTTTTCCCCTGCCCAATTATAGATAAAGATCCAGATCTGCGCATACTGACCGTTATGCGATTCTGTCAGATTTCATGTACGTTAGATGCGAACAGAAAAGACTCTGATAAGCCTGCGGGGACTTGCAGGCTGATCTATGTCAGTTCTCTTTGCCTATGCACCCAGTATCTTTCCCCGTGACACACCAGTACAAATCTGCACGTGCCACTTGTCTAGCGGTGTCTTTGAAGTCTGGATGCTGCGACACTGCATGTACCAATGAAGTCTCCGATAGCTCGCGCATTTGTAGAGACTTCAGAGTAAACGCCTTGGCTATTTATTTCTCAGAATCCATAGTTAATTGGTGCGAACCGACAAGATTCTGACGGCGAGGATACGCAGGCTTATCCGAGTCTTGTTCCTCTATTATATATAACTTCTGCACGGTCCATAGCTTGTTTGTACGGAAAAAACTTTGATCATAAGTCGCCATTTCGGTCGTCGGCTCAATGCCAGTCTGAGTTTTTTCAAGTAAATTCTACACCAGCACCGTACATAGCGCAATCTCGTTCCGAGGCAACTGGCTGTATATTGAAACAAAATCTGACCATTAGGACAAGACTGCGCAGGCTGGTTTGGACGTTTGCACACCCACAATGCCAAACTCGTGGAAGCGATCTCACCACTGCGAAGGCTACTTTTAAAAGGTACTTAACGGCGTGTGCAGATTAGCATGCACACTCCCAAAGTCTGATGAAAGCTAACTCGATGAATAATCTATAAAGGAAGACCCTGGTTAACTTCAGTTTCAGATGGCGTAAGGTCTTATTTTTCCCGACACAAAGAAAATATTTTAACTCACAGCGGACAGTCGCTGCACGGTAAGTCCGGTGAACTCATGACCCGCACCACATAAAATGTATCTTATGGAACATGCGAAGAGTGCAGGCTTCCAGTCTTCGCGAAATCTTCTGAAGAGTTGCAGGACAGCTGTCAGACAGTCAAAAAAAAATTTGCAGGACAGAACAGAAATCTGCAGGACAGAAAAAAAATATTCACATTCGAGCCAACAAAAAAATTTTAGTCATAAAAATGGGAACCATTTTTTAATTACTTAAATACTGGGTTCATTTTAACTTTAATTCCCATTTAATCATTCATTCGCTACTTCATTTTAATTCAATTCCCATTCTTGAAAGCATCTGCTATATCTTGTATCAGTGCTCCAGATAAGAGGGGGTAACAGAGATAATTTAGGGATAATTATCATTATTGCCCCACAAAAACATATTTTGTGACCCATCATTAGAACCGTCTCGTCGAGACGGTTCTAATGAGGGGTCACAACATATGTTTTCATTGAGAAATAAGAAAAATTATCTTTGAATTATCCTCAATACCCCCTCTTATCTGGAGCTCTGTTGTATTCATACGCATAGGTTGGGGATAAACTCCAATGCTTTTTCTAAAGCTAAACTTGTTACAGGAAAAAAAATGTTTTGATTATTTCCCTTGGTTCGGCCTTGTACCATTCACAAAGTATGGCCATATTGTTCGGCCATATTAAATTCGCTACCAGAAGCACAAAAAATACAGTTACAGTAAGCAGACAAGAGGGCCATGGTGGCCCTGAATCGCTCACCTGAGCATTAATCAGTTCACTGGCTCTGGTGAAGATTTATAAGAGTTTTTACCATACATGGGAATGGCGGCCACCTTGGTCATGTGACCAAGATCATTTGAAGAACTTTCAATCCTTCAATCCTTTGACCCATGTGCAGGCTCCATATGAAATTTGATCTGCCCAGTGGTTTCAGAGATGTTTGAAAATGTTTATGGATGGATGAAAGAGGCAGCTAACACCAATACTGTAAGGCTCTATCAGGTGAGCTAAAAATGGCAGAGTCGCTTCTCCGAAAAGTTCCCGTTCATGTTGAGTTCCTTTGATGGATTTCAACTAGACTTAACTAGGCAAACACAGATGATAGAATGGTAGCATCATTATCTCACTGTGGTGAAACTAATGTATTCCAAGGAGTTTGTGGCTGGCATCATTGCAATGTTAGTTCTGATTCTTGCAACATAACTTAATTTAAATTTGACCTAGTGACCTAGCTTTTGACCCGACATGACCCAGTTTCAAACAGGATATTGTAAGAATAAGCATTCTGACAAAGTTTCATTGAGATTGGATCAAAACTGTGCCCTCTGGAGCGTATACAAGGTCGTTCTTATATTTGACCTAGTGACCTAGTTTTTGATCCGACACAAACCAGATTCAAACTTACCTAGATTTCATAAAGGTAAATATTCTGACAGAGTTTCATGAAGATTGGATCAAAACTGTGCCCTCTAGGGTGTACACAAAGTTGTTTTTAGATTTGACCTAGTGACCTAGTTTCTGATCTGACGTGACTCAGTTTCATAAGGGGCATATATATTTGGACAATAAACATTTTGACATAGTTTCATGAAGATTGGATCAAAACTGTTCCTTCTAGTGCGTACACGATGTTTTTCTAAGATTTGACATAGTGACCTAGTTTTTGACCTGACATGACCTACTTTCAAACTTGGCCTAGAGTTTATGGAGATAAACATTCTGACAAAGTTTCATAAAGATTGGATCAAAACTGTGTCCTCTAGAGCATACAAACGGTTTTTCTATGATTTGACCAAGTGACCTAGTTTTTGACCCTACATGACCCAGTTTCAAATTTGTCCTTCATATTATGAGGATAAACATTCTGATAAAGTTTCATGAACTTTGGATGAAAACTGTGCCTTCTAGAGTGTACACAAGGTTTTTCTAAGATTTGACCTAGTGACCTAGTTTTTGACCCGACATGACCCAATTTCGAACTTGGCCTACAGTTTATGGAGATAAACATTCTGACAATGTTTTATAAAGATTGGATCAAAACAGTGTCCTCTAGAGCGCACACACTGTTTTTCTATGATTTGACCTAGTGACCTAGTTTTTGACCCAACATGACCCAGTTTCGTACTTGTCCTAGATATTATAAAGATAAACATTCTGACAAAGTTTCATGAACTTTGGATGTAAACTGTGCCTTCTAGAGTGTACACAAGGTTTTTCTAAGATTTGACCTAGTGACCTAGTTTTTGACCCTACATGACCCAGTTTCAAACCTGGCCTAGAGTTTATGGAGATATATATTCTGACAATGTTTCATATAGATTGGATCAAAACTGTGTCCTATAGAGCGTACACAAGGTTTTTCTATGATTTGACCTAGTGACCTAGTTTTTGACCCGACGTGACCCAGTTTCAAACTTGTCCTAGATATTATGAGAATAAACATTCTGACTAAGTTTCATGAACTTTGGATGAAAACTGTGCCTTCTAGAGCGTACATAAGGTTTTTCTAAGATTTGACCTAGTGACCTAGTTTTTGACCCGACATGATCCAGTTTGAAACTTGGCCTAGAGTTTATGGAGATAAACATTCTGACAATGTTTTATAAAGATTGGATCAAAACTGTGTCCTCTAGAGCGTACACAATGTTTTTCTATGATTTGACCTAGTGACCTAGTTTTTGACCCAACATGATCCAGTTTCGTACTTGTCCTAGATATTATAAAGATAAACATTCTGACAAAGTTTCATGAACTTTGGATGAAAACTGTGCCTTCTAGAGTGTACACAAGGTTTTTCTAAGATTTGACCTAGTGACCTAGTTTTTGACCCTACATGACCCAGTTTCAAACTTGGCCTAGAGTTTATGGAGATATATATTCTGACAATGTTTCATATAGATTGGATCAAAACTGTGTCCTGTAGAGCATACACAAGGTTTTTCTATGATTTGACCTAGTGACCTAGTTTTTGACCCGACGTGACCCAGTTTCAAACTTGTCCTAGATATTATGAGGATAAACATTCTGACTATGTTTCATGAACTTTGGATGAAAACTGTGCCTTCTAGAGCGTACACAAGGTTTTTGTAAGATTTGACCTAGTGACCTAGTTTTTGACCCAACGTGACCCAGTTTCGAACTTGTCCTAGATATTATAAAGATAAACATTCTGACAAAGTTTCATGAACTTTGGATGAAAACTGTGCCTTCTAGAGTGTACACAAGGTTTTTCTAAGATTTGACCTAGTGACCTAGTTTTTGACCCGACATGACCCAGTGTCGAACTTGGCCTAGAGTTTATGGAGATATATATTCTGACAACGTTTCATATAGATTGGATCAAAACTGTGTCCTCTAGAGCGTACACAAGGTTTTTCTATGATTTGACCTAGTGACCTAGTTTTTGACCCGACGTGACCCAATTTCGAACTTGTCCTAGATATTATGAGGATAAACATTCTGACAAAGTTTCATGAACTTTGGATGAAAACTGTGCCCTCTAGAGCGTACACAAGGTTTTTCTAAGATTTGACCTGGTGACCTAGTTTTTGACCCGACGTGACCCAGTTTCGAACTTGTCCTAGATATTATTAAGATAAACATTCTGACAAAGTTTCATGAACTTTGGATGAAAACTGTGCTTTCTAGAGTGTACACAAGGTTTTTCTAAGATTTGACCTAGTGACCTAGTTTTTGACCCTACATGACCCAGTTTCGAACTTGGCCTAGATTTTATGGAGATAAACATTCTGACAAAGTTTCAGAAAGATTGGATCAAAACTGTGCCCGCTAGAGTGTACACAAGCAAAAGTTGACGGACGTCCGGACGGACGGACGTCCGGACGTCCGGA
Organism: Ctena decussata; assembly: GCA_963989385.1. NCBI lineage: Eukaryota > Metazoa > Mollusca > Bivalvia > Lucinida > Lucinidae > Ctena > Ctena decussata. The sequence continues at coordinate 64,321,755 of OZ022511.1, forward strand.
CGGACGTACGACGGACGACGGACATCAGGGTATCCCAAAAGCTCACCCTGAGCACTTCGTGCTCAGGCGAGCTAAAAATAACCTGGCGCAGCAGTCATTAAACAAATAATATGGATAAATAGTTTAAAGTTCATTTCATTTTAGCCGAGTCATCGAAATAAAAAAAAAAAAAAAATGAAGATGAGATTGTTACACATTCCGAGACCGAAACCAACCGTTGCGAGCACTCTTTGGGCCGAAAACTGTAACGCTCGAAATGATTGGTTGTATATAAATAGTAAGGCATATATTGACCAATCAGATGTCGTCTTGCATAAGCGCTTTTGTAAATATGAAATGGCGAAACTTTCGTTTTTGTTTCGGCCAGAAGAGGACTTTTCTGACGATAAATTTGATTTTACCGAGTTGAAAAATGTCAACTTTTATCAGTGTCGGACAGTGCGACCGGCGCCCTGGCCAAAATCACCGGACATGTTCTGAATTTGCCGGTTTTGTCCGACAGACCGACGGTTTTTCTGAAGACTGGGCTTCTTCGAAAGCATTCGCTTTTCTTGGGTAACGGTGACGCTCATATCACAAAGACCTTATTAGCGGACACGAAACACCAACGCATTACAATATTGCGCAGGCTGATACGAGTCTTTGCTATCAGCACATGTCTGGGTTAAGATACCTTCTCCCATCTCTCGGTTCAATCTGACACATTGAGTTGCACGTGTCAGACGGCGGCGTCCTTTGATCTTCAGCAGAAATCAACAAGTGGGATTAAACAAACGTGTCTGACCTATTAAAGTGCAATGGTTACCGTCTTTAAAGACAGGACTTCTCTGCCGGGGGGTCTGGTTCCCAGCACTTCACAATGTTACCTGTATAGGTAAAGGTGTTAAAATTTAGTCAACCAATCAGTGGACCAGAATTAACAGTTATGGTGATTTTATTGGCTAACTGGAGGTGTTGACACTATAAGATCAAGAGACAGAATGACACTGTGGAAGTTAATCCTCCTTATATAGTCCCATCCCTGTCTTTAACCATTGCACTACCGGTTTTACGCACGATAATCTCGTTTGCATTGATCAAAATGCATAACTCGCACTGGTTGCAAATTTTTGCATGTGTTTTTTTTTTTTTTTTGAGACTTGAGATTTTTCATTTGCCGGTTCATCCCCAAAACGATATTGAATATGCGACAGCGATTCGACGGGATTGAGTAAGTCTCGGGTAATGCATTTGCGAAAAGTGCAGCCCCCGTCGGGGCTACACTGTTCGAAGAACTTTCGCAATCACAAAATTCTATGAATGATGTAGATCATAACCTGATGCGCTGTCCTGCACTTGTCTACACGGCCAGCATTATCATTCTGAAACTTCGAAGAATACGACGGACTTAATAAGCCTGCCTAAGTGAGAACTGTCATGTGGTATCTACTCTGCTCGTTATCGCGCTCGTAGAAAGATAGGAAAATTTATACCATAACGTAAGAAATCAATAAAGACCATGATCAGAATGCGCTGTACACCTGCCGCCAAAGCAGATGGATAGATCAAGTCGGCAAAATGTAGCGGGATCAAAGCTCTTTCGCTCGTCACTTAGTGGATTAACTGTACTACCGTTGGCTTTGCCGTGGTGTTAATTTTACCGACCTGATGTCGGCAACACCTATCGAGATCAAAGCTCAATCAGGGTCGATGATGGGATTAACACTGGTAGATGAAAGGGGTCTTTGTTAACTGGCGTTGAAATTTGATATACTGGCGCCAGTCATTTTGACGAATTACTGATCTTACGACCCAGAAAAACAGGGCGACTCGAACTTCGCTTTTCGGGAAACCCAGGGCGAAGTTATGAGCCCCAAGGCGAAGTTATCGCCCAACTTCGCCTGCAATGCACACCCTGCATTCTGATACAAAATTGGTCCAATTCCACTGAGAATTTCTCATTTTCACATTTTGCTACTTTTAGTAACAGAGGCCAACTTGCCTGGTCTTTATATATTTACTTTTGAAACAGCTCAATGCAAGAATCATTTTGCCACAAATTTCATCAAAATCCATTCAGGGGTTACTGAGATATTGCCAGTTTCATGTTTTGTGCTATTTTTAGTAACGGCAGATGGCGGCCATCTTGGATTGCTAAAATGCAAAAAATCGAAAAGCCTTCATGCAAGGACCATTTTGACACAAATTTGGTCCAATTCCATTGAGATTTTCTGATTTTCACATTTTTCTATTTTTAGTAACAGAGGCCAATATGACTGGTCTTACAGTTAGATATTTTTTGAAACATCTCAATGCAAGAATCATTTTGACACAAATTTTGTCAAAATCCATTCAGCGTTTACTGAGATATTGTCATTTTCATGTTTTGTGCTATTTTTAGTAACGGCAAATGTGGCCATCTTGGAATGCCAAAATGCAAAAAATCGAAAAAGCTTAATGAAAGGGACCATTCTGACACAAAATTAATCCAACTCCATTGAGATTTTCTAATTTTCACATTTTTTCTATTTTTAGTAACAGAGGCCAACATGAATGGTCTACAGTTAGATATTTTTGAAACATCTCAATGCAAGAATCATTTTGACACAAATTTCGTCAAAATCCATTCAGCGGTTACTGAGATATTGTCATTTTCATGTTTTGTGCTATTTTTAATAACGGCAGATGGCGGCCATCTTGGAATGCCAAATTGCAATTAATCAAAACGACTTCATGCAAGGAACATTCTGACACAAAATTGGTCCAATTCCATTCAAGGGTTCTTGAGTAATTGTCATTTTTATGTTTGTGCTATTTTTAGTTACACCAGATGGTGGCCATCTTGGAATGCCAAATTGCAATTAATCGAAACGGCTTCATGCAAGGAACATTCTGGCACAAAATTGGTCCAATTCCATTCAAGGGTTCTTGAGTAATTGTCATTTTTATGTTTCTGCTATTTTTAGTAACGGCCCCCATGGTGGCCATCTTGGATAGACAACTGGCACAAAATTGAAATAATTCCATTCAAGAACCAATTCTGACCAAATCTGGTCAGAATTGGTTGCATTTTCTTTAGATATTGACATTTGAGCAAAGTTGGCCTTGTAAATGCTAAGTAGGTCACTGACCTAATTCTGCTATAGATTTTTTTTATTTTTATATTTTTAATACCAAGGTCCCACTTATGTTCCATGCAAACTTTCAACCAAATATACCAACTGGTTCTGGAGAAGAAGTTGATTTTGTTGTTTTTGCTATTTTTAGTATCAGCAGCCATCTTGGATTCTTGACCTGACCCAATTTTACAATTTTGAAACCCTGCAGTCTGGTCATGCTCCATGTGAAATTTGAGATCCATGGGCTCAGTGGTTTTAGAGAAGAAGTTGTTTGAAGTTGTTTAAATAGGTCATTTTTTGACATTGGCATATGAGCAAAATTACACACGTAAACAGAAAGTAGGTCACTGTGACAAAACTCCGCTACAGATTTTTTTCATTTTTATAATTTTGAATACCAAGGTTTCACTGATGTTCCATGCCAAAATTCAGACAAATATACCCAGTGGTTCTGGAGAAGAAGTTTAATTTGTTGTTTTCACTATTTTTAGTAATGGCGGCCATCTTGGATTTTCAACCTGACCCAATTTTACAATTCTAAGACCCTGGAGTCAGGTCATGCTCCATGTGAAATTTGAAAACCATGGGACCAGTAGTTTTACAGAAGATGTTTGAATATTTGTTTTTAGGTGTTGACGGACAAATTCCGTGACGACGCACGACGCACGCCGGACGCATTGGTATGAAAATAGCTCACTATGGCCCTTCGGGCCAGGTGAGCTAATAAAACATTAAGATTCTCATAGCTAAGGCAAATGACCATTTTTACTTGGGTTATTCTCGCACATGTATGTTATTCTTGCATGTATGGAAACCAATGAAGTTAAATAACTACACCATTACATCCAAGACCACAGCATACTTACCCTATCATAACCAGGTTCTAGAATTGATAAGCTGTGGTCGAAGATGGAAGAGAGGCTGCTTCATTCAATAGAAGTGTGAAAATTGATACTTTAGATCCACAGATTTTTTTTTGTTCGTTTTTTGGTTTTATGAGAATTCTAGTGGCATTTTAAGTCACATACTGGAATTTTGTCTGTATGAAAAAATGTAGTGTTGAAATTGGAGGAAACATCTTTTTGAAAGGTCTCATTCATGACTTATCATTTGCTATAAGCTTCAGAAAAAAACACTTTGCATTTTGATCATATGCATTTATATATGATTTGGCCACAGGGTAGGGCAGATGATCCTGGGGCCTAATTTTGATAGTGAACTTTTTTGTTCTACGAAGGGAAGCCTGAGCATTTGCGCGGTCTAATCAGAGTCATTCCTGTTTGTTTGTGAACAATACGTAAGGCCTGAGCATTCTAAAAACTGGGGATTCGCCCAAGTTACGATGGTTGCACTGTCTGTTACTGCATAATATTCTCTTTCATTGCCGCTGAATGGGCCGCGTCGGAAATAGGTGACTTACGGAACGTGTGAAGAGCGTATATTGACACGCTTCCACTGAAGAACTCGGTTGTCTTTAGGTCGATGTTCATTATTATTCATGTTAGATGCCAACAAGAAAGACCGGTCTGACTGCTTAGTTGCGCTGGCTGATACGATTGTTAGTTCAATATCAGTGTGTGTACCGAGGTACCTTTAGCCGCCTCACGGTTAAAATGACACTGCCCACGGCAAGCGTATACTCACAGCGGCGTCTTTGATATTAACATCAAAGCAAAACGTGCTTGACCCCTAAACGAGCAGGTAATTGCATATCAACGCTACCGTTAGTATTATACCGAATGTATAAACACGTAGACCCTGATCAGAATGTGCTATTTTTGTGCACTGTTCGGCATTATTGTCGCACTGGGTTGCATGACGATATGACGATACAACTAGGAAATCGGTGAAATGGACGTTTCCATATTCGTATTTTAAAAGTACCATTAATTAAAACAATGTAAATTATACCAGAGCGTGGACCATAACGCGTCGGAAATAGCGACTATTTTAACAGTGTATCTTCGCTTTTCGCGGAAGATGTTCGTATTCCTAAAAACTCCACTGACGACAGTGTGGATCATGACCAGATCTTCCGTTGTTTGGGCAAACGTCAATATGAATGTTGTGTTGGTATAAACTTCGGACAGAGTTTGTCAATACATGCTTCAGTATTCGCGTGCTATGGCTACATTCACAAACTTTTGAAGACGGCATGTATACGCCCTACACATACAGGTCAGTTACATTCTCGCGATAGTAAAAGAAAGATGGACAACTTTTATCCAAACGCTCAATCATCGTGATTTGTTCAGTTGTTTTGCAGACTGTTGCAATAGGTTGAACCTACGAGTGGGCGTTATTTTGACACTCGTTATTGACAGGTAGGCGGTCCGACGTGTGTTACCTGTTTCAGTGCTCCATACGGACAATCTCGATTGGCCCGTAGCCTGGCCGTAGGCGGTCTTTTCGCCTTGCTGACACCTGTGGTAATCCTATTAATTATGACACGTGCTAGAATTTAAAAGCCAGTGGCATTATTTTCACGTCGGGACAAGATCAAATGGCCGTAAGTGACAATTATCGGAAGACACGGTTGCAGTAATGGCGGTATGCGCCGTTTGGCTTACTGGCTTGTAAACCCCGCGGGACTTGTATAACAAGAGCTGTCGCCTGACAGCATAGCTCGCCTGAATTGGTGCTTGTCCATCACATAGCCGCTATGGTGGTGTGGATTGTTATCCATAAAACTTCAGGCAAGCATGTCCAAAATAAAAACACATTTATAAACAAAAACTATCTCAGAAATAAGTCTTGAAATAAAATTAAAATAAAAAAATGAAATAAAATTTCCAAGTCCATGAGCTTGAGGTAAAAAAAAAAACTGAGGGGTGGGGGGTGGGGTGGGGGGTTGGGGGTGGGTAGGGGGGTGGAGGCTTAGCTGTACCATCAACCATTATCTAACATCTGTCCAAGTATTAGTATCAACTGAGTCCATCATCGCGGCACTGTGAAATTATGTCTTCATAAATATAAAACTTTAACCAAAATTCTAAGTCGATGACCTTGACTTCAAGGTCATCCAGTGGGGTAAGTATAAGGTGTTTTGTAAAAACTCAAAAAAGTGTCTAACATCAGTTCAAGTATAAACTAAATCTCTGCAAAGCAATATGAATCAGTATGCAATTACAAAACTTTAATAAAGACCAAAATTTCCTAAGTCCCTGACCTTGACATCAAGGTCACTGAGCGGGGTTGGGGTAGTATTCTGTAGCTCTAACTACAGGGCAAATATAAAAAGAATTCATCAATGGGTTCAGGAGATATGTGTCTTTAAACAAGAGGGCCATGAGGCCCTGAATCGCTCACCTGGGCAATTGGCAAGGTGGCTTTTTCTTATCATGTATGAAATTGTCAAAATATGAGTCTTGGGTCAAAAGTCAAAGAATGACCATGACCGCTTGTACTCATAAATCTTCATGTACTCATCAAGACAACCATATATACCATTTTTAGGCCAAAATCTTCAAAACTTTCCACGAAATCTTATGTTCTAGCATTTTCCCATATTTGACCATGCCGCAAAAAAAGTCAGGGTAAACCCAAGGTCACCATTCGAACACTCTTGGTGGTACTCTAGTACTCCATGCTACTTACCAAGTTTCAAGGCCATAGGTGTATTGTTCTGGAGAAGAAAAATATTAAAGATTTATACCATAAGTGGTAATGGCACCATGTTGGTCATGTGACCTGGACCGTTTGAACAAATTTTTATTCAATCAACCCCTGGAGGCTCTATATGAAATGTGTTTACAATTGGCCCTTTGACTGTTGAGGAAATGGTTACGAGAGCCAAAATATGAGCGATCTGGATCGAAGGTCAAGAAATGACCTTGACCTCTTGTACTCATAATTCTTCATGACCTCATTAAGACAACTGTATATACCAATTTTTAGGCCAAAATCTTCAAAACTTTCCATGAAATCTTATGTTCTAGGATTTTCCCATATTTGACCTTGCCGTCAAAAAGGTCAAGGTCAACACAAGGTCATAATTTGAATAATCTTGATAGTACTCAAGTACCCAATGCTGCATACCAAGTCTCAAGGCCATCAGTTAATTGGTTCTGGAGAAGAAGGTTTTTAAAAGTTTTTACCATATATGGGCATAGTGGCCATGTTAGTCATGTGACCATGACCGTTAGAATAAATTTTTGTTCCCTCAACCCCTGGAGGCTCTATATTAAATTTGGTCACATTTGGCCCAGTGGTTTTTGAGGAGATTGTTTGAAATTGTCAAAATATGAGAGTTTTGGGTCAAAGGTCAAAGAATGACCTTGACCTCTTGTAATCACAAATCTTCATGTACTCATTAAGATGACTGTATATACCAATTTTTAGGCTAAAATCTTAAAAACTTAATCATGAAATCTCATGTTCTAGCATTTTCCCAAATTTGACCTTGCCGTAAAAAAGGTCAAGGTCAACACAAGGTCATAATTTGAACAATCTTCATAGTACTCAAGTACCCAATGCTACATATCAAAACTCAAGGCCATCGGCCAACTGGTTCTGGAGAAGAAGATTTTTAAAGGTTTTTACCATATACGGGCGTGGTGGCCATGTTGGTCATGTGACCTGGACGGTATGAATAAATTTTTGTTCCCTCAACCCCTGGAGGCTCTATATGAAATTTGGTTTCAATTGGTTAAGTGGCTTTTGAGTAGATTGTTAGAACTTGTCAAAATATAAGAGTTCAGGGTCAAAGGTCAAAGGATGACCTTGACCTCTTATACTTGTAAATCTTCATGTAGTCATTAAGATGACAGTAGAAACCAATTTTTTGCCCAAAATCTTCAACAGTTTCCAAGATATCTTATGTTGTAGCATCTTGCCATATAAAAGTATAAGGAAGCAAATTTGACCTTACCGTAAAAAAGGTCAAGGTCAACCCAAGGTCATAATTTGAACAATCTTGGTAGTACTCGCGTACCCGATGCTACATACCAAGTTTCAAGTCCATCGGCCTATTGGTTCTGGAGAAGAAGATTTTTTCAGGTTTTTACCATATATGGGCATGGCGGCCATGTTGGTCATGTGACCAGGACCGTTTGAACAACTTTTTGTTCCTAAGGTCCCATGAGGCTCTATATGAAATTTGGTTACAATTGACCCAGCAGTTTCAGAGGAGAAGTCGTTTGAAATTGTGGACGGACGGACGGACGGACGGACGACGGACGACGACGGAGCCTTACCATCCTATAAGCTCCCCCGGAGCCGCTGGCTCAGGTGAGCTAAAAACTGTAACCAAAACATCCAATCAATAAAAAGACAATTTTCTAAGTCGATGACCTTGATGCTTTTCTCTGAATGCCATAATTTTATGTACTTATACCATTAAATACCCTGTATTGTTAGTTTATGCAATTAGTAATGTATCCCAGCTGGGTGAGCTGTCTTTTTAGCTTTAAAAAAATCGGACATATGGCCCCCTTGCCCAGGCTATTTTCTAAGTTCAAATCTATGGGCCGTTAAAGTTGGGGAAAGACAGGAAAAAAAAAAGGAAAAAGGCTAGGATGAACACAGTGACTCATATTGACCTTTCCCTGTCTGACAGACAATATAAAGTATCTTACTAATGAGGCTTTACCTCACAATGGCCATGCCTACACACCCTACCAGGTTCTCTTCACAGCTACTAGTTTCATATTCCAAAGCAACTCTGAGCTCTTTCTCCCACTTCTGTGCAGTTTTTATAGGGACAGTTTGGGGTTTTGGGCCCATAGAGTCAGTCTTGATGCGTTTATTTTCATCAGGTTTTTCCTCCTGATCCCCGTTTTGCCCCTTTTCCAGTTCACAATAATTAATATCTGTCCATGTTTATTGATTGGAGAACATGTGCTTTTTGATCAAACTGAAAACAGACGCTTGCAGATGCGGGTTGTCACAGACGCTTGACGAGGGGCACCGTATTGGGAATTTATATAAGGCAAGCACCTGGGTGATCAAGACGAATTTGCGACTGCGCATCTTGTTCTGCACATAATCAAAAACTTTACACTTCCGGATTAGTTCTTTGCACCGAGAAAACTTCACTCGCAAAGAAAAGCAAGTGGTGGTTTCTTGGACTCGCAGTCTGTAAATTTTGGTCGCATTTTGCCAGTATGCGAGTCTAAATTCGAACCCCGTATGCCCCGATCAGCCTGCGCAGTAATGCAATGCAACTGGTGTTTCCTATTCACAACTTTGATCTTTGGATTATGAAAACTTGTACCATAAATTAGAAAAGCAAATATTTTCTGTGCATTCGCGTTCCGTTGGACACATTTGGCACAACTGGAGACGTTTTGATTAGCGTCGGCAAAATGAGATTTCAGCCATGTGCGTTTCCTAATAATCGAAATAGTTTTCAACCTAATACTAGATGACAGAGATGACTCTGATCAGACTTAGCCAATACACATGCTTATCTGCGTTTTCCTTATATGCACTCGTCGTAAAGTACCCTAAGAATGTAGCCGTTAAAGCATAATTTTATGCGATATTCGCTAGTCTAATAACTTCATGTAATCCGATTTTACTTTTTTGAACAGTCTCCGTGTATTTCAGAAAAAGACAACATTTTTCGCATGCCGCTCTGTATCCTCAAAGAATGACCCTTTGTTTTTGCCCGACACCGAAATTTTCAGCTCCAGGTTACTCTACATAAAACCTATCGGCATGTGCATTAAGCGGCAGCCAGTGACTTCAAAAGATGACTGAAATCCTTTGATCTTTTGCCAGTCTTATCTAAGGTGGTTGAGCGCATTTTTGTTTGGCTATTCCGCTCTGCTTCTTTTGTCTCCAAACATAGTTAAAAAGACGATGCCGTTCGTTTTTATGATGGATAATCCTGTTTTAGTGGGAACAGCATATTCTTGACTCATTAGTTTGGGACTGCAAGCGTTTTTCGTCAGAAACACCTTTATCTAGAGCTCTGAAGACCCAGATTTTTGGTACTCGGCACAAAGGTAGAAAAAAAAAAAATTTGAAATCAGAAAAAAATATTTCCGGTCGCTACGATTTTTTACGGTCGGTCGCGTAAGGGGAAACATTAAATATTTTATTTTTGGCCTAAGCTCCCCCTGAGCCTCTGGCTCAGGTGAGCTAAAAGTCTGGCTGAAACGACACGCTAAAATTGGGCCGAAACGACCCACCCCGGAAATTGGGCCGAAACGACCCAGGCAAAAGGGAATAGGGCTGAAACGACCCGGGGGCCGAAACGACCCGTTACTGCTTAAAACTGTAGGAGGTGTTATTAAAAACATGCAAACTTTTTTAGGCATGAAAGATGAACATGACAGACAGGGGTTATACTACATAATGCCCTCACAGACGCTTGGGATTTGGACTTTGGCCAGTAAGCCCTAGAGCCACAATGAAGTCTCAATTTATACAAGATATTAATCTTTGGCGAGCGAAACTGTGCATGAGCCGTTTCTCTCCATAATTAGTACAAACCTGTTAGTATTTGGTATCCTCAGATTAACCAGTCATTTATCTTAACAATGAGATGCACGTCATAGCATGAACTTGTCTAGTCTTTACAAATTTATTCAAAACAATTCACTTCCATGTGAAAAAGATGCCCTTACACATAATCTACCTAGTAATTACATAAATGGCTCCCAGCTTTTAAACCTGTAGAATAATTATCCAGGTACCAAGGTAGATTATGAACACAGGTGAGCTATTCTTATTTTAGAGCTGACTGGAATCCCTATTATGGTTCCTAGTGTGTACGAGGTCTCCATGCACAGAGATTGAAATGGGGAACCATTTATGTAAACTGACTGAGAAATTATGTGTAAGGACATTTTTTTCACATGGCAGTGAATTGTTTTGATAAATTTGTAAAGACTAGACAAGTTCATGCAATGACATGCATCTCATTGTATAGTCGTTTCCGTAAATATCGCGGGTTCGTGAATATCGCGGTAATTGGAATTTCCACTGACGTCATCTCGTAGCACCATCTAGCATCTGTTCCAATCGAAAGATTCGCAACCCGGAAGTCAAGGTTTGTTTTCAAAACAAATATAAACAGATAATGAATACTTTACAAGTAAATTAACTAAAAAACTTATTTTTCTGATAGAATGCTACCTTATCAGATAATTCTCATACCCCTGTGCTCGTAAATCTATTGCTAGGAATCTAAAAAATTATTGAAAGTTTTCAAGATTTCGCTAAATGATCGTCTGCTGACCCCTTTCAAAATGGTAGTTTGTTGCGGTCACGTGATGACGCTAGGATGCGCGCGCACCGCTGTCAAAGTTTACCCGAAAATTAAGGCTCCGTGGGGGCAAATTGTATAATTGGCAATTAATGAACTTATGTTTGGAGACTGTGTGCAAATTAATCAGTATTAATAGCAAAGATTTCCTTATGCAGATCTTTGAATAACTTTATACCCTTAAATTTATAAATACAATTACAAAACAGAAACAAGATAAAAGATTGAAAAATAAACAAATAAACTATGACTGTCAAAACAGTGAGAGAAAAGTCCTGTGACCTGTAAATAAGTATGGTTCAGGTGACCAGACCAAATAAGAAATGTTCAGGTGACCAGACCAATACCGAGAGGTGTCATAACTGATAAGGATCACTGATTATACAATATACAGTGTGAAAACCACATCATTCTCTAAAGCTGTCGTTGTTGTTGTTGTAACAGCCCTCTGGCCGAAGTATCTCTCTGGTATGTTGCTGGTTTCTCTGGTATTCTTCTTCACAGGTAGAAACTCTCAAGTACATTAGTAAAGTAGCACGATGTGTCAGGTTCGGTTGTTTTTTGTTTTTTTATACAGAATTTTTTTTTTTTTTCAGGTCACATATTTGGTAATTTAATCATATTAACAAGAATTCACTTTTTCAAATCTTTTTGTACTGTTGATAAATTCCTCCAACGCTTCATTGAGTATTTCTCTGAAATATTGTCTGGTTTGGTTTGGTTTTGTCTGAATTCTAGTCTGTCTGGTTTGGTTTTGTCTGAATTCTAGTTCTGTCTGACAATTGGTCTATTCACAGAAATGTCTTTTCTGTCAGGCTGTTCTACTTCCTGCTGTCAAAACCGGCATTTCAGCTTTTCTCTGTTTTAAAACCAATGCCAGCTCAAGGTATCATAAATTATAGCTTATATATGAGTTCAGAACTTTTGCAGATATCTTTTGGGTACTGTAAATGCACCAAAATGCTTTAAAATTTATGTTCGCTTTCTGACCGGCTTCAAACATGGCCGACCAAGCCAAAACCATGGACACGGTTACGCCGATAGAAACCGCTGTCGTATTCAATGAGCAAAATACTGGAGTCGCTCTATAGAACGAATTTAATAAATCTTCTTGGACTGCTTATCTCCGAATTCTCATCTAAACGTTTCAAACGCCATTTACAACACCAGTGTTCTATCACGGTTAAAGACAGCAATCCACGAGTGCGGTTTTCAAACTAGAAAAAAAGCACAACAAAATCAAAATACCATCATATCTTTCTGCTTGTTCAGCCAATTTGGCTTGATAAACCTCGTCATCCTTATCAGCCATGACTGATGCTTAATGTTTCTCTCAGATTTTGTGGATTCTAATTCCTCCTAGTGTCAACCTGTCTTCCGCTTTCCGGATTTTCGCACTAGACTAGATTTAGTTCCTTCCCTTAGAAACTTTTGCCGCTAGAGGGCTTCAAGTTGTTGTTGTTGTTGTTTCGCAATGTTCCACCGGTTACTTGTCGGCGAACCGTCGTTGTGACGTAGATGGATATAATTTCTTTTTCTGGATTTTGAGTTTCTGTCGCTTGCTGAAACTGCCTCGAGGAAACTTTGTAATGGGGACTAAGAGACCCTGGGGCCGTATTCATAAAGCCACTTAAATCGTTGCTATGCGGTTGCTAAGGCTAAATATCTATAAAGGAGATTCCCTACAACTATGAAATTTGATCTGGAGGAACAGTCTTTGTAAGACTGTTCCTCCAGAGCAAATTTCATAGTTGTAAGGAATCTCCTTCAAAGAAATTTAGCCTTAGCAACAGCATAGCAACCACTTAAGTCGTTTTATGAATACGGCCCCTGATGTCTTTCTTTGCCAAGCGAGAGTTTAGTGCGGATTCTATGTATGGATGATATAAGTTCTCTAGAGCAACGGAAGGTATTATCGACACCTTAAGTACTGTTTAGTTTTAAACAGACACTTTTGTAAAAGTCATATTGCATTGACCTGAACACAATTATCTACCAAGATGATGAGAAGGAGCTCTTTTGATTATTGTTTATATTTCAAAAATAGTTTTTACCTCATGCCATGTACCGGACGGTAGCAGTTACCAACACCCCATTTACCCCTAAATGCTGATGATAAAAATAATGATGATTAATACAACTTCTCTTAAAATTATGCTACAATCAGCTTTAAATTCAAACATGAAATCCCAAGATTTCAGATTTTTACACTCTCAGCCAGAAAATATGCAAAATTATGAAAAAGTAGTTGTAAAAATTGTGGATTTTTTTTTTCATTTTTTACCCTAAAAATAAAAAGAAATTCTTACAAAGATAAAATCAAACATTGTACATTTGATGATGTTTTATTTGCTTTTTGAGATAATTTTACTTGATAATAAACTATTTTTCGGATCTATTTTTTTTAGAAACTGTGTATTTTTTAGACTTTTAATTTTGGGGTGTTGATAATTACTGCCATGCTGCATTTAGGGAAGTAGTTATCGACACCTTAGATGTCACAATACCATATATGGTTTTGAAGAGAGTAATCAGGTCTGTTCTTAATATTCTCCGCGTTGATCTAGTTTATGGAATAAAACCATATGAAAACGCTTTATGTGAGTGAAAATAACTATGTGTCTGAGTGTTCTCCCCGTACAGCCACGCATAAGAGGCACGGTATTTCATTAGTACTTAACAAATATGTCTATATTTTTCCCAAACACATAACTTTCTAGCTTTTTTTGCACTAACACACAAAGCTAAATGAAATTGCAACACTATAATGCACTATTTACATTAAGATGTCAAGAAATGGGGGTGTCTGTTCAGTATTTGCTGTTACCTTATAAATACACATAGCTGACCCACCCAGCAGCAGTCACTTGATTAGGTATATTATAATAGATTGTGCCTCTCAGATACCGATTCATTCGTGCTAGGCTTTTACAGTGTATACTTGTTGTATGAATGCTTTATTAGTAGTAGTTATTAGATAATAGAAATTGAGTCTGGGCTTTTTAGTTATTATTGATTAATAGTAACAAACATAACATGGTGTCAGAATAAACAGTGGGCAAACATACAACTGGAGCACTCCCTGTTATGGACTGAGAAAAAAGGACTTGGAACAAAGTTGGAAAAGTTTTAAACAACATGTCCAGTTTATGTTCGATGGTCATCTGAAAAAGAAAGATGAAGAAGGAAAATGTACATTCTTAATGTTTTGGGTCGCAGAAAAAGGGAGGAGTTAAATTTATTTCAGACGTGGAAAATGACAGATGAACAAAAGAAAAAACTTGATAATTACTACAATGGATTTGAAGCCTACGTAAAATCTCCTTCAAATACCATTTACAACAGATACAAGTTTCAAAGTCGAGTGCAGAATCCGGATGAGACATTCGAGCAATTTGTCACAGAATTACAATTGCTCGTAAAAGACTGTGAGTATGATAAAGGTGACGAAATGGTTCGCGACAGGATAGTGACAGGTGTTAAAAACTAAAAAATCAGAGCAAAATTGCTAAATGAGGGATCGACATTGACACTGACCAAAATGACCAAAACGTTTGCATTAGCAAGGACACATGAATTGTCACATTCGCAGTGCAATGAAGGACAAAACAGTGAATGCCGTGAAGCAGAAATATAAGCCAAACTATGGCAAATAAGACAAACAGAGAACATCACCAAAACTGAAAAAGAACCTTGTGGTAAATGCGGTTACGAGCACGAAAAATTACAATGTCCCGCGTACGGAAAACGCTGCTCTAAGTGCCAACGTTTTAATCATTTCCTGAAAATGTGTAGAAGTAAAAAGTATGCAAAGACCAGGAACTGAAACAATCAAAATCCAAATCATCCAGCCCTCAAACCATAGTTGGAAACAACTAAGATTACGAATAATCAAGATACAGAGAACATATGGCCAACCGAGTGAGCAGCTTGTTCCCAAAAGGTGGCCACTCAGCAACCCAAACCGAACCAAAAATAATAATAACATACATAAGGTAAAACATCACAGAAACTCTGACACCAAAAACAGGCAACAAAGAACCACAACAGAACTACCGCCTTGGAACGGTCAGTAATGAATTACTGGGGGGCTTAAATCGATTTTACAGGCCCAACCTCACCCTCAGTTTCTGAAGTGGTACAAAACATTTAGTTGGTTGTTCGGTTCGCATGATAACCCTCTAACTCGTCAATGAATCATCACGGTAAACACATAAATCAAATTTCAACACCATGAAGAAGCAAAGACGAGGACTCAACAGATACAACGGGCCGTCTGACAGGTGGAGATCCCTGTCCTGCCAAACAACCCCACTGGAAATCTGAAGCAAAAGAAGGTCACCAGTTGAGCCCCGGTGGACCAAGCAACAGACAAAAAGGCTCCGGTCCCAACCAACTAAAATATATAGCTTTAGGTCGGGGCCATCATAGAGTCTGACGACCGATCCCCCGGTGTGCAATTAAAGAGTGCAGCAAAGCTATCAACCGTGATTGGGTTAATCACTAAGCATGCAGACTGTCGCATAACATTTAAATTATAGCCAATACGTTTGTGACGTATTATTATTTTTCGGAATTGATCAGAAAAATCAGTCCTACCCTTAATCTTTTTGAATTTGTATACTAAGTCACCATAAAATTCTGGTTCCGATAGGCCTTGGTGTAAAAGAAATTTTAATCCGACATCAAATTTTGAAACCAATTCATGGTGTCTGCGATAGAATTTAGAAAAAGCCTTTCTAAGCTTATGATACCGATAGCCCTGTTGAAGAAGTTTAGCAGTTAAACATTTATTACGAGCATTAAAGTCATCTACATGACTACACACTCTAGCAAATCTTATAAGTTGAGAAATATACACTCCATAAGAGGGACGACGTGGAACGTCACCATCCAAAAATGGAAAATTAACTATATCAAAGTCAAAGTCATCACGTTTATCATAAATTTTAGAAGATACAAAACCGTTAGAAATAGATAGATGTAAATCCAAAAAGGGGGCCTCGGTATCTGAAGTATTAGCTTTACTGTAAAACACTTATATTTGGCGGTCACTTTATTTTGGCGATATTGGCGGAAAAGAAGAAAATCGCCAAATTAAAATGCCGCCAATATAAGCTCATGATACCGAAACAAGAAAAAATATTATTGAGCACATGATCCTATTTCCTCTACCAAAATATCAAAGCTAATACACATCACATATATAAGCGCAAAAGAAGATGCTTCCCAAACAACAAGAGGGAGGAAACGGAGTATGAAAATGTTCTCACCATACTAATTAGTATTTCAATTAAGTTGATTAAATCAGAAGGAACACAAAATCTGTTTACTTTAAACAATTAACTACCCAAACTGTAATATGACTATAATAATAATTGCTTTTATTTTAATCAACATGACAATATAGAGCTCAAATAAAGAGCAAAATACGACGTCAGAAGTAATATTTTGTTCTTGAGAATCACAAAACCGCCAAAATAAAAATCCGCCAAAAGGTCCATATTTAAAAACCGCCAAATTTTGCTGCCGCCAAATATAAGTGTTTTACAGTATTCAATTTAAGTTCAGGTGGGTAAATTTGGTTAACCATGCTTTCAAAATAAGGATTATCAATATTCAGAAGATCGTCTAAATATCTAGAGGTTGAGTTAAATGCCTCAATGATATCAGCTTGATTATCAACAGAAAGAGAAGTCATGAAATCTCTTTCATAACAAAATAAAAACAAATCGGCCACAAGAGGAGCACAATTTGTACCCATCGGAATACCAACAATTTGTCTGTATAACTTATTACCAAATCTGATGTAAATATTATCTAAGAGATATGATAAGGCGTCACATACATTCTGACATGACCAAAGACTATATCCTCTATATATTTTACGGTCAGTAGAAGTGAAAAACGCTTTCTTATCGTTACAGGCAATATAAAGGGTATCTTCATTTTTGGAGAACTTTTTGAAGGCCCTCTCAATCAAATCAACAAGTTTTTCCTTTATTAAATTATGGGGTAATGTGGTATAAAGAGTAGAAAAATCATAAGTGGACAAACTAGTCGCACGGAACCCTCTTGACTTCAGTTTACTAAGTACCTCACCAGAGTTTTTTATAGACCAAAACATATTTTTCCCTGACCTCTCATACACTGTCTCATAGTACCAAATGACACGAGATTTCACAGCAGTGAGGCAAGAAGTTAATAATTTAGATAATTCTGTAGTAGTACAAGAGCTAGAGTTGGCAATGAATCTAGCTTTATACGGTTTTTTATGAAGCTTAGGTGACCAATACATCGTAGGAAGTTTGTCTTGGCGTTCCTTAACGTTAACAGCAAACTTTAAAGGCAAATTATTTGAGTGGCTATTAACGACAGTCTTCTCATCTGTAAAAGTCTCTTCGTAAGCCGTGGTGCCGTTAAGTTCCTGCTTCAAAGTGTTAATATAGTGCATCCGACAAACAACAACAATGTTGTTTGCGGCCTTGTCAGCAGGAACCAAAACATACTTCCTATGAAAATCCTGGATACCCTGCTTCAAATATCTAAAGGAAGATTTAGGCTTAGGAGGTAAAAGATTAGTATTGTGTGAATAAAACTTTATACGTTTATCCACAATATTAAAGATACTTAGTTTCCATTTCTTTAATGCGTTACTTTCAACACCCTCTCGTTTACACCAACGATTACCAAAATCATTTAATGCAGATGCAATTTCTTCCCTACATCTGTTGAAATCGATATGGGAAGGGAATCTATACTTAGGACCCTTAGAAACAATGTTACGAATTCTAGAATCCGGGATGATCTTCAAATTTCCAGTCACAACATGACCTGCTGATGGAACTCCACCATCAAACAGTTCAAAAACGAAGAAAAAACATGTACACGTAGTTGAAGATTCGAGTGACTGTAGTGACAATGAGCTTTATGCTGGAATGATACATGACTCGCCGCTGAACTCAGTATATCGGTTAAATGATGAATGGACCGTAAATTCTAAAATAAATGACAAATCGATAAATTTCCAGATTGATACAGGTGCAAGGTGCAACGTTATGTCAAAGGACACTTTTCGCTCTTTGGGATAAAAACTGCGTTGAAACCAATATCTACAAAGCTAACATCGTTCAATAGCCATAAATTGTACAGTTGCCGTGCAAAATACAAAGTAACAATTTTGACATTGACTTTTACATTGTTGTTTCACCTGTGCCGTCTGTTCTTGGTGGTTCCACTTGCCGAGAAACAGGACTGATTCGGAGACTGTATAATATTCAGACAAATGGGTTGCCGAAGCAGAAAAAAGCAATGCCACAAGACATTGGTTCGTCGTACAAGGGTCTTTTTGAAGGCCTGGGTTGCATGCCGGGCACGTATTCAATTAAAGTAGATCCGTCAGTGAAACCTGTCATCCATCCATCCAGGAAAGTTCCAAGTTCTATGAAAGAAAAGGTGAAATGGAAGCAGAAGGTGTTATTAATAAACAAACTGAACCTGCTGACTGGGTAAACAGCATGATAGTTGTTCCTAAGCCTAACGGGTTGATTCAAATCTGTATAGATCCCCGCGATTAAACAAAGCCGCGTTAAGAGAACACTATCCGATAAAAACTATCGAGGATATATTGTTTGAAATACCAGAAGCCAAAGTATTTTTCGAAGCACGATGCGGTCTTGGGCTACTGGCAAATAGGAGATAAAAGCGTGACGTCACTGATAAGACACCTGGGGGACTCCCCGAGTATGGTTGGCAGAAAAATTGATACAGTATTATAGTATACACTTAATACGCATGAATATTAAAATATGAATTTAAAACGGCAAAATTTTAATGTTTTAGACAGAAAATATGTAAGGCTTACATTTTCTATAACGAAATTGAATTTCATGATTTATTTGCGTGTTAAGATGCTTCAAAAATATTTTTTTTCCTTTCTATCACACAAGTTCATAGCGCAAATTTATAAAAGTCTAGATGATTTTGCGTGTAAAAAGGGAAACGGAAAATACAACGAATGAACGAACGAACAAACAATTAAATGAATGAATGACTGAATAAATGGCTTTGAATCGTTGATGAATGACTCAGATGCATATCTTTTTCTTTTATATCTCTAAGTTCAAGCTTTTGAACTTCATGTTACTTTCAAAAAGTACTTGGCTTAGCTCTTTTATAGAATTTTATAAACTTTTCTAAAATAAATATTTTAGATGGAATTTACTTGTTTTAGGATATAGCTAAAAACTTACACTGAAACGAGATGAAATGTGAAATTCAATTTTATCATTGAATAATTATTGCTAGCATTAAACTATTCTTAACTTGTTAGATTTCGCATTCACAAAATATAATATATACTTTATCATAGTAACTCTAATAAAAAGTATCTGAGTCTGTATCCTATGTTAATTTTCTGAATTAAAAATGTTTGTTTGCTGTTGTATAATAGTATCATCGCTGTCTTCAGCGGATCCTTTGATCAAGAACTTATCATAGTTCAAAAAACGCCGCTAGTTTCCTGTGGTGAAAATTTGAAATAAACATGTATCCAAAATAAATTGTTTGTGCGCCGAGTGCGGCTCATTATCCGCTAGTACAAACGTATGGCTTCCTCTATTTTATTTAATTTTCTTTCTTTCTTTATTGTTTATAAAATTTTAAGAAATCGCAACCATCGATAGATATTATTATTTCTATTATTTTTGTTTTTAATTTTCTTTTCCGTAAATCCGATCGACACTTTACAGTTATTCCTCTTAAGTTCTCTTAGATATAATATTCTACTTTTTATTTTATTTTTTTTCATCTTATCCTATTTATACTAATGAATATACTGTAAAGTAGAAAAGATTAAGATACTGATCAACATTATTTTCATTTTATTCTGTTAATATTTTTTTCAGTCCGGTTAAGTTGGTGCACAAATACGCGTTTTACTAGGTGAAGTCAATGAATTAAATTATTTTTGTTTCGTATGACGGGTGACTAAGACCTTATTTCCAATTGTTCTAAATCGGAAGCTATTTATTCTCACTTATTTGAATTATCTTTTACGCATTTTAGCGATTACACATCAGACTATCTTATAGAAAAACACTGTCAACTGCTAATCTTTTGCCAACCAAGCTACCCACGTGATCATCCGATGACGCCACTGCGGAGATTCACGCGTTATCTCCTATAAAACTGAGCCCAGAAAGCCAGAAATTTTGTGTGTATGGACGGACGCTCGGCGCCCCGTTACTGCGGCTATAGATTCGTTCCGCTGAGGTGTGGGGGAAACGTCGATATGAGAATTGAAATACTACTACAGAAATTTTGTACTTTAAATACGCCCTTTGAGAGATTTTCGTTTACCAGATTACCATACGGATTAAAATCTGCCGGAGAGGTGTACCAAAGATCGGTTTCGAACATGGTTCAGGACATTGACAGCTGTGAAGCAATAGTCGATGATATCTTGATTTGGGGAAAAGACATTACAGAGCACGACAAAAGGCTCAAACAGGTACTTGCCAGAATAAGAAAATACAATATGAAACTAAACAGAGGCAAATGTGAATTTTGTACAAGTAGTATTTCCTATGTTGGTCATGTGCTGAAAGGACAGGGTGTGAAACCTGATACAGAAAAAGTGCGAGCTGTCAAGGAAATGCCGCCGCCGACGGACGTTAAAGAACTGAAAACTATATTAGGATTTGTCCAATACCTAGCCAAGTTTATTGCTAATATGTCGGAAATTACAGCACCACTCAGACACCCAGCTAACAAAATAACGTTGTTGCAACGTTTGTGCAACGTTATATTTTGGTTATGAAAACGTTTTGATTTTTGGTTTTATGTAGGGTTTTTTGGATGGTTTTATTTGGGATTTCTAAACGTTTTCATAAAACGTTGCGAAAAAACGTTGCAACGTTTGTGTAACGTTGTGTTTTGGTTACGAAAATGTTTTGATTTTGGGTTTTATGTACGTTTTTTATGACTTTTTATGCTACCCGAAGGATGAGCATATAGTTGCTGTTTTGTCCGTCCGTCTGACTGTCTGTTCGTACTTCCGTCGGTCACACTTTTGTCCGGAGCATATCTCTGGAAGTATAAGGAGGAACTAAATGAAACTTCACACATTGATAGAGGACAATTAGAGGAAGTGCAGTGCACAAGAACTGTAACCCTATCACTAGTATTTACGAAGTTAGCTCCCTTTTAGGTTTTGTCAATCAGAAGCTTGTCCGGTGCATATCTCCCAAAGTATTAAAGGGAACTTTATGAAACTTCATACATTGAAAGAGGTCAAATAGAGAAAAAGCAGAGAACATGAACCATAACGGAGAACTATTATTTCATGCGAACGTGTACAACTGTAAGTAGTACAACCGTGTCAGCCACATGGTTCTGGTGTGAACAAACAAGTAATAACTGCTTAACAGCATTTTCTCTTCCGACTTCATCTTTGACAAATCTGCATTTTTGGAATTTCTAATTGAAATTCATGATAAAGAGCAAAATTTGTATTGTGACGACTACAGCAAGCGCATGTATGGCGCTAATTGTGACGTAACGTCAACGTTATTTCAAACGTCAGTAGTAACGTCTTCATAATGACGACACCTCGACATCGTTTGTGTGAAACATTGCCTATTTCGGATTTTATGTCGACGTTAAGACATAGAAACAGATAACGATGGAATTATAAAGAATGCATATCTTTCTTGGGATCTTATTGGGGAAATTCATTGCTTTAAACAATATAGAATCGCCGAGCCTGGCTTATCGCATTTCATTGAGCGAGTAGTGATACACGGAATTCAAGCGCGTGTGAGCAGTCCCAGCCCATGGGCAAGATAGCATTTTCCAGCACCGCTAAAAATAGAACAAACTTTTTCTCGTAGGTAAGAAATAGAGATTATTACACGGTTGTTTTGATCCCAGCCCTGATCTCAGCCCGAGTTGACGGTATCGGCCCGAGCCCGAAGCGGGCCGATACCGTAAACTCGGGCTGAGATCAGGAATGGGATCAAAACAACCGTGTATGCTCTTTTTATCATATACTTTTTTTTATAGAATTAAACTTTTGTAAGAAAAAGTGCATATTTTGTTACTATAAAATATGTCTGTTTTCTGTTTTTTGTTGGATGATTGATTCATTGATTGATTGCTTTGGGTTTAACGGCCCTTTGAGAAAGTATTTCAGTCTATATCGGGCCGTCTCCCAGAGAGAGGGAGAAAGAAGAGAGAATTGATAGACGAGAGAAAAAATGTCCAAACAACCCCCACCAGCACCTACTGCAAGTACAGTAGGCCCTTGCCCTACTATTATCCAAATCAGTAGGACGCCCCGGCGCTGGAAGTTACACGCAGCACCATCGCACCACCCGTCCACCCCTTTTTATTGGATGAAATAACATGGAGATGATCAAGTCGAAAGTTCATGGTTGGTGAGCGCCATTTTTCTTTCAGCTGGAAAAACAACTGAGTATAAAATCAAGAAAACACAACACAATCGTTAGGTATTTTAATCGTAAATGGTTCAAATTACAAAATAAAACTTACCGAGAATGATTTTCTGGAAATAGAACAAGTGTGTGTCCACTTCGAACCAGTCGACGTACGGCAATAAAACAGGGCGGCAGACGTCCTTTTGCCCGCTGAGTTGTTTTGATGACGTCAGCGACAACACTTGACGTTAGCGCCAAATTTAAGGGCTGATACGACGGCTGAGATTATAAGTATCTTCCATGGGTGTGAGGTGTGGCTAGAAAGATCTGTCACGAGGGTCACTTATCGGCATCACGAGGCTTGCCGAGTGATGCCGAACAGTAATCCCGAGTGACGGATTTTTCTATCCGCACCTCACACCCATGACAGATACTTTTTCTTGTACGTCACGTTTTGTTTTAACTTTAGAACTTGTCAAAATGCCTAATTTTAGTGCTTGAGAGGTTTCTATTTGCTTTTAAAAGAAGGCGCCGCTTTCAACGATCGCCATTCGGTTCTTTATGTCAACGTCTGGCGTGCATAAACTGACGTCATTTCTGTCGTCTTCGTTACGTCATCATGTAAAAAGCCAACGTCACTTGACGCATAAACGTGACTTCCATTACAACCTATGCATTGAATGCTTGTGATTTTTATCTGGCCCTGGGTGAGATAACATGGGTGAGATAAGATTTGTAGGTACAGGGGAAACACGCGGATATCCTTATCCACTGTGCATGAAATTTCTTTATCATATACTTTCACTAGTATTGCCCTTGATACTAGATATTTGGCCCACCCATTATAGCCCTGTCAGAAAGCGCTGTCCAGCCCTGTTGTCCAAAAGTGAGGTGTAGGGCCGAGATCACTTCACGTGCAGGGCGGGACAGAAATATCTCAGCCCTTGTATCGGCCCTCAATTTTGGCGCTAACGTCAAGTATTGCCGCTGACGTCATCAAAACAATTCAGCGAGCTAAAAGACGTCTGCCGCGATGTTTTATTGCCGCACGTCGACTGGCTGAAAGTTGACACGCAGAGGCTTCGTAGTTTGTTCTAAAACCAGAAAACCATTCTCGGTAAGTTTTATTTTGTAATCTGAGCCATTTACGATTAAAATACCTAACAATTATGATGTGTTTTCTTCATTTTTTGCTCAGTTGTACTTCCAGCTGAAAGAAAAATGGCGGCACGGCTCACCATCCATGATCTTCCGACTCGAACATCTTCATGTTTTTTTCAGCCAATTAAAAGAAAAAAGAACAGACACATTTTAATGGAACAAAAATATTGCAGTATTTCTTACAAAAGTTCAATTTCTATAAGAAAGTATATGATAAAAAGACCATCACACGGTTGTTTTGATCCCATCCCTGATCTCAGCCCTCGGACCGTATCAGCCCTCGCCCTTCGGGCTCGGGCCGATACGGTCAACTCGGGCTGAGACCAGGGCTGGGATCAAAACAACCGTGTAATATTCTCTATGTCTCGCCATACACGTGATGTGATCTCGGCCCTACACGTTGTCTTTGGACAACAGGGCTGGACAGCCCTTTCTGACAGGGCTATATTGGTTTAGTCAAATATCTCGTATCAAGGGCAATACTAGTAAACGTATATGATAAACGTTTCTCCATTAGAAAATTAGTTTTGCAGTAACGTTGCAGAAAGGTTTAGGAAACGTTTCTCCAGTCTAAATCTAAATTAGGCCTATAAACTTTAATTAAAAACATAGCTGGCAATAAACAATTTTAATTTTCAGATCTTTTTTGAAAATGAAGAAAAGAAAATGAGTGGAACTTCCGATGATGAGGCTCCTCTGTATCCCGTGTATTAGGAATGCTGGCATGCACGCAATAAAGGGTCGCGGAAATGTGTGACAATATTAAATGATATAATGAAGAAAACGTTAGAATCGGCATTGCAGCTAAAATTACCTTACAAGCAAACAGGTCGATCGGGAAATATGCTTATTCATAACCTATAATCTATTAGAGTACATGCTACTGGAAAGAATACTCGCATAAAAAAGCTAATTGTGTACCTGATTTGAATTCCAATTTCAAAATTTGAAATTTGGAAAGAAGGAAGTCGGTAGTTTTGTATTATTAATTTCGGCTTCAAAAGTAGATTTTCTTGGTACGCTTGCGTTAAAATAAGCATTATTAAACGCACTTGATTTATTTTATTAATTAAATTCGATTAATCAAAATTCAATTTGGAATTGAGAAAGTTTTGAAATACGAAACTGTGGTGAAATTATCTACCACGTGCTCTAAAGGATTTAGCCACGTGCTCTAAAGGATTTAGCCAACGTTTAAAAAACGTTCCGAAAACGTTGTGTCCAGAGAGACCGTATTCAAATAAAATCACGGATAAGAGCTGTCCTCTCCCCTTTCTGTCTCTTTCAAGACTTTTGTTATTTTAATCAGACACCTTTCGATTACCTATATTTACATAATTAAGAAGGCTCGTGCAGCTTATTTGGAATAAGTTGGTACCCATCGAAATCAAGGAAATAACACATTTCAGAATAAAAAGGGGCATTAATTATGCAATAGTCTTCAAAATGGCATGAAATGTGGCCCACACATTATATCACATATTCATGATATTGCTGATGGGATACGATTATTAGGGCGGAAAAATATAACGTTGGAGCAACGTTCATAAAACGTTGACTCCAACTATACCCTGGAGCGTGGAACATGTTCAAACGTTGAAATAACGTTATCTAAACGTTGGTCTCAAACAAACATTCATACAACCAAACACAAACATTGCGGAAACGTTTCTTGTTAGCTGAGCAGTTGCTTGAAAAAGACATTGAATGGCACTGGGACTCCGAACAACAATCAGCATTTGATATGTTGATGGAAAAAGTGTCAAATGCTCCTGTATTACGGTATTATGATCCAAAGAAAGAACTAGTAATGTCGGTTGGTGCGAGTTCAAAGGGTCTCGGAAGCGTGTTACTCCAAGAATGTCAACCAATCGCATACGCGTCATGTGCGCTGAGCGAAATTAAGCCCAAATTGAGAAAGAAACTCTCGGAATTACGTTCGCTTGCAACAAATATCACCAATACATTTTTGGAAGAGAAGTTACAGTAGAAACCGACCATAAACCATTACAGGCAATTTTTGCAAAACCCTTGTTCAAATCACCATTAAGACTTCAAAAACTGTTACTTGATTTACAGAAATATGACCTGAAAGTCACTTATAAAGGTTAAACTAGTTTTGGTTAACAGTAAAATCAGGTAGTCTCGCCATTATTTGAAGCAAACAATTTAATGCATGCTTTTATAAAGTTTTCTTATGCATGAAAATGAATTTAAATTTCATTTTTTTTTCTTTTGAAAAGGGGGCTGTTAAGTATTTGCTGTTACCTTATAAATATGTATAGCTGACCCACCCAGCAGCAGTCACTTGATTAGGTATATTATAATAGATTGTGCCTCTCAGATACCGATTCATTCGCGCTAGGCTTTTAAACTGTATACTTGTTGTATGAATGCTTTGTTAGTAGTAGTTATTAAATAATAGAAATTGAGTCTGGGCTTATTAGTTATTATTGATTAATAGTAACAAACATAACAGTGTCGATAACTACTACCTGTCGATAATACCTTCTGTTGCTCTACTAAACAGTTCAAGCATGTTAATTTCAGACTTGTTATTTGTGAATACACTCGGGTGAAGTATAAGTTGTGTTACAGCACCAGTGGACGTAGTATAGACTGAGATGAGACCAGGAACTTGCTGAATATTCCTGAAGGAAGTGTCTCGAATATGTTGAAGAGGCTGACACTCTGCTAGGAAGTGTTGTCTAGTCTCCGGATCTGTATCACAAAGCTTATATGTAGGGTCCACGGTGAACTGGTTTAACACGGCCCGATTGCTCTGTAGCGTATACGTGCCGGTGAGTAGACGACATTTAAGCTGCACTCTGCGACTATCATGTACGCTGTTTCGTACTGTTGACCAAACATGATGTGACACACCTCTGGGTTTATGTACTTCAACGAAGGCTTTGAAGAAATATCCTCTCTCCACTGCGCTTCCACAGCCGAGTTGATAGCGAAATTAACCATCTTCTTCCAATTACTCTTTGTCGGGGCTTTCTCCATCAACAGAGATGCTGAAGGCAGGTTGTAGTAGGACAGGAATTCTTTAACTTTGTTGAACTAACTGAGTTCTTTTGAAGAGTTTGTGGCTAACTGGCGAAAGGCCATTTCTCTTTCAATTCCCTCCTTCATAATCCAGCGTCCAAACAGGTTATGAATATTCTTGTGAATCACGGATTCAATAGGCAACACCCCAAGAAGTGCAAGAACAACGGAACTTTGTGTTTTGTTTGGAATGGACTGTATCTGTCTTAAGGACTTCCTCTGGAACTGTTCGAGCAACTTGAAGTCACTGCGTTTCAAATCAAGAGCTTCTAGACCAAAGGTAAAACGAGGGACAACATATGTGGACCATATCTTCCCGCAGACACTTGGCTTTAGATAACTTCCACTATGGAGGCCAGCTCCCATCAGGGAGTAAGCTGTCCTTCTTCCAAGAGCAACCTTCTCGGCAGTGTTCACTTTATTGCCTACCTCCCTATGCACATCAAGGTGTTTTGTATGTTCCGCTTGACTCACAGACTTTCCATTCATAGAATATACGGTATTGGGACATTGGGAGAATAGTTCCCAATACGTCAGGACACAGCTCTTTGTTGGATGAATTACGAGTCTGGCTCGGTCTGCAAAACTGCCAGCTGAAGATAACATCAGTTGCAATTTAGGTGGGGAGTTGCTCAACAGGGCGAGGTCATATGCTACTGTGACATGCGGTACACGAATATAACCTATCTTTGCCCCAGAGAACTTGTTTTCCAGCTGTATCAGGAGGGGGTTGTTGTACCTCTTATAGTGAGACGTGGAAAGGACCCCTACTTGACGAACGCCTTGATTGATTACAAAAGGAGATGAGAGAGTTCCTTCCCACTTCGTCAAGTGTGTGCAACTATGGTTACGTACCGTTGAGCCACGGTTAACGTCGATAAGAGAATTGAACTGAACTGAACTGAACCTTCCCACTTCACAACTGATGCAAGATCGGAGTAGAGGTCTCCAAGTAAGAGCCAATCCGCGCCAGTAACACCATCTGAGGAGGAAGTCATGGTCTACAACATCGAAGGCCTTCTGGGGATCCAGGGCAGCAACCACCAAAGGCTCTCGAGAGTTTTTTGCTTCCGCTATGCACTCCAACAGCATTATAGCAGCATCAATAGAGGACTGGCCCGACGTAAAGCCTTTCTGAAACCTGGATTGCTCTGCTCCAGAATGAGGTTGCGATTGTTTAAAACATGCTCAAGAACCTTCAGAATGACCGTTGTGACAGTAATACCGCGGTAGTTGGCAGGATCCGTCATATCTCCTTTCTTAAAGATGGGGGACACTTTTGCTTCCTTAAGGACAGAGGGTAACTCTTGCTTACAGTCAAAGATGTAATTTATCAAGTCTTTAAGGTAATTAATACAGCAACTCCACCACAGATGAAGTGTTCAGACGTTAAGTCCTGAAAATCAGTAGCTTGTTTGGTTTTAACCTCTTTAGGACTCCTTCAACCTCTTCAGCAGAAACCGACGTAATTGGGGAACCGGTATTCGTACAAACATTGAGGATATGGCAAATATCGTATGTATAGGATTCCTTGACTTCATTGTCATAGTCGACATTCTCCAAAGGAGTGGCAAGGGAGCCGAAGTGGGTAGCCCATCCTTCGCACACCTCTTCACGTGACTCGAGGACTCTTCCATCCACTCGATGAAACTGCAAAGAGGAATCTTCTGCCTTACGCTGTTCGTTAACCAGTCTGTGGAATTCTTTGTCACTACCATCTGAAGACCTTCTCCATGGTCTTCCTAGCTTCTGCACGACGCTGTGCCTTTCTACGTTCTCTTTTGGACTGTTTAATTCTGATTACAAAAGGATGTTCCTTTTTAGCCGGCTCACCACATTGCCTCCACTGCCACCACGTCTCCTTACATTGTTTGAATTTGTTTCAGGGCTCTGTTAATTTCAGGATTCCAAATTCTTCTATGCACTCTTTTTACTTTCTTTGTAGCACGGTGTTTTGGAATACTAATGTGAACTGCTTTCTTCAGAATGGGACATAATGAACTCAAAATCTGTTTTTGGACAATGAAATGGATTCAGCTGTCTGGAAATGTATTCCTCATATGCATTTCTATCACACTTATTCCATCTCGGCTTGAGTTTAATGCTCACAGGCTTTGGCTTAGTAATCACTGGCGCAACTTTTAGAATTGCATAAACACGAACGTGATCAGAAGTATTTGAATCGGTATGACTTTCAACTCTAACAGCTTTAGTGAGAGACTTTGCCTTTTCGCTCAGAAGCACGTAATCGATTTCAGCTGTGTCTCTGCTATTTACATGATGAAAGGTATGTGCTCCATTCTGTAGGGAAGTAAGCCCATTCCTGGTACAGAATTTACGAAGTTGGTTGTCCTGGGCGTTGCTTCCCCTGCTCATAAGTGATGAGTTCATGTCACCAAGCACAATCACAGCATGTGAGCTTGAGTATTTGTCGAGAATTTCCTGGATCTCCATGAAGGTATCCTCGTAGCTGTCAGCAGTCCTGCTGCTTCTGCTAGGCATATAGACATTGACGATGCATAGTAGAGGATCTGTGACCAGTTCTGCAACTGTTATGCGGGAACTGCCATCCAGACACTGAAGTTCAAAGACAAGTAACGGGTACGACCATCTTGAGTAGAGTTCCATACGAACGGAACTACCAACTAATTGTGTGCACCGCGGCGGAGGGTGAGGGTGAAGGTTTGGGCCCAGTAAAACCGGTTTAAACCCCCAGTAGTTATTACTGACCTTCCCAAGGCGGTACTTTCGTTGCGGCTGCATTAGTTTTATGTTCGGTGCCGTTTAATTTATTGTGTTCTCATTTTAACCCTTCTATAATAAAAACAGAAAATAGATAAGAATAGTTGTTAAATGTTTTTTGTATAATTTGCTTAGTCTGTTGTAACCGTACTGTTGGTCTAAATCATTTAGTTCAGTAAAGATAGCTGAGTTGCCACCTATTTGGGAAAGAGCTGCTGACTCGGCTTATCACTTGTAATTTATTGTTTGTTGGGATGCCTTTGTCAATCTTTCCCTTTGATGTTGAGGATAGGGTTTGGGATCTGATTTAGTCAGTTCCTGAAGTGTAGGACTTTACTCTTTAAATTTTCTTATGAACCTTAGGTACCTTCTTGGAACATTTGCCACGTTCCGAACGTCAGAATCACATTTTACATCACATTTAAGATCTTAGTATGCGCCTTTCCTAGTTGATAATATGTAAATAATTGATTTAGCGCCGTAAAACTTCACAGCACAGTTTGGGCCAGTCGTTGGGCCATGAATGGTTAGCTGTTTTATAAGATGACAGCTGAGTTTTGCTTCCAAAGATAATATCTTATACCATACTTTTTAGCTCATATGAGCCGAAGAAAGGCTCGTCCATCGCCCATCTCTGGCGTCTGTCGTCATCCGTCAATATTTTCAAACGACTTTTTCTCTGAAACCACTGGACCAATTGTAACTTAATTTCAGTCGGGCCGGGTAGCGCAATCGGTAGGGCACCTGACTCGTAAGTTAGAGGTCCTGGGTTCGAATCCCGGTCTGGCCACATACTTTCGTTTCTCCTTCCGCTGATTCAAGAAGGGCAGTTGTCAGTTACTGGCGAAAGTATGAGCACTTAGTACTGGTTAACCGCTTAGGAGGTCTAAGCCTGCCCAGGAATAGTGTGGTTAGGTTAACTGACTGTCCCGACATGACCTTAGTTGTTTACCGTGGACGTTAAGCATCAAATCAACCAACCAACCAAAGTAACTTAATTTCATGTAGCGCCTCCTACGGTTTGGGGAACGAAAGATTGTTCAAATGTTGCAGAAAGCAATACTATTTTTATTCAAACTATAACCTTGCATTGACCTTAATCTTTTCATGACAATGTCAAACGTTCTGGTGTTTTTATATGGGAAAGTTCAATATAAGATTTCATGGAACTTTTAGTAGATTTTGGTATATAAGTCGGTTTAAAACTGGTATATGCAGTCCACTATCTCAGTATCTTCCCAGCAGGCACATGACGGTCGTAACGACGTCTTACTGACGTCGATGCCACGTAATGACGTGGCATCGACGTCTTTCATACATCGTGTGTCTACTGGGTTAATTTTCTCTTATTTATAAAAAACCAAGAAATTTCGATAAGGTTCTTGCTTTATTAGTTCTTAAAGCGCCTGTGCTATATGTACACTTATCTTACATAATGGTATACTATGTGACAGTGTCTGGCATTTTGAGCCTTATGAACATTTTCATATTTGTTAGTGCTTCTAGAAGAGATTTCGAGAAGCACAAAGCAATAGCGCTAATGTTTACTGCAAAAGCAAACGAAATTCACACCACCCCGATTTTTGTTTTCGTTTCACTGATTGGATACAATTTACATAGTAGCTGGATAAACGTTTATAATTCTGGTTCGTGACATCCCTTTTCAAAGACCTGTAATGCCAACATTCTCAAAAGAGTGTAGATGTAGAAAATTAAAGATGCCGATAGAAATGTTTAATCACTCTTTTCAGGTGACGCTTTGAAATGTATTAGTCAGTGCGCGGCAATCCAATCAACTTTACGTGCGAATTTCGTGACGTCACTTTCATTTCACGTTTCGTGACGTCAACGTCGCACCTCCACAAGGCTCAAAATCCCAGGCACTGTCACCTATATGTACACTACGTAGGTCTATATGTTATAACATCCACGAAAAGACCGTCAATATCATCTTTGTCATCTTTGCCGTAAATGATTTTCAGTTCTGGTGGGTTCTTTCCAGCTCCACTTCGTACTAAAATGTCTCTGGTGCCTATTTTCCCGCTCATGACGGAAGCCTATGAAAACACGAAGAATAATGAGCCGCGACACGACAAAACCAACAATGTGGTTGTGCGTCCAGCGCAGACTCAGATCAGCCTGGGCATCCGCCCAGTCTGATCAGAGTCTTCGCTGTCCGCATGGAGGTAGCTCAGTCCCTTAGCTATCCTTTGAGCACTTACGAAAGAGTCTGGTCAAACTGGACGGATGCCCAGGCTGATCTGAGTCTGCGCTGGGCGCACAACCACATTGTTGTTTTTCTCAAGTCGCGGCTCTAATAGTCACTAAAGCAACGTATCCAATGTACGGAAGAGCGGTGATGATATTACGTTTCATGGTCCATGTTTCACCTTTTCACAGTTCTTACTTCATACTTTCCTAACATGTTAAGGACCTCTGACAGTTTCCATGCAAATCTGCCTATTTTTCGACAAATTACTGCCGCTTTCTTGGGAAGCCAGAAATGAAAATTTTAGCATTTACGGGTAGACTTATTCATTATAAAGACTTTTTGATATTGCTTTTGAGCAATTATTACATCTGCATACCAGCGCTCACTGATTCTCGCAAGAGGGGTAAGTGAAATTTTCAGTCATCCTAAATACATATAATTTTCGCTTTTTCTTATTTAATAAATATGCTTAAAATGAAGTACAACACTATAGCTGCTCATAGTATGTAATTATATGTAAATAAAAAGTATGCTAGCCTTATTTTTAGACACAGAGGGTCTAATTACCCCACCCACTTTTCAGTTTTTCAGCTGTAGACTACCTTTTTCCACCGTGCCTCAGCTCGCCACTTATAATGTGTATATTGACAGTACACATGTGCATGCAAAGTGGCTTGATGAGGCACGGGGGGAAAGCATCTCTATAAAACTTTTCCTGTTTTCCATACATTCAATAGTAAAAACTTGCTTTTTACACAAAAATCTATGTCTACGTGCGATACAATTGAAAAATTACTTTTGTGCCAACTGTAGAGAGTTCAGAGTAACACATTTCAAAAAAATTTTTGAAGTTTACAGAAAGTTCATTTTTCCCCATTTTTATAGGCAAATTTACATTACAACTGTCAGAGGTCCTTTAGACATATTAGAAAACGAGAAGTGACACTTCAATATTCAAAGTTTATAGTTTTCAGTTCTGACTTCATAGGTCATATTTCATAGTTCATTATTATGAAGTATGAGTCACGAACTTTGAAGGGTGAAGTTTTGACTGTGAAGTGTGAAGTATGTACTATGAAGCGTAAAGAATAAAGTGCAAAGTGTGAAGTATGAACAATGGCATGTGAAGTATGACTTAAGAACTTTGCAGTGTGAAGTATGAATTATGAGCTGAGAAAGATGAACTATGAACTGTGAAGTCTGAAACATGAAGTGTGAAGTATGAACTAGGAAATATGAAGTGTGAAGTATGAACAATGAAGTATGACATAAAAACTGTGAAGTTTGAATTTTGAAGTTTGAACCACGTAGTATCAGGTATGAAGAGCGAAGTTTTAATCATGAAAATTGAGGTCTGAAGTATGAACTATGAAACGTGAAGTATTGACCATGAATACGAAGTATGAACCGTCAAGTATGTAATTTGAACTATATATTTTGAAGTATGAACTATAAGGTGTTAAGTATGAACTTTGAAACATGTGAACTATAAGTTATGAATATGAGGTATGAATAATGATCTATTAAGTGTGACGTATGAACGTTTGAACTATGAATTATGAAGTGTTAAGTATGACTTATTAAGTGAGAAGTATGAACTATGGAGTATGACGTTTCAACAATGATTTTCTAAGTATAAACTATGACCTCAGTATGAAGTGTGAAGTATGAACTATGAAGTATAAAGGTTTAACTATAAATCATAAAGTATGAATTATGAAACAAACTACATGTACTAACTATGAAGTGTAAAGTATCAGCTTTGATGTATGAAGATTGGACTATGATCTACGAAGTGTTGAGTATGAAGTAAAAACTATGAAATGTGCAGTATGAACTTGAAGTGGTGAGTATGAACTATGACATATGAATTGTGGAGTGTGAAGAATGAACCGTGTAGTGCTTCCAGTCGTTCTAAATTAAAGTGGTGACTTCACATTTATACGTTCATATTTCACACTTTTCACTTCCTACATCACAGTCCATAACTCATGCTTCAAACTTCATAGTTTTGACTTTACACTTCATAGTTCATAGCTAAAACTTCATACTGTAGAGTTCATACTTCATGGGACATTGAAATCCCGTTTGTATTTTTTTCAGTCGGGCTGATATTGGCAACCACTATTGGGCCGATACGGGGCCAACAACAGCCCAATAGCTTTTCCGACACCCTCTTTCACAAATCTTAAGCTGGGCAGACATTGGCAATAGACGTAGGCCTGATATTGGTGCCCATATTGAACCTGATATGGGTATGTTTGCTGGGAGCGCAGACTATGGACTGTACTGTCCTGTAGGAGCTATCATCAGCTCTCGGACAACACCGGTGAAATTTCATTTCCATAAATATTTATTATGTAGAAAAAAAAATCAGTGAAATTAATCTAATTATACCGACAAATCTATAAGCGTCAGAGTAACTTGCTTCTTCAGGACCTCTTGACGCTGAGGTAAGAAAAGTATGTAGTAAATGTCTAAGAATCTAAACAAAGAGTGCAGAGCCAAAACAAAAGTACACTCTTATTCCACATGCATCTTTTGGATGCATTTAACCAAACTATTCATTTTAGAACAATTACGTTAATTATTTTACGTGTCCCAATTTTCAGAATTTGTACAGTAAAATATTGCAAGGACAGGTTTTGAAAAAAAATATATATAAGCCGCGCCACGACAAAACCAACAAAGTGGCATGTGAGCCCAGCAAAGACTCGGATCAGCCTGGGTATCCGCCCAGTCTCATCAGAGTCTTCGCTGTCCGCATGGAGCTAGCTTAGACCCTCAGCTATCCTTCAAGCGGACGGCAAAGACACTGGTCTGACTGTGCGGCTGCCCAGGCGGTCCTAGTTTTTGCTGGGCCTCTGTGTTGGTTTTGTCATGTCGAGGCTCATATTTTCCTTCCCTACAGTGGTTACGAAAGCTAATTATAAAAGTTATAAGCAATATACATACGCCATCAGGAGCTTGATATTTTATGACAACGTTTGGCCCAGCACTGGCAAAATCCCTCTGCGCCTGATCCCATCCCCCTCTCTTCTCAAACCATCTCATTGACTTGGAAGTACCAACCTGCTTGGCACCCTTTAATACCTTCTGTGTAGCTGTTCTGCCTTTAAACAGGGCAGCAGCTAGGCCTGCAATGTTGAAAATATGCCGTAAAAATTCTAAGTTGGGACATCCTAACATTTATCGAAATTGTAAAAATTGAATAGTTTGGTTTTACAATGCAGTAATACGTCCAAAAGAAGCAGAATGGCAAACCGTATACACCCTGATCAGACTGCTTCATGAGCAGTATGGCCCGGAGGTTATGAAACATGAGTGCATTCTCAAACTCAAAATAAAGCAAACTGATTGGCTGCTTCCGAGCACATGCTCGGAAGCAGCCAATCAGTGTGCTTTATTTTGAGTTTGAGATTATTCTCAAGTTTTATAACCTCGAACCCTGATCTGGGTCTGCACTGTTTGCTCATACCTGTCTGTCCTAATATTAAGAATTTTTACGGTAGTTTATTTTGTTTTTGTTGGTTGTGAAAAATGCCTTTACTTATATTTTGACCAATGATCTTTGTTTCTAACCAGCGTGCCGAACCCCTATGGGTAAACATAATGCCCCTCGACTACACAGGGGTTTGGCGATTTGGCATGTACTAAAACGTGGAGTGGAGGCAACCTTTGGATTGGAGTCTTGGAGTGGAGTGGTTTTTTGGAATGAAGAGTTGGGGTGAAATTATCTGACCCAGATTAAGAAAATTTCTGGAAAAGTAACCATGCCTCCCCTTTCACCGGCAATGACCAGTTCTGGCCAGCCCTGATTATCCATAATGACATAACAGCTTGCTTGATGGCAAAATATTATGGACCAAGCAAGGCAAGGCCAAGTATACTTTGGGGAATAAATAATTTAGCATTATGGCCATTCTGTATATGAATTATCAGCAGCATACAGTCTTGGCAGTTTGAAATAGGTCTCTTGGGACACGATAATGAGTCTTCTCAAATAATCAAATTAAATTGTACCTTCTGAATGTTGGAATACATGTATTCTTACTTACTTACTGACTCACTGGCTGGCTGGGGAAGTGGTCCACTTATATACTTACTTGATTATCGGATCTGCATTTCCTTTGACAAGGCCAATTTATTTGTAAATTGAAAATAGACTCATGAGCAGTAGATCTGGTTTTAATGCATTCCTATAGCATCGGAGTAAAGGAGAAGTCATCTTCTGACCTTGTGTGACTTATTACCTGACTCCAATAACCACTCCAAAAACCACTCAAAATTACCCCTCCACTCCAAGGCTCCACTTCAAAGGTTGACTCCACTCCATTTTTTAGTATATGCCTGGCGACTATCATCATGTGGGTCAGATCTTCAACGTACCGGTATCTTATAAAATCGCCCATTTTTATCTGTAGCTGGCTAATATTGTTATAATGTGTGTGTGTGTGTGTGTGTGTGTGTGTGTGTGTGTGTGTGTGTGTGTGCTTTTTCCAAACTATATTAAAGAAATAAAACTAGGCCTATATGATAGACTCCGTCATCGGACTATTGGGATATTTGATTGTTAGCGGCATTTTATATTAGCATACCAAGTGAGTGAGTGAGTGTACTGGGGTTTAACGTCCCACCAGCAACAAGGTCATACGGAGACGGGACCTTGGTTTAAAGTCCGAAAGACCGGAGAAACGGGCAATCGATCTCGCGATCCCTGGATTGGTAGTCCAGCGTGTTACTAAACCAAATCTTTTGAGAGTTGGCTTTTACTATATGTATACCAGTGCAACAGATATGATTCATTTACGGGATAACTGTACTCAAAATTGTAATTGGGGGGGGGGGGGGGGGGGGGGGGGGGGGAAATCGTCGGTTTTATGGTCGGAAATTAGTATTTCCTTGTAAATGTGGTTCTTGTTTTTTCTTTCTCTCTTTATTCTTAGCAATTAAAGTAGCTAATTGTCCTCTAAAGTGCTGAATACTTATCCTCTAAAAAACTGAAAACACTGATACAGGATGGGAATTTTGCTTTTACTATATGCATAACAGTGCAACAGATATGATTCCTTAGTATTTCCTTGTAAATGTGGTTCTTGTTTTTTTTTTCTCTCTTTATTCTCAGCAATTAAAGTAGCTATTTATCCTCTAAAGTGCTGAATACTTATCCTCTAAAGATACAGGATGGGAATCACGTGTAGGTGTGTATATATACGCTGACCGAGAAAAAATGTCAATTCTGTGAGTTAATCTTTGTTTTATGTCAATGTTAATTTTCCTTTAAAATATTTTACACTCGTATGACTTAGGTGCCACTTTCCAGTCCACATCTTTCCGATTCTAACGACACTTTGATGGGACCTCAAAAATATGAGCCGCGACACCACAAAACCAACAAAGTGGTTGTGCGCCCAGCGCAGCCTCAGATCAGCCTGGGCATCCGCCCAGTCTGATCAGGGTCTTCGCTGTCCGCATGCAGGTAGCTTAGACCCTAAGCTACCCTTTAAGCGCTTAGCGAAGAATTTGAACAGACCTGGCCCTACCTGCATGCGGACAGCGAAGACCCTGCGGATCAGACTGGGCGGATGCCCAGGCTGATTTGAGTCTGTGCTGGGCGCACAACCATTTTGTTTGTTTTCTCGTGTCGCGGTTCAATTATGCACTTTGGCGAGGACTCTGTCATAAAATTTCAGTATGACGCCGCCATTGGGGTGTTCAGGGTGTGACTCTTTGCGGTACTATCAAAGTGCCATTAGAATCGAAACTTTCAAGATGTGCGCTGGAAAGTGACGCATAGCCTTATGGGTGAAAATTAATGAAACAGAAATAAAAGGTTGCTTATTACTATACCTTGCTCACTCACATTTATTCCGTGCAGCGTACCATAACAAAACCCACGTGATCCCCCACCCCCGGTCTGATGAAAATTAAAAGTTCTTACCTCCTAGCCTTGCCATGCGTTTTTGCCTTTCTCTGTGGAAGATACCTGGAACTGAGAACAAAGTGTTCATGTGTATGGATACATGTTTAGGGGAAGCAACTTTGTCATTTTCATTTTTGTCTCCCTTCTCAATTGGGGTCATGCATTGAAGGAAAGAATTTGCTCCTTTAGGAGTGGTTTCGAAAATCATGTATGCAAGGAGAAGAACTAAAATAAGCTTGTAGCTTCCGTTCTTATCCTATTCAGTATTGTATTCTGTAAAATATTGTACATCTATATTTTGTTGAAATAAATATGTTTAAACTAATCTTGAAACCTCGAAGAAAAATAATACTCAAATTGCTCAATAAACTTGTATTATTA
The DNA here is from genome assembly GCA_963989385.1 of Ctena decussata. NCBI lineage: Eukaryota > Metazoa > Mollusca > Bivalvia > Lucinida > Lucinidae > Ctena > Ctena decussata. Next base: position 64,359,976 of record OZ022511.1, read on the forward strand.
CTTACTTATTCTGTTGATATTTTCATCGTCTGTACTTTTCAAATTCGTTTGTCGCTCCTCAACTAATGCGATACAGAAAGCGGCCAATGAAACCATACAGATTACAGTGGGTAGACTCCTCTTCATTTCTGAAACACCAGTAGGGTCAAGTCAGGTAAATTCGGACAGCAGGTAAATTCGGACACACCATTGCAAACAGTGAAAATCTAGATGAGACGGCTCATAACGAGCCGTCTCATCAGGATTTGCACTGTTTGTCCAGTTATTTTTGTTTTAATTCCAAACAACTGACATATAACGGAAACAATGTCACTGTCCGAAATTACCTGTTGTCCGAATTTAGCTGACTTGACCCTAATACTTATGGTTTGTTCGCCTGTACGAGGAGATAATCCACGAACTTTAGGTTTGTCCGCCTGTACGAGGAGATAATCCACGAGCTTTAGCGAGTGGATTATCTCCCGTACAGGCGGACAAAACCATGGTATAAAGCGAGTGGATTATCTCCAGTACAGGTGGACAAACCATGGTAAAACTATTTTATACCACCCTTATCAGTGTAGACCTTGCTCGTTGCAAAATATTTCATTCTAAAGTTGGTGTGTTCTGGTAAGGGTGGTATAATCTTACGATACACCCTATGCATTCGAATTTAAACAGTTCTGATTTAAGCCAATCATAACAAGAGACATGCCAGTTGTCATGGATTCATATCATACACACAGAGCGGCTGTCGAACGAGACAATCCACAGAAGTACCAGCTTTGTCGACAGCCCTAAAAATAGTACTGCTTTTGGTCGAATCATCGGGTCCCTTACCTGTGCTGTGAACCGATTCGGTACCATGCTATGTGTTTGGCGACCGATCATTCGGCCAAAAGCAGTAGGCCTACTGTTTTTAGGGCTGCCGACAAAGCTGGTACTTCTGTCGATTGCCTCGTTCGACAGCCGCTCTGCATGTATGATATGAGTTCATGACAACTGGCATCTCTATTATAACTGGCTTTAATCAGATCTGTTTAAATTCGAATGCATAGGGTGTATTGTAAGATTACACCACCCTTACTAGAAAACACCAACTTTAACTCGAAATATTTTGCAATGAGCTAGGTCTACACTGATAAAGGTGGTATGAAATACTTATAGCATGGTTTGTACGCCTGTGCGGGAGATAATCCACTCGCTAAAGCTCGGGGATTATCTCCTCGTACAGGTGGACGAACATATGTAACAATGGATTTTGACTACCCGAATAACCGATAATTTATTTTGCATTAGCGCTAAAGGGGAACTAATATAAATTAACCATTAAAACACACAATTTCTCGCTTAATCGTTAAGGCCCTAATAGGTTTTAAAAGAAAAATTCTTCAGCTTTTTAAAGAACCTTTTTTCAACATTTTCTTTTTCTGTTAAATTGGTCCTGTTTAGACATGAAGAACACTACCATAGCTCCTATTTGTTTCTATGGGAATGCCAGTGCTGAAATGATCTTTTCTGTGCTCAAACAATGATTGTATGATTATATGAAAGAATTATTTCTAGGCCCTTAAGGGCATATTTCAATTCTGCGTTATTTGGCATATTTTTGAAGATGTGAAATAAAAACATTTTGGTCTTTTTTTTTTTCAATTTTGTGCATCGCCTGTCGTTAATTTCGCCAATAGTTTACATCTTCCGACCGCGAAAATTTTTCCAATATCTGCTACCGGAGTCATTGTTTGAGATGGCTTCAAGACCAATATCCTAAAAGTTTTATTAAACCAGGTGAAAACCAATTTGGGATTTGTTGTCACAAGATTTGTATTGCTAGAGAGATCAAGGGATGTAATTCTGGCAAAATGGGTCCAAACATGATCCTATGTCAGACCATGGTTTCTAGAAAATACGATCTACTTAAGACAGTGATAATATCCTGAAACAAAAACTCTTGTATTGCCATTCACTATTGCTACTTATTTTGCAGGAGATGATTGTATAAGTTTTGATGCTTGTTATCAAATCCTGTTCACCATTTTGTACTCTGTAAATGCTATGCATGTAATTTACGTGAAATAAATATTGTTTAAACCAAACAAAAACTCAGATAAAAATGGAAGGAGCTGCGGTAACAAAACTTTCGTTACTAGACATATCAAGGCTGTAACACTAATAAAAGGGTCCGATCACAACCTCATTAAATTAGAATCGACTCCAAATGGTAATAACAGTATCCTGAAATTTTAGTGAAAATAGCTAAAAATGAAAGAGGATACTTTTTTTTAAATGTGTTTCATGGCCTTTTCAAGAATATTTGAGCCGCGACACGAGAAAACCAACAATGTGGTTGTGCGCCTAGCGCAGACTCAGATCAGCCTGGGCATCCGCCCAGTTTGATCAGACTCTTTGTTTAGTGCTCAAAGGGTAGCTCAGGGTCTAAGCTATCTTGATGCGGACAGCGAAGACTCTGATCAGACTGGGCGGATGCCCAGACTGATCTGAGTCTGCGCTGGGCGCACAACCACATTGTTGGTTTTCTCGTGTCGAGGCTCATTTTATATAAAATACCTGTACTTCAAGAATCATTGAAAGAATTTCGGCCAAACTTAATCAGAATGATCCTTAAATTGAGCTCTACCAAAAATTTGCAACTAGATCTACCAAGATGGTTGTTGTTACTAAAATAGCGAAACGTGAAAATAACAATAATTCAAGAATTGCTGAATGAATCTTGATCAAACTTAGTCAGACCTATCCTTGCATAAAAATATTTCAAAATTATGGAAACGAATCATCCAAGATGGCTACCATTACTAAAACAGCGAACACGTAAATGGTAGTATCGCAATAACGGCTGAACAGACGGTTCGATCAAACTTGGGGAAAATGATCCTTGAAATGTGCAGTATCAAAGTTATGCAAATGGACCATCCTAGATACTGAAAATAATAAACCATAAAGACCTAATAATCGGATTTGACACGACTTGGTTAGAACAATCCTTGTATCAACTGTATCAACCTCTTTTAAATTATGCAAACGAACCGTCCACGGTGGCCTTCTATTACTAAAAACACCGAATCTTCAAGCTGTAAACAATAACAAAGTGACAAATTACTTACCTTAACCCAAATACAAAAGTATAGCAATCCATGACGCATTCATAACGTCGATTAGCCGATGGTTTCCCTTGTTGAAGAAATTCTGACATTATCACATCAACATCAATTTTATCGTCAGAAGGAGGGTTTATCTGTTAAAAACTGACGAAATTGCCCCCCAAAATGTTCCAGTATTTAATGACAAATATTGTTTTTGTTCGTTATAGAAACTGTAAAATTCATGTATTATATGCCTGTAATACGATTTTCGTCGGGAAAAACGCAGGGACGAGAAGTGCTTTAAAATGGTGGAGTACATTATGCCATTATTAAGAAACAAAAATATATATCGAAATATAATTATTCACTTACTAGAATTTAATGTCATCTGCACAGAGTCTGATTCATGATTAACTTGTATTTTGGGGAAATTTGAGTCGGATATACCGATATGTAATATCACTCGACTAAACCGGTAAGGCTCAAAATACATTAATGTTGGGTCATGTTTCAACAGCTGTTTATTCTATCCGAAGTACTGAAAATAATACAGAACTATTTTCGGCGCATCCTGAGAAAAAAAGAGCATATTGGAAGAATAAACTACCCTTAAATCTTGATCTCCGCATCTTAAATGTCCGATTTTTTTTTATGCATAGATTGGACATAATTGTATATAAAAGTTACAAAACACTGTTTTTCAATAAGTAGGTCCATTTGATGTTCGGTAGAAATTGTCAAAGCTAGCCTTGAGTAAACCTCATCTGTTTACTTTATCACACAGTTTGCTATCATACCATCATTTTATATCCTTCAGATTTTTTCTGGCATGCTTTTTAATGCATGATAGCTTTGAAAAAAGGCTAAAAATCAAATTTCGTTACTGTCGCCGAATGGAATGTTCGTAGTTTTGTGCCAGATATTATTTTTTAAAAATTATTCAAACCAACTCTATTGGTAATAATTTTGAGGAAAATTGTATCAAGCATGCCTCATGAAAATGAATAGATATTCTTGACCTCCCAACTATGAGAAATTGCACCGATTATATGTGTCGCCGGGTTTTGTGATTTTTTTAGAAAACTTTCGTTATCACTCATTGGGCCACTTATATATTTGAAGAGAAACGTGTTTTCAAAATGATTCTGTGACTAAATGATCCTGGATGTCCCTATATAAAAAAGTAAATTATGAAACTTTCGTTACCATCTATTACTCACAACTCGTACACGTTGAGGTAAACTGTTAATATGGAAAATAAGCAGTCCCTCTATATTGTCATTTGTTTATAGTAAATGGAATTTCTTCACTAATGATGAGTTGTAATGAGCTATAAACAATGTGTATTTAAACCTTCGTTACTTAAATTTTCGTTACAAAGATATGAAAACAAACCTTTGTATGCTCCTAGCTCTATTAATATGGCGTTGTTATGTCCTTTTGTCTTCATACAATAGTAGTAATATATCACAGGCATGGTAAGATCCGGAAAGGTACTTTTTATATAGTCTTTCAGATTTGTTACCGCATAACAACTTGCCATGTTATCATTTTGAAAACGTTGCCAAGAAATTAACTGAAGATTGCTCAAATGGTTTGCTTAGCATACTTGCAAAGTCAGAGTGTTGATTTAATAACATAAAACGAAACTCTATTGCATGTTTAGAGTAAGGTTTGGTATGTAAACTTTCGTTATCCGTCGGTAACGGAGATTTAGAAATAAACCCTAATGTGTTGCAAAGATAATATCGACATTATGTCTTATCTTATTTATGATCTGATGTATTTTATATATCCTTGTAAACTTGTTGTTTGTTTCATTAGTTTTTGCTGATATACAGATTATAGTTGCTTCAAAATAAACCTCGCCGAAGTTAAACTTCTAAAGTATGAATTTTTCTTCTGCAACATAAGTATTGTTGTTATGTTTTTTTTTATTTATCCAGTATCTATGCTTACGCTAGGAGTGATTTATTATGCTTTAAAAGCCCAAGAAAGAGTATTTATCAACTCAAGTAACAAAATGAAGATATTTTTGTAGGGATTATAGATCTTAAAGTAATGGCAACGAATGTTTCAAAATGGTAACGTTAATTTCAAAGCTTTTTCGGCCAAATAAGCAGTGAAAATGGGAAAAACTTCTTAATTTCAAAGTTCGATATAAAAGACAATACTTCTTAAAGGTAAATGCAGTGAAAGAAACTAAGTACTTCAATTTTATGCTAATTCAGTAAACCTTCGTTACTCAGTAACCTGGTCTGTTATTTTGATTACTCATTTGATACATTGATTTTTATGGTGTAATAGGCTGTGCCTAGTCACTACGGGCATCTTTTTCTAACTGTTTATGAATATTACATGAACTGACTACCTCGCGTTTTCTTGAACTGTTGAGTAGACATGTAACTATATTCAAACAGTATGAGTATGATACATTAAACACTTTTAGGGTAAAGGTTTGTAGAAAGCATTGAAGGCTTGAAAGTGAACAAATATATCAAGAACGCATTTAATCAAGAAAATAATAGTGCTACTAACTGTCAGGTATATAAATGGATGTTTACTTTAGTGCTTGTATACATATAATGCGGTAACGAAGGTCACCTTGAAATTTAAAGCTTCCGACAGCAATAATTTAAATCAGTCATGTGTTTCAACTGTTGATTATTCACTTAGTTGGTTGCCTGATTGGTTTGGCCCTTTGATACAGTATTTCAATCTATATTGAGCCGTCTTCCAGAGAGAAGGAGAGAAAAAAAAGGTATGACAGCGAGAGAAAAAATAGCCAAACAATACTGCAAGCAAAGTATGTCTAAATTAGTAACTGAAAGTCGTCCGACCCGACCACCCCCTATTATTCACTTAATTGTTTAACTCTTTCGGCGCCAAAGTCGCAAAAATGCGACTTTGCAAACAGCGTATATCCAGATCAGCCGGCTCTTAAAAGAGCCGTCTGATCAGGATCTACACTGTTTGCCATTCAAATATGAATTTAAAAAGCCTGATTTTATGAAAAATGTCTTTAGATTGTTAAAATTTCCAATTACAAATCTGTCGTCTGATGATTTGAGCAGACGAAAATTTGTCGTCTGAAAAATTTGGCGCCGAAAGAGTTAAACTTTGAAAGTAAAAATGCTATTGATAGTGCTTGGACCCGATTGGTAGATCTGTGTATATTCATGGACTGTCTGTTTTCATTTGTTTTATGTTTATCTTGTATACAGTGTTTTATTGTATGGAGGGCCAAATGGAAGACTGGCTTTACAGCTGTGCTACCCTCTTGAAACATTGTATGAATAAAAAAAATAAAATAAATAAAACCTCGGCTGGTTGCAAACTAACCGAAATTAATAGCGGAGTAATCGGGCTAAATATCTTACTTGCTGGAGCATGTCCAACTGTTATGACCAAGCACTTTTCCAAAGCCACCAAAAGATCGAATTCTTTTTTCAACATTATCGTAGAACTTTTATTTCAATATATGGCTATTGGTATTTTGCGGCACGGAACGGAATAAATCGCGTAGTTTACATATAAGATTGACAAGGGAGGTAACAAATGAGTTTTATTACGTAAAATAGTATGCAAATTTAGCATAGCCTTCAATATGCCGAAATAAGTTGCTGAAAGTGTCTAATATTTTGATTCGTTGCCGACCGTTTTATTTTATTTTATTTAGTTTTTTTTTTTTCGAAATTTGCAAGAGAATTTTGTTCTGCAATATCGATGACATTGTAGAAAAAGTCTCTCGTAAATTTGTGTTTTTTTGTTTTCGTTTCGAAAAAGCTATGCTTACAGAAGAGTTCATATAAATTCTAGAGGAAAGTTTTAAAGAAAGCTGATAATTACTGGTAGTTCTAATATATTACAATGATTTCATTTGAAAATTTAGGGGGATTGGGTATATTTTCAGGGGAAGCAACTCTCCCTTTTTCAGTTGTGGGTACCTTATAAATGGGGTCAACTCTTAAAGGAAGGAATTTGCTTCTGTAGAAGCAAATTCTTTCCTTTCAGAGTGGACCCTATTTTGGAAGGATACGTCGTCCAGGGAAGCAGCCAGGAAGTCACTATAGTTGTTCCCCTTTGGATTTTTTTTTAGAAAACTTGGAGATGGACCAGACACCGTAAGCCCATAACTGCTTTCTTTTCTGTCAGTTAAACGAGAAGATTTTTTTAATTCCTGTGTTACTCTTGAATCAGACTAATTGACCCCTGCCGCAATAAAGCTAGGTGATTAGTTCTCAAAAAGTGTGGTTAAAAAGCAGCGTTACAAAGAAGAAAGAAAGAATGAAAGAAAGAAACAGAAATTACTCTAATGCTTACTATCAGATCCTCTGAAAACTGTGTAGTTAACTTTTGAAAAGGAATAAATACAGTTTTTGCGTCATTTTGGCTTTAAAGCTGACCAAGTAATTATTACCCGTTATAATAATACGGGGATTTGAAGTAGGGTTTGGGCCGCTCGAGTTTCAGTTTGAAGGTCATCCAAGTCACGGTAAAGATTCAAATTCTAATCGTTGATAATTGTAAGCATTATGAAGGCTATCAGGCGCATCTTCACAACCAAACGGAGAAAGACGGCCAGCTAGATATTGTGGTACCAAATATGTTTATGGAACAAAAGAAAGAGTTCGTGAATTAAGTTTTCACCAGTCAAATTCTTTATACGATTTATCTACTGAGATAAGACTTTTAAACACTTTCTCTTTTTCTAAACCATTCATCTATTGCTGATTGCAGTTGGCCAAGACATATATCATAATTGAGCCGCGACACGAGAAAACCAACAATGTGGTCGTCCGCCCAGCGCAGACTCAGATCAGCCTGTGCATCCGCCCAGTCTGATCAGAGTCTCCGCTGTCCGCATGGAGGTAGCTTAGACCCTTAGCTACCCCATAAAGCGCAAAGCGAAGAGTCTGATCAGACTGGGCGGATGCCCAGGCTGATCTGAGTCTGCGCTGGGCGCACAACCACATTGTTGGTTTTGTCGTGTCGCGGCTCATATGTAACTTATCAGACAAGAATTGTCAGAAGACAATAAAGCGCGACTTTGCGGGAGCTTGACTGTAACAAGCGCAAGTTTGATATGGACAATACCGGCTAAGTGACATGAGATTAACTGCAGTGTCAGAATAAACAGTTCTCCTATGAATAATTCAAACCTTTGAAATATTTCCAGCGATATGACAGTATCAATGAACAGTGACATATAGGTCACAGTGACCTAGAAGTAACATGAGGTCATTTACTGTATGTGAATGTACCTTTACACCAAGTATAATAGAAGACAATGAAATAGTTTAAGAGATATTGGCTTAAATCACTGGACCATGAAATATAGATAACACTGACCTACAATTAGTATAAAGGTCACTCAGTGTCAGCCCAGACCATGAACCCAAGTATATTGCAAATCCATGAAATAGTGTTAGAAATATGAGGCAAAATTACTGAATCATGAAATATAGGTCACGCTGACCTTCAACTAAGATAATCATAGTGTTAACCCGAACCATTTAACAAAGTATGATGAAAATCCATAAAACAGTGATAGAAATATGAGGCAAAGTCAATGGACCATGAAATACGAGTAAGGGTCAGACTGACCTATAGTCAGTATGAGGCCACTCACAGTGTTAAACATTTACCGAAGTATAAGTTTAATCTATGATATAGTGTTAGAAATATGAGGCAAAATCACTGGATCATGAAATATAGATCATTGTGACCTACTATAAGTTTGAGGTCAAACATCCGGTCATACTGAGACATTATCGCAAGCAATCATGTTCGTATTTCTAAAAGTATTCAAGATATAAGGCAAAACCACTGGAGCATGAAATATAGGTCACTGTGACCTACTGTTTGTTTGAGGTTAAACTTTGGGTCATACTGAGTTATTATCAGAAGAATCATGTCCGAACATCAAACATTCTTCAAGATATAACGCAAAAAACACTGGACCATGAAATATAGGTCACTATGACCTACTGTTTGTTTGAGGTCAAACGTTGGGTCATGCTGAGTTATTATACCAAGCAATCATGTACAAACATTAAATAGTCTTCAAGATATAAGATAAAATCATTGGACCATGAATGGAGGTAACTGTGACCCACTGTTAGTTTAAGGTCAAACTGTAGGTCATACTGAGTCATTATCAGAACCAATCATTTTTGGGCATTTTTTAAAAAGAAAAAACACTAGACCATAAAATATAGGCCACTATGACCAACTCTTAGTTTGAGGTCAAACATCCGATCATACTGAATCATTATCCCAAGCAATCATGTTCGTACATCAAATAGTCTTCAATATAAAAGGCAAAATCACTGCACCACGCTGTGGCCTACTGTTAGTTTGCGATTAAACGTTGGGTCATACTGAGTCATTATCACAAGCAATCATGTTCATTCATCAAATAGTCTTCGAGATAAAAGGTAAAATTGCTGGAACAAAAGAATACAACTAACTGCCCGATATGCATCGCTGCTTTCGGTAGATCTACCAAGACGTATCTATGGAGCAAGTTTGAAGACTCCAGCTCTTGGGGTTACTTAGAAACTGAGCTAAACACAACAGGTGAGTATTTTTTCTATATTCAATCAACCGTGAGATATGGGTCATGGCCCGATATAGTCGCTGCTTTCCGTAGATATTCCCAAGACGTATCTATGGAGTAAGTGTAAAGACTCTTGCCCTTGCGGTTACTAAGAAACTGGGCTAAACGCAACAGGTGAGTATTTTGTGTATGTTCAATCAATCGTGAAATATAGGCTATGGTCCGACATGCATCGCTGCTTTCAGTATATCTTCCCAAGACGTATCTGTGGAGTAAGTTTGAAGACTTAAGCCATTGTGGTTACTTGTTTACTGAGCTAAACACAACAGGTGAGAATTTTTGTTCTGTGCTCAGTCAACCGGGAAAAATAGGTCACTTTGACCTGCTGTTTGTTTGAGGTCAAATATCGGGTCATACTGAGTCATTACCCCAAGAATCATGTTCGTACATCAAAAAGTCGACAAGATATAAGGCAAAATTACTGGACCAGGAAATATAGGTCACTGTGACCTACTAATAGTTTATGGGTAAACTTTGGGTCATACTGGGTCATTATCCCTAGCAATCATGATCATAAATCATATAGTCTTCGAAAAACATGTACAAGGCAAAATCACTGGAACATAAAAAAAAAAAAACAATCAACTGCCCGATATGCATCGCTGCTTTCAGTAGATCTACCCCAAATGTAATAATGGAGCAAGTTTGAAGACTTTAGCCTTTGCGGTTACTAAGAAACTGAGCTAAACGCAACAGGTGAATATTTTTTTCAATGTTCAATCAACCGTGAAATATAGGCCATGGTGCAATATGTGTCGTTGCTTTCAGTAGACTTCATACAAGCTTGCATCATGATGTTATTTCTGCAAGGCAAGGTCAATGCAGCGTCCGATGATGACCTTGACCCTTTTGGGCAACTAGCCCGAGCGATGCCCTATATCACTGCATAAAGTGCTGCTTCGAAGAAGCTGTGCTTTTCTACAAATGCAGACAAAAATGCCGGTTCTCGGCCGAATGGGATAAGGTCTCGCCTTAGAAGGTCAAGCCCACCACGTCCTTGGAAGGTCGCCTCTTTAATCCATATCAAGGAAGAAGAAAATTTTATTCCGATTCTACTAGCCTCCCACCGCTGTGGGTTCGAATCACATATGAGGAAGCCGTCTTCTGCTTGCTGGGGGGCATGTGATTTTCTACGGGTACTCCAGGGTTTTCCCACCACTGATGATCGATCGGCCCAATATAAGTGAAATATTCTGTTCTTCCTGCTGAACCTGTTCTGCTATGTCTCGTTTTGCAGTAATTACTGCTGTTACTGCTACTGCCATGTTTAATTACTGTTGCTACTGCTATAGGTTTAGCAGTATTGCTGCAGGTAGTTTAATTACTGTTGCTACTGCTATAGGTTTAGCAGTATTACTGCTGAACCTGTTCTGCTATGTCTCGTTTTGCAGTAATTACTGCTGTTACTGCTACTGCCATGTTTAATTACTGTTGCTACTGCTATAGGTTTAGCAGTATTGCTGCAGGTAGTTTAATTACTGTTGCTACTGCTATAAGTCTAGCAGTATTACTGCTGAACCTGTTCTGCTATGTCTCGTTTTGCAGTAATTACTGCTGTTACTGCTACTGCCATGTTTAATAACTGTTGCTACTGCTATAGGTTTAGCAGTATTACTGCAGGTAGTTTAATTACTGTTGCTACTGCTATAGGTTTTAGCAGTATTACTGCTGAACCTGTTCTGCTATGTCTCGTTTTGCAGTCATTACTGCTGTTACTGCTACTGCCATGTTTAATTACTGTTGCTACTGCTATAGGTTTAGCAGTATTACTGCAGGTAGTTTAATGACTGTTGCTACTGCTATAGGTTTAGCAGTATTCCTGCTAAACCTGTTCTGCTATGTCTCGTCTTGCAGTAATTACTGCTGTTACTGCTACTGCCATGTTTAATAACTGTTGCAACTGCTATAGGTTTAGCAGTATTACTGCAGGTAGTTTAATTACTGTTGCTACTGCTATAGGTTTAGCAGTATTCCTGCTGAACCTGTTCTGCTATGTCTCGTTTTGCAGTAATTACTGCTGTTACCGTTACTGCCATGTTTAATAACTGTTGCAACTGCTATAGGTTTAGCAGTATTACTGCAAGTAGTTTACTTACTGTTGCTACTGCTATAGGTTGAGCAGTATTCCTGCTGAATCTGTTCTGCTATGTCTCGTTTTGCAGTAATTACTGCTGTTACTGCTACTGCCATGTTTAATAACTGTTGCAACTGCTATAGGTTTAGCAGTATTACTGCAGGTAGTTTAATTACTGTTGCTACTGCTATAAGTCTAGAAGTATTACTGCAGGTAGTTTATTTACTGTTGCTACTGCTAGGTTTAGCAGTATTACTGCAGGTAGTTTAAATACTGTTGCTACTGCTAGGTTAAGCAGTATTACTGCAGGTAGTTTTATTACTTTTGCTACTGCTAGGTTTAGCAGTATTACTGCAGGTAGTTGAATTACTGCTGCTACTGCTAGGTTTAGCAGAGTTACTGCATGTAGTTTAATTACTTTTGCTACTGCTAGGTTTAGAGGTATTACTGCAGGTAGTTTAATTACTGCTGCTACTGCTAGGTTTAGCAGTATCACTGCAGGTAGTTTAATTACTGTTGCTACTGCTAGGTTTAGTAGTATTACTGCAGGTAGTTTAATAACTGTTGCTACTGCTAGGTTTAGCAGTATTACTGCAGGTGGTTGAATTACTGCTGATACTGCTAGGTTAAGCAGTATTACTGCAAGTGGTTGATTTACTGTTGCTACTACTAAGTTTAGCAGTATAACCGCAGGTAGTTCAGTTATTGTTGCTTAGTTAGGTTTTGCAGTATTTCTACTGGTAGTTTAATTTCTGTTGCTACTGCTAGGTTTAGCAGTAATACTACAGGCGGTTGAATTACTGCTGCTACTACTAAGTTTAGCAGTATTACTGCAGGTAGTTTAATTTCCGTTGCTACTGCTGGGTTTAGCAGTATTTCTGCAGGTAGTTTAATTCCTGTTGCTACTGCTAGGTTTAGCAGTATTACTGCAGGTAGTTTAATTACTGATGCTTCTGCTAGGTTTATCAGTATTACTGCAGGTAGTTTAATTACTGTTGCTACTGCTAGGTTTAGCAGTATTTCTGCAGGTAGTTTAATTACTGTTGCTTCTGCTAGGTTTATCAGTATTACTGCAGGTAGTTTAATTACTGTTGCTACTGCTAGGTTTAGCAGTATTACTGCAGGTAGTTTAATTACTGATGCTTCTGCTAGGTTTATCAGTATTACTGCAGGTTGTTTAATTACTGTTGCTACTACTCGATTTAGCAGTATTTCTGCAGCTGGTTTAATTACTGATGCTTCTGCTAGGTTTAGCAGTATTACTGCAGGTAGTTTAATTACTGCTGCTACTGCTAGGTTGAGCAGTATCACTGCAGGTAGTTTAATTACTGTTGCTTCTGCTAGGTTTAGCAGTATTTCTCCAGGTAGTTTAATTACTGTTGCTACTACTCGATTTAGCAGTATTACTGCAGGTAGTTTAATTACTGATGCTTCTGCTAGGTTTATCAGTATTTCTGCAGGTAGTTTAATTACTGTTGCTACTGCTAGGTTTAGCAGTATTTCTGCAGGTAGTTTAATTACTGTTGCTACTGCTAGGTTAAGCAGTAATACTACAGGCGGTTGAATTATAGCTGCTACTACTAAGTTTAGCAGTATTACTGCAGGTAGTTTAATTTCCGTTGCTACTGCTAGGTTTAGCAGTATTTCTGCAGGTAGTTTAATTCCTGTTGCTACTGCTAGGTTTAGCAGTATTACTGCAGGTAGTTTAATTACTGATGCTTCTGCTAGGTTTATCAGTATTACTGCAGGTAGTTTAATTACTGTTGCTACTGCTAGGTTTGGCAGTATTACTGCAGGTGGTTGAATTACTGTTGCTACTGCTATGTTTAGCAGTATTACTGCAGGTAGTTTAATTACTGTTGCTACTGCTAGGTTTAGTAGTATAATTGCAGGTTGTTTAATAATTACTGTTGCTACCGCTAGGGTTAGTAGTATTACTGCAGGTGGTTTACTGTTGCAACTGCTACGTTTAGCAGTATTTCTGCAGGTAGTTTAATTCCTGTTGCTACTGCTAGGTTTAGCAGTATTACTGCAGGTAGTTTAATTACTGTTGCTACTGCTAGGTTTAGTAGTATAATTGCAGGTTGTTTAATAATTACTGTTGCTACCGCTAGGGTTAGTAGTATTACTGCAGGTGGTTTACTGTTGCAACTGCTACGTTTAGCAGTATTACTGCAGGTAGTTTAATTACTGTTGCTACTGCTAGGTTTAGTAGTATTACTGCAGGTGGTTTACTGTTGCAACTGCTACGTTTAGCAGTAATTACTGCTATTACTGCTACTGCTACTGCTTTACTGCCAACTTCACAAAAGTTTCTACTCCTACTGCTGTTACTGCGCTACTTCACTCACATAGTGCAACTCATTGTACAAAATATACAAGATTTTATCCTGTATATACTTCTAGTATTACATGTCTCATTCATATTTGGTATGTAGTAAACATTTGAGCCGCGACGCGAGAAAACCAACAATGTGGTTGTGCGCCCAGCCCAGACTCAGATCAGCCTGGGCATCCGCCCAGTCTGATCAGAGTCTTCGCTGTCCGCATGCAGGTAGCTTAGTCCCTTAGCTACCCTTTAAGCGCTTGGCAAAGAGTCTGACGAGACCAGGTGCTTGTCCAGGCTGATCTGAGTCTGCGCAAGGTGCATAACCACATTGTTGGTTTTCTCGTGTCGTAGCTCATTTGTATAGTATCAATTTTCATCTTACTTGCAACAAGAGACACTCTTAAACGCAATCTTAAACAGGAAATACTATATCGCGTTCAAGGCACACCGCCATGAGGTAGTACATTTGGTATTGGTATGCCCTCTTCCGAACCCCTACGCCACACTGCACTTACCACACGAGGGAATTAGGAAGCCAGCCTCATGGCAGCCTGTACCACCCCTTTGGCTCAGTTATACGTTCAGAACAGTTGATTTTTGTGTCGCCAGTGCCTAGCTGGTGTAGATGTCGTCGTCGGCCGTGTCGGCGGCGGCGTAACATCGAGTTGTCGAGTTTTCTGGTTGAGCTCTGTTTTGTGACAATGCGCTGTCAGGCGAGACACCGTCTCCCGCGAAATTCTTCTTTCAAAATGGACTTTTGTGAATTTGTATTTGAACCAACTTACATTCATCATAACATTTAAGGTAAAAAGGGTACACTTTCAGGGGAAGCAATTTTGTCATTTTCATTTTAGTCTCCTTTCTCAATGGGTTCAAATCTTAAAAGAAACAGTTTGCTCCTCTAGGAGCCATTTCTTTCCTTTAAGAGTAGAATGCCCTTGGAAAAAATGGTGAGAAAAACATGGAGATGTACCCATACACCTTAAAGTTTATAGGTAGACTTCCAAGGGAGAGCATTCTGTTCTTGAAGCATTCGTCTATATGCTCACATGGGGCAAATCATAAAAGAAACAATTTCCTCTCAGAAAGATCATGCTCACAAGGGGCACCTAATAAAATAAAGAATTTGCTCTGAGAGAGAGCATCATGCTCACAAGGGGAACCTCATAAAATCAGTAATTTGCTCTCAGAGAGAGCATCATGCTCACAAGGGGAACCTCATAAAATCAGTAATTTGCTCTCAGAGAGAGCATCATGCTCACAAGGGGAACCTCATAAAATCAGTAATTTGCTCTCAGAGAGAGCATCATGCTCACAAGGGGAACCTCATAAAATCCTCAGAGAGAGCATCATGCTCACAAGGGGAACCTCATAAAACCAGTAATTTGCTCTCAGAGAGAGAACCATGCTCACAAGGGGAACCTCATAAAATCAGTAATTTCCTCTCAGAGAGAGCATCATTCTCACAAGGGGAACCTCATAAATCAGTAATTTGCTCTCAGAGAGAGCATCATGCTCACAAGGGGAACCTCATAAAATCCTCAGAGAGAGCATCATGCTCACAAGGGGAACCTCATAAAATCAGTAATTTGCTCTCAGAGAGAGCATCATGCTCACAAGGGGAACCTCATAAAATCAGTAATTTCCTCTCAGAGAGAGCATCATTCTCACAAGGGGAACCTCCTAAAATCAGTAATTTTGCTCTCAGAGAGAGCATCATGCTCACAAGGGGAACCTCATAAAATCAGTAATTTGCTCTCAGAGAGAGCATCATGCTCACAAGGGGAACCTCATAAAATCAGTAATTTGCTCTCAGAGAGAGCAAATAAAGAATTTGCTCTCAGAGAGAGCAAATTCTTTCTTTTATGAGATGCCCCAAATTGAAAAATAAAATCACCAATCAGGTAAGCAGATGCTACTTTATCAAAATTGTCTCCCTTTTAAAATGAGGGCTAAATCATATTGATGTATCCATAAATCTCCTCAAGGATTAGACTATTGTTCTTTTCTGTTCTGTCCGTTTTAGTTCTCGTAACAACGTTCCCCAAGTGGCTCAGCAGGCACGTAACCACAGTGGCACACACCTGGCGCCGAAGTCCGTCCATATTTTATTTCAGTTTAGTTCAGTTCAATTCTCCTAACGACGTTCCCCAAGTGGCTCAGCGGTACGTAACCATAGTTGCACACACTTGGCGCCGTGTGTCCGTCCAATCCATATTTTGTTCTTCTTTTTAGATATTTAGTACATTTTTTCTTTTTATTTTATTTTGGTTTATTTATTTTTCTGTATTTAGTGTGTGATTTTTTTAAACATTTATATATATAGTTCTTACTGTGCTCTGCAGAAGTGTGCATTTGGTATCAAATGCACAAGGGTGCCTGTAATGCTTTCCAGTCCTACTCTGAGAAAGATCCCACGATTTCGTCGAATCTGCTTGCTCACTTCCCTTTCATGCTTGTATTTGAGTCGCGGCAAAAAGAAAACGATTTTTAAGGTGAATGGACTCAATGCGTTCCAGTCCTACTCTGAGAAAGATCCGACAATTTCGTCGAATCTGCTTGCTCACTTCCCTTTCATGCTTGTATTTGAGTCGCGGCAAAAAGAAAACGATTTTTAAGGTGAATGGACTCACTTTTAGAGGAAGAAACTCTGTCATTTTTAGTTTGCCTCCCTCTCAATAGGATCAGCGCTTAAAGGGGAGCGAACTCTTTCCTTTAAGAGTAGATCCTTTTCGGAAGGGCTTCGTCGTCCAGGGGAACAAACAGGAAATAGCAAAAGTTGTCTTCTTCCTAAAAATGGCGGGAAAACATGGAGCTGTATCAATACACCTTAAGTGATGGTTCGGAGCTTTGGCACAATCGAATGCTTCCCTACTTGCTTCAGTAGCCTCTCTATTTTACGCGTAGCAAATTTAAAGTAGTGAACGCACAAGGTATTTTCACTTAAGAAATAAATGTCATTTTCCGATGTTCATGGAAGTATGAACACAATTAGTCATGTGCAAAATAAGTGACACTCGAAGGGCGTTCACGTTAACTTTGCACATCACCCTTTGCGTTCATACTACCATGAACTTTAGAAAAATATAATTTTGTCTCTTAAAGTTTCATTTGATTTTAGATAGAGGATCTTAAATGAGTGCTCATGTATTATTGAATTTATTAAACGAGTTGGGGAAAAAGATAAGATGCGAGGCTCTGCCGAGCATCTTATCGTTTTCACCAACGAGTTTAATAAATTCAATAATACAGGAGCACGAATGCAAGATTCTATTTATCATATGACACTAAAAGCGCATTTAATTAGCAAAATTTGCACTAAAACGTCACGATTTCGCCATTAGAAAACGCGACGTTTTTATGGACGTCAACGTATAACGTTACGACGTAATTTGCATATTTAATCCACTAGTGGATTATCGATTTTAATGCATGGCTTTATTACACTCTCGGATGCGACGTCATATGATAAAATTATTTTGAGCATCATTTTTTACTTTAAGAACGACATTTGTGAAATATACGACGAAAAACTGTCACTAACCAACAAGCAAGCCGCTTACATTAAACGGCCTTCACCATGACCTGACGTCAAATAGAAGCTACAATTTAGTCGATGGCGTCCTTTGTTTACATGTGACGTTGTGTCCCAACGACGTCGCGTGACCGACTGTTGTTCATGGAAGTATTCAAAACACTGTTTCTTTGACATACGTTCATCTAAGGAAAATCAGAGGGAATGTATATATAAGGCCGTATTGTTGTTGTTTAAATTCTCGTAGCGATAGTCGCCAAGAGGCTCGGCGGAACGAATCCCGTGGCTGGAACCCTGGCACCGAGTCTGTCCAAAAAAGGCCGAATTCGTTCATGGAAGAAACTGACGCATAGACTTATGGGTATTATAGTAAAGGGGGTGGCAAAACGCCCCTACCCCCACCCCCTTCAGAAAACTTCTTTGGCACGGCGCCGTGAGAAAATTTGTGATAAATCACGTTGTTAACACTCGGCGTGCACATTTCGCGCCTTGATGACGTCGAACGTAAACATTTAACTTCTGGCGACGTCCGCCTAAAAAGTGTCAATTTGAAAACGTCGCAATATCCATGCAGTTCGATTGTATATAATGTTAGAATCGAAATAATTTCTCTTTACCGGTCGCAGATTAACGCAGATACGAATATTAATTCACTACGGCCTGCGGCCGTCGTGCATTAAAAGCGAGCACTCGCTTGCAGGCGCTTTGAAAGAGCGGGAGCTCTTTGGTAGGAGATTGGTAAGACAAAAGTTTGCCTACAAAACACATTACTTTCAATGAAATTTCTTTCGTTACGACACGCTTCCACTTCCGTTTTATCCAAATTAGACTGGTTTGAATAGAAATCTACCAAATAATTATGAAATAGAGGTCGAAAAGTCTTCCCTGTCGCTAAGTTACGTAATGACGCCAAACGTTTCGTTTGAGAAAAACAAAATGGCGTCAACTTTAACCGCTTCTGTGGCGGTAGATCACTACATGGTCAGTACATAAAATGCAAGGAGCATGAGCATCGGGTGAAATTGTTAAAGGAAGTTAGAAAAGGACGTAGAGAAGAAATGTAAAGAATTACAGCCCATTTTCCGTGGGGAAACGCTACTAGGGGAAAGCTTTTGTCTGAAAATTTCTCATCAGTTTTTTTTCAGACGGAATTCGCTGCTGCTGAGTTGTATTAATTTATTGCAAATTTCTCACGACAAAAACACCACCTGTAGGACTAGCAATGCTGTACAAGAATTTATGTGTAAATTCTGCAATGAAAAAATAATACAATTCTATTTCTCTACTCTGTAACTCTTGAACTTCGGGGCTGATCTTCTCGTCGCATATTGCAATTTTCCGAGGGTGCGGCTCTTGAGTTACATCATTGGCAATCAGGATAATCAAGGGTCGATCTTATTTTCACGTGCATTTTATGCTCATCTCTTGTTTTGAATGTTATGAGCCCTTCCGGGTAAAATATATTTGACGCTATACACAAACAGTGGGTACCAGGATAAGTCCATGTAACTGCGTTGTCTGTCAGAGTAAGTGCAGTGCATTGTTTACGAGAGAGCCTGCACTGCTTAGACTAGTCAGAAAAAGTGTATTACGTACTGGAATTAGTAAGATGTTGCGTGTTTGACTTTCCATGCACTTACTGAGCAGACTGTGCATATGCGCAGTTCGCAAATGCTCATCTGAAGACTTTCTTCGCGTGGCGCAACACTAAATATTCCAGCCACATTCAATGATAACAGATTTATTTCTCATGCTCAGCTGACACACAACGCTGACACAACGTCGTGTCATTAACGTTGGTTAAACGTCACTATGCCGTTGAATTAACGTTGATATTGACGGTTACTTTTTACTTTACACAAAAGCTGATCATATGAGGCGCGAATTAGTACTCCGAAATAAAGAGGCTTATCGAAGATGTTTTGCCATAGTTTAATCGATGATCACAAAACATCGAATCACATTGAATCAACGTTGATTCGATGATGATTCAACTTTTTTTGTCTACTGGCATGATGAGACTGAAATGCAAACAGCGCAGATCCTGATACGACTGCTCTACTAGGCCTGCAATGTGTGTCTCAGTAGTAAGAACATCAGGATAGGCTATTACTGATCGCAAACTCTCAAAAGTACCTTTTGTATATGTTGAAATTCGGTCCTTTGTTGTCTACGGCCATAATACATTGAAAACATCGGTTTTCGTCCGATCACGGAAATTAAGCAACGTCAGGCCCGGCTAGTGCTTGGATGGGTGACCGCCTGAGAATACCGGGTGCTGCAGACTTTTGTCTGCTTTTCTTTATTTTCTATTTTTATTTCGTTTTTCTTTGATAGTTTTCTTCCCCCAATTTCACGATCACTGTATATGTATCTCAAAGCTGTGCGAAGGAAAATACTTTTCCGTCAACGTTAAAGACCGTTTACCGTCTGTTGTGCACTGTCCATGCGCCCTTTGCTTTGGAGCATGCTGAAAAGTAGTGCATGTTGTTCGCGGTTTTCTGTATACTATTTACTGTCCAGTGAAGTGTCTACTGACTGTCTACTGTGTCTTGGATACTGTTTACTGCGGCCTGTCTGCTACAACATGGATGTGGTGCAAGCACAGGGGCATGGGTACAAGGTCGCAACATGTGCGCCTGTTTCAGCCCATCTGGACTCTAAAATGATGTACCTTCAACCAAAGTGGAGTCGCACAAACAGATGAAACCAACATAAGCATCATAGTAACCTGCACTTTATGGGAGATGAACCCTGGTGGCCCGTAAGAATAATACAGGATTGCAAAAATTCCTATATAGCACATACCTATATTTGGACAGTTACACCCACACGCAGGCACATCTAATTTTCTGTACATTTAAGTTCTGCAATAGTTAAAACAAATGAAAACAAACAACAAGTAAATTAAAAAGGCAGTTCTGACATTTTTCTTGTCAATTTTAGTTTTGTATGATAGAAATGCAGAATTTATCAATTTTGGCAATATGCACAAATTCTGGCATTATTTCTTTTCCCTATAGAATTGCTTCTTTCGTCTTAAGATCGATGTTTATGAAACGTGGACCTAGAATAAATTAGTTATGACCGTGGGCAGACTTCCAATATCATTATTTTGAACCACGACGCGAGAAAACAAACAAAGTGGTCGTGCGCCCAGCGCAGACTCAGATAAGCCCAGGCATCCACCCAGTCTGATCAGAGTCTTTGCTGTCCACATGAAGGTAGCGATAGCTACCGTTAAAGCGCTTAGAAAAGACTGTGATCATACTAGGCGGATGCCCAGGCTGATCTGAGTCTGCGATGGGCGCACTTCCACTTTGTTGCTTTCTCGTGTCGCGGCTCATTGTTTTCTGATTCAGACAAACGGATACCTAATTGGAAGCTCAAGGAGACGGATCAGATATTCACATTGATACATACTACCCAGCATGCACACAACGTTATAATGACATCGCATTGACGTCGACGCAAACATTACATTTCATCGACGTCATTCTGACGTCATGTGCCCGCTGGGAAATACTTTACTGCCCAGCAGGCACATGACGTCGAAATGTCGTCGTATTGACGTCGATGCGGCATGGTGGCGTCGCATCTACCCATTTTGACATCATTACGACGTCATGTGCCTGCTGGGTGTCTTGCAATGTTGTTCAAACAATTTCCATCGTTTTAATTTACTCTCTCTATTGGGACACCTTTAAATTACCAGATTATTCTAAAATTTAAACAAATGCTAAAAGTAGCTGACAGTGTGTCAAAAATACTGATAGGATATGACGCATTGCACATCTTGATCTGATTCTAAAGTGATTTCTCAGATACATTTATCCCAAAATTTAGGATCACTGCGGTTATTTTTATTATTTTTTTTTGTTAATCTTGCAGCTCTTGGATTACATCATTGATAATCAAGGGTCGGTTATATTTGCACGTGCATTTTATGTTCATCTCTTTAAACGATATGAGCCTTGTCCGGGCAAAATATGTTTGACACTATACGCAAACAGTGGGTACCAAGATAAGTCTATGCAACTGCCTAGTCTGTCAGAGTTAGTGCAGTTCACCGTTTGATTTCCAGAAGGCATACTTATTGCGCCTAACCTGTTCTGATTGTGCTAGTGCACAGACTAGTCTGGACATAGGTGTTTTGCATACACCACAAGGCTGACTTTATCACGACACGACTAAAATGGCCTGCGCAAGGAAAAAATGTGCTTCAACCCATAATATTTTCAGCGAAATATGTATGTATACGCAACCAGGAGGTACCAAGATATATCTACGCTCATGCGTAGTCTACCCTGCTCTGATTGCGCATGCGTCTAGTCAAGACACGCGCGTTTTGCTTATGAAATAAGACTGGTTTTATCATGACACGAGGTATGCGCAAGGAAAAATGTATTTCACCCCATCTTGGGAAAAGCGAATGCAGTCCCATTAGTGTCTTTTCTTTTCGCACTCTTTACGGCGCCACAGTGTATGATGCTCAAGATTGCTTATACATGTTGTGAACGCATACATGTTACCACAGACTGGGCTGATTCTTCTCGTCGCATGTGGCACTTTTCCGAGGGTGCGGCTCTTGGGTTACATCATTGGCAATCAGGATAATCAAGTGTCGATCTTATTTTCACGTGCATTTTATGCTCATCTCTTGTTTTGAATGTTATTAGCCCTGTCCGGGTAAAATATGTTTGACGCTATACACAAACAGTGGGTACCAGGATAAGTCCATGTAACTGCGTTGTCTGTCAGAGTAAGTGCAGTGCATCGTTTACGAGAGAGCCTGCACTGCTTAGACTAGTCAGAATAAAGTTTCCTTTTAAAAAGGAAAGGCTTGCGAGTTTTTACATTTTGTTTACATTACAGTATGTTGATACTAACAGAATGGGAATTATAAGAACTAGCGTTTGAGGACCGAAGAAAATGAATTCAGCCTAATTATGAAGTAGTTGTTGTTCATTTCTCGTTATAATTTATTTCTTAACTAAATCCCCTCTCAGGCCAGCGATGCCGCAGTGCATGGGCAACTTTTTTCCTCAGACCCGTATAATCTACCTGTAAACGACGATATCGCGTGAGCTTAAATAGCATTAAATCATATAGGACATTTACAGTTTTTCTCTGTTTTTGTCTTCCTCGAATAAAAAATGAAAACTGTTGTGTTAGGTCAATATAGTGCACTTTTTTAGCTGCACATAGATATTTTTTTCAAACTTTTAAATTTACATTAATGCGGTCCTTTTTGCTCTGAGTAATATGGCCATCATTTCCTAATAGTATATAGGGAAAATAAAGAAAATGAACAAAAAGTTACTCAGTTATCTACGTTTTTCTTAAAGCACGGATCTAAAGTAAAAAAAAGTTGTGTTATCCTAGTATTCTACACTATCTTACAAATCTTTTGATACATTTTGTAACAAAAACAAAGAAATATTTATGCGGTCATTTTTTACAAACTTAATACTACCCTACATCCAAAAACTGAATTTTCAGTTCCGTGCGTGACTACATCGAGGTGAGGAGAATTGTTTGCGACGGATTGGATTCCAGTTGCATACAAAGGTTCTTGCATGACAAGAAATTCCTGTACAACCAAAATGACGTTATTATCACTGACAAACTGCTTCCCAGCCAATTCTTGAAAAAAGGTTGAAGTGATCAACAGAAATGCTGCACAGGCAAATGACATCTCCAAGAAGCAAGATCTTGATCCAGTGTTATGAAGAATCATGCATAATATTTGGGTTTGGGTGGGAGGGTGTGTGACCCCTTAAGGAGCTTGTGGTCGATGAAATTTCAACTAAACTGCACCTTCCCTTCTTCGAAGGTAAGTCTTGTTAAATTTTCCAATTACATCTCCCACATAGCACAATGAATATGCGTCATTTATACACCGGCTTAACAATTGTACATGTATAAACACGGTCAGTTGTGCACGTTAGCCACACACACACAGATAGATCGTATACTTTATTTGGTAAGATGTGATGAGTGATGAGGAAAAAAATCAGTAGCGCCTGCTTGCTGAATTTAAACAATAAATTTTGACTTTGATTTTTTCTGCTTTGACAGGTTTACAGATATATAAATCGGCCCACGCTTCAGCACAATCTGATAAATTTATCCTCAGTTAGCATGATATATTTTTGGATCTGCCGAAAAAGAAAGACCCTGGTCAGTCTGCACAGATGCTTTAGCTCGAATGTGGTGACTGCTCTAAGTAAATACATTACTCAATACTCTAAGGCCCTTTTTTCGCCCAACGCCGCTGCAAAATAAAGATAGCAAGCTTTTTGGGAAAAGCGTATACTTGTATTCTGAGAGTCGTGGATACGGAAAGTGCCGACTGTTGGCGACAATGCGACCAAAAATAGAATAAAATTCCATCATTATTTTTAGCAGATGCGGTAAACCTGATATGGATATAGATAGACAAAATCGGACGAGTTCTCTGATTATTGCGATAAAACGCTCGTATAAGTGAAGGAAAACATGAACAAATCCAGTCTCAAACCGGAACTATGGGCCGCAAGCCAAAAAGTGTATTACGTACTGGAATTAGTAAGATGTTGCGTGTTTGACTTTCCATGCACTTACTGAGCAGACTGTGCATATGCTCATCTAAAGACTTTCTTCGCGTAGCGCAACACTAAATATTCCAGCCACATTCAATGATAACAGATTTATTCCTCGTGCTCAGCTGACACACAACGCTGACACAACGTCGTGTCATTAACGTTGGTTAAACGTCACTATGCCGTTGAATTAACGTTGATATTGACGGTTACTTTTTACTTTAGACAAAAGCTGATCATATGAGGCGCGAATTAGTACTCCGAAATAAAGAGGCTTATCGAAGATGTTTTGCCATAATTTAATCGATGATCACAAAACATCGAATCACATTGAATCAACGTTGATTCGATGATGATTCAACTTTTTTGTCTGCTGGCATGATGAGACTGAAATGCAAACAGCGCATATCCTGATACGACTGCTCTACTAGGCCTGCAATGTGTGTCCCAGTAGTAAGAACTGCAGGATAGGCTATTACTGATCGCAAACTCTCAAAAGTACACTTTGTAAATGTTGAAAATCGGTACTTTGTTGTCTACGGCCATAATACATTGAAAACATCGGTTCTCGTTCGATCACGGAAATTAAGCAACGTCGGGCCCGGTTAGTACTTGGATGGGTGACCGCCTGGGAATACCGGGTGCTGCAGACTTTTGTCTGCTTTTCTTTATTTTCTATTATTATTTCTTTTTTCTTTGATAGTTTTCTTCCCCCAATTTCACGATCACTGTATATGTATCTCAAAGCTGTGCGAAGGAAAATACTTTTCCCTCAACGTTATAGACCGTTTACCGTCTGCTGTGCACTGTCCACTCGCCCTTCGCTTTGGAGCATGCTGAAAAGTAGTGCATGTTGTTCGCGGTTTTCTGTATACTATTTACTGTCCAGTGAAGTGTCTACTGTCTGTCTACTGCGTCCTGGATACGATTTACTGCGGCCTGTCTGCTAGAACATGGATGTGGTGCAAGCACAGGGGCATGGGTACAAGGTCGCAGCATGTGCGCCTGTTTCAGCGCATCTGGACTCTAAAATGATGTACCTTCAACCAAAGTGGAGTCGCACAAACAGATGAAACCAACATAAGCATCATAGTAACCTGCACTTTATGGGAGATGAACCCTGGTAGCCCGTAAGAATAATAAAGGATTGCAAAAATTCCTATGTAGCACATACCTATATTTGGGCAGTAAAACCCACACGCAGGCACATCTAATTTTCTGTACATTTAAGTTCTGCAATAGTTAAAACAAATGAAAACAAACAACAAGTAAATTAAAAAGGCAGTTCTGACATTTTTCTTGTCAATTTTAGTTTTGTATGATAGAAATGCAGAATTTATCAAATTTGGCAATATGCACAAATTCTGGCATTATTTCTTTTCCCTAGAGAATTGCTTCTTTCGTCTGAAGATCGATGTTAATGAAACGTGGACCTAGAATAAATTAGTTATGACTGTGGGCAGACTTCCAATATCATTATTTGAACCACGACGCGAGAAAACCAACAAAGTGGTTGTGCGCCCAGCGCAGACTCAGATAAGCCCGGGCATCCACCCAGTCTGATCAGAGTCTTTGCTGTCCACATGAAGGTAGCGCGCAACTTTAGACACTTAGCTACCGTTAAAGCGCTTAGAAAAGACTATGATCATACTAGGCGGATGCCCAGGCTGATTTGAGTCTGCGATGGGCGCACTTCCACTTTGTTGCTTTCTCGTGTCGCGGCTCATTTTTTTCTGATTCAGATAAACGGATACCTAATTGGAAGCTCAAGGAGACGGATCAGATCTTCACATTGATACATACTACCCAGCAGGCACACAACGTTATAATGACGTCGCATTGACGTCGACGCAAACATTACATTTCATCGACGTCATTCTGACGTCATGTGCCCGCTGGGAAATACTTTACTGCCCAGCAGGCACATGACGTCGAAATGACGTCTTATTGAAGTCGATGCGGCATGGTGGTGTCGCATCGACCCCATTTTGACATCATTACGACGTCATGTGCCTGCTGGGTGTCTCGCAATGCTTTCCAAACAATTTCCATCGTTTTAATTTCCTCTCTCTATTGGGACACCTTTAAATTACCAGATTATTTTAAAATTTAAACAAATGCTAAAAGTGGCTGACAGTGTGTCAAAAATACTGATAGGATATGACGCATTGCACATCTTGATCTGATTCTAAAGTGATTTCTCAGATACATCTATCCCAAAATTTAGGATCCCTGTGGTTATTTTTATTTAGTTTTTTTGTTTATCTTGCAGCTCTTGGATTACATCATTGATAATCAAGGGTCGGTTATATTTGCACGTGCATTTTATGCGCATCTCTTTAAACGATATGTGCCTTGTCCGGGCAAAATGTTTGACACTATACGCAAACAGTGGGTACCAAGATAAGTCTATGCAACTGCCTAGTCTGTCAGAGTTAGTGCAGTTCACCGTTTGATTTCCAGAAGGCATACTTATTGCGCCTTACCTGTTCTGATTGTGCTAGTGCACAGACTAGTCTGGACATAGGTGTTTTGCATACACCACAAGGCTGACTTTATCACGACACGACTCAAATGGCCTTCGCAAGGAAAAATTGTCCTACAACCCATAATATTTTCAGAGAAATATGTATGTATACGCAACCAGGAGGTGCCAAGATATGTCTACGCTCATGCGTAGTCTACCCTGCTCTGATTGCGCATGCGTCTAGTCAAGACACGCGCGTTATGCTTATGAAATAAGACTGGTTTGATCATGACACGAGGTATGCGCAAGGAAAAGTGTATTTCACCCCCATCTTGGGAAAAGCGAATGCAGTCCCATTAGTGTCTTTTCTTTTCGGACTCTTAACGGCGCCACAGTGTATGATGCTCAAGATTGCTTATACATGTTGTGAACGCATACATGTTATCACAGACTGGGCTGATTCTTCTCGTCGCATGTGGCAATTTTCCGAGGGTGCGGCTCTTGGGTTACATCATTGGCAATCAGGATAATCAAGTGTCGATCTTATTTTCACGTGCATTTTATGCTCATCTCTTGTTTTGAATGTTATTAGCCCTGTCCGGGTAAAATATGTTTGACACTATACACAAACAGTGGGTACCAGGATAAGTCCATGTAACTGCGTTGTCTGTCAGAGTAAGTGCAGTGCATCGTTTACGAGAGAGCCTGCACTGCTTAGACTAGTCAGAAAAAGTGTATTACGTACTGGAATTAGTAAGATGTTGCGTGTTTGACTTTCCATGCACTTACTGAGCAGAGTGTGCATATGCTCAGTTCGCAAATGCTCATCTGAAGACTTTCTTCGCGTGGCGCAACACTAAATATTCCAGCCACATTCAATGATAACAGACTTATTCCTCATGCTCAGCTGACACACAACGCTGACACAACGTCGTGGCATTAACGTTGGTTAAACGTCACTATGCCGTTGATTTAACGTTGATATTGACGGTTACTTTTTACTTTAGACAAAGCTGATCATATGAGGCGCGAATTAGTACTCCGAAATAAAGAGGCTTACCGAAGATGTTTTGCAATAGTTTAATCGATGATCACAAAACATCGACTCACATTGAATCAACTTTAATTCGATGATGATTCAATTTTTTGTCTGCTGGCATGATGAGACTGAAATGCAAACAGCGCAGATCCTGATACGACTGCTCTACTAGGCCTGCAATGTGTGTCCCAGTAGTAAGAACTGCAGGATGGGCTGTTACTGATCGCAAACTCTCAAAAGTACACTTTGTAAATGTTGAAAATCGGTACTTTGTTGTCTACGGCCATAATACAATGAAAACATCGGTTCTCGTCCAATCACTCAAATTAAGCAACGTCGGGCCCGGTTAGTACATGGATGGGTGACCGCCTTGGAATACCGGGTGCTGCAGACTTTTGTCTGCTTTTTTTTATTTTCTACTTTTATTTATTTTTTCTTCGATAGTTTCTTCCCCCCCCCCCCCCCCCCCCCGGCCGGGCCGGGTAGCGCAATCGGTAGGGCACCTGACTCGTAAGTCAGAGGTCCTGGGTTCGAATCCCGGTCTGGCCACATACTTTCGTTTCTCCTTCCGCTGATTCAAGAAGGGCAGTTGTCAGTTGCTGGCGAAAGTATGTGCACTTAGTACTGGTTAACCGCTTAGGAGGTCTAAGCCTGCCCAGGAATAGTGTGGTTAGGTTAACTGACCGTCCCGACATGACCTTAGTTGTTTACAGTGGACGTTAAGCTTCAAATCATCCATTCATCATCCAGTTTCTTCCCCCAATTTCACGATCACTGTATATGTATCTCAAAGCTGTGCGAAGGAAAATACTTTTCCCTCAACGTTATAGACCGTTTACCGTCTGCTGTGCACTGTCCACTCGCCCTTCGCTTTGGAGCATGCTGAAAAGTAGTGCATGTTGTTCGCGGTTTTCTGTATACTATTTACTGTCCAGTGAAGTGTCTACTGTCTGTCTACTGCGTCCTGGATACGATTTACTGCGGCCTGTCTGCTAGAACATGGATGTGGTGCAAGCACAGGGGCATGGGTACAAGGTCGCAGCATGTGCGCCTGTTTCAGCGCATCTGGACTCTAAAATGATGTACCTTCAACCAAAGTGGAGTCGCACAAACAGATGAAACCAACATAAGCATCATAGTAACCTGCACTTTATGGGAGATGAACCCTGGTAGCCCGTAAGAATAATAAAGGATTGCAAAAATTCCTATGTAGCACATACCTATATTTGGGCAGTAAAACCCAGAATGCAGAATTTATCAAATTTGGCAATATGCACAAATTCTGGCATTATTTCTTTTCCCTATAGAATTGCTTCTTTCGTCTGAAGATCGATGTTAATGAAACGTGGACCTAGAATAAATTAGTTATGACTGTGGGCAGACTTCCAATATCATTATTTTGAACCACGACGCGAGAAAACCAACAAAGTGGTTGTGCGCACAGCGCAGCCTCAGATAAGCCCCGACATCCACCCAGTCTGATCAGAGTCTTTGCTGTCCACATGAAGGTAGCTTAGACCCTTAGCTACCGTTAGAAAAGACTGTGATCATACTAGGCGGATGCCCAGGCTGATCTGAGTCTGCGATGGGCGCACTACCACTTTGTTGCTTTCTCGTGTCGCGGCTCATTTTTGGCTTGCGGTTTCGCAAGCCTATGTATTCAGACAGGTTATGATTTCCTGTCACGCGCACTCAAGCGCAAGATGCTGATTTGTTCCCAGCTTTGAGAATGATTCATGATTACAAGTGGAGAACCAATATATGGAGAGCATCTACGGGGCGCAACTTCGTTTGACTGCTTCTTTTACCTAAGCACCGTAAAATAAAGTTTCCTTTTAACAGGAAAGGCTTGCCAAGTTAGCATTTTGTTTCCGAAATACATGTAGTTCAATGTTTATGGTATTTTGCGGTTTATGGTTTGTGGTCTTGGGAGATGTCTCTTACTTGGAGACACTTTCTTCATTTAAAAACGTCCACAACTGTAGTAAACAATGAAGTTGTGTTACATTATGGCCATTCTGATAATCAAATGATAACCTTCAGTGAAAAGGTTAATTTTTGCATTACTGCTAATGATAAATATTTAAAAAAAAAGCATTTAAAAATAAGGATTTATCGTATTCTGTTATGTGTTATTACAAGAAATTTTAGGACATTAGAAGATTTACTGGCAGTTTCGTGTTTTTTTTTTGTGTGAAACTAAGCAGAACTGTTTTTGCACTTTGGAGCAAATGGATTACACATAACTGGTGAAGTGTAATGAAAATAGTCCAAAGGGTATTCAAGTTACAGAGTGGACAAGAAAATGCTAATGGAAATACTAACGTACGGACAGAGACAAGTGGACGGGAATTTGATTGCTATATTCCCTAAACCTTTCGGTCAGGGACAAAGTTATGTTTATTTTCAGATCGTCATGTCTTGATGTTGAGAAAAATACATCTCACATTGAGACAGTGTTTTTACAAGTACTTTACATGTAAGATGATGTATGGTTATTGACTCCTGGAGGAAATAATAAAGTAGTTCGTCCTGCTAGCCTCATGTGTGACAGATTGGTAGGGTAAAAATCTTACTGTTCGCAACAATGGTTTTTATCACAAGGGGAAACAAATTTTGTGACTGTTTGCCTCCTTGTTTCTGTTGGAGCAGATTTAAAAGCTGGCCACCACTGAGAGGAGGTTATTATAAAAATGATAGTTCCTTCCCGAACAATTGCCATAGGTTGTCTGTAGTGAGTGAGTGAGTGAACATCTCACCAACAACTAGGTCCTACAGAATGGGACCTCGGTTTTAAGTCTCATCCGAAAGACCGGAGAAGGGGGAATCGATCTTGCAATCCCTGGATTGGTAGTCCAGCGCGTTATCCACTACACTACCACCGCTCCTAGATCGTCTGCAAATAGACAGCTTATTATTTTTCGTATTTTGTCATCATTGAGTTCAGTTATAAGTACTGGTTAAGCCTGTGGTATGTTGTTGTTGTCGTGTTATTGTTTTATATCCACAGTAAACAGCTACATGTATGATCATGTCAGGACGGTCTGTTAACCTAACCACACTATTTCAAGGAAGGCTTAGCCATCCTAAGCGGTTAACCAGTACTAAGTGCACTTACTTTCGCCAATAACTGACAACTGCCCTCCTTGAATCAACGGAAGGGGACATGAAAGTAAGTGGCCGGACCGTGTATCTAACCCGGGACGTCTGGTTTTTAAGGCAGAAATAAATAGTATCTAACGACTGCACTATGCGACCCGGCAAGTCTGTGGTATACAGTAAAACTGGTAACTGGTAATGACTACAAGTCAATGAAGGAATTAGTGTATTTTTATTGCTTCCAAAGGATGTTTGTTTTCAGAATTACTTGCGTGTTGTCCTTGGTCATCATATATTTGGTCATTATATAGGGATTTAATGCAAAAAAATTAAAGAATTCTTCTAATAGTTTTATTAAAAAGGAGGGTAACTGTTAAAATTGCATAAGCCTAGAAAAGGATGATTTGATGGCAATTGTAAGACACTGATAATTTTTACATATAACACATGTTGTTTCCTGAATTGAATTTTTTCAATGCGGAACTTTCATGAAACTGAATTTCAATGGATGTTTATGAAAAATAAGAAACAGTACCGAGTAAATACCATCAAACACCTTGTCTGTAAAACCAGTAAATGCTTTTAAATAAAACTGTTGGCACAGGTGTTCCAACCAGCAGTCTAATTAGGATCTACACTCTACACTGTTTATGCAGGCATAGCAACTATTGTTGAAATATTTTAGTCCGGGTTTAACAAAGTCCAGAGTCCAAAATCCAGGTTTTACCTAGTCCAAAGTCCAGAGTCCAGGTTTTACACAGTCCGAAGCCTAGAGTCCAAGTCCAGTCCACGTTTTACATAATGCCCGCTAATTGCGCATGTCGTTATTTGACAGTGAACAATTATCAAGAAACATCCAAATACACCGGATTAATATAAAAATAAGAATAACTTGGTTTTAAGCAAGGCAAGAAATGCTAGACATGTTCGATTATTTGGTGTGCCTGATTGTGGCGTGTCGTTATTTAACGGTGCTTAGGTACAAAATTGCTACCAGCGAAAGAAACAGTCAAACGAAGTTGCGCCCCGTAGACGATGTCCATATACTGGTTCTCCACTTGCAGTTATAGACCATTCTCGAAGCTGGGAACAAAAAACGTCTTCCGCTTGAGTGCGCATGGCAGGATGTCCTATTCCATCTGAATACATAGGCTCGCCCGCCGAAGCGGGCAAGCCAATAACGACACGCCACAATCTGGCACACCAAATAATCGAACATGTCTAGCGCGCATCTTTTGCCTTACTAAAAACATGAGTTATTATTATTTTTTATTTATTTATCCGGTGTATTTGAATGTGTCTTCGTTGTCCACTGTGAAATAAGGTCAAATAACGATATGCGAAATTCGCGGGCATTATGTAAAATACGGACTGGACTTGGACTCTGGACTTTGGACTCTGGACTGAACAGAACAGAACTTTATTATCACTTCGGACTGTGTTAAACCTGGACTTCAGACGTTGTAAAACCTGGCACCGTAAAACACCGTAAAATATTTCCACAATAGTTATTATGCCTGTACAAACAGTGTAGAGTGTAGGTCCAAGCTAGACTACTGGTTGAAACAGTCTAATCAGGGTCTGTTCCAACAGTCTTATTTTATTTTAAGTTATTTAAAGGCAGAGGCTATTGACAGTCAACTGTAAATAGCCAAAAATCGTTAAAATGGTTATTTACAGTTAACTGTCAGTAGCCAAAAAACGTAAAATTGGCTATTTACAGTTGACTGTAGATAGCCAAATATCGTTTAAATGGCTATTTACAGTTGACTGCATAGAAGGCTTTCTACAATTTAAAGTTAAAAGTTATGGATATTTGTAGTCAATTTATCATTTCAGCAAGTTTCGCTAGGACAAAGTTTCAGGTTCAGTTTTATATAATCTTTTTGCTGCAAAGTCTTATGAAATAATGTTCAGTCGTGTTGGCCGAGGGGCTAATGCTCTTGACACGTAATTCCGAGGATCGGCTAGGTTCGTTGTTTCCATTGATCTCTAGTCTCTGGATTTTTTTACCCTTTTCGTTATCTATTACATGACTGAAATACTGTAGAAAGGCATGTGTGACTTTAAATTATCTATCAGCTCTACTATATGAGGTAATGTAAAGTGTGTGAAAAATCATCAAAATCATTCGAGAAATAAGCAACAACCACATAAATGTTTCACCTTTTTGAATGCATTACTTTCTGGAAGAAACAAACTCGTGGCCCGACTGGGACTCAACCCGAAGACCTCAAGCGTACCGTATCACATGCTCATAAATGAAACTATTTGTAAACGGCTTTGGCATCACACCTTCATCTGGCACCTGCATCTCTAAACATCTTACCAACTAAACTGGAACTTGAATGTATTTTCTGTTGGAAATTAGAATCTAGAAGAGTTCCTTCAAGAGCAGAGAACACATTCGAAAAAAGGAACATGGGACATAAGGTTATAGGCAGATTCGGAAAATTTGTATTTCGTAAAACAAATCATACACTAACTTACAAATTTCTGTGTTCTACGCAGACTTTGTTCTTCCACTGTAAAGAAATCAAATTTCATCAAGCGACACAATTTTCCATTTTTTGTAATGACTGTGTGATTCTTTATCTATCGTCCGTCTTAACATTAAATTAAGGCGGGTGGGCTTCAATGAAGGACTTTGAGGAAACTTAACTGTAAATAGCCATATTAACGTTTATTGGCTATTGACAGTCAACTGTAAATAGCCATTTTAACGTTTATTGGCTATTTACAGTTAACTGTAAATAGCCACTCCGTTATTTAAAAGCATTTACTAGTTTTACAGACAAGGTGTTTGATCGTATTTACTAGATACTATTTCTTTTGTTTTTCATAAACGTACATTGAAAATCAATTTCTTATTTTTTCATAAACGTACATTGTAATTCAGTTTCATGAAAGTGTCTTATTGAAAAAAATCAGTTCAGGAAACACAACATGTGTGGGAAAATATCAGTATCTCACAATTGCCATCAAATCGTCCTTTTCTAGGCCTATGGAGTTTTAATAGTTACCTTCCTTTCTGAATAAAACATACTAAAATTTAGAGGAACCGGGCCGCGTAGCGCATTTGGTAGTGCGTTTTGACTCAAGAGCCAGAAGTCCCGGGTTCGTTACTCTGTCCGGCCACATACTTTCGTTTCTCCTTCCCCTGTATCAAGAAGGGCAGTTGTCAGTTACTGGTGAAAGTATGACAATGTGCACATAGTACCGGTTATCGCTTAGAAGGTCTAAGCCAGCCCAGGAATAGTGAGGTTAGGGTAATAGACCGTCCCGACATTACCATAGCTTTTTATCGTGGATGTAAAACAATAAAATAACAACAAAACAACAACTACTAACATATAGAAGACTTCTTTTTTCTTTTGCATTAAATCCCTAATGACAAAATTTGTGATGACCAAGGACAGCACGCAAGATTCTGAAAATAAACATCCTTTGGAAGCAACAAAAATACACTAATTCCTTCATTGACTTGTAATCATTACCAATTACCAGTTATACTCTATACCACAGGCTTGCTGGGTCGCATAGTGCAGTCGGTGGCGCGTCAGACTAAAAAAAAACAGAGGTCCCGGGTTCGATATACGGTCCGGCCACTTACTCTCGTTTCCGCTTCCACTGAGTCAAGAAGGGCAGTTGTCAGTTACTGGCGAAAGTAAGTGCACTCAGTACTAGTTGACCGCTTAGGATGGCTAAGCCTGCCCAGGAATAACCGACCGTCCTGACATGACCATACATGCAGCTGTTTACCATGGATGTAAAACAATGACACAACAACAACAACAACATACCACAGGCTTTACCAGTACTTATAACTGAACTCAGTGATGACAAAATACCCAAAGGAATAAGCTAAATATTTGCAGACTATCTATGGCAACTGTTTGGGAAGGAACTATCATTTTCATTATAACCTCCTCTGAGAGTCTCAGTGGTAGTCAGCTTTTAAATGTGCTCCAACAGAAACAAGGAGGAAAACAGTCACAAAAGTTTAATCCCCCTTGTAATAATAGCCATTGTTACGAACAGTAAGAGTTTTGTTCCTACCAATCTGTCACAAATGAGGCTGGTAGGAAGAACTACTTCCACTATTTCCTTCTCATATCAGAAATCAAGAACCATATAGCATCTTACATGTAAGAGACTTGTAATAGTACTTTCCCAATGTAAGATGTATTTTTTCAACATCAAGACACATTATGACGATCTAAAAATAAACATAACTTTGTCCTAACCGAACAGTTCAGGGAACATAGCAATCAAATTCCCGTCCTTCTGTCTCTGTCCGTATATAAGCCGCGACACGAGAAAACCAACAATGTGGTTGTGCGCCCAAGGTAGACTCAGATCAGACTGAGAATCCACCCAGTTTACTCATTCTCTTCTTTATGTGCTCAAGGGGTAGCTTAGGGTCTAAGCTACCTCCATGCGGTCAGCGAAGGCGCTGATCAGACTGGGCGCATGCCCAGGCTGATCTGAGTCTGCGCTGGGCGCACAACCACATTGTTGGTTTTGTCGTGTCGCGGCTCATATTAGTATGTTCTGTAACTTGAATACCCTTTGAACTATTTTCATTTTACACTTCACCAGTTATGCGTAGTCCATTTGCTCCAAAGTACATACAAAGTTCTGCTTAGTTTCACAAAATAAATAAATAAATAAACAAATAAACGAAGTAACTCCCAGTAAATCTTCTAAGGTCCTAAAATTTCTTATATAACAATACATAACAGTTTACGAAAATCCTTATTATTAAATGCTTTTATGAAATATTTTTCATTAGCAGTAATACAAAAAATGACCTTTTTACTGAAGGTTATCATATGATTGTCAGAACAGCCAAATGCAGCGTAACCTCATTGTTTACTACAGTTGTGGACGTTTTTAAACGAAGAAAGTGTCTCCAATTAGATACCATCTCAAGACTACAAACCATAAACCACAAAATACCACAAACATTGAACTACATGTATTTCAGAAACAAAGCCCTAACTTGACAGGCCTTTCCTTTTAAAAGGAAACTTTATTTTAAACAGTTGAAATGTTACAGAGAGTAAACAGGATACTTATGCGAGGGCAGGTAATTCAGTAAGTAAGCTAGAGTTGTGGTTCTTGCTCAGGATACATTGCCTAATTATTATACACATTCCTACAAAGTTTCATTCTAATATTTCAAAAGGTTAAGGAGATATTAAGTGAATGAGAAACGCCTAAAATATACTAATCGAAGGGAGGTTACTCCAAAATTAAGAAAGGGGGAGCAACCATTCTTATATGTGACACACTACTATCTTATGACCATGTACATTGTTATAAAGTTTCATCATGATATTCCAAAAGGTTACCGAGTTAAGGTACGCACAAGGTAAGTATACACAAAAATAGCCTACAAGAAATAATGAAAGGAATGTAACTCTAAAACGAATAAAGGGAGAGCAACCATTGTTGTTTGCGACACATCGTTGGGACTCCATACACTTTGCTATGAAGTTTCATGAAGATATCCCAAACGGTTATCTAGTTATGGCGCGCACAAGACTTGCAGGGGAAAAATTAATCAAAGGGGCATAACTTGGAAATTAAGGAAGGGTGAGCAACCATTTTTGTATGTGACACGTTCCCCCAACCTAATACACATTCCTACCATATATCATGAATATATCCTAAACGGTTACTGAGTTATGGCCCGCACAAGAATGTTTACGGACAGACGGACGGACGGACGGACAGCGCCACGACATAATACGTCCGTTTTTTCAAAACCGGCGTATAAAAACAGGAAGTCATAAAAATGTCTTCCTTGATAAAATGGCGGAAAAATATGGCTGTATGCACAAATACTTTAAAATTGACTGGTTACACATTCATATTATTGTTTCCTTAATAGATAATCCCCTGTGAAAAGGAAGGCAACCACTTCTAGGCCATGCCGAGTGATTGCATCAAAACTGAGTTTTGATGCAATCACTCATCAAAACTGAGTTTTGATGCAATCACTCGGCATGGCCTAGAAGTGGTTGCCTCCCTTTTGAAAACACGTCCGTCTTTACAGAGGCAGACAACTTTGTTGACATAGAGGATCTTACATGAGTGCTCTTGTATTATTGAATTTATTAAACGAGCTAGGGAAAAATATAAGATGCGAGGCTCTGCCGAGCATCTTATCGTTTTCATGAGCACGAATGCAAGATTCTGTTTATCATATGACACTAAAATCGCGTTTTATTAGCAAATTTTGCACTAAAACGTCATGATTTCACCTTAAGAAAACGCGACGTTTTATGGACGCCAAAGCATAACGTTACGACGCAATTTGCATATTTAATCCACTAGCAGTTGGAACGCAGCTCCAAGGAGTAGGGATATAATCAAACACATAGCAACGGAATTTTGTTCGAAATTGTCGCCATCAAAATGGCTATCGACGAACCTCATAGTACTTTAACGCCACCATACAGATTAATCAAATCGCCCCACCGGCTGAAATTTTAAGAGCACTTTTCTGACTTCCATTATTGAAATTTTCTGTTAAAATAATTCCAGGACATCCTTTCCCGCCTGTGTAATTATTGACGAAACAGTGCCCTTTACGTCAGCGTCAAACAGGTGAACAAAAATTACGATTTACAGCTTATTCGACTTTCTCCAAAACGCAGACCTATGCCATGATAAATATTGATATATATTCTACTATTATGTGAAATTTCAGAAAATTTGGTTTTGGAACATTTTAAAATTGCAAAATAACATATGACCACCCGGTTTGAAAACAAACCGAAAAATTAAATGGCGTCGAAAGCCTTAAGCGCTAAGTTTTCACTGCCAAATTTACAAACTCACAATTCGGCCTGTCCGTAGAAACGTAACACCTCTCACTGATTAATCTTCAACCAAGACCGAATAAAACAGTCAAGCAAATACATTTTATTCATATTTTATTGTCAGATACAATAATGTCAACTCTCACCTCTATCGTAAACACAAGCTTATGACGTGATTTTGAATCGATTAGAAGTTTGTATAATCACGGCTTAAAAGACGGACTTAATCAGCAATTGATGTTCATTTAGGTACAGTTCATGCTATCGTCCAGGATTAGCCTGTCCCTCATAATTGAACGGTAATTAAACGGTTATTTCTTTTTTTAATTAGCAGATCACGCGCTTGATTTCAAAAGTCAAATAAACGGTTGTATGTGAGTAACCTGGGAGGAATGAGGAATGCCCCCCCCCCCCCCTCTTCGTGGGACGGTTAACAGTGCTGGAAACAGCCAGTGGCCCAGGGGCCAAATGCGCCTAAATTTTGTCTGGGGCCACCAAAAAGTTTCGAATTATGAACTTTTGTCTGGCAATAATAAATGCATCGGATATTTAGCTAGAGGCTAATTTGGGCCTCTGAAAATGTGGCCTGCTGAACTTTTGGGCCACCACTTTAATCTAGGGAGTGTCAAGCACTGCCGGTTAGAAGCAGGAGTGTAGGGGTTATTATACTTTACGCACAATTATGTTTATCCTTTGAGAGCAAGAATAAGAGGTGGGCCCCAAAGATACTTTATATTGCCGCTACTATTGAAATTTTGTTCAATTTACAAATACCAGCATCATCAAATATGGCGATACCTGTTGAAACTTTGTCTATTTGACAAAATTACAATACGGACCTGGCTATTAGCGTGTAGGCAGTTACGCCTTTGAGAAGAGTTAGCAGTGCA
The DNA here is from genome assembly GCA_963989385.1 of Ctena decussata. NCBI lineage: Eukaryota > Metazoa > Mollusca > Bivalvia > Lucinida > Lucinidae > Ctena > Ctena decussata. Next base: position 64,398,528 of record OZ022511.1, read on the forward strand.
CTGTATGCATGCGATGTTTTTGCATTGCCTGTATAAGTTTGAGAAACTCGTCAGGCATCTGCGTGTGTGTGTGTGTGTGTGTGTGTTTTTTTTCTTTTTTTTTTTGGGGGGGGGGGGGGCAACATTTCCGAATCTGCAGGTACACGGGTAGATCTACATAAAATAATAAAATAGAATAGAACATTTATTTCTCCAATTACGAACCCTTTCCGTTATGCAGTCACATATAAACAAACAACAAAAACATTCACTAATAATTCAGATCGTGTTTTCCTATTTCTCTATTAAAATGACTGATGTTGCCTCACATTAAAGTAGTCTTGGCGAGTCGGTTCTATATACAGCCGCAACACGTTTTCATGGATAACTGGCACAAATTATCGTAGACTTATTATCAAGACATAACTTTATCAATTTCCTGTTAGTTTTCCTGAACTGGGAGACTCTTCAAAAATTCTTTGCTCTCAAAGGAGCAAATGCTTTCCTTAAAGAGTTTACTCCCATTGGAAAGGTAGGATAATTAGAGGTTATTATATGGCGGAGGTGTGCCTCTAAGTCATATTGGCACTGGATAGCAATATTGGCCCGAGGGCTTTAGCCCGAGGGCCAATATTGCTACCCAGTGCCAATATGACTTAGAGGCACACCTCCGCCATATCGTAACCTTTTTATTACATACTTATGCAAATATACAGATAGAAAGAGAACAAAGTTGTAATTCAGATGGAAGAACAAAATTTGTCTTGAGGCGACCAAAAGAGGCGCGAGTATGACGTTATTTATGACGTAACGTCAGCGTCATAACAAACGTCAGTTGGTAACGTTTTCAAAATGGCGGCGCCCTCGACAGTGTTTTTGGTTAAATATTTGCCTTTTTGAGTGTTTCCGATTTTTCATGCAAGGAAACGGGTTAAAAACGAAAACGTACGCGGAAAGCCGTTTGTAATTTCATATAGATTTTGTAATTTCAAAGGGAATTAAGCTTGAAATAAAAACGCTGTTCACCTTAACAATCCAACGTAGTAAACCGATGGGCAATGCAGCCGAAGAAAAAGTTTAGGATGGACAAAGTTGGAATTATAAGAGATGAATTTCCTTTTTTGGGAAATTTTATCGATGTGTAGACGCCGGCCTCACAACTTAACATAAAGCTCTTCGGGCCTTTATTCAGTTTGTGAATGATTCGCCGGCATTTACACATCGATACCATGCTCCGCCTCCAGCCCCCGCAAAAAATAAATCATTCCTATAGTCAACAAAACAAACTCAAATGTTTCTTACTCTGAAACTTCCCGAAATCTAGACAAATTTCTCTTCTCAATCTTAGTTTCTATGTCTAGATTTCGATCAGCTAAAGATTCCATCACCTCCGCCATTTTGAATTACTGGATAGAACGTGTGAAAGGATTCGACCAATTAAAAAGAGGCAGTGCCAAAAATCCATATTATATGGAAAATTGGCACAGTCACGTGACTGTGCCTTTATGGATCCAGAAAACATTCACGGGTGGCAATGGGAAATTTACTATGTAGATGTTATTAAGTATGTAATAAATCAAAAATATTATTGCCGAGATGCTTCCCCTGAAAGTGCACCCGGTTGCCCTAGGCCCACACATTTACATGTACACTCTCAATTTCTTTTCAGTTCCTTCCAATGCTTAACATGTTCATTATCATTTGTATGCCGACTAAAATTGTAACATTGTAATTGTCCGGTTGACTAGCAGGCCCGGGTATCTTGCAGGTCACCAGAAGATTTGATATTTTTGCATTTACGAATCGTCCCGAAGGCACATGTAAAGGGCAATCCAATACACTTTATACTCAACTCTGGGCTTAATCATTCTTCATCATACTCTGCGTCCTGAAATTAAATAATTGGGCAGTCGATTTCCGAATCGAATAGGACAAAAGTCGAAATACATTCATTAGGCAATGATAGGAATTGAGCTAAGTTCAGCTAACGGCCTTCAGATTCTCATCTGAACACTCTAAGCTACCAAATGTGGTGACGTGCGGGAAGGTTTTCACTTTTTCCCTTACTGTAGTATTTTCTGAGGGTCAGTAAGTACACGGGTGACCTGCAACAATCCAAGACTAAGATAGCTTGCACCACAAATGTTATAAAAGTTAAGATGAACAGCTTGCATGTGTGCATTCTATTATGGATCTTGGCTGGTAGCTTTTTTGTTAATGCACATTTTGCTAAATGAAGGCAATGATGGGTCGCTTGAATAAGTATACAAAGTTCATGCGTATTTCAACAGTTTCTCACACGCCCGCTATTTTCAACTTTCAAGCAGATTGTTTAAGTATACTGTCAAAGGTCTTTACGCTTATTCGGGTTGTGGAATTTGCCAAAGTGGAGCGATTCGTATACAGTTTAAGTTCATGTAACTGTACTTTGCTTCCACGGAATAAATGGCTGTTTTTGTGCCACGTGCCAAACGTCGGATGGCACGTATCAAGCCTCCAAATTTTCCCCACACCTCCCACATCCGCACACCCCGACACATTTTCATGCTCATCATCGAACGCACGAAATGCTCTTCGTAACTTAATTCAGAACGGAAAGAGTTTGCTTGCAAGCCAATCAGGGTTTTGCTATTCGCTTATATATACAGTTTTGTATCTTGAAGCAATCTTGTTAGACTAAGCAGATTTTGTTGTTATCATATCCGACAAGATTCCTCTTTCCCTGTTGCGGCTCAGCTGTTGGTAAGATTCAAATGATTGTAATAAATCTCAGTATGTGTAACAACAATGGAGTCTAATCGGGCAGAGAGAGAGAGAGAGAGAGAGAGAGAGAGAGAGAGAGAGAGAGAGATAATACGCTGTCACAGCAACGACTGCTCAAGACATGTTTGGGACCTATACATCACTCCAGGCATCAGTCAAGATGAATTCCCCCACTTCCCTGGCCCCAACCCACCCCCACCCTCGTCACCAACCGCCTCCTTCCCAGCAGGCACATGACGTTGAAATGACGTCGAACCGACGTTGTTGCGACGTAATGACGTCGCATCGACGTCAGTACGACGTCATTTCGACGTTATGTGCCCGCTGGGTTCCATCCCCTCCTGGCTTGTTTCTTTCTAAGTAACTTGAGCCGCGACGCGAGAAAACCAACGATGTAGAGATAATCCTGGGCATCCGCCCATTCTGCAGGTTGCTTAGACCCTTAGCTACCCTTAAAACGCTTAGGGAAGACTCTGTGCAGACTAGGCGGATGCCGAGGCTGATCTGAGTCTGCGCTGGGCGCACAGCCACTTTGTTTATTTTCTCGGGTCGCGGCTCATATGTTCTCTGTAATTGTTGAGCAAATTATAAAATCAGATCGTAAATTTTTCGAAAACTAGACAAACAAAACGACAAGAAAGAAACTCTTTACTTCGTACTGGTGCATTTCATGTCCGACTTATAATCTGTTTACATGGCATGCGGACTGGCAATCTAGCGCGAGGCAATATACGTCATTTATTTTATTACGTCACAATAGTGACCTAATAACTTAATTGACAGAAAACAGATGACTGTTTGAAAGATAAATAATATATGAAAAGGATATTATTTTCACAAATTTGAGTGGCAGAACGTCAGATTTGTACAATGCCAATCAGGTCAGCAGTCAGGTAAGGTACGTTCTACCAGTTTGTAGTCTTTTTTAGCTAACTAAACTCCGTAATTTTTCTTCTATTCAAGTATTTAGCAATCTGAGATAATGTTTGACAAGCTGTCGACCTCAGTTTTCTGTCTAAATTGTGGCTGTCCGGCAAGTATTGCTGGTGCTCATATCACGTGCAAGACCGTTTCCTGAGCGTTAAAACTGCAGATGCCATCTTTTATTTTGCAATTTAAAAATGTTCCAAAACGATATTGCTTGAAATTTCACATGCAAAAAAAAGAAATAATAAAGTTTTCGATGGCATGGGTGTGCGCATTGGAGAAAGTCTCAGCTTTCTGTAAATTAAGTTTTATGTTGATACAAGTTTTCGGTAGAATCAAGATAGAGTATTGTCATATGACGATGAATATTTTAGCATTTCGAGCAATTTTGGCCCTGAATTTTGTTGAGAAAGCCTGCTTAATACTAGTTAGCAAAACATTTTTACGTGTTTAATTAATTTTATATACCCAATACCTCTAAATACATTTGAGAATAATGGGAAATTTCGTCAAGAACCATGTTCGCCATTTTTTGGGCCTATTTTTTATGTGGAAGGATCCACCGTTGTAAATACAATCACCGCTTTTCGAGGGTTTGCGTTCCAACTGCTAGTGGATTATCGTTTTTAATGAATGGCTTTATTAAACTCTCAGATGCGACGTCATATGATAAATCTTGATAGCTTCCGAACTTCGGTCTAGAAAACACACCGTACATTCGATTATTAACATAATGGAGAAACACAGGCGATACGGAAGAAAGCAGTTGTTTATGTACTCACGTGCATTTTCGCGGGTAAGTCATTTTCTTATTTTCTGGTGAGTTAGTTCGACTTTTTCTTCAAATTTCATAGCGAGAGTTCATATTTTGTCTCTTTCTCTTAAACGGTGCAAATAGATGAAAAAAATTCAGGGCCATTATCTTTTTATTCGGTTGCCAGGTGACGCTAAATATACGGGAAATGGCAGTCGGCATCTTTTGATTTGGTAAGGAATATAACAGGCGGCAAATACGGAAGACACGGTCGTTTTTATTCATTTTTATGGTACGGCTCTATCACAGACGGGACTAAGTACTACATTCTAATTGCAAATTCATAATTATGTTATGTCATTTTCATTCCTAATTTCATATCTTAAAGACCCATAGTTATTTACATGTACTAAATTGGTCATACATTTGTCGTGGACAGAATTGTATTGTATCCTGTAACAGGATTTTAGATAACCAAATAATTGGTTTGTAAACATAATTTTCTGTCAGTAACATAATGACATCTTGAACCATCAAGCTCCGAGAAAGTACTAATAAACCTCGCTCATCAACGTCTGTGACACCAGGAGAACCAGGCCCCGAAGTTATAAAACTTTTTTTCATGCTCAACTCAGCTGAGCATGAAATTTCTCTGCTGATAAATATGAATATGCCAACTAATGTTGGCATTTTCATATTAATAAGCAGAGAAAATTTCATACTCTGGTAAACTGAGCAAGAAAACAACTGTACTTGTCAGTAAATCGCCATATATAAGAAGGTAAAATTTCATGCTCAGCTGAGTTGAGCATCAAAAAAGTTTTATAACCGTGGGGCCTGGTTAAATCTTAAAGACTGTAACCGACTTGAAATACTTAGAGCTGTGGCTATAGCTTAAACCTACCTGCTCACCTGCTTATTATCAACGTTTCCCGCCGTTTTACAGGGGTTTTAATCTTTTTGAGAATTTTTATGCTCCCTAGAGAAAGAAATCCTTCCAAAAGATTTACTCCTAATGAAAACGACAGAGGTGTCCCTTGGAAGTGTTTACCCATCCACCTGAAGCTCCACTTTCCGAACTATAATGCTCTGAATGGAGAATGTGTGCACTGCTGTTACGTCACGCGCAGTTCTCTTCTGCTACTTGACAACGGCATAATATGTTCTGCATGAAAAGATCGAATGTTGCCCAACAATCTTCTTTTTTCTTCTTTTAACACAGCTTGCATACAGCGTCTAAAAATCCTTGTGGCGACGTCAATGCAACGTTATGACATCGCAACAACCTTGTATAGATACTAATAAAGCGTCACAACCTTGAATTCACGTCGTTACAACGTTGTTTTGACGTAGTTTGTCAGAATGAAATCTCATTATTTGTGATAACCAACTGAAAGTAGGGTTTACTAGGCATTTTCAATCGTACAAATATGCGTAAACACTCACGCGCATGCTACTTTACCGATTTTTCATGTGGACAGCTCGGTTTTGACACTGAATGGCAAGCCTCTAATATCTTCGCATTGTCTTCTAAAAGGTAAAAGGACGATACGATCATGTGATTCATACACAGCCGATCTGAGCAAAGCCTGAACAATCTGATTATGTCCACAGGATGATCTGGATATGCACAACTCGAGTTCCTTTCAGGTGTTAAGAAATCACATCTATGACAACCCGTATAACTAAAATACTGATGATGCTTAAGCTGATATGAACATGAGCTGGTCTAGTTTAATCTATCCCATAACCTTGCAAGGTCGTTGGTGCACCACAGATGACTTTACAACAATCCCTTTCCACCTAGTTCTGTCTTCAGCTGCCCTGGCTGAGCTAACAAACTCCATTTCTTAATATTGTCTTCCTATCCTTTTTCTTTTCTCTGATCCCTGTAGAATTGTATTACCCAAGCCAGAGGACCTTGAGTTGCGACCAAATCACATCAGTTTCCGTTTCTTGACATGAGTGTTTACACTGTAAAAAATAAAGTTCTGTAGATTTAACGGTAGAATAACTGGAAACCAGCTGCCAGTCCTTTTCCCGTTATTTTTACGGGCGTTTGCCTGTAAGACATTGCTGAAAATCACGAAATGGAAGTTTTTTGTTAACTGGCCGCACTCGAAAATAACTTTGTATTGTTGAAGGGCTATCTGGCCAAAACGACACCTGCTCTATTCCGCCCCACTCTGCTTGATGATTCCTGCAATTTTTACGGGCGCCCGTAAAAATAACGGTAAAATGACTGGCAGCTGGTTGCCAGTTATTTTACCGTGAAATCTACGTTTTTTTTACAGTGTACGTTTAATAGCAAACCTTTTGATTTAAAATTGCAATCCATCCGTCCATCCATCCGTCTGTCCATCCGTCCGTCCATCCATCCATCCATGTTTACATCAAGTCAGAAAAAAGCTGCGAGTGCCAAGACCAGTCTGCAGTAACCAAACACATGCGTTTTTTTTTAATTTATTCGTATATGTCAGAACAAAACTATATTCTTGCTGAGCATGAGGCTATACATGTATACCTAACTGTACTTTTGGGTGTGGAGTCAGATCTGTCTGCACAACCGCTCAGGTCTAGAAGTCACTGTTCGTTTGACAAAGACTTCACTAAGGACGCCCAGCTGCACTGGCAGGTAATTTACTGTTATCGCAAAAAAAGAAAGAAAGTATGCCTGCAGCCCAGACCAGCCTGCTCAATTATACCATCTTATTATGGTCTTCAGTATTCATGACTTCAGGGTGGCCCACAGAACAGTTCCTGATTAGTTCGTGGTCAGAATGCATCAGCGTCCACTCATCAGATTGAACGTCTTCGGTGTTTTGCATATAGCCAGTTTAGGTTATTTACAACTTCACTGGGCATACAACGTTGAATGAACATAGAATCAACGTTATTTCGACGGAATGACATTGACTCAACGATGATTTAATTTTGAGTGAATGATGCTGTGTGCCTGCTGGGTAAGTTTCTAATAGGAGCTGTTTTTTTGTAATTTTGAGGATAATACAATATTCATTCATTCATAATGATCTCATACTTATTAGTTTAAATGATTCTTTAAATCAGTCAGTTGATTAGTACATAGAAGGAGTCTGTTTGTACTTTGTTATATATCACACAGCAGGCACAACACGTCGAAAATGCGTCTACAGACGTGGATGCGTCGTATCGACGTCAACTTGACGTCGGTAAGATGTCAAGTGCCTGCTGGACACGTGGAAATAGAAGAAAAGACTAAGCACGACGCAAATTCCTGGCACTATGAGCGTTAGCCGCTTTATTTAATGTACTAAACGCCTATATTCGGTCTCGACACAAAAATAAAATATGCAATGTTAATTTTCATCTGCCATCATCTCAGTGCGCTCGCACTAAGTCTTACAATAATCGTTGAAATATCAAGAGATCGCCGAATCCACCTTGTAGCATGTGAAAGGTAACCTATCGAGTCGAGTACCTTTCACACCCCTGGTTAACAATGTATATACAAGGCCTGTTACGGTACGAAAAAGAGCTGTTACGAAACGAAAAAAGTCATAGTTACCAAACGACCTGATGACGACCTGATGACCAGGTCGTTTGGTAACTATGATTTTTTTTCGTTTCGTAATGTTAAGCTCTTTTTCATTTCGTAACATCCTTAAAAACAAAGTTAACCAGGTGTGTTTGAGGTGCTAGAAGGTTGAATTCTCTCAAATGCTATTATAAGACCACACAAATTTAGTACGTGGGCACTGAGATGATGGCAGATGAAAGTTAACGTTGCAGCTCAAATCCAAGATAAAAGGTGATTGTTGGACTATACATAAACCTTCCCAGCGGGCACAGGATGCCGAAATTACGTCGAACTGACGTCGATTCGACGTCATAATGTCTCAACAACGTCAATATGACGCCATTTCGACGATATGTGCCTGCAGGATTAATTCAACGCCCCTGAAAGACGGAATATCAACAAAGTGGTATGTGCCTCTAGCGTAGACTCAGATAAGCCTTGGCATCTTCCCAGTCTAATCAGAGTCTTCGCTCTGCGCTGAAAGGATAGCTAAGGGTCTCGGCTAGCGCCATGCGGACAGCGAACACTCTGATCAAACTGGGCGGATGAAATACCCAGCAACGTGCAAGGTCTGCACCGGGTCTCGCTAAAGCTCCTGGATTATCGACCCTACTTTGGACGAATCATGCTCTGTCTCACTTATATCACGATACCCAGAAACAATATTAGGACAGAATACAGCCTTTCCTATGTCTACACAAAATACAGTTTTAAATATACACATATGAGAGAGAGAGAGAGAGAAAATGAAAGAGAGAGGACAGTTGTGAAACATGTATTTACATGTAGTAGGTAAAAAAGTAGAGAAAATAAATATTTGGACAGATAAGGAGATGGAGGGAAAGGCAGAGACACTTTAAAACTTCATTCAGTTCACGAAAAAAAATTATAATTATCTTAATAAAAGTGGAACAGAATTATCTGCATTTTTCATGTTCACCCAGATTACACTGCTCTGTCTGACTGGGATCGGCACGATTAGCCAGTCCGCCAGCAATTTTGAGAAAACTGTAGCTCGAGAATAACATTATAATTAAAGTGTCCCATAATTTATTAAGGTATAAAAAATAACTATGGTAAGTGGGTATTACTTTTTTCCATTTACCCGTACTAGACCATTAATTATCCTAATGTAAAACATGCATGTGCATGCGCAGACACAGTCTAGTCAGTTTTAAAAAGCACAATCAATATTTATATCTTATTAACAAATAAAAGCATCGCAAACGACTACGTGATACCCCGTCCCTGCACACCTATTTCATTCGCCAATTTTTCCAGATTTATTTTTGCTCTGAAAAACGCCAGAGCATGGGCAGCCAGACCCCAAAGCTTTTGTCACGACAGGACACTATATTAGGCTACTCTGATCACTCTCTATAAGCTTCCAAAAAATCACTTACTACTCTGATCATATACAATTTCTGTGATTTTATACATGTATGTGACCATGGGGCAGGGGCAGACAACCCCCTAAGGGTCAAATTTGGATCACCACAAGAAACTTTTAATACTTCTATCATCAGTTGTGAGTTTCTGAAAAATCTATTTATGATTTTATATAGATTTTATCATTTTTTATGCATATACCTGTAGCCTGGAGGCAGGAGGAGATAACTCCTATGGGGTAAATTTTGAGCCGCAGTGGAAGCAGGAGATGATTGTATACGTTTTGATGCTTGTTATCAAATCCTGTTCACCATTTTGTACTCTGTAAATGTTATGCATGTAATTTATGTGAAATAAATATTGTTTAAACCAGTGGAAGCTTTCATCACTCTGATCATTTGCTGAAAGTTTTAGAAAAATTGCTTCAAACTCTGAATTTATATAGATTTTTTTTTTCATGATTATACACAAAATATAGCCCCAGGGCAGTGGCAGATAACCCGCGAGGATAAAATTTCTTTACTAATACAAAGCTTTTGTTACCTCGATCATGTTTGTGAAGTTTCAGGATGATACTCCAAATAGTAGAGGAACTAGCGGCCAAAAACATTTTTTATACATTAACAAGTGCCGTAACTGTCAGAAATCATCGAAATTTGCCCATTAACAATTCCAAGCGAGACATTCTTGATACAAAGGCATATGCAAAATTTGAATGAAATCCGTTGATAAATACTTAAGTTATCGAACGGAAACGAAGTGCGGACGGACGGACGGACGGACAGACACACGGACGGCCAACGTGAAAACATAATACCCCGCCACTAACGTGTGGCGGGGTATAAAAAGAAAATCCATTAAAATCCATAGACCTTTGAATCCTCGAATTTTAGCCTCTAGCTATTCATCCGGACACATTGACCATTGAGTTGAAAACCAAAGGTATATTTAAACAAGGTGACAAACAGTTAAAACCGCAAGAACCTTACATGTGACATGGCAGGAGGGTAATCGCGGGGGCAATTTCCCTACCTGTGCTTTCGACCGAGTCAGTCAATTACCATACATGCAAAAGTGGCTATCGACCGAGACAGTCGATAGCAGTATCACCTTGGTCGAAAGACATTAACAATAGTACCATTTACCCTTACTGGTAATGCTTACGATCGGATTCTCGGTCGACAGCCACTTTGCATAGAACAGACTCGGTTGAAAGCACAGGTAACCAAATTGGTATTACCCCAGAGGTAATATGTGTCTCGAGTTTACAAAAATTCTAGCATTGATCATGGAGATGTGGAGCGGACATGAAAGTTAACTGACAGACGGACGAACTACAACTAGACGGACGGATAAGGCCACGACATAATACGACCCATCATTCGAAGGGGGTATAAAATGATCATTGCTGATACCAACCAGTGATGCGCTACCTAAACGCATCATCAACAACAAACTTCTCTTGATAAATACAGGGAAAATTCTGCTACGATCATCTTTGCTAGCCAAGGGTACTAAGTCCACTTTCTTCCTTACCATTTGCCGACGACCTATTCGCAAATCAGATTTATCACAGCGCCGCCCTTTGGCTGCAGCGAGTTGCTCCCCCGGCGTGTTATTTTTAGATCAGGAGATCTGTTTCAAAACAGTTTTTGCACAACTTCGCATGATCGTTCAAAAACACTTATGAATAGGTTAATCTTGACCGTCTACTCCTGTTTGGTTGTTGATTGGTTGTTTTGGGTTTAACGGCTCTTTGAGACAGTATTTCAGTCTATATCGAGCCGTCCTCTTTGGTAACTGTTAACAGTATCCACGATGTTTTCTGTTCTGTTCTGTTTCAAATCTCGTAACGACGTTCCGCAAATGGCTCAGCGGTGCGTAACTATAGTTGCACACACCTGGCGCCGAGAGTCCGTCTATCGCGACATTTTCTACCGACAAAGCGCCTATTATTGCGGAAAATATTTTGTTACGGATAATTTGATTGGTTGTGATGGATGTTGTTCGCATCCAAGAAATGGCGCAGTGGGAAATTCGATTTACGAAAATGCCGTTGGCCGAGGGTACGTAAAGCCTCATTCACACGATCAAAGTTTCTTTTTCACAGAAACTTTAACAAAGAAAGTTTAATTTGGCATATTTTTTCATTCACACGGGCAGATTTTTCTATGACAAACCTACTTAGTCACAGAAACTTTGCCCGTGTGGACGAGGCTTATTAATGCATCCTTGGCTTGCGAAGATGTGCTACGACATAAAATAGTGCCTTATCAATTCAAAATGTTAAAGAAAACAAGTATACTACAGAAATAGAAGAGAACTGTCCAACACCTGCGGCCAACACTGCAAAACGATTTACTTCAATATGACTGTTATACCCCGTATCGAAATGTATTTCAATGTCTGTCTTTCTATGTATAAAATAACGTCATCCGTCCGTTTTCTTCCGTAGAAAGCGACTGCCATGACCCGTATACGTGAAAATTCCATATGGCAGGAAAGACGCCGCTTTTGCTCAAGTGTTATCAATCAACGTGATCTTATGAATGAATTTATATTTGCTATAGATATCTGGCTACCAAAAACCATCAAAAGTTTTTCTATGCATTATTTACTTCTAGGAGAAATTTTGATTACAAAGACAAATTTCGATGGCAAAATTCATCCATTTCATATTCTTATGAAATTTCTCGTCAGTAACGAAGATAAAAACGAAAACGATGGCATGCAAATATGTACATGATTACATACAAAAACGACAACTACCTATCTGCCACAAAATACATGCATAAAGTAGAAAAAATAAAGAAAATAACTCACCCGCGAAAAGGCACGTGCCTCGATAAACATCTGTATTTTCCGTACCCGACCGGATTCTATCAAAATGTTAAAGGTCGAATGTACGGTGTGGAAAAGAATTTACTCCTAAGGAGCAATGACTCTTGCGTAGTCTGATCAGAATCTTTCCTTCTCGCATGTAATATCTACGAATCTTTCGGAATCCTAAACATGAATAGTTAGGACTCTGCGCAGAATGCGCAGATATTTGAACGGAGTAAATATTTTCTGTTCGTACGTTTGTAAACACGCGAAGCTAAATATCAATTATTACAGTCTGTGTGCGCAACTGCACACAGACTGTAATAATTGATATTTAGCTCAGAGCATGCACACTTTGCATTTGCCATGAAACAGATTTTCCATTTATTATTGCTGAGTGTTTTACATTGATGTTGTTAAGCAAAATCTTTTATAAATCAGCTTTTAATCTTATCCCGAGACATTCCATATTTTCTTTCCATTTATTTCTCATTTTATAAAATAATAATCAAACAAATTGATTTTCAGACTAGTTCAGTGTCGATAAATAAGACAGTGAAATTTTGTGGACAACAATTTTCTCAAGTTCTGATATTTCATTGAGAAACGTCGCTGTCTGGCTTGTACAAAGTAGTATACTTTGAAAGACGAAAATGAAAGAAAATGCCTACTAGAATGGGAATAGTTATATTGAAATTGTCATTTGGGGAGGTAAACAGTCGGTTTCGTTGTCCAAAAAAAAAGCAGTTTACGGCTCCGCTGAAATCGACTTTTCGTTGTGAAACGAACTTTGCGACCACAATACCGACGATTTATCTTTCCCCTCCCCCAACTCCACCCCAGTGCCTTCCCTCAAATGACAGTTTTGAGTATAGCTATCCTAACTTGACCGAACATGTAGGCCCAGTGTCAAATTTCTTTTGAAAGATTTTCTTTGAATTAGTAGTATCGAAAACTTTCTTCTTTACTTGAAAAAAAAATGAATAAAACATCATGCAGATTTTCTCTAAACCTACATCGATTTGTGAAATCATTTTGAAAAGTAACGCAGGTACCGTATATGCGGTAATTTTCGCGGGTTCAAATTTTCGCGGTTAAGGATCAAAAACATAAATATTAATTTTCGCGATTTTTAATTTTTGCGGTTAGCAACATGCTCGAAAAGCAAAACTATTTCTTTTTCACTTGAGTTGGTTCTTTCATTAGCCTGCGGCAGGGTCGCCGCAGGTAAATGAAAGAACTGGCTCAAGTGAAAAGTACCAGCAACTACCGTAGCAAACACAAACAAAATATATGAACACTATGTTTACGGAAAACACTTTGTAAGAAACAGGAACTTTTTCGCGATTTTAATATTCGCGGTTTCTAAGTGACCGCGAAATACCGCGAAAAATAGAACACCGCGAAAATTACCACGTATACGGTATATCATTTTTTCGAATCAAGACAAAAGCTCTCTTTGAATTTTTATGTTTCTCAGCCATTTTCACAAACAGAGGCGACTTTCGTGACGTCCTGGGCCGTATTTATAAAACGACTTAAGTCGTTGCTACGCTGTTGCTAAGGCTACATTTCTATGAAGGAGAGTCCCTATAACTATGAAATTTGCTCTGGAGGAACAGTCTTTTGAGACTGTTCCTCCAGAGCGAATTTCGTAGTTGTAGGGAATCTCCTTCATAGAAATTAAGCCCTTAGCTAGCAACAGCATAGCAACCACTTAAGTCGTTTTATAAATACGGCCCCTGTTCATGTTTGTCTTCCTTGAGGATGAGGCCCCTCCAAAATGGGGTCTACTCTTAAAAGAAAGAATTTTCTTCTAGGAGATTGAATTCTTTCCTTTTTACAATCGTGTCATTTTGGAGTAGGAAACAGTTATTACCTTTATTCTGAGACATTATTTATATTTTGTGGCATTTTATTCGAATCTTATTTAACTTTTCTTTCTTTTTTTCTGTGAAGATACAGAAAAATGTAAAAAATTATCACAGAACTATTATTATATACATGTATGACAGGTGAAAAAATATCAGAACTTATTATTACAAACCAGGTACTTCTCCAGATACTAGAGATGAGCCGCGACACGAGAAAACCAATAAAGTGGTTGTGCGCCCAGCGTAGACTCTGATCAGCCTGGGCATCCACCCAGTCGAATAAGACTCTTCGCTAAGCGCTTAAGTGGTAGCTAAGGGTCTAAGCTACCTCTATGCGGACAGCGAAGACTCTGATCAGACTGGGCGGATGCCCTGGCTGATCAGAGTCTGCGCTGGGCGCACAACCACATTGTTGGGTTTCTCGTGTCGCGGCTCAGATCTTGTGAAGTAACCAATACCGAAAGCGTATGTTCAGATTTTAATGCATAACACATATAAGAAACATATAAACATATAGAAACAATATGGACTATATGTTAACATTTTCATACAAATCCTTACATGTTAATATATTAGCCCTTACCACTTTATATGAAAGATGGGTTTTAAATCTCGTTTTTAAAATGAACTATATAGATATAACCATAATAAAATGTGTCTACTGCGAGGAAACAGAATGATGAGTGTCAAAAAGCCTCTTTCCATTCTAGAATTGAGGTGAGGCACATTAAAATTCAGCCGTATCATGATCAAACTTGTCAGAATGTATATTACAGGCCGGGTAAACGTGTCGCAATTTCTTTCCCGCCTGGAAATGAAAAATTTAAGCTTTTGCAATAGAATAGCCCAAATATAACAATGCTATTCAACTCATATGTATGTAAAGATAATAGTACAAAAATTCAGCTTTGTAAAGGATTAATTGGAGGAGTTCTCACAAAAAACTTTTGGAAATTTCGGTTCGGCCATTTTTACGAGTTTTATGATACTTCGCCAGTTCTTTCAGTTCAAAGCAAAAGTTGCATCTAAATATGCTTTGTACACATAGGGGTCAAATGGCATTATAATACTGTGGTTAAAATTTTTCAGACGCTTGAATTTTTAATAACACAACCAGGTGGAAACGAAATTGCGCGTTTACGAGGCGTGTATAGGCAAACTACTGTCTTGTACAGTACATTTTGACAATGAATGAGTCTTGTGAATTTTGAAATGCAAAATGCGCAACTGCTCATATGAGCCGCGACACGAGAAAACCAACAAAGTGGTCGTGCGCCAAGCGCAGACTCAGATCAGCCTGGGCATCCGCCCAGTCTGATCAGAATCTTCGCTGTCCGCATGGAGGTAGCTTAGACCCTTAGGTACACTTTGAGTACTCAACAAAGAGTCTGTTCAAACTGGGTGGATGGCCAGGCTGATCTGAATCTGCGCTGGGCGCACAACCACTTTGTTTGTTTTCTCGTGTCGCGGCTCATATATTCTTGGCATGTGCAGCAAGCATAAACGTTTAACAACACAGTTTCTCATGCCACAGCTTTTTAAAATGAATGGATATATTATCAGGGGAAGCAACTATGCCATTTTTGCCTCCCTTCTCAATGCGGATCAATTTTTAAAGGAAAAGAATTTGCTCTCCCTTTCTTTCCGGAAAATATCCCTTTTAGGAAGGGTTTATTGTCCAGCAAACATGAATTCTTTTATTGTTCTAAAAATAGCCGAAAAATCTTGGAGGTATACCAGCGAAATGCTTTCTTGGCATGTGTACATAGCATTTATCATATGACGTCGCCATCTGAGAGTGTAATAAAGCCATGCATTAAAAACGATAATCCATTAGTGGATTAAATATGCAAATTGCGTCGTAAGGTTATGCATTGGCGTCCATAAAAACGTCGCATTTTTAATGGCGAATTCGTGACGTTTTAGTGCAAATTTGATGTTGAAATGCGATTTTAGTGTCATATGATAAATAGAATCGTGCATTCGTGCTCCTGTATTATTTGATTTATTAATTAAACTCGTTGGGGAAAACGATAAGATGCTCGGCAGAGCCTCGCATCTTATCTTCCCCCCAACTCATTTAATAAATTCAATAATACAGGAGCCCTCATGTAAGATCCTCTATATACATGACAACAGAGTTTTATGACATATCCCTTAAATTCAATTTACTACAGTCAACACTTGTTTTTCTATTTTCTTTGCTATTTCTGGCTTCTTGATAGTTTTGAGCGTGCGCACGAGAGCGTTGACGGAAGTGACTTTACTGAGGCTCTTCCACTTGTCAAGACTTCGTAGCGCCATTTCTTCATTCGGTGGATGTACACTGCGGAAGTTCATGTCTATCGCTGAAATATAAATAAGTAAATAAATAAATAAACTCAAACAACAACAACAAACAAACAAAAACATATAGATTTTTACATAGGCAAACTATTAAAGCTCCAGCTAAAGGAAACTTAAAGTAATTCTGAAAAAATAACTTGTTTCTTCAGTAAAAAAATACGTTTTGCTTTTCATAAGCACCGCTTTGCTGAGGCAATATCTTCAACAGAAAATTAATAGAAATAAAGATGATGTACTTAAGTCATTCAAAGAACTTACTGAAACGGCAGGTCACTTGTCTTATTTGCTGAACGGAATATTGTTTAAACAACTATTCATTTAGGTCAGTGCTATCGTCTCACTTTTTGGATAATTTCAATAGCTAAATCAAGCTTTTCACCCATTTTATCGCAATGATTTAAACATTAACATTACCGTATGGATTTTATTTGACTAACCATCTGATTGCCCCTTACGACATTACCAGGCGTGGAATTTAACCATAATAAAAAAAAACTTCCAGTATGCTTAGTGTTTCCAGAGACTCTAGATCTAATTGGTCAGCAAACATATCAGAAGATTAAGCATGTGAAGGCAGGGAACTCTCATCCTATGTCTCACCTTCCAAGTCATGTGACCGTGTCATCGGGGTCCTGGGAGGGTTAAAGGGTAAAGTTAGATACATCTTATCCCAGTCCTTACCGACCCCGGTCGCCGCCACGTCTATAGCCTCTCGGAGTGTATCTGACGAAGAAAAACAGACGAATGGATGATCTTGAGTATCTCTGTTCGTTTATGTCTAGAGCTCAAGATAAGAAGGGGTAACAGGAATACTTTCTGGAAAATTCTTCTTTTTTTCAGTGTTTTCAGTGAAAACATACCTTGTGACCCCTCATTAGAACCGTCTTGTAGAGACGGTTCTAATGAGGGGTCATAAAATGTTTTTTTTTTATGGAGAAATTCGAAAATTATCCTTAAATTATCCCTGTTACCCTTCTTATCTTCAGCTCTGTGACATGTCGTAAGGCAACTTTTCTCGAGGTCGGGCTCAGGCGATGAGAACAGACAGCCTATAAAAATTTACGACACGTTGCATGCATCATGCCTTACTGTGTGAACACATCAAAGACATAACACGTTTCATGCACGAAATCTGTTACATGCAACATGCCATAGTAACAAAACGTACGTAGGTGAAAATGGTTGCATGCGACATGTCGTTTCGAGTAAGCGCTCATTTTAAGGCGCAACACGTTACGACATGTTGTATGCAACAACATAGTCCAACGTAAATTTCTTTACATCACTGGGCAGGTTCTATGAAACAGATATGCTGCATGCAACGTACGCTTTTTGGATGTTTACACGGTCAGGCATGTTATGTGTTGAATGCTGCGTGCAACATATCATATAGTGAAAACGTATCTTTACAAACGATCGGCATAAGGCCCTTGTCAGCTGTGGCATGCGCCATATTCAATCCTGTCTTTATTTTGCTTATTCTTCTATTATCTTACTACAAAGAAAATTATCTTACTGTTATAAAAGAAGTATAGGCATTTGTATCATCTCCGAGGATTTAAACTATCATTAAAATATTTCAAGATTTAAGTGAATAAAGAAACACATTCAACACTGCATTCTTTGTGACTTTGCCATTTCGGTATTCCTGAAACACCCCTGGTTAACTATGTATATACAAAGGCTGCTACTTAATGAAAAAGTGTCCTAGTTCCCAAATGACCTGGTCATCGTGGCTAAACAAATTTGTTTAGCCACGATGACCAAGTAGTTTTGGAACTATAACTCTTTTTCGTTTCGTAACAGCTTTTTACGTTACGTAATGTTCAGCCTTGAAAACATAGTTAATCAGGTGTGCATAATGTTAAATTGCAACTCAAACTCTTAACGCATCGCAAGAACTATGAAACACAAAAATATGTAAACTTAAAACAAATGTACTTTTAACCTTTTTGCACTTTTACAATTTCCTAAAATATAAAACTATCGCACAACAATTAAAAACGAGAGAGAGAGAGAGAGAGAGAGAGAGAGAGAGAGATTCAGGAATGATGCACAAGACTGGAAGTAATGCAGTATTTGAGTGACAAGCACTGACGTCTGAAGTAGACATGATCGATATGGCAAAAGAAATGATAGAAAAAATAATGAACCTGAAGATGAACACTCCAAGAGAGAGAGAGAGAGAGAGAGAGAGAGAGAGAGAGAGAGAGGGGGGAAGAGAGAGAGATGACTGAAACTAATAGAAGTCTTATTCTATATAGAAAAAGATGGCCTTATCCATCAACCTAAGATGAAGACTTCAAGAGACTAAGTGAACGGATAATCGACAGAACTTCTTATTTATTAACAAATACCACAAATTATATTACATTTTATTGTTGAACAGGATTTATTTTCGCGATGTATATAGGAGCTGACTAATTAGATTCCCCCTACCACGCCTACGTTGGTTTCCAGAACGATATCAAATTCGCGAGCTGAGTATCTGGCGAAAATGTATCTAAGCAAATCCTGGTTCATTTTTTGTACTTTATACTTTAATTTGATAGGTTGTTTGAGACAATAAACTCTTGCGAATAAAACCCGTTTTCCAGTGAGTTTGTCGAAATAGGATAAAAGCTAAAGCAACAAAAGCTTCCAAACTTACAGACAATGCATTTGCAAAAGAACAAGCGATTGCTAAAGGACAACAAAGACATAAAGCTGTTACAGCAGTGAAGAGGACTTTTTGAAGGAATATTTGCCCTAAATAAGCCAATAGAAAAAAACCCGAACCGGCAGTGTAGATCCAGCTCAGACATAAAGTCTGGTCAGGAACTTCATATGGTAAAACATGCCCCGAGGGGACAATATGAGACAATATGAAAAAAGGCCCATTACATAAATGATCAGTTGATCTGAGTCTTGGTGGTAAGTTGATAAAGTTTTTAATACAGTCTTTAAAGACAGTACGCCTATAATCGAGGCTGGTCAGTTGATCCTGGAATTGAAATGATCTAAAGTCTTGTAAATAATCATGACCAAAACTGGACTCGGAACCAGCAAGGACTTCTGACTGATTACAAGATTACAGCTTTTAACCGCGCAGCAAACCAACTGGACTGGAAAGGATAGGCAGCATCAGTAATTTATCCATCAATTTAACTTGATTTTAACACCTATGGTCTCATGTGTATAAGATAAACTAAATGGTTTAGAATAAGCTTGACAAACGCCTAACTCTTGCCCTAAAAGAATTAAAGAAAGGGTGTAAGAAAGTGTTACTATAAATAGAAAAGTGCTACTCGTGCAACTACCATATATATGTACCTGGTGGATCATCGGGCTCTGGAGTCCTAGCACCTGCTGACAAGATTATGTATGAAATATAGGCATAATAATACACTGGTTAGTACTTTTTCAACATTAACCATAACCGTGCTGTTTATAACATAACGGTACCATCACTCTTTGTATTTTGACAGTTCCATGTTGTTGTTTTTTTAATTTGCGAGATGTTTTACTACAAGGAAAAATACAGTGCAGAACCTGATCTGAACTGAATGTACACTGTTAGCATATCAGTTTGCCTTCAGCCGCGGGTTATGGTTTTCCCATTGCATTCTGGGTATTTTTGTCGTCTGCTGAAATTGTCGTCTGCATCAAAAATCAAGAATATTTTGACAATATTGGTCTAACTGACTCTTGTAGAAATGATGTCAAGGCAGCAAACAGTTTGGATCTCAGATCAGGCCCCACGTTTGTGGGGCCTGATCTGATATCCAAGCTGTTTGCCCAGATCTTAAAGGGGTATCCCGAATGGGATGGGTTAAATTGCTTTGGTTACACATGCCATTACAGGCAAAGCTATGGCGTGCATGCATATGAATACTGATTATGAGCATATAACATACAAGTAACTGTTAGAATATCTATCACTTTAAAATATGTATTAAAGACTTTCAATGGCAATAACTAAAAATAACATTCAAAATATTTATCAACGTAAAAGCTGTCATGATAACACATGAAAGAAAATTGTTTTGAAAACACAGATGTTCCCTCAGCAATGCATTTTCAGCAGGGTCATTTTCTGTAAAGAAATCTTCACAACATACATAGATAATACAACATATAAGTTCTACTCCTATAAACTTATATGTTGTATAAAAGTGAAATAAATATGTTTAAACCAAAAGAAGTCTTGCAATGGGGGAGTATCAAACTTGAAAATAAGGTCGAGGTCACCAATATGTAAGTTATTAGTGGCTCCTCCTAATTACACAACTTGTCAATTTTGGTCAGTCTATAAATCGGTTCGTACGGTGTAGACAAATCTTTTTTTATGGGAACCTGACATGATACGTCTTCCTGTGGTCTTAAAATTATGATCCGGGTCATCAAAACCTTATCGGAACTTATTCTTGTCCAAGTGATTTATCCATGTAAGTTTGGTGAAATACACTTTCTAGTTCAAGAGATATTGTGCATACAAGCAACCATTATATTTTAAGTCCTTCTAGAACTGCAAAACATGAGATCAAATCGCCAAATTCTAATCAGCTATTTGCCTTGTCCAAACGATATTAGAGGATATCGTCCAGTTTAAGAGATAACTGTCATATTGTTAGTCCTTTTGGTACCCTGAACATGAAGCCAATGTTACCGAACGCTAATGATATAGGTTTCACAGAAAATCTGACAATTTGATCCTTCCCGAGGCCTTGACATTGGGTTCAAGTTCACCCAATCATAAAATTTTGTGTTGTCCAGTTGAAAATTTCGTGCAATCTTGGTAAAAACACTTGCAGATCCAAGAGGTAAGGAAACATTTACATTTAACAGTCTTAAGTAAACCTGTGACCCTGAAAATAGAGTAAGGTCGCAAAATTTCGTTCTCCCAATGATTTGCAAGTTTGGTGAAAATCCACACAAGGTTCATGCGATATTGCCTATAGAAGAAACTGTCACGCCGATGTCATTCTAAATACTTTTGCAATGTGCCATGGTCTTGGAAATGAAGCCATGGTCACCAAAATTCAGTTAGCCCTTTGGCTAATTCCAATATAATAATCATGCAAGTTTGGTGCAAATCCACCGACAAGGCTGATTTAAGAGATTTCGTGCACAGAAGCTACCACGCCGAACTTCACTGAAATTACATGATCTTCCCGTCAGCTTTCGAAGGCGGCGTATGATCATGATGGGGTGGGTGAGGGATAATGATAATGTACAAAAGAATCATCGAAAAACATAAAATCTACGACTTCATGTTTATGAAAAATTCAAGAACAAGAGTTCCGCGGAATGCTATGTCGCACCTGCCTTAATTGCTCTACCACAGTGGCAGAGATCATGGTTAGATTAGGTTTGATGAATTCATGTATAAAAATTTGAGCGAACTGGACTTGCAAGCTAAGAAGGATGCAATTCTGGACATAAAATTCAACAGTCAAAAGAGTATGAAATAAATATTAAAAGTATGAAGTAGTTAAACAATCCAAGAGACCAGCTTAAGAAAACATTTTATGCCATGTCTGATGATTGTAAGTGGGTTAGTTTGTGAGAAATGTACTTTAATGCTGAAGTACATACAAATGTGGATGCCAGGTTGATCCACAAATTTCCAAAGCCAACAGAGCATGAAATATACATCTAGCCTAAGGTTTGATGCTTATACCATTGTATTAAACTCTAGGGTCAATGCAATGCTGGATGTAAAATTGTACAAAGTCAGCAGCCCTTAAGATAAAAGTCAAGGACAGAAGGAAGTGCAACATCCCTTGAGACCTTTTTATGAAGAAGAATGTTTTGCCAGGTTTGATGATTCTAGGTATCATATTTGAAGAGAAAAGGACTTACAGGCTAGGGTCAATGTAATTTTTGGCATGAAATTTTACGAAGTCAGCAGAGTGGTAAATATGTTCAAGGGTAGAAAAAAGTGCAACATACCTTGAGAACATTCTAAGAAGAAACTTAGTATTAGGTTTGATGATTGTAGGTATCATAGTTTGAGAGAAATGGACTTAAACACTAGGGTCGAGGTAATTTTGGACATTAAATTTTACGAACTCAGCAGAGCATGAAATATAGGTCAAGGATAGCAAAAAGTGCAACATACCTTGAGAACATTCTGAGAAGAAACTTTGTACCAGGTTTGATAATTGTAGGTATCACAGTTTGAGAGAAATGGACTTAAACACTAGGGTCGAGGTGATTTTGGACATCAAATTTTACACAGTCAACAGAGCGTGAAATATAGGTCAAGGGTAGAAAAAAGTGCAACATACCTTGAGAACATTCTAAGAAGAAACTTTTTACCAGGTTTGATGATTGTAGGTATCATAGTTTGAGAGAAATGGACTTAAACACTAGGGTCGAGGTAATTGTGGACGGACGGACGGACGGAAAAGTGAACTCCTATATCGCACCTTGCTACAGCAGGTGCGACAATAAATGGATACGAGCAAAATGTTAAATATGCCATGCGCAACGGTCATAGCGAGAACAACACAAACCCTGATCCACAATCCCAGCGGGCACATAGCGTCGAAATGACGTCGTATAGACGTCAATGCGACGTCATACCGGCGCATCGACGTCAGTACGACGTCATTTCAACGTCATGTGCCTGCTGGGAATATTAGCTACTCCCCAGCAGGCAAATGGCGTTGAAATGACGTCGTACTGACATCTATGCGACGTAATGACGTCGCATCGACGTCGAGTGACGTCATTTGGACATCATGTGCCTGCTGGGTATGATCAGACTGTATCATCCCAAAGGCTTTAGTCAAACATGGAGGCATACTAGCATAATACAACTGTCTACCAGCATACTGCATCTCTGACATGGCATGCAACGTCAAGCAGCGTCGAGGGCTAGACTATTATTATTTTTAAACAATAGAAGAGTCGCAAAAATAGAGGATTGCGTCTCAAAACAAATTTGCGGATGATTCTTTCTTTTTTTACTGAGAGACTAGTATATTAACTAGCACCTTAGGACTCCATGAATATTTTTGTTCTATTGAGAATGTCATAAAACTCACTAGGCCCGGTCACTTTTAGACATTCTGCAAATTGCCAAAGTACACAGGGCATCCTGAGTTACAGATCGATACCTGCCAAAACTGAGATTTCAAGCGCCAGTTGAAAGCCGTATATTGTGGCTTTTCATGAAAAGATCAAATTGCATGCATAGGATGAAACTTATGCTTTGCGGATAATGATTATCGAAGTCTTGATGGAATTTAAGCAAACCTGGGCCCGGTTGTTCATTCAAAACTAACGACGTCTTTAGTTAACGAGACGTTAAAATTTCAAAAGTTAATATCTCAAATACACCAATATTTTTGGTTGAAAAAATGTGAGAAAAAGCTTTTGCACTGCAAAATCTTCTCAGATTTTTTCAACAAAAATATCATTATATTTGGTAATGAAGTTGTAAAACACTTAACGAGTTGACCTCTTAACGAGCTCGTTAGGCTAACGATGCTTTGAACAACTGGGCCCTGGACATTTACTTTTGGCACATAGGTGTTGTAAGTAAGTCCACCATTTCTAGTTCCAGTCTTTGGGAGAGCCCAATTAAATGACTTAATTAAATAGACGTTTCAGATTTAAAAATTTCCTTTTTTACCTCTGAAGTCGATCCTCTCCCCCGGGGTGTAACCCTGGAAGTAAATCTTCTTCACCGTGGCAGGGTGGGACTTGACGTCTATGATGTGGCGAAGGGCTCGGATCTTTCGGTCTATGGTTCGAATCTCCTCTGTAAGGTCTCGGATAGTTTTCATCTGATGGGACAAGAACTCATTCCTTTTCTGGTTTTGCTTCACACTTTCTTCGTATTCACCCTGCAAAGCAAAGTAAGTGGAGGTCCGTAAACTCTAAATATCAGTAATTAACACTTCAGTCTTTAAATTTTGCTCACCAAGAAATTTCTGTTCTAATAAACAGTGTTTTATTTCTTTATTTCATGAATTTAACGGAACGGACAGAAACTAGTGCCAGTTAAATCGACAGTTTTTTTTCTGGGCGTAGAAGTTAAGAAAAACAGAAGTCATGTATAGTTTCTAAGCCTAGAAGTTCTATTATAGAGTTAGTCTAACTAGTAGTTAATGAGTCCCATTGAATTCAGAAATCGACGTTACGAGTTGTTACGTCAATATTGACCCAGTTAATGTTAGGTTCCCCTCTTCATTTAAATGTAAGTAGACTTGGAACCAATATTTCTCCTGGCCTGTTTACATCGCGGAATGATTATGTACAAAGTAGTTAGGTATTTTGTCAACGTATATAAGAAGTTTAAGACCTGAGTATCTCCATGTAATACATAAATTTATATAAAAGACGATAACAGATATTTCTAGACTAATATGCACAGTGGAAGGAAAGTAAACGATGATTATTTGAGCGTATGTGTATTCCGATTGGAAGAGTACTTCGGTCGACCACCTAGCTGATGAAATATCTCCGTATTTTCCTAGTGAACATCGTTACGAGATTTGAACAACGTTATCTCAATATTCAATCGACCTTGATACCGCTAAATTATTAATGATCAAAAATAATAATTCAGTCCATGAAAGATGAATTTAATTGTTGACTTTGAGCTCGCAATAAAAATTTAAGCCGTGACCTAGATAATCGAGACCGTATCGGGACGTTTCGCGCCAGGGACGTTTCGTCCCAGGACGTTTCGTCCCAAACAGGCCAAAAAACCCGGGACGATTCGTCTCAGGACGTTTCGACCCATATTCATTTAGATTTCATCGAGAGATCACCGTATCAAAATGAAATAACGAATCTGAATACAAAATCCGATACATAAGACTGTACACTCGTGATTCTCACTGGCTTTAACTTTAATGTTTAGTTCGTGAATTTATTGAAATTCAAACAGATTTCTCAGCCTAAAAAAAACGAAACGCAAGGATTTGTCAGTGTAAGCGGAAGTAAATGTCACCAATACGGCGGTTTGAGCTAAGTCCTTCGAGGATAATTCCAGACAGTTACATTAGATTTTCTTTTGTTTAATATTTATTAGAAAAGTATACCTAATATTGTATTCATATTTACAGGCATAGTTACTATATTGTACCGTTTGAAACAAGAGTAAAAGCTCTTTCAGTATGAAACTATTAAGTTGCAATCCATCCACACTTGGTTCAAAACTTCATTATTAACAGGATGGGGTACAAGGTAAATATTATATAAAGGTCTCATCTGGCCAAACTAGCTACACTTTTGACTCATCCTGATGTTGAAAGAGTTGTTTAGGGGTATATTGGTGAGTTCAGAGACAGACTCACTTAACACCGGCATAACACCTATGAACACCGGTCTGATTCCTACCTGCTTAGAGATGCATCCTGTATTACCCAGAAACTTATCGATGAATACCGGTCTGCTCAGACACACTCACCGCACTACCTAAAAACATGTCAATGAACACCGGTCTGATTCCTTATCTTAACTGCTTTGACACACTCACTGCATTAACTAGAACTATTTGGATGAACACTTGTCTGAAACCTATCTTCTCAGACACACTGACCCCACTACTTAGAAACAATCTGATGAACACCACTCTAATAACTTCACCATCCTACCTTAAAACATGTTGATGAACATCGGTCTGTTTCCTACCTGCTTAGACAAATTCACCGCATTACCTAGAAACATGTCGATGAACACCAGTCATCGACATGTTTTTAGGTAGTGCGGTGAATTGTCTAAAGAGGGTAAAATCAGACTGGTGTTCATCGACATGTTTCTAGGTAATGCGGTGATTATGTATAAGCAGGTAGGAATCAGACCGGTGTTCATTGACATGTTTCTAGGTAGTGGGCTGATTGTGTCCGAGCATGTCAGGATCAGATAAGTGTTCTTCAGAATGTTTCTAGGTAGTGCGGTGAGTGTATCTGAGCAAGTACATATCAGACAAATATTAACTGACAGATTCCTACCTGCTTTGACAAACTCAGCACACTACCTAGTAACAAGTTGATGAACACCAGTCATCGACATGTTTCTAATAGTCCTGCCGATTGTTGCAACATATCAAAGAATTCTGCATTTTATGGTACAAGCATAAAACTTGGCACAAATGTTGTTCAAAGTAATTTATTGCATTTGAGATAGGGCGGCACTCGCAAAATTATCTACTTCCGGTTCAAATCCAATATGGCCGCCGTGACTGAATTTTCCGTAAATTTACATTAACATACACGTATGTTGGCATATCTAGTGTCATTTTATGCAAATTTATTGTATGTATATCTTCTAAAACCTGTATGGGATATTTTTTGGTAAAACTGTAAAGCCTTTTCATGACTTCCGGTCGATCATGGCACTTCCGGTTCAAATTTCGACACAGACTAGCTCGCTACATGTACCCTTTCTCATATGACCTCTTTCCATCGAAGTGTCCCGAATATTGGCTTTTTTCGGCTTTAGCGGTATAACCTTAGTATTGACCTACATTCTAAGTATTTCATTGGCCAATATAAATACACCCGGGATTTTGGTGTAAGTAGCTTACTTCCGCTTTCTCTTGCTACTTACAGTTTCATTTGGCTGTTGGCGTGTCGTGATGAATCTAGATATTTTGGTCCAAATCGCTTTTTGCCAATTAACACATTTCGCCTGTTATGTGGCTCTTGTATAATATAAAACCAACAAAATAACTCGACACAGAAATCGAAGACGAAATTAAGTAATTGTTGCTGGCTTAGTTATTGAAGTTGTGTTGGAACTGTGACACTTTAAAGGTTATATGTGGGGCGGTCAGCCAACCAATCCTCATTGTTATGTGCAACACAGACAGACCCCAATCAAAATTCAACAGCATTTCCGAAATTGAAACCCCAACACCAACAACAAATATGCATATCAACATGCGCATCCGTACAATCTGATCAGCACATTCGATATCTGACATGTACCGGACTCATACATATTACAATACACACTTTTATTTAATCTAAGCCGGTTATCAGTTTTTAAAGATATTTCTTGTTTAATCCATCTCTCGATACTGAGACGATCATTTTCTGATCATTACCTCAGGTGTGATGGGTGGTTAAATTTAGAATTTAGCTAAAAGGGATAACAATCTTTCGGGGTGGGCCATTAAAACTATTTACAAGAAGAAGATCAGAGGCATGCTAAAACACATGCCTCTGGACCGATAATCTAAATAATGGCTTTCAACTCCTCAGCGGTTCTGGCAGAAACCGCCGAAGAGGGGAAACTATTCCACATAGGAATAGTCCTGGGGAAGTATGACTTCTTCAGGGCATCACTATATGCAAGGTATCTACTGTATTGTGAATCATGGGATGTCCTAGTTCTTCTCGACTTTGGTGCTGGAGTCAAGTACTTATCTTTCTCAAGGGACACTGTATCGGGGTGCATCTTGTAGAAGAAGGTGAAGAAGGACTGCTCCCGGCGGGTCTCCAGGGATGGCCACTCAAGCTCGTCCAGCATATTGCCGACACTACTTGTGTTCCGCAATCGCCTGCAGATCCACCTGGCAGCTGTTCTCTGCACCTTTTCAACCTACTGAATCTGAGTTTTGTGATAGGGATGCCAAAAAGGTGATGCATACTCTAGTTGAAGGCGAACCAATGTTTTGTGTGCAGCTTCCTTAATTTGCCGGGTGCCAGTGCCAAATTGCGCCAAAGAAAACCCATTGTCTTAGTTGCCTTACTTGATATTTCTGAAATATGTTGACCCCAATCCATATTGTCTTTAATTATTATTTAAAGATATTTGGCGGACTGAACCTTGCCCACTCTTTGCTGGTGGAAAGTGTATTTGCTTGCTTGGGAGGTGCTGAGTCACCCTCATACAATGACATTTGGCTACATTGAATTTCATTTTCCAACCGGTCTCCCATTTGTGCGATTGTTCAGCTCATCTTGCAAGATCTGGCAATCCATGGGGGAGAAGATATTCCTATGCAAAACACAATCATCAGCAAAAAGATGAACAAATGACCTGATATTATCTGGAAGATCATTAATGAAAAAAAAGAAAAAGGACCTGTCCTAAGACCGATCCTTAAAGGACACCAGTTAGAACCGGGACTCGATCTAAGGCTTGGCTATCTAAAACCACTTATTGAGAGCGCTCAGAGAGCCATGAGGTGATCCACTTATGAATAGAACCTCTAATCCCGTAATAGTCTAATTTGTAAAATAGCTTCCAGCTTCCTGTGTGGTACATTGTCAAAGGTATTTTGTAAAAGATACTGCCAATTTTTTTTCTGAAAGCAGCTCATGTAACCAAAACTCGCCGTGCACACCAGATCACTGCATGCGCCTTGTACATAGTTCTCCAAGCTGCTTACAACGAATACACACTAGAGTGTCTGAACGACGGTTTTTGCTCTTAATCATAGGGCTTGTGGTTTATTTAAGAGATTTGAAACTGTTACCTGTCCTCAGTGTTAGTAAAGAAGCTAAATTTCGAGAAAGTCAGTTTGTGGTTCACAAAACAGTTAACAAAATTTCAGCTCTTGCAATAGAACATGCTCATGGGCAAAACAATGCTCTGGTCAAATCAGATGGAGGTGCAGTTGGCCTTACAGAAAACCCAGGAGCTTTGCGACGCTGGATGGTGGCTGGTCCAGAAAGTTCTCGTTCATGTAAAGATTTCGAGACTCTTTATCTACTTAAGTCAGATATCAGAGACAATCATCATTAGCAAACAAGAAGTGCGCAACAGAATTTTCACTAAAATGTCAAGTCTCTGACAGAAACTCTCAGTGACCTGGGTTACCCATTTACAGAACAAAGTGAAGATTCGCTCTCACTTGATACAAAGGTTATTGCAGATGCAGCTGTTGTCCAAACTGTGAAACTAGTCAATATATGTATGCAGCATTTGTGGAAGATTGATTCATCAAAGGCGAAAGAAGGTATTCGATCCAATAAAGAACAAGTCGATCTCTTTATTTCGTACCCCAATAACAAATATGGTAGAATAAGGAAAAGTCAAAACTTAATCTTCTCAAAAATGATTACTCTGTTCTCCAGGCTCTACATATCTTGTCGGATTCGAGGTGGAAAGGTTCAAGAGTTCTTCAAGCATGAAAACCAACGTTTTCCACCTTCGTTAAGTCAGAATGGCTCTATCCATCTAGGAAATAAGTCTGAACTCCTTATTAAATGCTTGGAGCCTCTGTAAGTGAGAACAGCAGAGGCTTCGTCAGGTGATGCAGTCATAATTGTCGGTGCAGCTCTAGTTAACATGTTAAAGCCTGGAACAAGTAAAACGTTTGATGAATATGCATCTTGGTTTTCCTCCCGTAAATCTGTGATGTTGTCTGGGACATCTATATTGCAGACAGTTTGAAGGGTGGTCAAGAGAGAAAAGAGGAACGGGCATTCAGAAATGAAGGTCTGTGTAACAAAGGTGGTCGAAGCCGAATCTCTCCCCTTGCTTACATGAAGAAGCTGATACTTGAGCTCTTGGTGCAGTCGAATAATGATTCGAATGCTGGACACGGACGTGGTTGTTCTTGCTATCACAGTATCTGAAATTTGGATCGCATTTGGAACTGGCAAGCATTTCAGGTATATAGCGGTTCAAGGCATTGCAAAGGCATTTGGTCCTGGAAGAGCATCAGCATCTCTTTCATGTATTTACTAGATGCAACACCATTTCCGCATTTCATGGTAAAGGTAAGAAGTCGGCATGGGATACATGGATAGCTTATGTAAAGTTAGGAGATGCCTTTGCGAAGATAATGAGCCCTGCGCCTCAGTCGATGTTTTCATGCCGATCTTGCAGAAAATTGTAGTTAGAATGTATGACAGAATAAGCAGGGCTGAGAGGGTCGACGAAGCGAGGGCAGGCAAATAGAAGTTATTCCACCTACAGAAGCTGCTTTGCTACAGCATATGAAGAGGCTTTATATCAAGGCTCATTGGTACTGGGAACGCCCCCCTATACTACTAAGCCCAGCTGACTTTTGATGGCTCAGAAACAGTGATCAGCAGTGGGAACCCCTTTGGAAGACACTTCCTGAAGCATCTGCGTCATGCCAAGAGCTTGTACACTGCAAATGTTAGGTGGGTTGTCGTGGTGCCTGCAAATGCTTTAGAAGTGCCTTGCCATGTACAGCGCTTTGTGCATGCAGCGGGCAAAGCCCGTAGTTGAATGTGTTCTCAGGCAGCAGCGGTTTTGTGTTTGGGTTTGACTACATGCTAATGAAACATAAGTCGATCTAACTACAGTATTTTTCATATCGCCATCTTGGGCTAAACCGGAAGTAGATTTTTTTTCAGATAGACCCCTCAGCAATCATAGCATTCAAACATTTTTTTCATTCGTTTAGACTATAGACTTTTAAAATACTTTGGGTAGGTCGATCTAACTGGAGTATTTTAACATCGGATCCGCCATCTTGGATTAAACCGGAAGTAGATTTATTTCAAGATGCCACCCTATCAAAAATTATTGAGATACTCCCCCTCCGCAATCATGGTATTCAAGTATTGTTGTTTGATTTATTTCGACTACAGACTTATGAAATACATTAGGGCAGGTCGATCTTACTGGAGTATTTTAATATCAGATCCGCCATCTTGAATTAAACGGAAGTAGATTTTTTCAAAGATGTGTCCCTATCTAAACTGATTGAAATAGTTCCCCTCAGAAATCATGGCATCCAAATATTGTTGTTTGATTGATTTAGACTACTGACTTTTGAAATACATTGGTGTAGGACGCTCTTACTAGAGTATTTAATTTCAGATCTGCCATCTTGGATCAAACCGGAAGTAGATTTTTTTCACATATCTAGAATGATTGAGATAGCCCCCTTAGCAATCATTGCATTGAAACACTGTTGTTTGATTAATTAAGACTACATACTTTTGAAATTCATTAAGGTTGGTCAATCTACCTGGAGTATTTTAATAACGGAGCCGCCATCTTGGATTTAACCGGAAATAGATTTTTTCAAGATGCCGCCCTATCTAAAATGATTGAGATATTCCCCCTTAGCAATTATGGCATTCCAACATCGTTATTTGATTGATTTAGACTACATACTTTTGAAATACATAGGTGTAGGTCGATCTTACTGGAGTATTTTAATATCAGATCCGCCATCTTGGATTAAACCGGAAGTAGAATTTTTCACTGATGCCGCCTTATCTAAAATGACTTAGATAGTCCCCCTCAGCAATCATGCCAATTTTCATGCTTGTACCACAAAATGCAGTTTTCTATGAGAATCGGCCGGGCTATAAGTAGTGCGGTGAATTGTCTAAAGAGGTAAAATAAAACTGGTGTTCGACATGTTTCTTGGTGTCTAAGCAAGTAGGAATCAAACCATTCTTCTTCGACATGTTTTAAGATAGCAGAGTGATTGCGTTGGAGCAGGTCGGTATCGGACAAGTGTTCTTCAAAATGTTTCAAGGAAGTGCGGTGGGTGTATCTGAGCAAGTACATATCAGACATATATTAATTGACTGATTCCTACTTGCTTTGGCAAACTCAGTGTACTACCTAGAAACATGTTGATGAACACCAGTCATTGACATGTTTTTAAGTAGTTCAGTGAATTGTCTAAAGAGGTAAAATTCAGACAGGTGTACATCAAAATTTTTCTTGGTAGTGAAGTGATCATGTCTAACTAAGTAGGAATCAGACCGGTGTTCATCAATATGTTTCTAGGTAGTGGGGTGATTGTGTTTGAGCAGGCTGCTATCAGACAAATGTTCTTCAAAATGTTTGTAGGCATTGCGGCTAGCAGTGCGGTTAGTGTATCTGAGCAAGTACGTATCAGACATTTATTAATTATTAATTGATATGTTTAGAGGGAGTGCGGTATAGTTATTTGACTGGTTTTCATCGATGTGTTTCCAGGTGGTGAGATGAATGTGTCTGAGTGGGTAGGTATTAGACAAATGTTCAACCAAATGGTTCTAGGTAGTGCAGTGAATGTATTTAAGCCGGTAAAAATCATACTGATGTTCATTGACATGTTTCTAGATACCATAAAATCGAAAAAGTGATATCACAAAATATGTACGATTGAGTGATATCACAAATCCAATTAGTGATACCACAAAATAGAATAAGTGATATCACAAAATTGATTTTGTGATGACACGAGAGCACAGCTACTTTGTGATATCACTAATTCGATTTTGTATATCACAACATCTATTTAGTGATGTCACATTCGATTTTGTGATATCACTTAATCGATTTTATGATATCACTATATCTATCGAGTTTGTGATCAGTAATTCGTTCCTAACTAGTGATATCAAGAAATCGATATTACGAAAACGATTTTGTGATTTCACTAAATCGATTTAGTAAACATAATATAGCACATGGTTCATGACACTCAGGTGAGTCAGTGATAGCACATAATAGTTAGTGAAATCAGAAAATAATGTGATACCACATGTGATATCACATACTTGAAATAGTGGTATCACAAAATCGACATTGTGATATCACAAATTCGATTTTGTACGAATTAGTGATATTACAAACTCAGATTACTGATATCGCCAAATCAAATAAGTGATATCAAACAAAAATCGAATTTGTGATATCGAAAAATCCTATCCACTTTACTTTTTTATATATATCCAAATCTGTACAGTGATATCTATGGCAAGCCATATTACTAATCATAATGCATAGTAGATATCTTATATAGTAAATTAGATATCTAATATGCCAGTTAAGATATCTAATATAACATATAAGATAATAACATATAAGAAATCTTATATCCTCTATAAGATATCTGATACAGGATATATCTTATATAGAAAATAAGATATCTTATATAGGATATGAGTTATCATCTTATTTAATTTTTCATATAAGATATCTTATATAATATATCAGATATCTTATATATTAGATATCTTATATAGCATGTAAGATATCTTATATAATAAATCAGATATCTGATATATCAGATATGTTATATATTTAAATAAGATATCTCACATCCTATATAAGATAGCATATCTGATATCGATATCTGACTTACAAAACAGGATATCTTATATGTGATACAAGACATCTTAAATGCTATATCAGATAGCATATATTGTGTTGCGTCTTATGGAAAAGTCAAATAAGATATCTTATATACCTATACTAGATATCTTATATAGTATATTAGATTCTTATATGATATCTTATATACCTTTACTAGATATAGAAGGTCCCTTTGCACGCGACAATGATCAGCATATTCACATAGTTCATTGTTTTTTCTAGTGAAATTATTTAATTCAGATTTTTATATACTAAGGCCCGATTTCACGTTAAACTTAGTACATGGATTAGCATTCGGAACACCAAAATTTTACATTGCGCCTTACGGTAAAATAGACCACGGACTGGTTAATACGAGTTATAACTGTGACGTGAAATCGGGCCTAAAACCAATTGTCATTTGCATTTCAACTAACATAAATCTCATTCATCTTAATTTATCACTCAGTTTGTACTACGAGTTTTGGAATTCAGAATTCGAAATTCAGAATTGTGAAATAAGAGAGGTAATTGGGCTATCGTAGGACATCGATACTTTTCGATTTTATTGCCTTCCTTGCATTTTTATTTTGAATTAAAGGTGTTAGGTCCATATAGTTCAATTTAGCTGCACTAAGGTCTTTTTGCATAGGAGAAAACGCGGTGACGTCATCGATAAGGATTGCAAGGGGATTTCCCGCTCTGGTTGGCAAAAAGCACGCTAAGGGGTCAGTGTTAAAATATGTTATTAAACATGTCTTGTATTTTGCGCATTATGATGCATATCTTTTTTATATATAATGATGACGCTGAGGAGTGTAGGTATCTGAGCGTGAAATATTGTTTTATTGTCTCTCAAAATGCATTTAAATTGGTTCTACATTAAGTGCTTTAAAATGTACGTTTTATCATGGATGCTTTAAAACATTATTTGTGTCTGTATCTGGTGTACATTTGTCTGATCATAAACCGGTTGTTTATTGTTTGTAAGTGAATGTACCCGGTATTCAGTGGGTGTTTTGATAAGGGATGTCATATTTCTAAGAACGCCGCTGAGCTGTCCTGTAGTGACAATCATTCAGATTTAATAAACAAACTGTTTTAGCGGTGCGGCTAATTAACACATCAAATAGAACTCGATTATTACAATCATTGATATTATAATATTAATATGTTTGTCTCTTTATATACTATCACGGACAAACAATTAGAGAGAGAGAGAGAAAGAGAGAAGGAGAGATAGAGATTGTTGTTTAGATGTCATGAGCTCGGACTAAATGATGTGGTAATTACTGATAGCCATTTCATAACATAGAAGGTTCTCTGTTTGATATTACCGTTTTATAACATCTTCTTTTGAATCACATTCATGAATTTTAATTTATTTTCTCATTTATTTATTAAATGTTCTTTCCCTAAGACCAGATCAAATTTTTTGTTAATTTTGCATTAGTTCTCATCAGATACTAGTTGACATATTTTATTGTGTCTTTCATATCTTATTACCCTTGTTATATTTATTTATAAATCTCCTTGATCGTCAATAAGATTAAAATACTGATTTTCAATACTTCCGATGTATTTTTATTTTTATTTAATTATTTCTTTTTCAGTCGAAGTTATTGAGAGAAACAGTCTGGGTCCGGAGCGAGTCGACATATGTCCAGACTGAGTAATTAAATGAATTTAAGTAATTAAACATGTTAAATAACTCTCTTTTTTCGCGCGACAAGCGATTATGACAATATTCGCAAAGGTTTCATCGGTTGCTATTTATTCAAAGCCTTCCAAAGTACATTTTCGCACTTTCATCGGTTAATTTTCAGCAAAATCCCATATAAGACCACTGTCTGTTGCTATCTTTTTGCCAACCAATCCACCCACGTGATCATCCGATGACGTCACTGCGGGGATTCCCGTTATCTCCTATATCTTTTAGTCTACATTCAACGCGGTCAATATTGTTCTGATTTACATGACCATGCATCGTTCTTTAATATTAGTATATAGAGAAAATAGAGAAAATGAACAAAAGGTTACTCAGTTTTATTTATTTATTTATTTTTCTTAAAATGCAAGTCTTAAGTCAAAAATTGTTTTAGCCTAGTATTCTGCACTAGCTTACAAATCTTCTGATCAAAGATATGTTACTGTGGTCATTTTTAACAAAATTAATACATCCAAAAACTAAAGGTTTTTTTTGCGTGGCTATATCGAAGTAAGATAATTTGTTGGGGTCGAAAACAACACGGAAGAAGCCTCATCAGTCTGCAATGGGATTCAAGTTTCATTTCAACAATCATTGCGACATTTACTTCTATAAACCTGCATAAACTGAGAAGTAAAATCAAACGCCCAATATAACATGACATTTCATGTTATAGTTTTTCTTGTTATGTTATGTGTTCCATTTGTAATGGATACCTATACTTCAAGTTTTGGATATCCATGCTTCACCTGATCTTTATCTGGTCATAGTTCGACTAATGGAAGTCTATAATTTATATATCCAATATTCATATTAGTTTTGTGGTATCTAAAATTCGATTTTAAGGCTATCAATAATTTGATTTTTGGATACCGCAATACCATTATAAATATGAGCCACGACGTGACAAAACCAACAATGTGGTCGTGCGTCCAGCGCAGACTCAGATCAGCCTGGGCATCCGCCCAGTCTGATCAGAGTCTTCGCTTTCCGCATGAAGGTAGCTTAGTCCCTAAGCTACCCTTTAAGCGCTTAGCGAAGAGTCTAATCGGACTGGGCGGATGCCCAGGCTGATCTGAGTCTGCGCTGGGCGCACAACCACATTGTTGGTTTTCTCGCGTCGCGGCTCATATATCCTTAATCATGGCTATTCCTGTTTATGGATATCCATACTTCTACTTTTAGTAATCCATAATTCGATTTGACAGTCATCTTGATTTCGTGATATCCAAAATTCAATTTACGGATGTCCAAAAATGGCTATATGGATGTCCAGAAAATGAATTCCGGATATCATAAAAGCTATGTACATGCTGGACATCCATTACTTTTAATAATTTTAAATATCCGTGAACATTTGGTGATATAATAAAAATAGCGGATATCAATAATGAATTATGGATATCCAAAATGAATTATGGATATTCATCGCCAATCGCGAATATGATATGAGCCGCCACACGACAGAACCAACAAAGTGGTTGTGCGCCCAGCGCAGACTCGGATCAGCCTGGGCATTCGCCCAGTCTGATTAGAGTCTTCGTTGTCCGCATGGAGGTAGCTTAGACCCATACCTACGCCTTGAGCGCTTAGCGAAGAGTCTGATCAAACTGGGTGGATGCCCAGGCTGAACTGAGTCTGCGCTGGGCGCACAACCACTTTGTTGGTTTTCTCGTGTCGTGGCTCATATAGTCAAATCGTGCCCCATACAGGGACAGTGTTTTGAGGATAATTCTGGGCATTTTATCATTTCTCAAGTTATATTTGCCATGGCTGTTGTGGTCTTCATTAGAACGGCATTTTAAATGATATATCTTTGGATTATCTCAAACAGTCAAAACGAGCACCACAGGATTCTTATTGTATTACGGTAAACTTGGAAATATTCGCAAAAAATGTGACAACGAAAATAAAATCATCGCGAAAAAATTATGATTTTTATCAATGCAAATACCTCTAATGAGAATCTGAATTCAAATTTTTGCGAATATTCGGCTGATTCTTATTGCAAAAAATAGCATTCGCGAAAATGACATCGTTTACAATATGGAATGAAATGGACTTTACTAGACTGGTAGGGATTTATTCCACTTATTTGGTACTCTTACATGAAAGAATTTGCTCCCTCTTGAGGGAGCAAATTCTTTCTTGTAAGAGTACATCTTAGGCTCTGGGAGCATTGTAGCCAGTGAAATGTAGATTACCTCGTCCCATTCCAGCCCACTCCATTATTAATACTATGCCCGCGAAAATATTCGAATTGTACAATGTCTCTTAGCTGCAAGAATTTTGCGCCTAACCCCGTTTGATATCTTATTTATTGAACGTACGGTAAAATACTAAGTATTGGGACAGATAGGTCTGAGCGAACCGTGTAGACCCAGATAGGACTGTTCCTAAAGAGCAGCCTGATCAGCGTCTGTAGAGTTTGCATACCATCTGCATATTTAGGACCCATGACTGCATTGTAAACCTAGATTGTTTCATTTTAAGACAAATATGGTAATTATTTTAGGTGTCCCCATTTTTAGAATTACGCTACTGGTCTGTCAAGTTATAAAAAATTTAAATTTTATTACTGTATATTGATTTGTGAATGAAGATCAACGATTATATATAATGAGTCGATAAAAATGGATGTCTTTCAGCAAAAACTTGGCCCAGTTTGACATTTTACGGTGCGTTATCAACATACACCGTAATTCAATAGGTACTTTGTCAAACAAGATTTTTATTCATAAATTTGAATATAATTTTGTGTTAAGAACCATTTTAC
Organism: Ctena decussata; assembly: GCA_963989385.1. NCBI lineage: Eukaryota > Metazoa > Mollusca > Bivalvia > Lucinida > Lucinidae > Ctena > Ctena decussata. Next base: position 64,436,439 of record OZ022511.1, read on the forward strand.
GTTTTATTTGAAATATTAAGTTGATTTCAATATGCAAGGCATGCATACCGATAATATCTAATGCCTTAAGTAAAACACACCTTGCGGCACCGCCTTTAAGAATGAAAAAAAAAAACATTCGAAAATTCCGCTCAACGAATGCTCCAGAAACAAGACTTGCAGACTCTTACCTCATCTTCGCTAGCCAAGGGTACTAAGTCCACTTTGTTCCTTACGTACACAAGGAACAAACTGGACTTAGTACCCTTGGCTAGCGAAGATATACATTAGGAACAAAGTGGTATTAGTACCCTTGGCTGGCGAGGATGTACGTAAGGAGTAAAGTGGACTTAGTACCCATAGCTACCAAAGATGTACATAAGGAACAAAGTGGACTTAGTACCCTTAGCTAGCGAAAATGGCTCTTACCTGTACATTGCCCGTTTCTTCTGCCATTTTTACAAAGGAGAACAACTTTAGTGACATTCTGTTTGATTCCCTGAATGACGAACCCCTTCCAAAAAACGGGGATCAACTCTTAAAGGAAAGCATTTGCATCTAGAGTATTCCAGCTCCGGGCCGAAATCATTTCAGAAACGAAGTTCCTGAAAATTGAAACTTGTAGGTATTTTCCGGCCCAGAATAAAGCTACATCTAGAGAAGCAAATGCTTTCCTTTAAGGATTGACCCCGACTGAAAAGAGGGACAGAATTGCTTTCCCCTGAAGTGAACCATTTAACCTTAATTAAGATTCAAGTGAAATATTTAAAAAAGTTTCCATTATCTCTGGCTTACCTTTAAAGAGTGATATTCTTTCTGCACTTGGTATCGTGTTTCACGCATATTTCTTTTCCCCCTCCTCACTCGATTCAGGTAGTTCTCGATTCGATTTACGTCCCCTTGCAGCTTCTGACATCTCTCCATCATCCCGTCAGAGGGCTCTCGCACCAGCGTGTGCAATGGCCGCATTTTAACCTTAATTTGCGCTTCATTAAGCTCAATTTTTTTCTCAAGTAAAATATTTTCACTTCTTTCAATTTTATCTACGAAAGAAAATTCTCGTTTCCTGCAATATTTTCTATCCTTCAGTTTATCTTTTACTCGAGACTGAAGTTTCTTATTATCAAAATCTGCCCTGATTTCCTTTGATTTTCGTTCTTCAATTCTTGAACAGTCTTTGCGTAGCATTTCATTCACACGTGCTTTCTGGTTCCTTAAGATACTGATACCAATACTAACTTTCTTAAGATAACCTTCATCAGCTGTCACCCAGCTTCTAAATGGATCAGTAACGCTTGAAAAACAGTCCAGGGCAACATGCATGAAATGCAGAACTTGTCCGTAGTTACTAATATATTCCGTGAACGAATGACTACCAAGCTCATTAATACTGTCCATGGCCCCTTCAGCCCCGATTAAGGAGTTCCTAATCTCCCCCTGCCAGATGTTTATACTATTTTCATAAGTTCTAACACATTCTACGTCCAGCTCCTCTAACTCGGAGATGAAACTGAGACAGTACTTCGCCATGTACATATTGAGGGCATTATCTAATCTCCTATGACAAGACTCATATATCTCCCTGAAAAGTCTGTCCCTGTCTACGACCCGCTGTAACTCTGACATAACTAGTATTCGGCCACTCAGATATCCATCATCTTCGCGAATCTTGGCCAGCTCCTTCCCAAATGCTTGACAAGTCTTAAACGTCTGTTGCTGACTTGGTTTTCCCTTGGCCAGATTCACAAACTCGACCCATTCGTCAACATTGTCTTCAGATTCATCCAGCAACCATTTGTCCCTGAAAGCCTCGACTTCCCTTTCAACCGCATACACCAACTGCATCGCTTTTCTCCGTTCTCCCTCCAGGGATATAGGAGCCCTGGGACTAGGAGTCTCCCCTAGTCGCGGGGTACCTCGTATACCCTCCATAATGCTTTAGACTGCGTTATTCACATTTTGAACATTCCAAATAACACTTATTCGCTCATGCAAATGCTCATAGATCAAAAATTCGTTTGCACTCCCATATGCCTCTCATCGATAAGTTCTTTACGTAATATTCCGTATTCTTTGTGAAAATGTTTTGATTGAATATTTAAACGATTGAATATTTCTGAAAAGAAATATAAAGAAATAAGTAAAATAAATAATGAAGGTAAATTTAATAAGAAATCTGATGATGCATGAACACAAAATCTATAACTACCGGTATAGATGGCTATTTTAAACCACAAAGCGCCAAAAAGCAGACGACAATATTTACGTCTGCAAAATTTAAAAATTATGAATTTTTTTTATGAATTTTTTTTTTAGTTAGATCTATATCATAATGAGAAATCAAAACTAGAGGGCAAACAGTGTATACCCAGATGGGGCGGCTCAAAATGAGCCAACCCATCTGGATCTACACTGTTTGCAAATTCAACTATTTTCGTTTTTTTAATAGCTCTTTAAGTAGTGTTAAGCCATACCTAAAGGTGATGGTTATAGAAAACGATTTTTGATTCTCTTTGCAATGGGGTAAAGAAAACATTTTATTATGATTAGACCTACTTTAATAACAAAATGTGATCTGATTGTTGTCAGTTTACCTCCGGGATTTAAGCTTCGATACAGGGAAGGTTAAAGAACGCGAACTTCGTATTTCATATGTTCTGTCAGAAACACCCTGTGCCTCTACGGCCACAAGGTTACAGGAAACATTTACCTTTACATTTTTTTATTTTTTTTTTTTTCATCTTGTGTTGCCATTAAGCCTTTCATGATATGTGACAGTGCCTGCGATTTTGAGCCTTGTGGAGGTGCGACGCTGACGTCACGAAACGTGAAATGAAAGTGACGTCATAAAATATGCACGTAAAGTTTATTGTATTTCCGCGCACTGACTAATAAATTTCAAAGCGTCACCTGAAAAGAGTGATCCAACATTTTTATCGGCGTGTTTAATGTTCTTCATCTACACTCTTTTAAGAATGTTCGCATTATAGATCTTTGAAAAGAGATGTTACGAACCGGTGTGAATTTCGTTTGCTTTTGCAGTAAATCTTAGTGCTATTTCTTTGTGCTTCTCAAAATCTTTCTGGAGGCACTAATAACTGAGAAAATGTCTGAAACAAAAAATCCGATTTTCGCTCCATAAGGCTCAAAATGCCAGACACTGTCACATATATACCATAAAAATTCTTCTCACTTTTTGAAGTCTATAAAAGTTTCAGACCCACAAATATAAACTCCTTGACTCATATTTACTTGCTACTGTTTACAAAGTCTGCAAATATTGGTCAAATATAAATATTTGACTTTACAGACATGTCACAAAATAACAGCACATAATTCGACGATTTACAGTTATATGGAGAATACTTTGGACCCTTTTCAGAGCTGTAGCTTTTACAAACTGATCAATAGACTGGACAAGAATCGGAATTCAGGTTAGTTTGAGGTTAGCCTTAAGGGTGTATTTATTAAGGCTAGCTTATGGTAAAGTTAGTTTGAGAAAAAAAACCCAGATAAATATACACTTTTACGCGAGCCCATTGAGTTAATAAATCACTGTTTGTCGGTCAGTTATATGCATATGTATCACTCGCACTCCGTGCTCACAATATGGTCTACTTTTAAACATTGGTCGTATAGTCATTCAACACTATAAAGGTAGTCGAGTACGGTCAGTTAACATATCTCTACTATATCGTGCCTACAGGCAGACGCCCGTAAAAATAACGGGAAATAGACTGACAGCTGGTTGCCAGGTATTCTACCGTAAAATATATGGGAATTTTTTACAGTGAACCAGAGCAGATCTACTTTACAGTGACAATCACAGCTGATCTACAGTATAATTAGCATAACTGATAGAGCTGATCTACTTTACAGTGATAATCACTGTTATGGGTGATCTTTTTACATTGATAATCACTGTTAGAGATGATCTACTTTACAGTGATAATCACTGTCAGGGGTGATCTTTTTACATTGATAATCACTGCTAGAGGTGATCTACTTTACAGTGATAATCACTGTCAGGGGTGATTTACTTTACAGTGATAATCATTTTACTGCTAGAGGTGATCTACTTTACCTACATTACAGTGGTAATTAATACTTCAAAGGCTGATCTCGTTCATTGTTTTTGTTCGAATTACCTCTAAATAACTGTCAGAATTAAGGCGCCCTACTATTACAGTTGTAACGGCGACCACTCTACAAAAGCCGGTCTCTGCTAGGCTTTCACTCTTTTCTATTAAATTATTTTTCATGTATGCATACTTACTCCTTCTTTTTCTTCTTTTTTTCGATTCAGTCGTTCGGACCAATTTGGAGTGTCAAAAGACTGTTCTCAACAAATGTTTGAATAGTATGTTCACAAATTGGCTTGTATGTAATTCTTTTACTAAACTTCTTTGCGGTTATTTACTTACTCTCCAGATTTTAACAAGCATTTCTTTAAACAGCATGTTGTACATCAGGGCTAGAGATAATATAAAATTTTGGGAATGAAAAATGGGAGTTTTTTTTTTTAATTTATTACAAGACACATGTTGTAGCAGCTCATTAGAATCGCCTCTCGGCGAGGCGATTCTAATGAGACTCCCACAACATATATTCTGATGAGACCTAAGAAAACAGAAAATAGTTAAAAATTTGGGGCCTCAAAATTTGTCCATAAGGAGGTCTGATACAATATTGACATTTCAATTTAAAAATTTAGATAACTATAACTTTAGCGAGACCCTGATCCAGGTATCTTAAGTTTGACACAATATTTAACACATTGTATTTGATTACTAAAATCAGAGGCTTGAAAGACATACTAAAGTCAATGTTTAAACATTTTCTGATCGAATGATAAAGGCCACTGCAATAGGGAAGTGTCTTAAATTATGATTTTCCTGGTTTCGTTTTGTGGGGAGGAAAGATTACACACGTTTGTCATTATACCTTGTAAATAAATTGTCTGTGGCCATATTTTCTTTTTCCGGCCAATTCTGAAAACGTGTCCTGGCCAATTCGAAGAAGAGCTTTTAAGCCAACTTTATTAATTTTACTACGGTGACCTTTGTTTTCATTTTGAACTTAGAAAGAAAAAAATATATTTTCAATCAGTTGTAACAGCAAGATTTCTGCATAAACATAAAAAAACTTAGAAACACTGATTGCACAACCCGCAGGTTTGCACTATAATCACTGTGCGAGTCCTTCCGTCCGTCCGTTATCAGTTCAGGCCCGTCGCCGTGTCGTGAAAACTGGTCCGGCGGGGGATAGCAGCGAGTGCCGAAGGCACGAGAGGGGGAGAGCACGAGAGGGGGATGTCCCCCTCTCGGAAGGGGGGTCCGGGGGACCTCCCCCGAGAAAATTTTTGATTTATGGGCGTCTCTATGTGCGTTTTAAATGCATTTTTGGATGCGTTTGGGGCAAAATTTCAGTCGTTTTCAGTCGTTTTGGTCACGAAGTTTTGCAAGTTAAATACGAAAAAGAACAAACGTAAGACTCAAGAAGATCTTTAACAATTATTTCGACCCCTCTGCGAGTCTCATCAGGCGCTGGCATCAATGTCTGCCTTCAAGCAAAATTAAGCCTGATACAGATGTAATCCCCACTATAGTTGTTTTATTTTTGTTTGTTCTATTTGTTATTGGCTAGCCACGGCCTACTGTCAAACCACGACGGCTAAAAACTTCTCTACTCCGGCTTTTTTTACACCAAATGTACGTTGTGGGAACCGAAAAGTCTTGGGCTGATTTGGAACAGGCGGCACTTGTATATCCATAATGGAATGACAACATTGACATGGAACTTTCGGTACAGTCTCAGGACTTAGAATGCTCATACATGTACATTCAACATGTTTTACCGACATGTTCTTTGATTTAGAATAATTAGAAAAATACATCGAGGGATTAAAACTTTCTTCTGTTGCGCCGAGAAAAAAACATGCCGCTGTATTTTTTCATACCATTGTTGGCATACAAAAATGAAAACGAAGAAGTTCTGGATCAAAGAGTTTATCTATCTTTGATAAATCGTCCACTGAAAATAATCCTTTAACGATTATGAAATTAATCAAGCAGGTGTCATTATAATAACTGCATTCTTTTGCACGGTGTGTGACTGCATGTTTTCACACCTTGGCCAGGTTTACAACGAGCGTCATTGATAATTTCATCGATAAATTTCGGCACTTTTGATGATGCGATTCACTAAAATCACAGGTAAGCACGAAAGAAAAATCGGCTGAAAAGAAAAAAGTGGTACGGCAGATAGCATACTCGGCCAAAATAGTGGTCCGGCGCTCGCCGGACCTGCCGGACCGGCGACGACGGCCTTGCAGTTAGCGAAAACCGTTATCAGTTAGCGAAAACGCTTATACCTCTTGAACCGCATGAGATATTTTAACAAAATTTTGCATACTTATACATATCAACATTGTCTAACGACTCGCATGCATAAAAACCTTATTTGATGGACGAGGCTTTGCTGAGCACAAGTTGAAAATTTACGGCCAACTACTGAAAATGCTCATAACTCTTGAACACCGTGGTAAATATGGTTCAAATTTTGTATGCTTATGTATTTTAACATAGTCCAGCCACCGGCATGCAAAACAGTGACGAGGCTTCACCGAGCATCAATTTGGCCGGTCAAGCTCTTTTATTGAAAATGCTCATAACTCTTGGACCACTTGGTATATTTGCTTCAAATTTTGTATACTTATGTAATTTAACATTGCCCAGCCACTGGTATGCAAAACAGTGACAAGGCTTCACCGAGCATCAATTTGGCCGGTCAAGCTCTTTTATTGAAAATGCTCATAACTCTTGGACCGCTTGGTATATTTGCTTCAAATTTTGTATACTTATGTAATTTAACATTGCCCAGCCACTGGTATGCAAAACAGTGACGAGGCTTCATCGAGCATCAATTTGGCCGGCCGAGCTCTTTTATTGAAAATGCTCATAACTCTTGGACCGCTTGGTATATTTGCTTCAAATTTTGTATACTTATGTAATTTAACATTGCCCAGCGACTGGTATGCAAAACAGTGACGAGGCTTCACCGAGCATCAATTTGGCCGGTCGAACTCTTTTATTGAAAATGCTCATAACTCTTGGACCGCCTGGTATATTTGCTTCAAATTTTGTATACTTATGTAATTTAACATTGCCCAGCCACTGGTATGCAAAACTTCTTATTGCACAACCCGCAGGTTTGCAGTATAATCACTGTGTGAGTCCGTCCGTCCGTCCGTTATCAGTTAGCGAAAACGCTTATAACTCTTGAACCGCATTCTATATTTTGATACATGCCAACATTATCTAACAACTCGCATGCATAACCGTCTTTTTTGATGGACGAGGCTTTGCTGAGCACAAGTTGAAAATTTACGGTCAAGTAGTGAAAATGCTCACAACTCTTGAATCCCGTGGTATATATGGTTCAAATTTTGTATACTTATGTATTTTAACATTGTCCAGCCACCGGCATGCAAAACGGTGACGAAAGTCTAAACAGTATTGCACGACCCACAGGTCCATCAGTCTGTTTGTCCTTCCGCTGTAGTCAGTGAGTGAAATTGCTCATAACTCTTAACCACATGGTGTAGTTTGATAAAAATATGCATCATTCTACAAGAAATGACCAATTTCATTTCCATACATTCCTTCTGGCACCAGAAACTGATTATTCTACATTCACCACGAGTTGTGCACACTACCATCAGTTGATTATAGTTTATTTTCATTCCCCTGGAGCTCTAACTAAAGACACTTGACAAGTTAAGAAAGCGGGATATAGTGTATTTAAAAACTAAACGAAAATTCTTAGTAGCACACAGTTCACATAACATGGCAACCTGAGGTCATGAATTAAGATAACACAATATTTAAAAAATATGGCAGAATAAAAATGGCGAACCGTTTTGTTCTGTTATGACTGAAAATTAATAATAATCCAAATGTATAACACTTTTTAACCATGTTAATTTGTATCTGTGCAGGTACACAAAGTCTAAATTCATTTAGAGCAACAACTTCGCCGATTTCTAGTGCATGACAACTTCTACTGAAATTAATTTAAAATTAGTTGTTATTTATTTCCGTTTTGTATTACTTTCTGTGCTTTAGACCCTCTTGGCCATTTACCCTCTTAGCCATCTAGGAGATGACTATTATACAAGCATTGCGCTTACCGTCAGATCCTACATTGAAATGATTTGTATTTGTATATATGTATGTAGCTTAACTGAATAAAATACTGTTTAAACCAACAAAAGACCAACGTTTCTAAAAGATACTTACCCCCTTTCTTTAGCAGTTAAGGCAACAATACCATTTCCAAATAAGATGAAAAAAACACAACTTAACATACTTGTTTAAACGCATTTTCAAAGTTTCTGTTGCAGGTTACATCCATCCAAAACAACAAACAATATATAAAAAAAGATATGATATAATAATAGATATGATTTCCATTAAAGATGAAAAAGAATAATACTACAAAATCTGATTGTTCAAAATTTTTTCAAAGTTTCTGTTGCAAAAGAAAAAAAATCTTTCCAAATAAACCAACAGTAATAAAATAGAAAATGAGTAAATTTTAATGAAAAAAACAACAACAACAACAAAAGACAAAAAACTCAACATACCACTATTTATTATCCATAAAGCAGTGCATATTCATTTCAGAAGTACTAACATCACCTTTCAACATAAAGCATGTTATAAACTTGAATTTCAAACAGAATATTGGTATCTGAGGTTTGATTACTACGGTGTATATAACATCGATTACCCATAATAAGCCAGAGAACTGTGTCTTATGAAAAGTATCTTATGCGCGGAACTCCAACTTCGGTGATACATTGATCCAGTTTCTAAGCGGAGCACTGAACCCCGAAGCCTTGCAACTGGCCCTTACTAACATGACTGATGGTTCTTGGTGTGAACTGTATTTATTGCAATAAGTCTACACAATAAAACCGTCAGAGCAAGTATAATAATTTCGGGGTTTGCACAAAAATATATTGTCTAATTCATTTCAGATAGTTAGTGTGCTTATAAGGGCTGATGTGAAAGTATTAAAATGACACTGTATCAATCTAATATCAAATTCAGACCCATCACTCTTGCCTTTTTTTTTTATCGTACATGTACCCTACTGAAAGTAAATTAAGACAAGGCAGCAAGACTCGAAGCTATTGGTTAACCATGAGCACACGCAGGCTAACTTTTATTTATGGTAACTATGAGATGGAACTGTGAAACAGGATGCTGACATTCGATTTCCATTGCTTATCGTATCATCTATTGTTGACGGAAAGACAACATTGGATAATCGTATAATCTTAACAGTCACTTAATAGCTGCCTCACATTTTAGACTTCACATGCTGGGTTTCTCTGCTTTATAAATACACTTTTTAACTATATTTGACTCAGTCGGTTACTATAAACCGCAAAGGGTCCGTATACAGATCATATTTCGGATCAGTTTTGGCTTAAGCAGATGGGATGCTTTTGAGTCCATTTGAGTTATTTTGAAAATAGAGTTCCGCTTAAGCCGGTGCTAGGGGGGCGTGGCTGGTGTCGCATATTTCATTACTGGTCATGAACAGACTCAATTAAACCGAGTCTGCTATTTTCTTTTCTTTGATGTGTTCCTTGCTTCCAAAGGATCTTACCACTCAGATCTTATTTGTATCAGTTTGTCTCAGTATTGCCTGAAATGCCCGCGAGTGTGACAGTATAGAGATAGATAGTTTATTTTTCATGACAGTGTTTTGGATTGACATGTCATGCCAACTATTGTCTGAGGCTGATACTTCCTTTCGTTTTGTTATCATCAGCTATAGTCGTTAGCTAATGTCTCTTGTAAGGGTTGCTTAAAATCAGCCATTGTCGGTAGTAACAGCTCTTGTCAGCTTTGTTTGTATTCGCCATCGTCTCATGCCAATCAGAGCACCGCTCAGCCAATTCCGTGAATTGACCGAGCGGTGTTCCGATTGGTCTCATGTCAGAGTATCTGCGTCCATAGCTTGCCAAAATCTGATGCCTCTTGTCAGCATTTTTAGTAGCAGATATTGTCTGAAGCTGCTATCTCTTGTCGTTTTTTTATCAGTTATAGTCCACAAATCAAGGTGTTTTGTCAGTTTTGTTTATATCACTTATTGACTGTGGCTGATGTCCTTTGACATTTTTTATCAGTTACTTCCAGGAGTGATCTCTCCCCGGCTTTGTTTGTATCAGTTATCATCCACAGCTGATTTCTCTGGTCAGTTTTTATTTATCATTGTCAGTTGCTCTTGTTTCTTGTCAGTTTTGTTATTTTCAGTTCTCTTCGGTGGCTGCTGTACGTCTTTTGTCCGTTTTGTTTTTATCAGTTTTGCCAGTAGCCCTTTTTTAGGTTTGTTTGTACTTACTATTAACTAAGACTTGATGTATTTTGTCAGTTTTGCTTTTAATCAGTTATTGTCAGTAAGGATAACTCGTGTCGGTTTTGTATCTGTCAGCTATTGGCTGGGGTTGATATCTGTTTTTTTTTTTTTTCAGATTTGCTTTCATCAGTAACAATCCACAGCTGATGTTTCTTGTCAGGTTTTTTTTATTGGTCATCAGATGGTGTCTCCTGTCAGTTTTGTTTAATGCCAACTATTGTATGCGGCGGAGTTCTCTCGACTATCGTAAGTGCCATTATCAGTAATTTTCTGTGGCTGGTGTTATTTGAGCCTCGACACGAGAAAACCAACAATGTGGTCGTGCGTCCAGCGCAGACTCAGATCAGCCTGGGCATCCACCCAGTCTGATCAGAGTCTTCGCTATCCGCATGAAGGTAGCTTAGTCCCTTGGCTACCCTTTAAGCGCTTAGCGAAGACTCTGATCAGACTGGGCGGATGCCCAGGCTGATCTGAGTCTGCGTTGGGCGCACAACCACTTTGTTGGTTTTCTCGTGTCGTGGCTCATTTGTTGGTTACTCGTATTATCTGATCAGGTTTCGGTAGCAGGTGATGCCTCTTGACTGTTTTACTCTCATCAGTTGTTGCCAGTAGCTGATTGTGTCTGAGGTAATGTCTCTGGCTAGTTTATCAGTATCAACTATTATCTCTTACTAATATCGCTTGTCTCTACAGTAACTGTTCTTGTCTGTAGGTGATGTCTCTTCAACTCTTGTCTGATTTGTTTCATCTGTAATTGTCAGCAATTGTCTCTTTTCAGTTTTGCTTGTACTTCAGCTTAAAAGTGTCTAAATGACTATCTACAGCGTTTGGTTCGTTATTGACTAGTAGACTCTATTGATTTGGGTATTGTTTTCATAACAATAATAAGTCGCCATCTGATCTTTAAGCTGTCATTAACATCAATATTTAAGGTTAAGACATTATCTGAAACAAATAATATGTTATATGATGTGTGAATATTTGAGGAAACAGAACGCCTCAACAGAACACTGGTTACAATTATAACAGACATTCAAAATTAATAATAGTTCATTGATGTCAGTTGATTGATACAATTACTTGGGGTAACGAACCTAGGTTTTGTCAATGGTGTAGATGAACAAAGTTAGCTCTTGCATGAGTTCTGGTGTATATATATATATACGAACAACATATACAGTTGTGTGGTGATCTGTCTGAAGACTTATGGATAGCCATCACGCTCGCTTATGATGGTCAGCCAAAGCTGTTGCACATTTCAGTCCACCTCACAAAATTGCTGACAGTGTTAAGGACGAGCTGCTTATGTTTAATGTCGAATCTTTTCAGCACAATAGAAACATTATAAACATAAATACATAAATATCAGAGGGTATTTGGCCAGACAAATACGAGCTTTCTGCGTACCTGCGTATTACGGCTTGGGGAAGACAGAAGGTTGGGGGTGGGGTGGGGGGAGGGGGTGGTGTTGTCTACAAATATTTGGAAATAGTTTGGCTGTATATGGATCAGATAAATTCATTTATTTTATTGATCCTTACCATAAACGAGAAAGACAGTGCCCAGAATGTGCATATCTGATTGGATCTTCACTGCTGTTATCTTAATGGATGGTGATGACTTCAATCAGACTGCGCATATGAAAAGCTACTCTGAGTGTCTTTCTTTCTCTTCATACGGCTTACACCCTCAACTGAATATCACGTGACGGAGGAATCTGCGATATTCGTACGCGACATTTTGCATTTTGCGGGGTTATCTGAGTCTTTAAGAGTTTTCGTTTAAGTCCGTTGCAAAGAATATTTTTGTCAGGTCTATGCCTTTCGCTGAATCGTGCCTATTCCAATACTTTGGGTTTTGGGGTTTTAAAACTTGTACAATTACCAAACCTGAAAGTCTTTTTTTCTGTTGTACTGACATGTACATCAAATTAACAAATGTAAATGTACATTAACAAAAACCGACTTGAGTTTTTATTTCTTCACAAAGAAAATTATATTAACATTGTTGCTTTAATCGATAAAATAGTAATTATTTTGATTTTGGTGTAGGTATAATTTTTGACAAATGACAGTTTGCCTTTTATCAAAGAACACTGACAACAGTGGATTTATTATTGACAAAGAGTTTTATTGACTGTCTATATTTGAGGTACTTTTAAAAACGTTCGTCGCAACCACAGTTCGAGAGAGAAGCCACTGCACTTGTCAGTCACCTCCCCGTCACAGAAGAGGTTTCTGAGGTCCCGTCTCCGTATGACATCTGTGCTGGTGGGACGTCATGCAAATTTGACAGTTTATAATGGACTACCGGGTCTATTTTCTAATCCCAAAGTTGAAAATCGCAGTCTAAATTCTCCTGGGCGGGTGATGGTATTACTGGATTATTGCCCTTGACCCAACATTGTTAAAGTGTATGCACATACTTTTTTGTGTGTATGTGTGTGTGCGTGTGTGTGTGCGCGCGTGTGTGGGTAAGCCATTTTAAACAGGGGAACAACACAACATTTGTAACTTTCTGTTTGCTTCATTGGGCGACGTAGTCCATCGAAAACGGGACAATTTTCATTTTACCGCCCTCCCCAATGGGTGTTAACTCTGGACGGCAGAAAAATGCTGCCATAGAATTAAACCATTTAAGGGTAGACCCCAATTCAAAAGGGAAGCGAACAGAAAGTCACAATCTGTTCAAGGGCGTAACCGTCTATACGCAAATACGCAGGTGCGTAATGAAATTTTGTCAAAATGACAAAATTTCAACACGCACCTGCATATTTAATGATACTAAAATTTTGTGAGTTGGACAAGATTTCAATAGCAACTGCAGGCAGACGAGACTAAATGAAATATCTTTGGGGCTAATCTAAACATTATTGTGCTCAACATGTAATCACCCCTAGTAACGCCTCTGCTATCTATGTTTCCCTTTATAAAAATGTAGGAGAGAAAAACATATAGGTGTACCCATACAATTTAAACATGCTAATACAGCCCCAGATCCAGGGAATTGAGTTTTGGGTTTGAGCCCTGCCACCTGGGCCTGACTAGATAAAAATTTATGTTGCAACATCTCGTGATGGAAAAGAGATATCACAACATATATTTCAAGGCAAAAAGGGCATCAGCAAACATTTTCATCAAATTGATCCCTAATTATGTCATAAATTTTCAAGCCCCACTCCTCACATCCCCACACACATGTACATCTCGGCACCTCCCGGCCCCACCAGTTATCCAGAGCCCCACCAGTACGTGGTGATCTGAATTCGGGCCTGCTAATAAAGAAGCTAAAGCAGTCAGTTCAGCATGAGCAAAGACAAAGACAGTTCTGTGAACTTTTATTTACATATGTTTGTGTAGGCCTATTTTCCCATGCTACAGGGTGTAGTCTGTTGCACTGTTGGGGGTCTTATTTTATCATGTGGCTCATAGTAACAAAACATGAACTTGGGCCAAGATTTAGGCTTTGTGTTTTACAACTATGGCTAAAACAGAGGCCATACAGAGGCTATACAGACTGAATGATTAATCTCGGTTACAATCGAGGTAATTTTATCAGGATAAAATCTGTCTCCTGCGAAGACACAGATCAGCCTCTTCATCAGCAAAGTCTGATTGCAGTCTTCCCTATTTGGATCAACAGATCTATTTACTCAGAGGAACCAACATGACTCTGATCAGGCCCCGGGGTTATAAAACTACTTTCTGCCTTGTTTTAGAACAAAAATTGCAGCTTTGTCAAAAATACAACGATAGAGTTGTCCCAAATGGAAAATTAATGGTTTTAAGGTGTAAAATTTGGGTTTGGCCACTTTCAGGATTTTTGTGATAACTCAACCAATTCTATGACTTCAAAGCAAATAATGAGCACAAATGAGCCGCGACACGACAAAACCAACATTGTGGTTGTGCGCCCAGCGCACTCAGATCAGCCTGGGCATCCACCTAGTCTAATCAGACTCTTCGCTAAGCTCTTAAAGGGTAGCTAAGGGTCTAAGCTACCACCATGCGGACAGCGAAGACTTTGATCAGACTGGGCGGAAGCCCAGGCTGATCTGAGTCTGCGCTGGGCGCACAACCACATTGTTGGTTTTGTCGTGTCGCGGCTCAAATATGCTTTACAAACAAGTAGCACTGTTATGGTATTGCTATTTTTTTGCAGAGGCTTGTATTTTGAATTATTATTTGGCAATGGAATTGGATAAATGTGCATTTAACAAGTGTGACAGGGTGAAGGTTTGTATTTGGAATTCTGTTTTGTAATTGCATTGTCTATGATAATTTTATTCAACAACTATTGGTGGATATTATGAAAGGCTGTGTGCAATGGAGCCCTATTTACGGTAGGAAAGATTCTTGCCTCAAGTCGGGCTCAAACCCGGGTCCACTAGATCAGTAGGCCACTGCTTAACCCACTACGCTACCGGGGCTCCACGACATGGAGTAACCTGAAGTCCCATATTACTCAAAGCAGGTTTAAAACTGAAGACAAACTCATCAATTTGAATAATATATTTTGTTTATTTAGGCAGTACATAACCATTTGATAAAAAATAAACACATTAACAAGGCAGCTTTAACTCCCTTTAAAACTGGCAAATCAACAAGGCAGAGTTATCTTTCTTTACACACTTCTTGCATCATTTATTTTTGCTTCACACTTATGATTTTGTGCATGCTATTTCACTACAAAGTATTCTTGCTGTACAACAGTTAAGCTTTTCAAATATCTTCATTGGATAAAGGTACTGTCTTTTCTTCTACACAATATTTGAGCCTGTCATTCTCATTTAAGGCCAGTATGTCAAAATATGGAGGGCATGAACTGATTCCATGTTGAAAGTAAAAAATATCTCGGCCCAGTTGTTCAAAACTACAGACACTGTTGTTAGTTTGTTTCGTTAAAATTTCAAATGTTAATATCTCAAATATGCCAATATTTTATGTTGAAAAATGAGAGAAGCTTTTGCATTGCAAAAGCTTCTCACATTTTTTCAACAAAACAAGAGGGCCATGGTGGCCCTGAATCGCTCACCTGAGCATTAATCAGTTCACTGGCTGTGGTGAAGATTTATAAGAGTTTTTACCATACTAACATTTGACCTAGTTTTTGACCCGGCATGACCCAGTTTTAAACTTGGCCTGGATATTGTAAGAATAAACATTCTGACACAGTTTCATTGAGATTGGATCAAAACTGTGCCCTCTGGAGCGTATACAAGGTCGTTCTTATATTTGACCTAGTGACCAAGTTTTTGACCCGACACGACCCAGTTTCAAACTTTACCTAGATTTCATTAAGATAAACATTCTGACAGAGTTTCATGAAGATTGGATCAAAACTGTGCCCTCTAGGGTGTACACAAAGTTTTTCTAAGATTTGACCTTGAGCCGACGTGACTCAGTTTCATAGGGGGCTTAGATATACGGACAATAAACATTTTGACATAGTTTCAAGAAGATTGGATCAAAACTATGCCTTCTAGTGCTTACACAACGTTTTTCTAAGATTTGACCTAGTGACCTAGTTTTTTTACCCGACATGACCTACTTTCAAACTTGGCAGAGAGTTTATGAAGATAAACATTCTGACAAAGTTTCATAAAGATTAGATCAAAACTGTGTCCTCTAGAGCGTACACAAAGTTTTTCTATGATTTGACCTAGTGACCTAGTTTTTGACCCGACATGACCCAGTTTCAAACTTGTCCTACATATTATGAGGATAAACTTTCTGACAAAGTTTCATGAGCTTTGGATCAAAACTGTGCCTTCTAGAGCGCACACAAGGTTTTTCTAAGATTTGACCAAGTGACCTAGTTTATAACTCGACATGACCCAGTTTCAAACTTGGCCTAGAGTTTATGGAGATAAACATTCTGACAATGTTTCATAAAGATTGGATCAAAACTGTGTCCTCTAGAGCGTACACAAGGTTTTTCTATGATTTGACCTAGTGACCTAGTTTTTGACCCAAAGTGACCCAGTTTCAAACTTGTTCTAGATATTATGAGGATAAACATTCTGACAAAGTTTCATGAACTTTGGACGAAAACTGTGCCTTCTAGAGCGTACACAAGGTTTTTCTAAGATTTGACCTAGTGACCAAGTTTTTGACCCGACATGACCCAGTTTCAAACTTATCCTACATATTATGAGGATAAACATTCTGACAAAGTTTCATGAACTTTGGATCAAAACTGTGTCCTCTAGAGCGTACACAAGGTTTTTCTATGATTTGACCTAGTGACCTTGTTTTTGACCCGACATGACCTACTTTCAAACTTGGCCGAGAGTTTATGGAAGTAAATATTCTGACAATGTTTCATAAAGATTAGATCAAAACTGTGTCCTCTAGAGCGTACACAAGGTTTTTCTATGATTTGACCTAGTGACCTAGTTCTTGACCCCACATGACCCAGTTTCAACCTTGTCCTACATATAATGAGGATAAACATTCTGACAAAGTTTCATGAACTTTGGATCAAAACTGTGTCCTCTAGAGCGTACACAAGGTTTTTCTATGATTTGACCTAGTGACCTTGTTTTTGACCCGACATGACCTACTTTCAAACTTGGCCGAGAGTTTATGGAAGTAAATATTCTGACAATGTTTCATAAAGATTGGATCAAAACTGTGTCCTCTAGAGCGTACACAAGGTTTTTCTATGATTTGACCTAGTGACCTAGTTCTTGACCCGACATGACCCAGTTTCAAACTTGTCCTACATATTATGAGGATAAACATTCTGACAAAGTTTCATGAACTTTGGATCAAAACTGTGCCTTCTAAAGCGTACACAAGGCTTTTCTAAGATTTGACCTAGTGACCTAGTTTTTGACCCAACAAGACCCAGTTTCGAAGTTGGCCTAGAGTTTATAGAGATAAACATTCTGACAATGTTTCATAAAGATTGGATCAAAACTGTGTCCTCTAGAGCATACACAAGGTTTTTTCTATGATTTGACCTAGTGACCTAGTTTTTGACCCGACATGACCCAGTTTCAAACTTATCCTTGATATTATAAGGATAAACTTTCTGATTAAGTTTCATGAACTTTGGATCAAAACTGTGCCCTCTAGAGCGTACACAAGGTTTTTCTAAGATTTGACCTAGTGACCTAGTTTTTGACCCGACATGACCCAGTTTCGAACTTGGCCTAGAGTTTATGGAGATAAACATTCTGACAAAGTTTCATAAAGATTGGATCAAAACTGTGTCCTCTAGAGAGTACACAAGGTTTTTCTATGATTTGACCTAGTGACCTAGTTTTAGACCCGACGTGACCCAGTTTCGAATTTGTCCTAGATACTATGAGGATAAACATTCTGACAAAGTTTCATGAACTTTGGATCAAAACTGTGCCCTCTAGAGCGTACACAAGGTTTTTCTAAGATTTGACCTAGTGACCTAGTTTTTGACCCGACATGACCCAGTTTCGAACTTGGCCTAGAGTTTATGGAGATAAACATTCTGACAAAGTTTCATAAAGATTGGATCAAAACTGTGTCCTCTAGAGCGTACACAAGGTTTTTCTATGATTTGACCTAGTGACCTAGTTTTAGACCCGACGTGACCCAGTTTCGAACTTGTCCTAGATACTATGAGGATAAACATTCTGACAAAGTTTCATGAACTTTGGTTGAAAACTGTGCCCTCTAGAGCGTACACAAGGTTTTTCTAAGATTTGACCTAGTGACCTAGTTTTTGACCCGACATGACCCAGTTTCGAACTTGACCTAGATTTTATAAAGACTAACATTCTGACAAAGTTTCATAAAGATTGGATCAAAACTGTGCCCGCTAGAGTGTACACAAGCAAAAGTTGACGGACGTCCGTCCGGACGTCCGGACGTCCGTCCGACGGACGACGGACATCAGGGTATCCCAAAAGCTCACTCTGAGCACTTCGTGCTCAGGTGAGCTAAAAATAAGTGTAGTTGGTAATATAGTCTTAAAACACTTAATGAGTTGATTTCTCCTTGATGAGCTCATTAGGCTATGCTTTAAACAACTGGGTCCAGGACTTCATTGCATGAGTTTGTATAGGTAACAGATTTAAGTATGCAAAGAACCATGAAAATTTATTTACTAATCAAACTACCTATACCACACACAGACTATTTTGACCCCAAAACTGTGACAGAAGTGCCTCTATAGACCCAGTCTGATCAGGATCTGTACTATTAGCTATTCCACAAGCAGTTTTTGAAGCATCTTCCAACTGCAAAATCTTTTTGGTCATACTTTAGAATATCTACAGAAATGATTATGGTATCTAAGTGTATGTGTGTACACATCTCTGTGTGTTCCTGCCCTTCAACAAATGACCCCATGTAAAAGAACAGCAAAAATGAAAACCCTTCCATCCCAATCTTTACGGGGCTACTGCTCATCTTCAGCTTCATAATTCCCTCATTTTTCCCTGACCTTTTCCCAATTTTCCATTCCATTTTATGGATCCAAATGTTGATTATTCTATTTACTTTAAAGGGACTACAAGTACCACTTGAAAACTGGGGACTATTCATACAGAAAAGAATTTGCTCCCCCTCTCCCTGGGAGCAAATTCTTTTCTGTAAGAGTAGCCCTCCAATGAGAATGAGATAAATACTTTCATACATGGATTATCTTTCCTTGAAAGGCTACCCTCTCCCCTTTAACACAGTAAACAATATCTAATACTGAATTAGCCATTAATTTTCAAATAGACATTTCCCTTACTTTTCCAATCTTTTCCTGAGTTGACTGACCAATTACAAAATTCCCCAACTTTTCTTGGAAATTTTTTTTCCAGATATTTTCCCCCGACTTTGGCAACCCAGATTATTCGTAACATTCTATATCCAAGCCCTTTCATGTGTCAAGCCCTTAAATGTTGCCCTTCATTACTTAAGGACAAGTAGGCTCAATAAATTGTGTCTAAACATTAATACTGAGCATCATAACAGAACAGAACATAGCTACACAATTAAACAAGAACCTGAAAGACGACTGTACATTTTCAGTGTGCTCAAAGCAAAGACATCAAGTCGAAATGTTTGGACACTTCAATTTTTTTTTCCACAAGAATCCTTTGTGTAATAACATATTCACAACAATTCAGACTTTAAATCAGTAGTAATAATACAAAAGACTATCTCCACACTGGTCTGGCATTCAACACAGGCAACGAAGACAACGTAAAGGAACTTGCATTTTCTGCTCATCAGAATAAGTTTGTTTCATAAGTATAGTCTCACGGACCATCCGCCTCCCGACTCTTGAAACAGGAATCAAAAGTTTTACGGAATTGATATGCATATTCAAGAAATACTTGAAAACAATTTTTGGGCTACAACGACCAGACAACAAATTGGTGAAAACCCTTATTCAAGCACTGCATTTATACTAGACGGAATTTCTTCGAAAATCTGGTCTGACTAAGAGGCTCAACAAACTGCCGGGTCCGTAAGAATGATAGTTTGAAATTAATATAAGAAGTATGCGAAAACAGTCGAGTTTTATAGTACGTTGCCTTCGTTGGCTGTGTTGAATGCCAGACCAGCGTGATCTCTGACATCTGAATGCATTAACCCTTTAAGCTCCAAAACATATACAACAAAATTTACATCTGCAAAATTTCCAAAAATGTTTTGTTCAAGCTTTATCATATTGAGAATTCAAAAACTACAGGGCAAACAGTGTTATGAGCAGCCTCATTAGAAAATATGAGCCGCGACACGAGAAAACCAACAATGTGGTTGTGCGCCCAGCGCAGACTCAGATCAGCCTGGGCATCCACCCAGTCTGGTCAGACTCTTCGCTAAGCGCTTAAAGGGTAGCTAAGGGACTGAGCTACCTCCATGCGGACAGCGAAGACTCTGATCAGACTGGGCGAATGCCCAGGCTGATCTGAGTCTGCGCTGGCCGCACAACCACATTGTTGGTTTTGTCGTGTCGCGGCTCATATGCTGTTTGCAAATTCTGCTATTTTCGTCACTGGAGCTTGTGGTGTTAAACACCTTTCTGGCTCATTATCAATATCATGTCATGAACAACAGTATCAGCCATATGACAGCTTAGCCATTAAATTGATCATGTCCTAAAACATTAGCAAACTTTGACTAGCCTACACATATGTTTAGACTGCTCAGGGTAAATGCTGCTCCCCTGATCCATGACTGCATCTTGTAGTTTTAATCAGCTTTAATATACATGTATTTGGTTACAGAACAGGGGTTTTACCCATCAAAAGAAAGAACCCCTGCTTCCAGTAAAAAAATCTAGGTCCATCTTACAAGAGGGATTTAGATTTTTGGGATTATTTCAGAAAGGACAACTCTATCTTATATCAAAATTACACAAGGCTGATTTACGTATTTGGGGTCATTCTTGCGGGAGAAAACCCCTGTTTTATAGCTGAGTTATTGTGGTATGTTGCTAATGCATGGCAGACATGGCCATGCAGCCAACTTTTACCTAATAAAAGTACAAACTTCACCATTTCAAGAGTTATGCCCCTTTCAGTACTGATAATGAACGAAAGATAAGAAAATCAGGTGACATGCATAAGTTTTTCTGAACAGGCTGCCAGTCAGTAAAAATTATTTGAATGCCATGAATGTAAATAGCAATTTTCTTTATAGTACTGTAAGTAACTTTATTTTCATGTGTTTTTTTAATTTCACATGTCTATTTTTTTAGAATATTGGCAGATTCTTGCATGTATTCACATACAAAACCTTGTCAAATGACACCATCCACAAGGACATCAGTTGGTCATTAATGGCGGAACTCTTGAATTTGCCAGTGAGTAGATTTGCATATATAAGCAAAATAAATCTCTCACTAATATTAAGTAATTTGAGCCATATCGTGATTTCCAACAACATCGCACTGGTGACAAGCCAATTCTCTGATCAGACTGCAAGTACGTGCAGTCTAATCAGAGCCTTTGCTTGTCACATAAGCCATCTATGAGAGTGACCCAAGCCAGAGCCAAGAGTGTGGTCTCTGATTACCTTGTAAAAATAGCCATCAGAGGAGATGGCAAATCCCCCGACCTAAGGCCCCCTGTGCCTTGCTAAACAGGGTGTACTTCAAAACGCATATAAATAGTATACTGTCATTCTTTTATGCTCCTTATTGACATTATCTGTTTAACAGATGCATGATTATCTAACACTCAGACCAAAACAGTATGCCAGATTGCTAAAAAGAGGTAAAATCTCAAATAGCAACCATGTAGACAATGTATTGCATATGATACATTCAACATTTCAAAATGTGTGAATAACTTCTAAAGTACAAGCCCTACAAATCTAATTTTGAGCTCTCTAGTAAGTGAATTTGGACCAAGAATCCAAATCTGGAAAAAAAAAAAAATTGGGGGGGGGGGGGGGGGGGGGGGAGTCACATAGAGTTAGTAGGAACACTAATAGGATGTCATGAGGCATGATCATCAAAATTCTAAAAGGTATAAGGGTATTAAAATTGTGGAGCAGGCCAGGGTTATACAGGTATGGAGCAGAGACACAAAACTGCAGCTCAAACTTCCGAAGGGAAATAACTCGGAAAAGTATGAAAGCAAGAGTTGTCATTCATGTATGAGACAAACTGTCATGATCTGATCTCCATATCTGTGAAGTATCATAAACATATTTCAGACGGTATTCAAGGTATGGAGCGGACAAGAAATCACACCTAAAACCATCAAGGGGAAATAACTCAAAGTTAGAAAGCAAGAGTTGTCATTCTTGTTCGCGACACATCAGCATGACCTGTTCTAAATAAATGTGAAGTATCATGAAAATATTCCAAAGGGTATTCAAGTTATGGAGCGGACACAAAATCACAACTAAAACCATCAAGGGGAAATAACTCAAAAAGTAAGAAAGCAAGAGTTGTCATTCTTGTTCGCGACACATCAGCATGACCTGTTCTACATATCTGTGAAGTATCATGAAAACATTTCGAAAGGTATTCAAGTTATAGAGCGGACACGAAATCACACCTAAAACCATCAAGGGGAAATAACTCACAAAGAAAGCAAGAGTTGTCATTCTTGTTCGCGACACATCGTCATGACCTGTTCTACATATCAGTGAAGTATCATGAAAATATTTCAAAGGGTATTCAAGTTGTGGAGCGGACACGAAATCAAACCTAAAACTATCAAGGGGAAATAACTCAAAAAGTAAGAAAGCAAGAGTTGTCATTCTTGTTCGCGACACATGGTCATGACCTGCTCTACATATCTGTGAAGTATCCTGAAAATATTCCAAAGGGTATTCAAGTTACAGAGCGGACACGAATCTGCCAAAAATTCACCAAAGGGGAAATAACTCAAAAATTACAAACGCAAGAGTTACCATTCTTGCACGCGACACATCGCCATGACCTGTTCTACATAACTGTGAAGTATCATGAAAATATTCCAAAGGATATGGAGCGGACAAGAAAATGTTTACGGACGGACAGATGGACAGACGGACGGACGCCAGGCTCATCGCTATATCCCCCGAACCTTTCGGTTGGGGGATAAAAATGAGAAGGATGAGCTGATTGTCACATGACAAAATTGCCACAATGTTGGAAGTCACACAATGTAGCTCATTTACAGTACCTGGAACTCTTATTCAGTCTTCTTTAAATTATAACTCATGCAGAAAAAAAAATAATAAAAAAAAAATATATATAACCCAAAAAGCTTCTGACAGAGCAAAAGGAATGAATCTAATTAAGCAAGACCATTGTCAAAGAACATCCATGCCATACTTATTTCAGTTTGGCGAAGAACTTAATTACTTAAGAACAGGTTCACTTTCAGGGGAAGCAACTTTGCCATTTTCTTTTGCCCACTTCTCATGGAGGTCACTCTTAATGGAAAAGAATTTGCTGCCTAGAAGCAAATTCTATCCTTTAAGAGTCAAACCCAATAGTTCAAAGCATCGTTTGCTTCACGAAGTCGTTAGTCTACGATTCTTTAAGTCTTGCAGTACTTACACCAATCACTTGCAGTAAATATTTTTGGCAGAAATATTGTGAGGAGCTTTTGCACTGCACTGCAAAAGCTCCTCACATTTTTTGGCAAAAATGGCAAGGCTTTTACTCATAACATATTTGAAAATTTAATGTCTAATTAATAACTACATCGTTAGTTTTGAACAACTGGGCCCCCATTCCTTCCTGTCTGCTTCAGTTATACATGCATTTTGCCAAATCTTTAAACAGATTGATCTGTCAAACAAATGACTTCCTATGCCTTGATTGTTCAGAAATGACTTCCTATGCCTTAAATGTTCGGAAATGACTTCCTATGCCTTAATTGTTCGGAAATACTGTAAGGCTTCATTATTCCAGTCATACAGCCAAATCCAAATTATCTTATTTACTCTGCCAGAATACAAAAAAGAAAAAAAGAAGAATGAATATAGTATCTGTTACAGTAACAATCTGTTAAGTCTTTTCTCCAAAACAAAGGGATAGAGAGAGAAAAAGAAAAATATTTACTAACATTTAACACATTACAGAAATAAAACAACTCCTGCCTTGTTACAACTCGTTTTTATAAATCTAGTTTATGAATTCCTTTGTTTTTTTCCCTTTTACCTCTTTATTACTGTAAAATCTGAAAACTGTAAACAACTCAGAAAAAGAGAAACAGTTTTCTACACTTCTGAGTGTACAATCTTACTGTAAAAACACTATGTATTCTGACAGATAAACCCAAGCAAAAATGCTGGCCCATATCAGATATTCTAAAAGCTGTCTTGTAAGGATCTGCACTGTTTGCTTTTCAGTCAATAGTTTATTAAATGAACCCTTAAGGTGCCTTAAAAGCAGACACAAAATTTACGTCTTCAAAATTTCAAAAAATAGCCATCAGAGGAGATGGCAAATCCCCCGACCGAAGACCCCCATGGGCCTTGGTAAAAAGGGTGCACTTCAAAACACATATTAGTAATATATTGTTGTTCTGTTATGCTTCTGATTGACATTAACTGTTAACAGATGCATGATTATCTAACACTCAGACTAAAACAGTATGCTTGACTGCAAAAAGGAGGTAATATCTCAAACAGCCACCATATACACAAATGTATAGCATACGATACATTCAACTTTCAAAATGTGTGAATAACTTCTAAAGTACAAGCCCTACAAACCTAATTTTGAGCTCTCTAGTAAGTGAATTTGGACAAAGAATCAAAATCTGGAAAAAAAAAAATTTTTTTTTTTTTTGGGGGGGGGGGGGGGGGGGTGCAGGAGGGGCGCGGGAATGTGGAGGGGTCAGAGGGAGTTAGGAACACTGATAAGATATCACAGCATGACAATCAATATTCTAAAAGGTACACAGTTATTCAAATTCTGGAGCTGGCCAGGGTTATACAGATATGGAGCAGAGACTCAAACAGCAGCTCAAACTATCAAAGGGAAATAACTCACAAAGTATAAAAGCAAGAGTTATCATTCATGTATGAGACAAATTGTCATGACCTGTTCTTCACATCTGTGAAGTATCATGAAAATATTTCAAAAGGTATTCAAGCTATGGAGCGGACACCTAAAATCATCAAAGGGAAATAACTCCAAAAGTAAGAAAGCAAGAGTTGTCATTCTTGTTCGCGACACATCATCATGACCTGTTCTACATATCTGTGAAGTATCATGAAAATATTCCAAAAGGTATTCAATTTATAGAGCGGACACGAAATCACACCTAAAACCATCAAGGGGAAATAACTCAAAAAGTAACAAAGCAGGAGTTGTCATTCTTGTTCCCGACACATCGTCATGACCTGTTCTACATATCTATGAAGTATCATGAAAATATTCCAAACGGTATTCAAGTTATAGAGCGGACACGAAATAATACCTAAAACTATCAAGGGGAAATAACTCAAAAAGTAAGAAAGCAAGAGTTGTCATACTTGTTCGCGACACACCGTCACGACCTGTTCTACATATCTGTGAAGTATCATGAGAATATTCCAAAGGGTTTTCAAGTTATAGAGCGGACAAGAATCTAACAAAAACTCACACCTAAAACTATCAAGGGGAAATAACTCAAAAAGTAAGAAAGCAAGAGTTGTCATTCTTGTTCGCGACACATCGTCATGACCTGTTCTACATTTCTGTGCAGTATCATGAAAATATTCCAAAGGGTATTCAAGTTACAGAGCGGACACGAATCTGCCAAAAAATCACCAAAGGGGAGATAATTCAAAAAGTACAATAGCAAGAGTTACCATTCTTGTACGCGACACATCGTCATGACCTGTTCTACATAACTGTGAAGTATCATGAAAATATTTCAAAGGGTATTCAAAATATAGAGCGGACAAGAAAATGTTTACGGACGGACAGACGGACGGACGGACGGACAGACGGACGGACGGACGCCAGGCTCATCGCTATATCCCCCGAACCTTTCGGTCGGGAAAGGTTCGGGGGATAAAAAAAGTTTCTTTCCATGCTACATCATACTGAGACTTCAAAGACTAGACGGCAAACAGTGTGGCTCCAGATGAGGTGGCTCATCATGATATTAGGTTTTATACCTCTTCAACAGTTTCAGATATTTTGGGTCTATATAGCAATAAATGATCTAACAATGAGGTTGAAATAATCCACGGACTGAAGAAAAATCACAATCTGCACTGGATTTGGACCCCAAACCTCTCGATTTGAAGTCCACATGCTTAACCTCTGAGCCAACATGACTGGACGGGGTAGTGCCATAATGTCTACTTTCAAAACGTCTACTCCCAAAACTCCCATTGGTCTACTGTACCAAAACGTCTACTCCCATTTGGTCTAATGTGCCAAAACTTTTATTCCCCCGGGTCAGCTCTTAAAATAAGTATGCTCATACTAGTATTTGGGAGAATTGCCAGTGGGGTAAACATTTTATTTAGAGGTATAATGGGTGAGGTTAAGCTAGCTCCACAGGGACAACAAAGACTCTTATCAGACTGGGCGGATGCCCAGACTGATCTAAATCTTCGCTGTCCGCACATACCACTTTGTCGGTTTGTCGTGTTGCTGCTCATGTAAATATTTTAAGGGCTGAAGTGTCAGAATATAAATGGTAAATACAGTAAAAAAGATGATTAATGAATTATGAACATAAAATAGTAAAGACAGTCATGGTACTGATGATACTGGCAATGTCCAAACAAAGACGTGAAAGATGTCTGATGTAAAAGTAACAGCAAACCCAACTATTTCCATGCAAGATAGAGCTAAGCTCAACAGGACTGGTGAGCATTATTTATGTGACACCTGATGATATTAGGTCACTCAGAGCCTAGTGATGTGGCAACAATGAATTAAACTGGATCTTCTACTTTCATTTCTTTGGTGTAGCCCTTTGCTTCCAAATAATCTAACTTTTCAAAACTCATTTATAAAAACATTGCCATATACAGAAGGTACAGAATGAAGTATAAACTAGTTTTGCTAAAACATGAAAGCAAAAAAAAGAGTAAGAAATGAGGTTCAGGAATCAAGGTAACCAAAATATTTGGGAATGAAAACAGAGATGTTTTTATGATAAGATGTATTATGATGAAATAAGAAAAAATATCCAAGTTTTACAGTAAATGTATAAACATGTACTTTCAGGGGAAGTAACTCTGCCACTTTCATTTTTGCCTCCCTTCTCAATGGGAGTCAACTTTTAAAGGAAAGAATTTGCTCCCCATGGAGCAAATTCTTTCTTTTAAGAGTAGACTCCATTTGAAAAGGACTATGTTGTCCAGGAAAGCAAACTGGCAGTCACAAAAGTTGTCTCCCTTTGTAAAAATGCCTGAAAAACATGGAGGTGCATGGAAACATGGAAAGCACAAAAAAAAAAAAAAAATGTTTTCAGATTTTACAGTAATACTTCTTTTTTTTGTACAGTTTTTCAGTGTTCAGAGATTGCAGAGCTTTTGAGCGATCGCATCCAGGTTACTTTTTTGAGTACAGCCGGGAGAATCTCTCGAGTGTTCCTGCATGTGCTGAAAGCGCTGACGCAGGGTCTCACGTAACTCCTCACGTTTTTGTAGCAGTTTAGTCTCATTTGCTTTAAAATGAAGAATCTCCTCTTCCGAAATCATGTCTTCATCAGAGGAACAAGATTGCTGAAATGTATAAAAAAAAGAATGACAATGCCAGAAAAATCAGAAATCAAAAAAAAAAGATATCCATTTATCATACAAGGTCGCTGTTATTCAGTGGATATACTGTCATAAAAATCGTATGCCACATGTGTGATAACATTGAGGCACATGACCACATGTGTGATAACATTTAGGCACACACATCACTGACAATGACCCTGTCAACAATGTTTGTTTTCTTATTGAAATCATGTTCATTTTGAAGGCGATAAAATTCCATTTTAAAGGGTCCTATGATATAACAGAATCTTTCATTCCTGGTCATTTCATATGAAATTTGTTAAACTTGCCAAAGGCTTGTATCATAAATTTCATATTAAATGACCACTTGTGTTAGATCCTATATATACACCCTAGTTAAAATACTGCAAACATTCCATTAATGTGAATGAGTACACTTTCAGAGATAAGCATCTCTTTTCATTTTTGCTTCTCCACGATCTTGCATCCCTTGCAGCAAACTTTCTCGTTTCAGAGTAGACTTCATTTTAGATGGGATTCTTTCTTCAGGGAAGCAAACAGGAAATCCATGATAGTGTGGCGAATCACTCACTGGTTCAAGATATATCATATTTTTAAGTTTAGGTAAAATTTAACAATTCTTGAAAACAGGTCAAGTGCATACAATAAAAATCTTCTAAGTTCTCTTTGGCTTGTCCCAATAATGTAGTCATCCAAGTCTGATGAAAATTCACTGCTGGGTCAATAAATATCATATTTTTAGGTTATCTTTAACAAAAGTTATCCTTTGACCTTTAAAATAGGAACAAGGTCAGAAAATCTTGATCAACTAGAAACATGGTAACTAATAGGGCCCCGCCTTTAAATATCTTCAACATATTTAAAATTAGAGAGCGAACACGTTTTCCAGACTGTAAACTACAAAGGGGAATAATTCCATAAAAAAATGTAGATGAAGTTAGTTCTTATTCTCTGCTCAGTGTTGATGGTTTATATTATATACAAGTTCTATGAAAATATCTTTGATGCTTTTAAAGCTATAGAGCGTACATGATTTCTATATTCAAAATTACAAAGGGGCATAATTCAGTAAAAAATGCAGGCAGAGTTAGGATTCTTGTTCTCTGCACATCGTCTGATGATGCTTTACATCTGTACCCAGTCATGTGAAAATATCTCTAACGGTTTCAGAGTTAAAGAGCGGACACGATTTCTGTACTCAAAAGTACAAATGGGCATAATTCAGTAACAAATGTTAGCAGAATTATGGTTCTTGTTCTCTGCACATGGTCTGATGATGCTTTACATTTGTACCAAGTCTCGTGAAAATATCTTTAACGGTTTCAGAGTTATGGAGCAGACACAATTTCTGCCCTCAAAATTTCAAAGGGGCATAATTCAGTAAATAATGTAGACAAAGTTATGGTTCCTTTCTCTGCATATTGACTGATGATGCTTTACATTTGAAAATATCTCTAATAATTTAAGAATTATGAAGAGGACACAATTTCTGTACTCAAAATTACAAAGGGGCATAATTCAGTAAATAATGTAGGCAGAGTTATGGTTCTTGTTCTGTGCACATTGCCTGATGATGCTTTACATTTGTACCAAGTCTCTTGAACATATCTTTAACCGTTTCAGAGTTATTGAGCGGACACAATTTCTGTACTCAAAATTACACAGGGGCATAATCCAGTAAAAAATGTAGGCAGAGTTAAGGTTCTTGTTCTCTGCACATCGTCTGATGATGCCTTACATTTGTACCAAGTCTTGTGAAAATATCTCTAATAGTTTCAGAGTTATGAAGCGGACACGATTTCTGTACTCAAAATTACAAAGGGGAATAATTCAGTAAATAATGTAGGCAGAGTTATGGTTCTTGTTCTCTGCATATCGCCTGATGATGCTTTACATTTGTACCAAGTCTTGTGAAAATATTTCTAATAATTTCAGAGTTATGAAGCGGACACGATTTCTGTACTCAAAATTACAAAGGGGCATAATTCAGTAAAAAATGTAGGCAGAGTTATGGTTCTTGATCTCTGCACATCGTCTGATGATGCTTTACATTAGTAACAAGTCTCGTGAAAATATCTCTGATAGTTTCAGAGTTATGAAGCGGACACGATTTCTGTACTCAAAATTACAAAGGGGCATAATTCAGTAAAAAAATGTTAACAGAGTTATGGTTCTTGTTATCTGCACATCGTCTAATGATGCTTTACATTTGTACCAAGTCTCGTGAAAATATCTCTGACGGTTTCAGAGTTATTGAGCGGACACGAAATGATGACGGACGGACGGACAGACGGACGGACAAGGTGATTACTATAGGGCCTCCGCAGACTTCATCTGGCGGGGCCCTAATTATTTGAATTATCTCAATGAAATAGCCAAACAGGCTATACTGAAATCTTGCTAAAGATGCAAGAGATATCATACTTTCAGGTGAAACTTTACATATCTTCGGCCTCCTGGAACTGTGAAAATGCAGCCAAGGGCACAATTAATCAATTCTAAAACTTGTCTGCAGGATATATCCATCCAAGTTTGGTGAAAATCTGCCAGTTCAAGAGATATTTTGCAACAAGGAAACTCCACCCCCTCCCCCACCATCCCCCCACGAAGACTCAGACCAGCCTGCAAATCCACCCAGTCTGTAAGTCTCTCTAAGTGCTTAAAGGGTAGCTAAGAGTCCTAGCTGATAGCAAAGACTGTTCAGACTAGGCAGATGCCCAGGTTGATAGGAGTCTTTGCTGGGTGCACATACCACATTGTTGTGGCTCATATGTCTCCCTATTTTTGCAGGGGTACATAATTATTACTAAAAAAATCTGTGGCATGTGGTGTCTTGCCTTTCAGAGAACACAGCTAAATGCGTAAACCCAAGATAAGTTTATGCCATCACCACCACCTTAAAAGTAATAAGTATGTCTCGCTTCTGCTAGTCTCAGGTGATTCAAACACTATCCTTACTTAGTGCACTGTGATATGTTATGGTGCAAATATATACAGCCAGTA
This sequence comes from Ctena decussata, assembly GCA_963989385.1. Taxonomy (NCBI): domain Eukaryota; kingdom Metazoa; phylum Mollusca; class Bivalvia; order Lucinida; family Lucinidae; genus Ctena; species Ctena decussata. The sequence goes on from OZ022511.1 coordinate 64,466,987, forward strand.
TTTAATCATAGCCCAATTGGGAAAGAGGAATATAGTGCTTCTTACCTCTAGCATGTCTTCAAGACTGAATGTCATTTTATACTGGCTCTGAGTCTCTTCACAGCTACCTTTACACTTTGGAATGAACAGCCCTCCGTCACACTGAAACATTACAACAGTCAGTATTAATCCTATCAAATGCCCCAGCTCTAATAAACACCCCCTCCCTATTTTTCCAAAAATAATTTAAACTGACTTGCCAAAATTGCAAATTTTCAGGCCTAAAGTCCTATGATATTGTAGTTTATATATGGCCGCATATTACCTCATCACAGCCTGCGAGGTATTTCATGCAAATATCTGCTATTTGTGTGATGCCAAAGTGCCGCTGAAATTCTTATGCAGTTAAAATTCCATTATACTGTTTTTGGAAACGTTTTGGAAAGTAGCTGATTTGTAACTTTTCAGACCCTAAATAACGCCCTCTTTTCGTTAGGCATTTTTTTTTTCTTTTTTTTTTTTTTTTTTCAGTGCTAGAAAGTACTATTTGTGACTGAAATGCATGAACTTGAAAGAGTGCAGATCCAGATTATACTGCTCCTAAGTGGGTCTACACTATATGTCATCTAACACTGACATTTTTTTACTCCTTTTGGAGATATATCAGTATTAGCAAAGCTGAGAAATAATTTACTACGCACGTAAATTTGAAAAGGATTAAAAGCTCTTTTTCCTCTGAATGGCCTTAAAAACTTTTTCGAAGGACCATACCATTGGGTAAAAGAGCACAGTGGCCCAGCTTCTTTCAGTGGGTGGCCTGACACTGCTGGTTGAACAGTCTATATAAATTAAATAACATCATCATTCAAACCGAAAGAATGTTGCACAAACTTAGGTATAAATGCATGGCATAATTTATTTAAATCTACCTTGTTTCTTCTGGAACCTGGAGATTGACCTCTTGAACCCTCCGGTGACAAGTTTGACATTGGACATCTGTCATTACAGCGTTCACTACTGTCTGATCTACAAACTGGGTCATCATCTGCAAAAACAATGAGACATCACTTCATACAGGCTTGCCACAAGTCCCTGACTTTTCCCTGATTTATCCTGACATTATACAGTTTTCTATACCATTTGACCGATCCAAAAGTTGATTTGACTTAACAGTGCTAACTGGAACATTTGAAAAGCGGGGGATACTCTTAAAAGAAAGAATTTGCTCCCCCAGGGAGCAATTCTTTCTTTTCAGAGTAGCCCCTTGATGAGAAGGGAGATGCACCTCGCCTGGATTATCTCTCTAGAAAATACATCCTTTCCCCTTGAACAGAATAAGTATAGTTTCTGATGACAGCCATAGCCAGTAATTTCTAATTCTCTGACTTTGCCTTGACTTTTAAAGTATTTTCCGAATTTCCCTGACCAACTACAGAATTCCCTGACTTTTCCCTAACCTGGAAAAAATCATTTTCCAGATGTTTTTTCCCTGACCGTGGCAACCCTGTTCATATAAGGAATATTTCACAATTCTCAGATGATTTTTTTTCCATTTCTATTCCTTAAAAAGCCAAAAATGCTGATGAAAAAATTTACATCTGCAAAATGCCAAAAAAAGTTTTGTCAAAGCCATATCATATTAAGAATTCAAAGACAAGCCAAATAGTATTCATCTGTATGGGGCTGCTTCAACTGAAGCTATACTGTTTGCAAAGGCAATAATTTTCAGCTTTGGCAAAAAAATATGGCACCGCAAAATACAAGTGATGGATCATGGTTTATCTGCCTGTGCATAAAGATAATCCATGAGCTTTAACTAGGTGGTTTGTTGTTTAACGGCTCTTGGAGACAGTGTTTCAGTCTATATGAAGCCGTCTCCCAGAGAGAGGGAAAAACAAAAGAGATATGATAGGGGAGAGAAAAAACCCCAAACAACTCCCACCCTCACCTACTGCAAGCACAGTAGGCCGTCTTACAATCATCCAAATTAGAAACACGATCCGACACTGGAAGTTACCCAACACCACCACCAGACCACGACCACCTCACTAAAAGAGCCAACTGTTACCCTAATGTGCTTAAGTATTGGGACACCTGAAAACATTAATGGATGACCTACAATTTTACAGCCTTTTTAACAGTATTACAGTCATATTAAGCCAATTGAAAGGTTATAATGAAAAGTTAGGTGCAGTAGAGCCTGTTTACAGTTGGGAAGAATTCCATCGCCAGCAGATTTTGAACTCGGGCTGCTAGCTCATCAGGACAGGGCTTAACCCATTGAGCTACCATACAAATTTTGGGACTCCTTAACCAATACCCTAATGTGCTTAAATACTGGGACACCCAAAAACCATTTATTTTTCATTTGGAACAAACTGAAAATTGTTACAAGACCAGGCCCAGAGGTTATGAAACTTGAGTACATTCTCAAACTCAAAATAAAGCACACTGATTGACTGCTTCTGAGCACATGCTCGGAAGCAGCCAATCAGTGTGCTTTATTTTGAGTTTGAGTTATTCTCAAGTTTTATAACCTCAAAGTCAGGTCCCACCCCTCCAAAATGACCCAATTTATCTTAATCAGTATTCTGCTATAAGATTAAGGTTTCTCTTCGAAAACAATCCCAAAAATCTAGATCTGTCTTGTAAGATGGATCTAGACTTCTGGGAAGTCTTCCAAAACAATCCAAAACATCTAGATCTGTCTTGTAAGACTGATCTAGAGTTTTGGAACAGTCTTCCAAAACAATCCAAAAAATCTAGATCTGTCTTGTAAGACAGATTTAGATTTTTAGGATTGTTATGGGAGGGGAAAACTCCCCGTCTTATAATACTAATTGAACTTACCACACACTCCCTTACACACACCATCTGAGCAGACATAATACTCATTGAACTTAACACACATTCCGTTACACACAATATCTGAGCAGACAAAATACTATTTGAACTTACCACATACTCCGTTACACACACCATCTGAGCAGACAATATCGGAACCATCATTAGAACTAGGCATACTGCAGCTCTCGCAGCCGTCCGCTCCTGATGAGTACCCATTATCACTGTTTCTACTGCCTAACTGTAGCGGTTTCCTTGGCGACCGAGGATCACAGCTTCTACAACTCTCCATCGACGCTAACGTTGTGTTGGAATTGTGGTCTGCACAATCGTGATGAGAGACGTAAGGGCCGGTACATGACTGAGAGCTGTGAGGTACCTTCTTATTGCATGGAGAATTATTATCACACTGAAAATTTAAAATGAGAGGGATTATTCCTAAAGCCTGTTTATTGGAAAACTGCTCCTGCAGAAATTTGTGTACCCAGAGCCCATTTTCTTGAAAAAAAAACTTCCTCCGGTCAAGTGTTACCACACTGACTGTGGTCCTGCTTTTCTCTTGCTAATCCTTATTTAAATTGAGAAAAAAATACGAAGAACCAGTCAACCATTTACAAATTTCTAAACAAGACCTGGCTGCATACAGGATAGCTCGCCTGACGTGGCAATGACCATCACATTAAATGACCTTTTTTGTAAAACTTTAAAGTGTGACACCCACTCCCACCCCAATGCTGATGCCAACGTCAGGGTGACATCAACAGCTCCCTTTACTTTCATACCAGCGAGCTAAAAAATAATGCAGATTCTGACACGACAGCAACATGCATATTTTAATCTTCTTCTGCTACATAAAAGACCAATGAAAATATAATACAATAATATTGAAGAAAATAAACAGTTAAGAGTATTGATAATCAATTTACTGTGTGTAAGTACATGTATAATAATAAACAACTTGTGTGGTTTCAGAGGAGAAATTTGACATTGTGGATGGACAGGGCTTCAGCTCAGGTGAGCTAAAAATTGTGGAAAAAGATTATGGTGTACCCAGACACGTTAATTCTGAGATAACTAAGTCTTTAAAAAATGTCTAAAGTCCCTCATTAGATACTCATCATTGCTGTTCTAAAGTGATACTACACCATGTTTAAAGGTCAATGTTCTTTCAGTCCAATGTGATGCCACAACATATATTTTATAGCTCCAAATTTTCCGTTATTTTTTCAAAGGTTGACAACTTCTGTTATTTCCTCTTTGTGTCCCTGGAAGATATAGCCCTTCAAAACTAGTCTACTATTAAAGGGAGCCTTTGCTTAAAGAGTTGATCATTAATGAGAAAGAAGACAACACTGATAATTGCAGAACTTCTTCCCCTGAAATTATGTCCATTCATCTTAATGGAGAAATTATAAAATTATCAAAAATTGCTATCAAATTATTCCATTTTCGGCAGCTCTTCACCTTTCCCCCCCCCCCCCCATCCTTTTTAACAACTTACTTTACTGCATCTTCCGTCATCGTCATCTTCGTTCAGGTTGTGATTTTCTTTCTCATTTATCTGTCCAGATTTAGCTCTCTTTTTCTTCTTTTTCTGTCTTTTCTTCTCTTGTCTCTGTTCTTTCACTCGTTCCTCTTCTAGTAATTCCTTACACATCAATTCAAGGTTTGACACACCTTGTTTACGCTCCAATGCCATCTATGAAAGACATATATTACTAAATACTACTATTATATAATACATGATATGAAGCACTGCAGTGAAAAATCTGGATTTTTTAATACAAATCATATTTCCAGATAATAATTATTTTTCTATTCTTTTTTGACAATGAATGTAGCTGTCAGATAACAAGACTTGTCTGCTGAAAGGATAGCTCACCTGACAGCCTATTGCCTCACATAAATTTTTTAACTAAAACTTACATGCCATGAAGGATGCTGACGCTGTTGTAAGTTCAACAGCTCTCTTCCTTTATTTTTGTACATGTGAGCTTATTAAAGGTGGTCTAAAATTCAAGCATTTTCACTGAAATCAAAGATAGCTTCCTCATACAGACAATACACCAAAATACAGAGCAGTGCATGTCTCATCATGGTGTGCACCCTTTGCCAAGACCTATCTCTTCCAATACTTAGAATTTTTACGAAAAATTAGCTTCAACTTACCTCAAAACTTTGTTTCAGGGCATCTACTCCGAGATAAAAGAGAATCTGCCAAGTCTGTTCCTCGGCTTTGACTTTCTGCCAAATCTTATGTAACCTCTCATATGTGTGTATTCCCAAACATGTCAGAACTTCTTCTTGAGCAATGTCTAACGTCTTTGCATGTCTATCTCGGCGTGCATTCCTGTAGAAAATATTTTAGATTCTCAGGGTTTTAAAAAGGAAGAAATTCACTATATAGGCTGCCTCTCAGATTGACAAGGCATATAAAGTATCTTAACAGCATGTGAGTGAGTGATCTTGAGTTTAACATCCCACCAACATAGGTCATTCAGAGACAGGACCTTAGTTTATAGTTCCATCCTAAAGACTAGAGGGGGAGGGAGTCAAACCTGCAGACCCTGAATTGATAATCTAGCACATAAACCACTTCACTACTTCCACTCCTATTAGAACATGTGAAAAGATAGTATGAACACACAACAAATATCATGACATCTGTGTATCGTAACGTCTGCGCTTAAAAAATAATAAAAAACAAGAATCTGTGGGAGGGGTGCATCTCACCTGTCTGCACGTTATCACAAAACACAGTTAAACCAGGAAACTCAATAGTAAATGCTGCCAATGCAATCCTTGACACCGACAAAACAATACCTATGTCTGGCTTCTGCTAGTCTCTGTGTTTATTAGAGCATGTCAAAAGACAATATGAACACAGCATTATCATCTACGGAGCAAACATGCTTATTGCTGCATTGAAAAAAAAAAAAAAAAAAAAGACTCAGAAAAATCCTTACAATATCTTATAAGAGCATTTGGGATAAGTATATAGACAGATGTTACAGAAAACTAAAAACATCTATGTTAATGAACTGGTAGTTTTATTCGAGAATGGCATGTATGAAAAATAATCGAAAACAAATTGTCCTGGGCACCATAATCAAGAAGCTAAAAACCTCTACTTACGTGCCAATCAACTCCGGCTCAGCTCTAGCTATCAGATGAGCTATGAAATCTGTGTCACATAACATATGTATATGTCTCTCTTGAGGACAGCACCTCAGCCCCTCGTAAAGGGCTGGACAGTAACCTTTCTCTTTACTACTGTCTAGGTCCCCAACTAGAATACTGTATGCCCTCAGAACTTTTGACTTACACTCAGAACAAAACCTGAAACAATGTATTAAAAGTGAATTAATATGCTTTCGGGAAAGATAATCTGCCATTTTCTTTTTAGCAACCTTTCTCAATTTCTCAATTGGTTCAACTCTCGAAGGAAAGAATTTGCTCACAGGATTTGGGTCAACTCTTAAAGGAAAGAAATCATGTTCAGTTTGAAGGCATTAAAACCCCATTTTAAAGGGTCATATGATAAATGGATATTTCAGTACATGTTTATGTGTATGTGTATAGTTATCATCATCTTAATTACTTTGTATTCAATATATAAATATTATAACTTTGTCTGCATATTTATTATCCTTAGCCACATTTTTCAGAATAAAATCATCATGAAACAAGATTTTACATTTTCAAATGTATTGTTTGCAAAACACTGCCATTTTTATGCTGAATAAATGTGAGGCTCCTCATATTTTTTCTGCAAAAACTATAAGCATACTTATTTATGTCTACTATATAAGACTTAACAAATACTCGACTAATGACTTCATAAAGCAAACTATGCTTTGACCAATTAGGCCCTGGCCATATGGAACATTTGTAACTAAAGATGCTTCATATAAAACAGAGAATTAAATGACTTGAGAACAATTATTTATTTGATAAAATCTGAAGTTTCTGTTGAAAGAATTTCAGTTTGTATTGTCATTGAAAAATTTGCAAAGCATGGCATTCACTGTTTGCCATGCTCCCGAATCTATGATGTCATATGTCTGTTACCATGTTGATGTCTAAGTGACGTAACCTGAGACATCATTCTGCCAAGGTACTAAGCAAAACAGTTGGTTATTCCGTATTTGCTATGATAATAGATCTATGGCATCGTCTCACTTATAATTTGAGAGAATCATGGCATACAGAGTATGCCATGCTCCTCTGGAATTGTAAGTGAGATGCTTCCTGAAATTCATACAATGGAAAAGTGTGATTTTCTCAAACCTATAAATCATTCTCAAATGATTTAATTCTCTGTTATAAATGGGAGACCTTACCTATGTTTTCTGAGGTAGTTTTCCAGTGTGTCAAGCAGACTGTCAGCATCTACAAGGACCACTTCTTCACGGCACTCTTGTGATAACAGATCCCAAATGTCAATCCAGCTTCTATAAGAATCAAACAATAAATGAGTTATGAAAACAGAATTAGTTCATACTTTCTCAGCATGACAAGATATCATTTTGAGATTGTCAAACCAGGGTCCGAGGTTATAAAACTTGAGCAGGAGTTTGAAAATGTACTCAAGTTTTGTAACCTCCGGGCCAGTTTTCTCAATCTAACTGAGACTGCCAATAAGCTTTAACAGAACACACCATACGGATCCCATTACTGCAGTTTTTCTTGCATACAGATAGAACTATTAATGCAAATCTCAGGCTAGTTTTCAGATTATTCAGTCTTATGCAAGGATTACCTCGCAGAGAGTGAGCTTGAGATTTCCTTGTCCTGGCCTCAAGGCAATTATTTATGACTTTTCACATAATAATATTTATATAAAACAGAACAACTATTGAATTAATAAGTTTTTGTTTGGGCTGTATAAATGTACTATATACTTCAAGCTGATTTTCTAAATACTTCTGTCCAGGATCTTAAAATTTCTCTCACAAAGCTATCAGCTACTGAATAGGTTAGGCCTAGAGAGGATATACAGTGTTAGAAATAAGCAATTGCCCACTTGCCCGACATGGGTTAAATTTGCTGAGGGCAAGCTGATAGTCCTGGTTGGTTGGTTGATTTGATGCTTAACGTCCACGGTAAACAACTAAGGTCATGTCGGGACGGTCAGTTAACCTAACCACACTATTCCTGGGCAGGCTTAGACTTCCTAAGCGGTTAACCAGTACTTAGTGCACATACTTTCGCCAGTAACTGACAACTGCCCTTCTTGAATCAGCGGAAGGAGAAACGAAAGTATGTGGCCAGACCGGGATTCGAACCCAGGACCCTGATAGTCCTGGAAGGTTGCCCCCTGGACAACCTGAAATTATGGGAGTTAAAATTCTGGAAAATAATTTTGTTTCATGTCTTTTTGGAAGTTTTGCATGAGAAGTTTGAAACCCATCAATATAGTGTTTTGAAGGAGAAAAATAAAAAGAATTCCAGTCAAAGTAGCACTGTGAAAATGATTAGGCAGCTGTGATCAAAACTGTTGGTCAGTTATCTCTGAAGTTCATGAATTCATGCTTAGTGTCTTAGAAAGACAGAGCATTTTTGGACTGTTTACTTATAAACGTGTCTTTGGAAGAAAATGACATGTAAAGGCTTTAATTGCAATGAATACAGAGGGACAACCTGAAATCTTGGGATTCATTTCAGGCTGCCCGCCGGGCAAGTTGCTGTCTGGGCCTTATTTCTAACACTGGATATAGTTTCTTTGGTTGTGGCTGGCTTTTCTGAGGTTTGTTTATTTTATTGAGCCATGTCAAAGGAATTTAAAGGCAGCTTATTCTAGTTTTTTTCAAAACTTTCAAAATGTGTAAAATTGTTAAATGGAACCAGGAAAGACATGAAAACATGTAATTTTCTTGATGTGGACAATACTTGAAAGGGAATTTTCACCAGCAATGACTATCCATACAAAATATCTGTACAGATTAAATACTGGTAACCTGGAAAGCTTTTCTCAACTCCAATCCAATGCCTCTGAGATTACCATCACATTACATGCTCCATATACCATACAAGAAGTTGATAGCCCCATGAAAGAAATTATTTGCTCCTGTTCTGTCCTATTAATTTCACTGTAAGCATGAATTTTACATGACTAGCAGCTGATCAGAAATCTACATTAACATGTCATGCACAGCATTGGCTGTCAATTTCATATTCTGCATGCAATTTTCATGACATGTAGCAAGTGAATTTATTGATATTGTCTGTGTAACATGACTGGCTTGTACTAAGCAATGACTGACAATTTGAGACAGTCTTCAAAACCTTGGTTTGCTGCAGCAGGCCAAGACAGAAAAATCTCTTACATCTAGTAAGAAATATTCTTGACTGATGACTGAGAAAAAAGTCTCCCTTATCTAGAGAAATGAGATATTGCATACACATCTTCAATTTTCATTGACTTAGTTCATTCCTCCAGGAAAACATTTAGTAACATACCCAGTAGTTTTTGTTTTATGTGTCTCTAAGGAATGGAGATTACATCTCTTGTTCTTCTTACTCTTTGGAATAGCATCTACTATCGTTGATAATTTTGCCCTGAAAAGAGAAAATACATAGCCACAATTATCCTATAGCAAACTGCAGCCTCTATTTACAAAGTAAATCAACCTTGAGGTTCCACTCATTTCGCCTCCTTGTATCTGGGAGCCCTTGAACTAACATACAGTGCAAATGAGCCTGTATTAAGTAGTTGTGTGGGCAATTTTGTGTGTCTGATTCCATTTCCCCTTAAGACAAATTTGACTGTATAACCAGAACTCCAGATGAGAAGAGTATTTGAGGATAATTCTGAATTTTTTCTTATTTCTCAAGGAAACATATGTTGTGACCCCTCATCAGAACCATCTCACCGAGACAGTTCCGATGTGGGGTCACAACATATGTTTTCATGGAATGAATGAATGAATGTTAAGTTATTTATAGACGCTCAACCCTGGTAAGGGCATATAGCGTCTAAACGTCAACAATTTAAAACGTTCCTATATATAAGAGATTCAAAAACGATCAAATGTTAAAAGTATTGTGTATACGTCCGAAATGTTTTCATGGAAAAATAATAAAAACCTTCCCCTGGTTCAGGCTAGTTGTCCTTAAGTTATCCCTCTTACCCATTTTTATCTGGAGCTCTGTGTATAACCAATTAATGTGATCATCCTATAATTTTAACATGCCGATTTTTACTACGCGGTAAGACATTAAAACAATGATAGTATTACTGTATCAGTACATAGCCTGATCAGACTGAAGCCTAGGTGCAGTCTTATCAGGGTATATACTGATTAGTCAGGCACTCATACTCCAATATGTACAGTCATTACAGTAATTTGTTTCTTTTTACCTATTTAAGACGTGGATCCAGATGTTCATCTGATTTCTTACGCAATTTTACAAAGGGAAACAACCTTTGTTACTTCCTGTTTGTTGGCTTCTGTGTTTGACAAAGCCCTTTCAAAAAAAGTATCTCTTGAAAGGAAGAATTTACTCCTGAAGGAGCAAATTCTTTTCATTAACAGTTGCTCTCCATTTAAAAAGGCAAAACTGAAAATGGCAGAGTTGCTTCCCCTGAAAGTGGACTGATTCACCTTAAAGTTACCCTGTCTTGCTTTTACTGATGCAAAAAAAAAAAAAAAAAAAAATTCAAGACACATTACATCTTACACCTTTATTCACAAAAGCCTACGATGTCAGTTTGAATTTTGAAACAAGTATTCCCAGTAAAGCCATGTCACACCTACCTCATGCTTACACAAAAGTAGGAACAAACAAGAATTCCATGGAATGCAGTGTCTCGCCTGTCTGCACACATTACTACAGAACAGAGCTAAACCAGAATGATGAAAGTTTATGTCCCGACAGCAAAAAAGTAATACCCATGTCTCTCATTCTGCTAATCGCATGGCAAGACAAACATTAAGGACAACGTAAGTGTGGACAGACTGACACACAAACTCTACATTGTACCTCTCAAATCAGATACATAAACAATGATATGGCATATCTTACCCGTGAATATAGAAGAGAGAATATAAGGCCCTTGGATCAAATAAATAGTTCCGACTGATGGACATCACAGCACCTTTGTTGATGATAAGAGGCTCCAGGGCAGGATGTTGTGACAACACAAGTTGGTTAAACAAACGTTCAACACTGAAAAGATAAAACCGCATTGTATGTCTGACTGTAATAACCTTAAACAGTGCTCCAGATACATGTAAGTAGGGGTAACAGGATTAATTTAGGGATAATTTTCAATATTTTGTATTTAAACATACAGACGGTCCCAATTAGGGTCACAACATACGTTTTCGTTGAAAAATAAGAAAAATTATCTTTGAATTATCCCTTATACCCCCTCTTATCTGGAGCTCTGTTAAAGCATCAAAACAGGAGACGAAAAAATTTACTTCTGCAAAATTTTATAAAAATGTTTTGTCCAAGCTATGTAAAATTGAAAATTCAATGAATAAAGGGAAAACAGTGTAGACCCAGATGAGACGGCTCATTACGAGCCCACCTCCCCCCTCATCTGGATCTGGGCTGTTTGCAATTTCAACTATTTTCATTTCTGTTGTTTTAAGTGTTGATAAATTGTCTGATATGAGCATTTGGTAATGATATAAAACATGCCTTTTTGTATTTAACCAACAATTTTCAGGAGAGATGGATGGATGGATGACTTGGGATTTCATCATGAAATTCATGCCCTTTTCAACAGCTTAAAAGTAGAAAATAAATACATTACCTCCGCCTACAGCCAACACAGGGCACTAAGTGTGTAAGTAAGTTCATAATGTCTTTGCTTGTGACCATCATTGCTACTGCAACTTCATCTTTCGTGAGAACGTCAAACTTCTGAACAAAACATTCCATGTCTTTACACTTGGTACTGCACACATGGTTACAGTCAATACATTTATCCTCGAACTGAACAACCATCTGTAACAGAAAGCAGAGGGGTTTTCAGGATATGAAATAAAAGCTTAAGGGTTGAGAGAAAATTTAGGGTAGGTCAGAAGACCGAAAACACACATATTATTATACTTGGCCTTACCGCCACAACAGAGATGATTGGCACAGTGAAAAAGATCATAACTTAAGAGCCTTAACTTAAGATCCTTTTCTTAAGTGCATGCTGTAAGTACTGACTCTGAATCAGCTTAGACTGATCAATTTTGCCTTTCACTTTTTAGATTATCCAGCTTTAACATGATCCACATCACGATAACATCAACAAAGTGACATGTGCACCCAGCAAAGACACAGATCAGCCTGGGCAACATTTGTAAAAAGACCATTCCGTTTTTTATGATGCTTAATCCTGTTTTTAGTAGGAGTACTCTTGACGTACCAATTTGGGACTGCAGGCACTTTTATCTAATTTTCTTTCGGTGAAAACACAAAAATGCCCTTTATCTGGCGCTCTGATTGTTTTGCATTTTTACAGATGCACAAAAAGATTATTTGGTACTGAAGAAATACGGCAATTTAAAGTCAAATGCTGGTATTTTCCTTTTACCCATGGTGAATAATATTAGAACAGAGTCACAACAAAAGTTCTATAGCTGATTGGTTCAGATAGTTTTTTACCTTTACTGCTTACTTGAGACCAATGGTATTACAGCTCAAGGTTGGTATATGGCAGATACCATATTAATCCTAATAAACGGCATTAAATGCCCCTGCTCTAATAATGAAAGTCATCAAAGTACCTAAATCATAAGTCCAAACTCATAAGTTGTTTAAACACTGACAATTCCGGAATATTCTAGATGACATGGACCCCAAAACATAGGTGTGATCAGGTGCTTGCTTTGTAATTACCATGTGTCAACAGTATGCGTGTGAGTAGCTTCCCTCTTTCAACAAAGTCTTGATATTTGAAACAGCTCTAGCATAGCAGACTAATAACTGCCCCCTGCTTATTTTTCCGATAATAATGTTACTTGCATGAATTCCTGTTTGCTTCTCTGGATGAGGTAGCTCTTGGAAAATGGGGTCTACTCTTAAAGGAAAGAATTTGCTCCTAGAGGAGCAAATTTTTAACTTTAAGAGTTGACCCCTACTGAGACGGGAGGCAAAAAAGGAAAATTGTTTTCTTTGCAGGTATGTCCATTCACCTTATTACTGTTCAACATCTTACAGCAGCATTAATCTGCAAAACATCTAATCCAAATAAAATGACCGAGCTTTTGATCTCAGGTGCCAGGTTTGGCAACATCACCTCGGATGAAAGGTGTTTATCTTATCCTTAATCCTAACTGCATGATAGAAAATCCGATTGGGAGTATGTGACTGACCTGTATGTCCATGTTGACTGCAAAAGTTTGTGAAAGTATCCATAATAATTGAAGAATATTGAAGAATGTAATTGGCAAAATTTAACACAACATTCATATTAATGTGGCAAGTAGTGACTGGTGACTCAGGCCTGGGTCCTCGTCGTGATGCTTATGTGCACTCATAAAGGCTTTGCAACGTTTCTGACTAGTTTCGTCAGATTATTCTGACTCCTCAGAGATTTTCGTGTTTCAAAGAGCCTGTTGCTTGCTTGTTTATATTGTCCCGCGCGCCGCTCACATGAACGGCGCCGTAACAGCGCCCTCTGTCATGTGAGCGGCCTAAGCCGCTCTAAACGGCTCCGAATGAGCACGTGAGCAGTGCTCACCCGGTCACGTGAGCGGCCCCATTGTTGTATGGGCGGCCATGAGCCTCCCACTTGAGCAGAACTGCAACGCTCACGTGAGCGGCGCCGGACCTGCCACGTGAGAGGTGCCGCCGATCACGTGAGCGGTGCCCAGCCGGCACCGCTCACATGAGCGGCGCCGTTTATCACGTGAGCCGCGCCCAGCTTGGCAACGTCCACGTGAGTCCGGCTGCCCATACAACAAAAATTTACTGCTTCACAGACAAGGTGTATGTCTTACTTTAGTATTAACTGTGTCCTTTTTATATTTTCAGGGGAACAATAAACTAAAGAATGCTAGGTGACAGTTTACTCTTTAATATTGACATGTAATTATAAATAAACAATATTTAACAGGCAAGGTATTTGCTAGGTGTCATTTACATTAATGTTTGCCTTTAAAAGGCTGGTCTTGATTTATACTGTTAGCAATGGAGTTTTTAAGAATAAGAACCTCTTCCACGCAAAAGTGTAGATTCTGGATGAAGAAACAATGTTAATACGAATAGTCTCTTATTCCCGATGCCTTATGGTCTACGCTCTGGTAATATACCTGGTATCCTGTTCTAAATAAAGGAACTATTCAAATACGAAAATGCAAGCGTCAATTTCAGGGGTCAGTCTATGGGTGTCAGACAGAGAGAAGTTTTGCAACATTTTCTAGATTTCAGAGAGACATTTTATCCCATATGTTGAATTTTCTATAATATATTTTATACATTCTGATCTCCCTTTGCTCAAAATACGGAGAAGTCACTCAGCTTAGGGAGACTATTTCTCCCACTTCTCTCTCTAGGCTGACCCCTACTTCTGGGGAAGCCAGTAATTATGCGCTCTTCGCACGTTCCGTAAGTCACCATATATTTTAGTGGCTGGAGGAAACTTGTTTTACTACTCTACAGTCTTGCAGTTTACCATGGTGAATACCATGGTATGTGACAAAATAAAACGTTCTATACAGTGGTACTTTGTTTTCTGGGGTACCCAGCTCTAGGTTAGGGTGATGAATCATCGATGCAAGTCACGCAGTGGTCTACTCAGTCAGCTCTTGGATAGGTGACCCTATATGCTGGGGTCCATCAAGTCACATCAATGGTGTCAGAAGAGTTGGAATGAGTTGAAACGAGCACATCAGGTACTACTACCTTATCTTTGAGAGTGAAAGGCGATAGATGACAGATGACTTGTGATTTTACGTCCTATTCAACTGTATTTCAGTTATATCAGGACGATGAGTGGATGATAATGAAAGGCTGTGTGCAAATGGAACCACGTTTACGGTGGGAAAGATTCTCGCCTCAAGCGGGATTCGAACCTGGTCTGCTAGATCAGTAGGCCAGCGCTTCACCCACTGAGCTACCAGGGCTCCTCGAGTGAAAGGCGAGTTATGTAATGTGGCTGAGTATGTGTCACAGAGACTGAGCTGTCACAGGCTGCTCCAGGGCCTTTTAAGGAAGAGAAGGGATTAGTTTAGTGTGGTGAAAGTGCATAAATACCACTACTAGCATCTTCCTGCAGAAGCATGCAGTTATGGCTAAAAAGGTTAGAGTGATGAAACTTTGTTGCAAGTTACTAGACTGCTCGGTTAGTACTTGGATTGGTCACCCAATAGGTTGGGGTCAATCACAGGGATCATTTTGGGCTGCGTGATATGCTAAAAAAAAATTCGTATGGCGCAGGAAAAAACGTTGTCTGCTCCGACTTGGCGCACTAGAATTCGGTATGGCGCATATTTTCTGTCCATCCGCGCCTCGGTATTTCGTCATATCCGCCCGCCCATTTGATTATTTTTTAAAGACGCAACTTGTTTCGAGCATGTGCGTTAGTTTTTCAATTTCCGGTTTATAAACTCTCGCTACTTTCGGTTTGATTTCATCTTTATTTGCCATAATTTGGTGAAATTTGCATTTAAATCGGACACTGAGCCAAAGAAAAAGCTGCTCCTTGACCCATACCAACGGAAAATCACCTTCTTGACGCACAAATCACGCCTGATCCCTTCCAAACGCAGGTCGACACTGTAAAACACAGAGTCCAATTTGGTCCAGTGTAAGATTATAGATGTCAGTGAAAACGAAGGTCGTTACGAGACTTATGAGTTAAACAAATATTTCTGCTGAGAAGAATTTTAATTTTCCAGATGCTTTTGCAGAATGGATAGGACTGAAACTTCATGAAATATGGTTCTTGCTACCAAAAAAAAATAAGTATAAGTCATATTTTTGTACCATTTTCCACCCACTTAGTGGATGCACCATAAAATTAATTTATGCAGGATGTCTCTGTCATTTGGAATACCCAATTTTCTATTTGCTCCATTCTCAAAAACTGATTGTTTACAGAAAAGATTATGAGTTTAGTAGAGTCAGAATCAAAGTTCTTTGTCTAAGATACCAAGTTTTGCTCATCTGAGTGACAGAAAATTAGTTAAATTGTACAAAAATGGAAGGCATTTAGAAGCTTCTGAAATCCTAAAAAATCGTTTTCGGCCGGGGCGGGGGGGGGGGCTTTGCCCTCTTGACCCCCACTGGGACGTTGCCCTTGGACTTCACTGGGGGCCTAGTCAAGTCACACCATTACCATTTTGAAAATAAACACTCTGCAACACACACCATACTGTACATGTGGAGATATTGAAAGTTCTGATCATTATGTTTTAGACTGTCCAGAAATAAGATATTTAAGGGAAGAAATGAAACTAAAATTATTGCAACAAACAGGAGTGAATATTTGTCAATGGAACTATTCTTAAGTTCTAATCAATGAATCAGGAGGATGAATATAACGGTTCAAGAAAGAAGAATCATCACAGACATTGTTTCTGGAGAGATCAGGAAGAGTTACAAAATCAACATAAACCTCAATATCAGCGCAACACCAAATACTCAGGAGCAGTTACTGTAGTTATTGTAGTTTACCAAGAAGAATATTACCCGAGTGTGATTGAGGCCATGGGGCCTAGATTACGATTACAACAAAAAGAAATGAGAAAAACTGTAACATATTGGTATAGAACTAAACTTGCAAGATGTTGCTTTCATTCTAGACATACCATTATAATAGCATGGTCCTGCTGCAAGCACTAGTACTGGTCTTTATACCTGTCACTTCACAAATGTCAAAGTGGGTGGGGTATTGTGACCTTGCAATATTCAGTGCAAATTAACAGCATAGCATAAACTTGCCAACTACTTAAGCATTAAATAACTGATAAAGCAAATCAATATACACTATTAACAGTGGATGTTTTCGTCCTCTGTTAAGCACTTACAGTAAGGGAATCGTCGACAACCAGAGGAATTTGTCGTCGTTCGTACTGGTAATCGTCAGAACGACAAACAGCAATCAATTTTGCCATGTTTTGTTTTTTTCGTGTTTAACTCAACCACTCAGATTGTTGTCTATCTGCTGACTCTTCAAATTTAATGACTGAGACTGATATAGTAAAATTATTCACTAAAACTGAAAGTTTTGCCCCATAGGGATTTTACAGCTTTCGACCGAACAACACAGCCACAAAAACAGGAAGACACCGCGCAATATTTTGGGTAAAACCTGTGACCTTACCTGATGACGTTAGATGGTGTATTCGAGAGAATATACATGATATATGCTTGAAACTATACCGTATCGGTTTTCAGGATGCATTAATGCATACTAAACTCGACATACAACAAATTTAATTTTTTGTAGATCTTAGGAATAAAGAAATCATATAAAATAGAGACAGGAATAAAGACATCAAAAACAGAGTAAAACAAGAAAGGAGCCGCGACACGACCACTGGACACGACAAAACAACAAAGTGGCATGTGTGCCCGGCTAGCGAAGACTCGACAAGCCTAATCATCCAGATCAGCCCGGACATCTATCCAGTCTATTCAGAGTCTTCACTGTGCGCGTAAAGGCTAACTAAAGGTCTATGCTACCTCCATGTCGTCAGCGAAGACTCAAATCAGACTGGCCGGGTGCCCAGGCTGATCTGAGTCTTCGCTAGCTGGGCGCACATGCTGCCTATATAGTTGGATTTTTTCGTGTCGCGGCTCAAATATACATTAAATAAGAGAACTGAGGTGAAAAAAAGATAATTGGTCACTTTTATATCATTAAACATACCTTAGAGGGATAGAAGGGGAGTACCCCTTCCTAACTCCCCTTTCCCCGTTTTCCCCACTCCCCACTCCCACCCCAAAACTTTACTCCTACATATACCCCTTACTCCTCACTCCTCTCCCGCAAACATTTTTCCTGCCCCTGAATCAAAGTTACTTTTTCTGTTGACAAAAGTAAATATATCTTAATAACATGTAGCGTTTCTATATTATATTTTAACACATAAGACTACATTTGTATTTAGAGATACAAATCACAATGACCAGATTAAACATAAACTCACATCAGTATGGAGACTTACTGAGTAAACAAGTTCTGTATATATGTAGACAGATCCTTTAGACGCAAGGAATACGCCACTTTGAAACGAAACTAGCAGACTCGGTGAGACTGTTCATGACGAAGCAAAGTCGCTCTAATGACTGTTTATTAATTATGCATTATTTTCCAAGTTATCAACTCCATTTTATCTGTGACTTTCACTTCCATCATTGTCCGAACAAAACTGAAGGTCACTGATGAGACTTAAGGTGTATGGATATACCTGCATGTTTTTTCCGCTATGTTTACAAAGGGGGACAACTTTTGTGCCTTCCTGTTTGCTTCCCTGGGCGAAAAGGGGAGTACTCTTCAAGAAAAAAATTGCTACTAGAGGAGCAATTCTTCGCTGTATAGTAAGAGTTCATTCACATAAGAAAGGGACTGAGAGGCAAAAAAGAAAATAGCAGTGTTAATGCCCTTCAAATGTAACCAAACACCTTAATTGGTCCCAACTAGTAAGTTTAAATTTAATTGTATTTTATTGCAAAAAGTATAAGCAATGGGGTTGGGCCACAAGTTCTCACAAATACCAGTAGTCCAGCCCAAAGAATAGCCTATATAAACACTTGCTTCTAAAGGATAATCATACCTTTCAGAGACCATTTTAGAAACTTACTAATAATCTCCTGGCTTTGTGAGCAAAATACTCCTTCTTCTTGTTGTTTCTGTATGTTCTGTAACTTTATTACTTATTTTGTTTTCAGCTGAAATCTGTTCTGTCTGCTGGGTGCTTATGATAGGGTTATTTTTTTTAAAACAAGTACCTAGAACACATGTTTTAGTACTTATTTTTTCATTAATACGTATGTTGGATGTTGTGCTACATGGGGAAATTATTGAACTGATGGGTGCTGATAATGGCTTACTTTGTTGCTAAAACATATGTTGTGGTAACTTTAGCTGGGTCAATCATAAGTACCCACAACATATGAGCCGCGACACGAGAAAACCAACAAAGTGGTTGTGCGCCCAGCGCAGTCTCAGATCAGCCTGGGCATCCGCCCAGTCTGATCAGAGTCTTCGCTGTCCGCATGGAGGTAGCTAAGACCCTGAGCTACACTTTGAGCAAAAAAGAGTCTGATCACACTGGGCGGCTGCCCAAGCTGGTCTGAGACTTCACTGGGCGCACAACCACATTGTTGGTTTTCTCGTGTCGCGGCTCATATGCTTTAGTTGCCCTATTTTTCACTGAAACAAATGGCTGTGATGAGTTCGACCGTGGCAAATTTTTCAACTTAAAGATATGTTCCGCCATGAAATTAATCTCGTTGATGTTATCTCGATTACAAATATGTTTCAATGGCTTATTTCAACATTTTTCTGTTAAAGCGGATGAGTGCCTGTAACATGTTTTAATTCAGGGCTCATTTTCCACAATAAAAAAAAAACAAGTTGGTCACCATTCGAGTTGATGCTAGTTCACGATTGCCTACAACTTATGTTTTAACGGATTATTTTCATTATAACATATGTTGTGGAGACTCATAACCCAGCAGGCACATGACGTTGAAACGACGTCAAGCGGACGTCAGTACGACATCATTTCGACGTCATGTGCCAGGCGGGAAAATAACATAGACAGAAAGACCCTCAACATGTTTGCCGTTTCGGCGATATCACTGCGCTTACGGAGAAGGCCGAGTAGACGTCCGTCTTGGCTATATTTGGCGAGAGAGGGGGATTTAACCCTGAAAATTCGCCAAGGTATTTGAATAAATGCAAAAACGTTTAAATATTTTTGCTGAGGAATGAAAATAGATTATACCATAAGAGATCAGTGTCTAGAATTCAATAAAACCATAAAGAAGACGCAAAAATAATTTTTTTTCCCAGCTGGTTTCGGCGGATGAATATTTAACCCAAAGTTGACCGACGCGTTCGATGATATAAATAGAGCAACCTTGACCACGGTATGTAGGCAAAATCACGTACGCGAAAGTATTATTTCCGAGACATTGCAGGAAACTGCGCGTGAACTACGCGTGACAGGTAAGGGTGAATATTTAACTACGGGACTTTTTGACCAAAGGATAAACATTCCTTTTCCGAATTTTCGATGTGAAATATGAAATTCTGACACCAGAAGCATATTATTTTTAAATAAAGACAATTTCTGTCAAAAGCTGTGGTTTCCATGGCAACCGGAAATGCCTGGTAACGGTAATTTGTCCATACCATGACGGGGGTGTTCAATGCAAAAACGTTGGTTTTCCGACTTCATTCAGCTTGTATTTACACTGAATATATATACATTCACTTTGCAGCCAATTTCCCATACTTATTGAATATCGAACTAAATATTTCTGACTTAATGTTTTTGTTGATAAAAACTATGAACGGAATGGACATTTGTAAATTGGTGAAATTTAGACACAAAAACCGTTTCTGTCAATATTGAAAAAGATGTCTATAAAGTCGCAGTTGTTGTGGGCAATATGCTATTACGCATACTTCTGTTTAATCATGAAACACAACCTAGTAGAAAAGATTCTTACTTGAAATTATTCATTTTTAGTTCCATTTGTAATTCCAATTGAACGGACAGTAGTAACGGTACAAGACAGCCGTAACGGTAATACTTTCTAATACCTTCAAGCTGGCATTTTGGCATGTAAAACGTATTGCTTCAAACAATTCTAAACTATTTCAAAGGATAGAGATTTTCAAAGCATTTTAGGCACGCTTATAAGAAAAGATTGAGCTAATAACATTAGAGGAACACTTGGAGAACTTGGTAGGTCTCACTAAATTGATATTCAATAAGTAAATACTGACAATATACATGTTATAATGTCATAATTTTGGCGTTTTATGTCAAGTAACCTCTAAGCAATCAGTTGAAAACAAAAACTGCAACAAAGGGTTACAAGAAAATACAAAATCAGGCAAATAAACTTAAAAATGTCTGCACCGTAACACATTAAAGTAACGGTGTGTACGTGAAAAGCAACGGTAATGACGGTAAAGGTATGGACATTTTAGTGTTTTTCAAATGAATTACGCACATTTCCAAACAGACATGGTGGTGTCCATAGTAAACAAACTTGAGTTTATACCATACTACTTCAGGTCATCCAGTTTAAATATGAATATTTTGAAAAATATCATGAGAACTAAAATGAACGGTATGGACACACAATAAATGTATCAAGCAAAGTATTTCATTCCTGTTACATTTTTCAGGACATTGTTATATTGTGTGGCTGTATTTCCACCAATGAACTGAATAATGAAGTAATATAAGTGCAGTGGATGCTCAACCATGTCCAATTCATATGTAGGGCCTTTGAAAAAGGTCTAGATGAGGACGTAACGGTATGGACATAACATCTACGGACAGACATTTAACTTGGATTTTATTACCTGTTTAAAAGAATCTATTTTGTAGAATGGGTTAATGAAAAATATTAAATCCAATTTTAAATTTTGAAATTCGGACATCGTTACAAAGTTGAATTGTATAGGATATACTTTGTAGACATCAAAATTTTCCTAGACTATTACTATCCAGCGTAACTGAAAATTTTAGTATAATGAGAGAAATACTATAATGTATGAATAATACTAAAATCAGAAGTCCCGTAGTTAAATATTCACCCGTAAACTTTTTTTTTTCTGACATTTTTCTTAAATATATCTACATTGACGTAAACTATTACAGATATGATTTTACAATCATATTAGGCATATTCCTACTATCTAGAAACATTTTGACGCCTCCGATAATCATTACGGTTATAGCATTTCGGCAGCGATGTGTTTTGAAACGCTTTACTGCATACCTAGATTGAGGAGAAGTATGAATAACTCCCAAGTATGAATAATTTCATGCAAGGGTTTTGTCGGTAGTCATGTAAACATATTTGCTTTGTCGCGCAGACGGTCATAAATGTTTAAAAGGAATTCTGAGATGGTCGTAAGTTCGTAAAGGTAGCTTTAAAACATGACTGTTTACTGGTATACTTTTTAAATTATGAAGTTGGAATCTGAGTTAACCGTGGTTGTAAAGAGCACTAAATAGGCCATTCGCTGATATGTACAGCTTTTCAATGATAAAGGAATAATTAAGGACTGTATATGCTGCTTTCTGAGACAGCTATAGAAAAAAATGAAGAAAAAAAATCTGCATGTTTTCCTGAAAACCAGGCTTAACAATGGTAAGAGTAGAAGAAGCGTCTGAATGTTTCTAGATAAAAGAAAATGCCCAATATGATTTGGAAAAAAAACCCAGATCTGTAATGTTTTACTTCAGTGCAGATATATATTTAAGGAAAAATGTCAGAAAAAAGTTGTTTACTTGTCACGCGTAGTTTCTCCACAATGTCTCGGAACTAATATTTTCGCGCACATAAATTTGTCTACATACCGTGTCGACCAGCGGCGGATATGAAAGATACCCCGTTTACGATTGAAAAGAGACAGCAAACGATAGTCACACTACTGAAAAGAAATATTGACAGGGCATTCAAACCATTATACCAGCTAAATAACACAAAGACCTATAAAACATTTGGATAAGAAAAAGTTCCTAACAACATTATTTTTTTTTTATTTCTACATACTGGCTTTTTTTTTTTAAATTCATATCTCTAGCACATGGATACACTTTCCTTTCTGCAAATCATATAATCTATAATGTAAGCTATTTGAAACAAACTGGTAAAAAATATCAGTTATCTTGATTGTAAGTTTTTTTTTACATTTTTTTAAAAACATGCAAGAAAATTGAAATTCATAAAAAAAAAAAAATCGTGATAAAAATGTAATCGACGGGGCATGCTTATGCATATTATGTCAGCGTTTAACTTACATTGAACGTCACAGAAAAAAGGGCAAAAAAATAAAAATAAAATAAAATAATAAAATCACTGTTTCGTTTCCTAGTAGCAAAACAATGTTTAAGTTAAAAAATATCCCAAAAACAGACAACCCCCATTCTGCACCTGCTGCAAGCACAGCCGGTCCTTGCCCTACTGTTTATCCCCCTGTTATTCCGGTTCTACCATAGAGTAATGCCTACAAAAATGAGCAGATGGAATAACAACTGTGTAGACCTTGATCAGACTGGTTCCTAAGGGGCAGTCTGATCGCGGTTTCCACTGTTTTTACAGACCTATCTGCCCGAAAACTTAGTATCTTTACGGTTGACATTGTTAGTGTATGTTACACAATGTATAACTGTTTATACTTCACAGCTGATCGATTTCACCATGAACAATAACTCTGTCTTGTTTTAACATATAAAAAACCCCAGAGTTATTCAGTATCTAGCCAAAGGTAGATTTTAGAAACATATTGCGTGATAAGTCACTGGGCGGACTAGCGTAACGTTATATAGAGCCATTCGGGCGTCATTTTTATCGCTTGGTGACGTCAGTTTTCATTTCCATGAAGATAGACGGTGTAACGCCGTTTTCTTGCATCAAAAACTTAGGAAATACATGTAAATTACTCTATTACAGGCGGGATTTCTTCAAGTAATCCTGGTGGAAAACTGGAAAAATCTGAAGGAAACACTTGCGTTTTCGTCGTTTCTTGCGTGTTAGAATCGAAATAGATTCTTGCTTACACGTGATTTGTTGTCCAATCGGTCACTGAGTCGTCAGTGAATATATCCCTCGCGCTTCGCGTTCGTGATATATCAACTTCACGACTGACATCCGACTAGTGATATATTGGGCAATAAATCACTGTAAGCAAGAATCTATTTCATAATTCTAACATGACATTAACGTTTTCCCCCATTGAACGTATAGGAAACGGCGACGTGTGAAAATTAAGAAATACTTTTTCCTTGCCTGTGAACCATTATAGGGAT
The DNA here is from genome assembly GCA_963989385.1 of Ctena decussata. Lineage (NCBI taxonomy): Eukaryota > Metazoa > Mollusca > Bivalvia > Lucinida > Lucinidae > Ctena > Ctena decussata. The sequence continues at coordinate 64,490,770 of OZ022511.1, forward strand.
CAAACATGGTTTTTCATGCATTAACGTTTGCCAGGTCCCGAGGGAGATGTTGGAAACCGAGGCCGAAGGCCGAGGTTTTCAACATCTCTCGAGGGACCTGACAAATGTTAATGCATTGGAAACAAATGTTTGATCGCTGTTATTGCATAAATTCAACGAATTATTCGTTAAAATTTGAGAAAAAAATTGGCACCATATTTTGTCACCGTTTGACAGCCAACGCGCTGGTGCATCTTTTTACTAATATCCATCTTCCGGGCCCGAGAGCATTCATTCTATTCAAAATGGCTGCCATCATCCTATTCAACCTTAATATTTCGGAAAAGTGTCCAACATGGTCGTTGTAGTTGATGCAAAATAGATAAGCAAAACGCGCGTGTCTTGACTAGACGCATGCGCAATCAGAGCAGGGTAAACTACACATGAGCGTAGACATATCTTGGTACCTTCTGGTTGCGTATACATACATATTTCGCTGAAAACATTATGGGTTGAAGCACATTTATTCCTTGCGCAGGCCATTTGAGTCGTGTCGTGATAAAGTCAGCCTTGTTGTGTATGCAAAACACCTATGTCCAGACTAGTCTGTGCACTAGCACAATCAGAACAGGTTAGGCGCAATAAGTATGCCTTCTGGAAATCAAACGGTGAACTGCACTAACTCTGACAGACTACGCAGTTGCATAGACTTATCTTGGTACCCACTGTTTGCGTATAGTGTCAAACATATTTTGCCCGGACAAGGCTCATATCGTTTAAAGAGATGAGCATAAAATGCACGTGCAAATATAACCGACCCTAGATTATCAATGATGTAATCCAAGAGGTGCAAGATTAACAAAAACTAAATAAAAATAACCACAGGGATCCTAAATTTTGGGATAGATGTATCTGAGAAATCACTTTAGAATCAGATCAAGATGTGCAATGCGTCATATCCTATCAGTATTTTTGACACACTGTCAGCTACTTAGCATTTGTTTAAATTTTAAAATAATCTGGTAATTTAAAGGTGTCCCAATAGAGAGAGTAAATTCAAACGATGGAAATTGTTTGAACAGCATTGCGAGACACCCAGCAGGCACATGACGTCGTAATGATGTCAAAATGGGGTCGATGCGACGCCACCATGCCGCATCGACGTCAATACGACGTCATTTCGACGTCATGTGCCTGCTGGGCATTAAAGTATTTCCAAGCGGGCACATGACGTCAGAATGACGTCGATGAAATGTAATGTTTGCGTCGACGTCAATGCGATGTCATTATAACGTTGTGTGCCTGCTGGGTAGTATGTATCAATGTGAAGATCTGATCCGTCTCCTTGAGCTTCCAATTAGGTAGGAGCGCCTGTAGCGTAGTGGATAACACTCCAGACTACCAATCCAGGGGTCGCAAGTTCGATCCCCCGCTTCTCCGGTCTTTCGGATGAGACTTTAAACCGAGGTCCCGTCTCCATATGACCTCGTTGTTGGTGGGACGTTAAACCCGAGTTCACTCACTCACTAACTCCAATTAGGTATCCATTTATCTGAATCAGAAAAAAATGAGCCCCGACACGAGAAAGCAACAAAGTGGGATGCGCCCATCCATCGCAGACTCAGATCAGCCTGGGCATCCGCCTAGTTGGTTGGTTGGTTGATTTGATGCTTAACGTCCACGGTAAACAACTAAGGTCATGTCGGGACGGTCAGTTAACCTAACCACACTATTCCTGGGCAGGCTTAGACCTTCTAAGCGGTTAACCAGTACTAAGTGCACATACTTTCGCCAGTAACTGACAACTGCCCTTCTTGAATCAGCGGAAGGAGAAACGAAAGTATGTGGCCAGACCGGGATTCGAACCCAGGACCTCTGACTTACGAGTCAGGTGCCCTACCGATTGCGCTACCCGGCCCGGCATATCCGCCTAGTATGATCACAGTCTTTTCTAAGCGCTTTAACGGTAGCTAAGGGTCTAACGTTGCGCGCTACCTTCATGTGGACAGCAAAGACTCTGATCAGACTGGGTGGATGCCCGGGCTTATCTGAGTCTGCGCTGGGCGCACAACCACTTTGTTGGTTTTCTCGCGTCGTGGTTCAAAATAATGATATTGGAAGTCTGCCCACAGTCATAACTAATTTATTCTAGGTCCACGTTTCATTAACATCGATCTTCAGACGAAAGTAGCAATTCTCTAGGGAAAAATAATGCCAGAATTTGTGCATATTGCCAAAATTGATAAATTCTGCATTTCTATCATTCAAAACTAAAATTGACAAGAAAAATGTCAGAACTGCCTTTTTAATTTACTTGTTATTTTTTTATTTGTTTTAACTATTGCAGAACTTAAATGTACTGAAAATTAGATGTGCCTGCGTGTGGGTTTTACTGCCCAAATATAGGTATGTGCTACATAGGAGTTTTTGCAGTCCTTTATTATTCTTACGGGCTACCAGGGTTCATCTCCCATAAAGTGCAGGTTACTATGTTGCTTATGTTGGTTTCATGTGTTTGTGCGACTCCACTTTGGTTGAAGGTACATCATTTTAGAGTCCAGATGCGCTGAAACAGGCGCACATGCTGCGACCTTGTACCCATGCCACTGTGCTTGCACCACATCCATGTTGTAGCAGACAGGCCGCAGTAAACAGTATCCAGGACGCAGTAGACAGACAGTAGACACTTCACTGGACAGTAAATAGTATACAGAAAACCGCGAACAACATGCAGTACTTTTCAGCATGCTCCAAAGCGAATGGCGAGTGGACAGTGCACAGCAGACGGTAAACGGTCTATAACGTTGAGGGAAAAGTATTTTCCTTCGCACAGCTTTAAGATATATATACAGTGATCGTGAAATTGGGGGAAGAAAACTATCAAAGAAAAAAGAAATAAAAATAGAAAATAAAGAAAAGCAGACAAAAGTCTGCAGCACCCGGTATTCCCAGGCAGTCACCCATCCAAGTACTAACCGGGCCCGACGTTGCTTAATTTCCGTGATCGGACGAGAACCGATGTTTTCAATGTATTATGGCCGTAGACAACAAAGTACCGATTTTCAACATTTACAAAGTGTCCTTTTGAGAGTTTGCGATCAGTAATAGCCTATCCTGCAGTTCTTACTACTGGGACACACATTGCAAGCCTAGTAGAGCAGTCGTATCAGGATCTGCGCTGTTTGCATTTCAGTCTCATCATGCCAGCAGACAAAAAAGTTGAATCATCATCGAATCAACGTTGATTCAATGTGATTCGATGTTTTGTGATCATCGATTAAACTACGGCAACACATCTTCGATAAGCCTCTCTATTTCGGAGTACTAATTCGCGCCTCATATGATCAGCTTTTGTCTAAAGTAAAAAGTAACCGTCAATATCAACGTTAATTCAACGGCATAGTGACGTTTAACCAACGTTAATGACACGACGTTGTGTCAGCGTTGTGTGTCAGCTGAGCATGAGGAATAAATCTGTTATCATTGAATGTGGCTGGAATATTTAGTGTTGCGCCACGCGAAGAAAGTCTTTAGATGAGCATATGCACAGTCTGCTCAGTAAGTGCATGGAAAGTCAAACACGCAACATCTTACTAATTCCAGTACGTAATACACTTTTTCTGACTAGTCTAAGCAGTGCAGGCTCTCTCGTAAACGATGCACTGCACTTACTCTGACAGACAACGCAGTTACATCGACTTATCCTGGTACCCACTGTTTGTGTATAGCGTCAAACATATTTTACCCGGACAGGGCTCATAACATTCAAAACAAGAGATGAGCATATAATGCACGTGAAAATAAGATCGACACTTGATTATCCTGATTGCCAATGATGTAACCCAAGAGCCGCACCCTCGGAAAATCGCCACATGCGACGAGAAGAATCAGTCCAGTCTGTGATAACATGTATGCGTTCACAACATGTATAAGCAATCTTGAGCATCATACACTGTGGCGCCGTAAAGAGTGCGAAAAGAAAAGGCACTAATGGGACTGCATTCGCTTTTCCCAAGATGGGGTGAAATACATTTTTCCTTGCGCATACCTCGTGTCATGATAAAACCAGTCTTATTTCATAAGCAAAACGCGCGTGTCTTGACTAGACGTATGCGCAATCAGAGAAGGGTAGACTACGCATGAGCGTAGACATATCTTGGTACCTCCTGGTTGCGTATACATACATATTTCGCTGAAAATATTATGGGTTGAAGCACATTTTTTCCTTGCGCAGGCCATTTGAGTCGTGTCGTGATAAAGTCAGCCTTGTGGTGTATGCAAAACACCTATGTCCAGACTAGTCTGTGCACTAGCACAATCAGAACTGGTAAGGCGCAATAAGTATGCCTTCTGGAAATCAAACGGTGAACTGCACTAACTCTGACAGACTAGGCAGTTGCATAGACTTATCTTGGTACCCACTGTTTGCGTATAGTGTCAAACATATTTTGCCCGGACAAGGCTCATATCGTTTAAAGAGATGAGCATAAAATGCACGTGCAAATATAACCGACCCTTGATTATCAATGATGTAATCCAATAGCTGGAAGATTAACAAAAAACTAAATAAAATAACCACAGGGATCCTAAATTTTGGGATAGATGTATCTGAGAAATCACTTTAGAATCAGATCAAGATGTGCAATGCGTCATATCCTATCAGTATTTTTGACACACTGTCAGCTACTTTTAGCATTTGTTTAAATTTTAAAATAATCTGGTAATTTAAAGGTGTCCCAATAGAGAGAGTAAATTCAAACGATGGAAATTGTTTGAACAGCATTGCGAGACACCCAGCAGGCACATGACGTCGTAATGATGTCAAAATGGGGTCGATGCGACGCCACCATGCCGCATCGACGTCAATACGACGTCATTTCGACGTCATGTGCCTGCTGGGCATTAAAGTATTTCCAAGCGGGCACATGACGTCAGAATGACGTCGATGAAATGTAATGTTTGCGTCGACGTCAATGCGATGTCATTATAACGTTGTGTGCCTGCTGGGTAGTATGTATCAATGTGAAGATCTGATCCGTCTCCTTGAGCTTCCAATTAGGTAGGAGCGCCTGTAGCGTAGTGGATAACACTCCAGACTACCAATCCAGGGGTCGCAAGTTCGATCCCCCGCTTCTCCGGTCTTTCGGATGAGACTTTAAACCGAGGTCCCGTCTCCATATGACCTCGTTGTTGGTGGGACGTTAAACCCGAGTTCACTCACTCACTAACTCCAATTAGGTATCCATTTATCTGAATCAGAAAAAAATGAGCCCCGACACGAGAAAGCAACAAAGTGGGATGCGCCCATCCATCGCAGACTCAGATCAGCCTGGGCATCCGCCTAGTTGGTTGGTTGGTTGATTTGATGCTTAACGTCCACGGTAAACAACTAAGGTCATGTCGGGACGGTCAGTTAACCTAACCACACTATTCCTGGGCAGGCTTAGACCTTCTAAGCGGTTAACCAGTACTAAGTGCACATACTTTCGCCAGTAACTGACAACTGCCCTTCTTGAATCAGCGGAAGGAGAAACGAAAGTATGTGGCCAGACCGGGATTCGAACCCAGGACCTCTGACTTACGAGTCAGGTGCCCTACCGATTGCGCTACCCGGCCCGGCATATCCGCCTAGTATGATCACAGTCTTTTCTAAGCGCTTTAACGGTAGCTAAGGGTCTAACGTTGCGCGCTACCTTCATGTGGACAGCAAAGACTCTGATCAGACTGGGTGGATGCCCGGGCTTATCTGAGTCTGCGCTGGGCGCACAACCACTTTGTTGGTTTTCTCGCGTCGTGGTTCAAAATAATGATATTGGAAGTCTGCCCACAGTCATAACTAATTTATTCTAGGTCCACGTTTCATTAACATCGATCTTCAGACGAAAGAAGCAATTCTCTAGGGAAAAGAAATAATGCCAGAATTTGTGCATATTGCCAAAATTGATAAATCCTGCATTTCTATCATTCAAAACTAAAATTGACAAGAAAAATGTCAGAACTGCCTTTTTAATTTATTTGTTATATTTTTATTTGTTTTAACTATTGCAGAACTTAAATGTACTGAAAATTAGACGTGCCTGCGTGTGGGTTTTACTGCCCAAATATAGGTATGTGCTACATAGGAATTTTTGCAATCCTTTATTATTCTTACGGGCCACCAGGGTTCATCTCCCATAAAGTGCAGGTTACTATGATGCTTATGTTGGTTTCATGTGTTTGTGCGACTCCACTTTGGTCGAAGGTACATCATTTTAGAGTCCAGATGCGCTGAAACAGGCGCAACGCTGCGACCTTGTACCCATGCCCCTGTGCTTGCACCTCATCCATGTTGTAACAGACAGGCCGCAGTAAACAGTATCCAGGACGCAGTAGACAGACAGTAGACACTTCACTGGACAGTAAATAGTATACAGAAAACCGCGAACAACATGCAGTACTTTTCAGCATGCTCCAAAGCGAAGGGCGAGTGGACAGTGCACAGCAGACAGTAAACGGTCTATAACGTTGAGGGAAAAGTATTTTCCTTCGCACAGCTTTGAGATACATATACAGTGATCGTGAAATTGGGGGAAGAAAACTATCAAAGAAAAAAGAAATAAAAATAGAAAATAAAGAAAAGCAGACAAAAGTCTGCAGCACCCGGTATTCCCAGGCGGTCACCCATCCAAGTACTAACCGGGCCCGACGTTGCTTAATTTCCGTGATCGGACGAGAACCGATGTTTTCAATGTATTATGGCCGTAGACAACAAAGTACCGATTTTCAACATTTACAAAGTGTACTTTTGAGAGTTTGTGAGCAGTAATAGCCTATCCTGCAGTTCTTACTACTGGGACACACATTGCAGGCCTAGTAGAGCAGTCGTATCAGAATCTGCGCTGTTTGCATTTCAGTCTCATCATGCCAGCAGACAAAAAAAGTTGAATCATCATCGAATCAACGTTGATTCAATGTGATTCGATGTTTTGTGATCATCGATTAAACTATGGCAAAACATCTTCGAAAAGCCTCTTTATTTCGGAGTACTAATTCGCGCCTCATATGATCAGCTTTTGTCTATAGTAAAAAGTAACCGTCAATATCAACGTTAATTCAACGGCATAGTGACGTTTAACCAACGTTAATGACACGACGTTGTGTCAGCGTTGTGTGTCAGCTGAGCATGAGGAATAAATCTGTTATCATTGAATGTGGCTGGAATATTTAGTGTTGCGCCACGCGAAGAAAGTCTGTAGATGAGCATATGCACAGTCTGCTAAGTAAGTGCATGAATAGTCAAACACGCAACATCTTACTAATTCCAGTACGTAATACACTTTTTCTGACTAGTCTAAGCAGTGCAGGCTCTCTCGTAAACGATGCACTGCACTTACTCTGACAGACAACGCAGTTACATGGACTTATCCTGGTACCCACTGTTTGTGTATAGCGTCAAACATATTTTACCTGGAAGGGCTCATAACATTCAAAACAAGAGATGAGCATAAAATGCACGTGAAAATAAGATCGACACTTGATTATCCTGATTGCCAATGATGTAACCCAAGAGCCGCACCCTCGGAAAAGTGCCACATGCGACGAGAAGAATCAGCCCAGTCTGTGGTAACATGTATGCGTTCACAACATGTATAAGCAATCTTGAGCATCATACACTGTGGCGCCGTAAAGAGTGCGAAAAGAAAAGACACTAATGGGACTGCATTCGCTTTTCCTAAGATGGGGTGAAATACATTTTTCCTTGCGCATACCTCTTGTCATGATAAACCCAGTCTTATTTCATAAGCAAAACCCGCGTGTCTTGACTAGACGCATGCGCAATCAGAGCAGGGTAGACTACACATGAGCGTAGATATATCTTGGTACCTCCTGGTTGCGTATACATACATATTTCGCTGAAAATATTATGGGTTGAAGCACATTTTTTCCTTGCGCAGGCCATTTGAGTCGTGTCGTGATAAAGTCAGCCTTGTGGTGTATGCAAAACACCTATGTCCAGACTAGTCTGTGCACTAGAACAATCAGAACAGGCTAGGCGCAATAAGTATGCCTTCTGGAAATCAAACGGTGAACTGCACTAACTCTGACAGACTAGGCAGTTGCATAGACTTATCTTGGTACCCACTGTTTGCGTATAGTGTCAAACATATTTTGCCCGGACAAGGCTCATATCGTTTAAAGAGATGAGCATAAAATGCACGTGCAAATATAACCGACCATTGATTATCAATGATGTAATCCAAGAGCTGCAAGATTAACGAAAAATAAATAAAAATAACCGCAGTGATCCTAAATTTTGGGATAGATGTATCTGAGAAATCACTTTAGAATCAGATCAAGATGTGCAATGCGTCATATCCTATCAGTATTTTTGACACACTGTCAGTTACTTTTAGCATTTGTTTAAATTTTAAGTGCGTGAGTGAGTGAACTCGGGTTTAACGTCCCACCAACAACGAGGTCATATGGAGACGGGACTTCGGATTAAAGTCTCATCCGAAAGACCGGAGAAGCGGGGGATCGAACTTGCGATCCCTGGATTGGTAGTCCAGAGTGTTATCCACTACGCTACAGCCGCTCCTATTAAATTTTAAAATAATCTGGTAATTTAAAGGTGTCCCAATAGAGAGAGTAAATTAAAACGATGGAAATTGTTTGAAAAGCATTGCGAGACACCCAGCAGGCACATGACGTCGTAATGATGTCAAAATGGGGTCGATGCGACACCACCATGCCGCATCGACGTCAATACGACGTCATTTCGACGTCATGTGCCTGCTGGGCAGTAAAGTATTTCCCAGCGGGCACATGACGTCAGAATGACGTCGATGAAATGTAATGATTGCGTCGACGTCAATGCGACGTCATTATAACGTTGTGTTCCTGCTGGGTAGTATGTATCAATGTGAAGATCTGATCCGTCTCCTTGAGCTTCCAATTAGGTATCCGTTTATCTGAATCAGAAAAAAATGAGCCGCGACACGAGAAAGCAACAAAGTGGAAGTGCGCCCATCGCAGACTCAGATCAGCCTGGGCATCCGCCTAGTATGATCACAGTCTTTTCTAAGCGCTTTAACGGTAGCCAAGGGACTAACGTGGCGCGCTACCTTCATGTGGACAGCAAAGACTCTGATCAGACTGGGTGGATGCCCGGGCTTATCTGAGTCTGCGCTGGGCGCACAACCACTTTGTTGGTTTTCTCGCGCCGTGGTTCAAAATAATGATATTGGAAGTCTGCCCACAGTCATAACTAATTTATTCTAGGTCCACGTTTCATTAACATCGATCTTCAGGCGAAAAAAGCAATTCTCTAGGGAAAAGAAATAATGCCAGAATTTGTGCATATTGCCAAAATTGATAAATTCTGCATTTCTGTCATTCAAAACTAAAATTGACAAGAAAAATGTCAGAACTGCCTTTTTAATTTATTTGTTATTTTTTTATTTGTTTTAACTATTGCAGAACTTAAATGTACAGAAAATTAGATGTGCCTGCGTGTGGGTTTTACTGCCCAAATATAGGTATGTGCTACATAGGAATTTTTGCAATCCTTTATTATTCTTACGGGCCACCAGGGTTCATCTCCCATAAAGTGCAGGTTACTATGTTGCTTATGTTGGTTTCATCTGTTTGTGCGACTCCACTTTGGTTGAAGGTACATCATTTTAGAGTCCAGATGCGCTGAAACAGGCGCACATGCTGCGACCTTGTACCCATGCCCCTGTGCTTGCACCACATCCATGTTGTAGCAGACAGGCCGCAGTAAACAGTATCCAGGACGCAGTAGACAGACAGTAGACACTTCACTGGAAAGTAAATAGTATACAGAAACCGCGAACAACATGCACTACTTTTCAGCATGCCCCAAAGCGAAGGGCGAGTGGACAGTGCACAGCAGACGGTAAACGGTCTATAACGTTGAGGGAAAAGTATTTTCCTTCGCACAGCTTTGAGATACATATACAGTGATCGTGAAATTGGGGGAAGAAAACTATCAAAGAAAAAAGAAATAAAAATAGAAAATAAAGAAAGGCAGACAAAAGTCTGCAGCACCCGGTATTCCCAGGCGGTCACCCATCCAAGTACTAACCGGGCCCGACGTTGCTTAATTTCCGTGATCGGACGAGAACCGATGTTTTCAATGTATTATGGCCGTAGACAACAAAGTACCGATTTTCAACATTTACAAAGTGTACTTTTGAGAGTTTGTGAGCAGTAATAGCCTATCCTGCAGTTCTTACTACTGGGACACACATTGCAGGCCTAGTAGAGCAGTCGTATCAGGATCTGCGCTGTTTGCATTTCAGTCTCATCATGCCAGCAGACAAAAAAAGTTGAATCATCATCGAATCAACGTTGATTCAATGTGATTCGATGTTTTGTGATCATCGATTAAACTATGGCAAAACATCTTCGATAAGCCTCTTTATTTCGGAGTACTAATTCGCGCCTCATATAATCAGCTTTTGTCTAAAGTAAAAAGTAACCGTCAATATCAACGTTAATTCAACGGCATAGTGACGTTTAACCAACGTTAATGACACGACGTTGTGCTAGCGTTGTGTGTCAGCTGAGCATGAGGAATAAATCTGTTATCATTGAATGTGGCTGGAATATTTAGTGTTGCGCCACGCGAAGAAAGTCTGTAGATGAGCATATGCACAGTCTGCTCAGTAAGTGCATGGAAAGTCAAACACGCAACATCTTACTAATTCCAGTACGTAATACACTTTTTCTGACTAGTCTAAGCAGTGCAGGCTCTCTCGTAAACGATGCACTGCACTTACTCTGACAGACAACGCAGTTACATCGACTTATCCTGGTACCCACTGTTTGTGTATAGCGTCAAACATATTTTACCCGGACAGGGCTAATAACATTCGAAACAAGAGATGAGCATAAAATGCACGTGAAAATAAGATCGACACTTGATTATCCTGATTGCCAATGATGTAACCCAAAAGCCGCACTCTCGGAAAAGTGCCACATGCGACGAGAAGAATCAGCCCAGTCTGTGGTAACATGTATGCGTTCACAACATGTATAAGCAATCTTGAGCATCATACACTGTGGCGCCGTAAAGAGTGCGAAAAGAAAAGACACTAATGGGACTGCATTCGCTTTTCCCAAGATGGGGTGAAATACATTTTTCCTTGCGCATACCTCGTGTCATGATAAAACCAGTCTTATTTCATAAGCAAAACGCGCGTGTCTTGACTAGACGCATGCGCAATCAGAGCAGGGTAGACTACGCATGAGCGTAGATATATCTTGATACCTCCCGGTTGCGTATACATACATATTTCGCTGAAAATATTATGGGTTGAAGCACATTTTTTCCTTGCGCAGGCCATTTGAGTCGTGTCGTGATAAAGTCAGCCTTGTGGTGTATGCAAAACACCTATGTCCAGACTAGTCTGTGCACTAGAACAATCAGAACAGGTTAGGCGCAATAAGTATGCCTTCTGGAAATCAAACGGTGAACTGCACTAACTCTGATAGACTATGCAGTTGCATAGACTTATCTTGGTACCCACTGTTTGCGTATAGTGTCAAACATATTTTGCCCGGACAAGGCTCATATCGTTTAAAGAGATGAGCATAAAATGCACGTGCAAATATAACCGACCCTTGATTATCAATGATGTAATCCAAGAGCTGCAAGATAAACAAAAAAACTAAATAAAAATAACCACAGGGATCCTAAATTTTGGGATAGATGTATCTGAGAAATCACTTTAGAATCAGATCAAGATGTTTACAAGTTTACAAGTTTATTTCGTTCCTCCCAGGTTTACAACAAATGGTAAACAACAAGAGAATATGACAAATACACAGTGAACATAATATGCAATGGTGGTAGTTACAGCAAACAATAGTTTCCATAATACAAACAATATACGTCTATACTTTGGGAGACAACATCATACTTGTGTTGTGTTGCATTTTTGTATGTAGTAAGTTTAAAATGTATTTGTATTGTATTGTTTAGTATTGTATTGTATTTGAGTGTAGTGTATTGTTCTATCAGTGTAGTATGCTATGTTGTACTGTAGTGAATTGTATTATATTATACTTCTGCTGCTATGTGTTGTTGTGTATTGTGTCGTGTTAAGCTTTATCTTACCTTATCTCCAGTACTGTATGTAAGCATGTAACATATGTTTGTATGTGTATGTGTGTATATATTTCAACACGAACCCAGCGGGCCCACCCCGTTCAAATGACGTCGGTTTGACATCGATGCGATCATGTCGCATCGACGTCAATACGACACCATTTCGGCGTCATGCCCGCTGGGAATATACAGAAACATAACTGACTAAACCACGTTTATGTTTACCTTTTCAAGTCTGTGATAATTTGCTTTACCACTTGATATACTAATCGTATGTCTTGAATACATATGTGTAGCATGAAAATTATAAAATGTGCTTTGATATAATATTTATGAATCTACATAGGTTTCTTAAATCAGCAGCCTTTTTCATGTTCATAAGCTGTTCAAATTTTATAATATTTGGACGAACATAATAGTATCTTTTAAGATATCGTTTTCTTTCCAATTCAAAATGTTTACATGTCAATAAAAAGTGAAATTCGTCACCAAGTTCGTTACAAAAAGAGCATAGTCTTTGATTTATTGGTATACCTCCCCATCTACCGACCTCAATGGGCAACCTGTGATTCCTAGTTCGGAATCTTATAAATGTTTTGCAAAAGGGGGGAGATAGAATCGACATGTATTTGCCTTGTTCAAAATCAGTTTTATATAATTTATAAATATTACTTTCAGAGGTTGATTGTACTTGAGAGTTCCAGTTTTGTATAAAAATATCGATAAGTTTTTGTTTTAATGCCTTTAGTAGCCACGTAGAATTAATAAAGCTTTGGCTATACCATACTCCTGAAAAACCGTTTAAACACAGAATATCTTTAACGTTATCTATCCATTGGCACTTAATCTGGTTTGCTTCTCGTAAGCTATAAAATGCTGTATAGACTATCGAGGATAATTTTGTGTTTTCTGCATTCAATATTAATTTAGTCCAAAATGATATTATTCTTGATTGTATATCAATGTAAAGTGGGGTAACTCCCAACTCCCCATATATCATATACGAAGGCGTAGATTTTTTTAAATTAAAAATGTACTTGTAAAACTTCAACTGAATTCTTTCCAAAACATCAAAATTTCCAACCCCCCATATTTCACACCCATATAGTAAAATTGGTTTTATCATCTTATTAAACATATCTATCTGAATATCGTAAGGTAGATTTAAACTTCTGATTTTCTTCAATAATGAAAATAATGCCTTATTGGCCTGCTCAGCTATATGTTTCTTTGCCGCGACAAATGAACCACTACGTCCTAAGTATATACCCAAATATTTATACACATCTGTAATCTCAATATCATTTTGTTGAAAGGTAAATTTTAAATTTTTCGGCGTCCTTCCACGTCCGAATACTACGATTTTAGTTTTTGAGATATTTACGCTCAATCTCCATGTTTTACAATAGTCTTCAAAAACATTTAAGGCGTGTTGCATATCGACGCTATTATCACTGAACAGAACGGTATCGTCTGCATATAATAAAACGAGCAATTTAAAGTAAACATGGGCGTCATCTGTTAATACATCACATTCTATACCATTAACTTGTCGAGTGGAAAGGTATCGTTCAAGGTCATTAAGATAAAACGTAAATAATATGGGAGAGAGGTTTTCACCTTGTCGTACCCCAATATTGCAGTCGAAAAAAGCTGTACTGCCCTCACTCGTGGAAATTTGGGATTTGATACCCTGATACATGTTGAAAATTAATCTAAAACATTTTCCTGTGATATTTTCTTGAATTAATTTTTTCCATAGGCCTATTCTCCAGACTGTATCAAACGCTTGTTTGAAGTCGATGAAGCAGCAGAACAATTTCTTTTTGCTAGCTTGGATAAAGTCAATCAAACATTTCAATATAAAAAGATTTTCTGTTGTAAAGTAACCCGGTCTAAATCCGGCCTGAGACCAATGGATTCGATTAAAATTTTCAGCATAGTTTTTCAGTCTAGTATTTATAATGGCTGTAAATAGCTTGCCGAAACAGCTTAATAGGGTGATTGGGCGGTAATTGCTGGGATCTGCAGGGTCACCTTTCCTTTTAAAAATTGGCTTTATTACTCCGCATGTCCAGTTTTCCGGAACTATGCCCGTATCAAGAATAAGATTGAATAGTTTTTTGTATACAGGGATCATAACGTGTATTGTCGATTTTATGTGTTCATTTAAGATATTATCCAAACCGGAAGATTTGTTATTTTTCAGCGATTTGGTTGCTGCTAAAATTTCATTTTCATTAATTTTCTTATTTATTTCATCGTTATTTGATTCAATATTTTCATTTATGTTAAAATTGGGGCTATGTCCGTCGGTGAACTCGTCGTCTTCTTGAGAATTTACATTTTTGAAAAAATTATAAAAGTCCGTTAACGAAGCGCTAGGATTTTCTTCTTTTTTACTAGAATTGATAATTTTCCAATATTCTTTCGGATTGTTTTTCCTTAGATTTCTCAGTCGGCAAATTTTCTTATCATTGTATTTCCTATGTTGTACAGCTAGAGTTGTTTTATAACTTTTACTAATGATTTTTAAAAGATTTTTATAATACTCTGACTTGTACCTGTTATACATTTTCCTCGTTTTGTGGTATAAATTTCGAGCGCGAATGCATGTACTATTAAACCAAGGTCTAAAGTTATCATATTTTGCATACTTTTCAGGTTTTACCCCCGGTTTTGGAGCCCCAAATGTTTCATTTGTACATGTTTGAAACAGATTTCCAATGTCCATCACTATATCATCTATATCAGCTTTTGTAGTCAAATTCTGATCCAAAATTTTATCGAGTTTAACCTCAATTTCCGAGACGCGAAAAATATCAAAATTTTCAACAAACGTGTCCGACTTCTCTGCATTCCACATTGTTCTTTTTTTATTCTTATTTGGGGCTAAAAGATTCGTTGTCACATGAACAGAGACATTTTTAAGTGTCAGCGAAACTGGCGAATGCGCGTCGGAATATAGACTAGAAAAATCACAGACACAAAGATTCTCTAAAGAATCAAAAACAGATGGTGACGATAAAAAATAATCTACCGTACTTTTGTTTTTGCATGTAAGTTTTGGTGAAACATAATCGTTGCCTATGCGGCCATTCAGTATAAGTAAATTGTTACTCTTACAAAAATCAATAAGACTGTATCCATATTGGTTTACGGAATCAGCTGCGCTTTTTCTTTCAAATGGAACCTTATTTTGTTCAAAGCAATCATACATACTAGCATTTTCAGACAGTAAATTCTCAGTACCAAAAACATCAGAGATAAAACCATCTACCTCCGTAAAATCAGCCAAGTCTTTTGTTCTGGAATTGAAATCTCCAAACATCAGAATATATTTACTATCACCACAATATCGTAATATTTCTTGTTGAATTTCAGTATATGGGTCAGCGCTAGCATATCTGGAGCCATACGGTGGTATGTATACCACACCGCAAAATAAATCATCATTTTTTGAATTTGGACCAAAAATACGTTTTGATAATGTAAACAGCAAAACGAGTTTGCTTGTGTTTTGCTTGTCTACGGTAATAAATGGCACCAAACTCTTTTTAGCGATTAATGCGATGCCGCCTGACCTATATCTTGAAATGCGTTCTCTATTTTGAAAAAAAATTTCGTAGCCTGGTATGTCTATATGACTGTCCGCATCGTCTGTTTTTGTCTCTTGAATACCAATCAAATCGTATTCTTGTATAAGGGATACAAATTCTGGGCACTTAAGTTTCGAAACCAAGCCACAGACATTTAAAGAAAGTATTTTTAGATAGTTTGTTTCTTCAGTCACAGGTCGCTCATGATTGACCGTATAACGGTTGTCATCTCCCTGTGCACCTCAAAGCCGGATAAACTCGCTGTTGTCAACACTGCCCGGTACACTCACATTGTCACTGACCAAGTCTGTCACACCGATCGAATAGGTATCCATTTCTATACCTTCATTTTCAACACCACTTGCTCTTTGCTTTTTTAAGGTTAAGTCCTGGTCCAAGGGTGATTTTGCTTTTTGCTTCCCTACAGCTGAAAATCTATCTCGCGTGGTATCGTCCATTAATGGGCCAAATCTATTCGGCGTAGTAAAATCATTCTGACTGTGTGCGTTTACTGGCGTTTGTACATGCTGTTGGTATTCACGAGGTCGAGTGGGGAAATTCCAATTCGACGTACTTTCGGTTTGTCTCTGCGCACGTGTTGGATACTGAGGCTGATTATCAGGAAAGTTCGTATTACCCCTGGTGTCATTGGGAGGCTGCTGATTGAACCTTTGGCCAATGTAAGTAGCGTTCTGTTGTCTTGTTCTCTGCTGCCTGTAAGTGTAACTCGGTCGAGTGTTAGTTTGAAAGTTTTGTTGGTCGGCTGATGGGTTGGGAATATGCTGCTCTCCGTTAATAAATAATTTGTCCCTGATTAGCCGAACTTTGTTATTTGGGTTTTGCCTAGCACTTTTCGCAACAGGATAGAGTACTTTCCTTTGCTCCTCAATTTCCTGGGGAAACTGCTCCCTTATCCCAAAACTTTTGCCCATTAATGTCTGCGGAGCAAGCTGGCGGATCGCCTCCTTATCTTTATAGTTTGTAAACTTTGCGATTATCGGCCTTGGATATTGCTGACCCCTTTTGAATTTCCCCAGACGATGCACCCTGTCAAACTGAATGTCTTTGGTTACGTTCATTTCGCTTCTAAGGAATCTCTTTATGATCATTTCGCAGTCCTCTGGCACAATTTTACCCCGCATATCGTATTGAAGCTCGGATTCCTGTATGCCCGTAAAAATCAGATTTTCCCTCATATTTCGCCATTGCATATCGACACATTTATCCTCAACTGTTGACATTCGACTCGCCAAATCGATTAATTGTGATTTAAGGTCCGTATTCGCTGATATCAGGTTGTCACAAATATTGTTGTACTCTAGTACAGTCTGATCATGGTCACGTATTTGTGACTTAAGGGAGGTAACTTGCGAATTAACAGACTCTATATTCCTTGTATTCTCTGTGACCGAGTGCTTAACATGATTAAATTGGGCAATTTGGGATTCAATGTTCGTCATTCTGTCACCCTGATGGGAAAGCTTGCTTTCTACAGATTGCCACCTCTTGTTCTGCATTTCGAGTTGACCTTGTATATTGTCCAACTGTCAACACATATTTGCAGCCCACGATGGAATGCTCTGCGTACCGTTATTCATACTATTCATACTGTTATTCGGGTCAACTGCATTGACGTTATACTGTCCCGTAAACGACTGATTATGCGGATAGGTCACGTGAGTATTATTCGGCAATGTACTCTGACTTGGGACTTGATTGTTTACAATTTGTGTTGGGACAAATGTTTGTTGCATGTTTGACATATTCTGCATATTCTGATGGCCATATAGCACTTCTCTTGATTGTCCAATCATATCTGCCGTACCAAGGTTTGGACTAGACTGTACACCAGGCATACTTGAAGCATTTTGCTGAGCACTTTGCTGATTATATACGCTCTGTGTTTGACTGCTCATACTTGCGCTCAACACATGTGAGTTAGGCGGAGAGTTACCTTTATTGTTCTTTGATTTCCTTTTCGAACCCATCCAACGATAAATCAGACATCCATTTCAGAGAATAACACAGAGAATATCTCAGTCTATAGTCATGTATCACTCTACGCTCTAGTTCCAGTTCAAATGACCACTAAAAACACTAAAAATCCATTTTTTCCAGGACCTCGATAAAACATGACACTACCACCATTACAGTCACGTGTCTTATGCGTCATATCCTATCAGTATTTTTGACACACTGTCAGCTACTTTTAGCATTTGTTTAAATTTTAAAATAATCTGGTAATTTAAAGGTGTCCCAATAGAGAGAGTTAAATTAAAACGATGGAAATTGTTTGAAAAGCATTGCGAGACACCCAGCAGGCACATGACGTCGTAATGATGTCAAAATGGGGTCGATGCGACACCACCATGCCGCATCGACGTCAATACGACGTCATTTCGACGTCATGTGCCTGCTGGGCAGTAAAGTATTTCCCAGCGGGCACATGACGTCAGAATGACGTCGATGAAATGTAATGCTTGCGTCGACGTCAATGCGACGTCATTATAACGTTGTGTGCCTGCTGGGTAGTATGTATCAATGTGAAGATCTGATCCGTCTCCTTGAGCTTCCAATTAGGTATCCGTTTATCTGAATCAGAAAAAAATGAGCCGCCACACGAGAAAGCAACAAATGCCCCAGTCACACACACATATACGGACTCTGCGGATACTACGGATGGCCGTCCGAATCTATTCGTATCTATCCATTTAATCCGTAATGGATCCGTATCGCATCCGCAGAGTCCGTTACTGTTCGTATCATATCCGCAGGGTCCGCAGGAGCCGCGTCGAAATTTTGAAAAGGTTCAAAATTCGGGCGCGGATGAGTAAACCGTAAAAGTCCGTAACTGAAAGCATTTATCTGCATCTATCCGTATCTAATCCGTTTCTCATCCGTATCTATTCCGTATCTTATCCGTAACTGAACCCATCATTCCGCAGTCCCAAGTTGAGGACTGATACGGTTTCATACGGAGCTTTACCTTTAGCTACGGAAGTAATGGGTCATGTCAGGGTCATTTATGAGGCTCTAAAAACCGTAACCTCGAAGTATGGCACATGCTCCTTCTTTCGAAATTGTTTAGTGTTCTGTGCTCATGAAGGATTAGATTTTTATTTAAATTTGTATACCTGGATTCAAACTATAAATTGGGTAAAGGTAAAGGTTTCCTATAGCCTAATGACCGTAGGGGCGGTGGCTTGGGGGAGGAGGGGTGGGAGTAGGTGGTTAGGGTCAATGTATCTTGGGCATAGCATATGAACGGCGAAGCCCATCTCTCTCCTTTCGCTGCCTTGTCCTTCCTAGATTTGAAAAAGGTACCCATTTACTGCTTGGTTGACATAGATATTCAGTCGGCAGTTGATAAAGTAGATACTATTCTAATCCTTCAAGAACACTGCACACATTCGAAGGAAGGTACATGGGCCATACTTTGAGAATTCGGCTACTCAAACCGCATCAGTGACCCCGATATAATTTGGTTACGAAAACCAGAGAAAGCATAATGTAATTTCTTAATTTTGATAAGGCAGTAAATTCAAAGACTAATTAGTACCATAAAAGATCTAAAAGGGGAAAAAATGCAATAATCTAGACTGTAAATTTAAACCAAACGAAAATTTCTGATATCTCAGAATATTTTCTTGATCTCAAAGGAAAAAAATATATATAAATTGCACTATAGGTGACGTACGGGAAGACGTTTTACGGTCGCCGCACGGCACGAAACCAGTGGCACTGAAGTAAAATAGAAATCTAAAAGAGTTCATTCAAGAGCACAGAAGACATTCGAAAGAAGGAACATGGGCCATCTTCGAAGTTTCGGCTACTCAAGCCTGACCAGTAGATCTTTATTGCTTCATTTCACCATTAACCTTTGTCCTATATTGGGCAACTAATTGTAATTAATAAAAAAATTACTTTGTCCTATATTGGACAACTAATTCAAATTGATAAAAGTCAAATAAGATTATGGAATGATGGCCCTACTTTTGCTATTGGCATGTTCATGAAAAGATGACCCCACTAGGCTGTTACAAATAAGAAACATAACATCGCACCATAACTGCACCATACGTCACTGCCATTGCACCGACCCGGCCTCTCTGTTGTAGTAGTCCTTAGATACAGTCTCTGTCTCTTTGCACCCCCCCCCCCCCCCTACTGGTGTTGTTGCCGTACAGCCGCCTCTCCAAACCATCCTGTAGGTATCTGTCAGTATTGGAACGCAACCTTTTTGTATTGAAACGTTACTGTAGAAAACAGTCCGTTACAGTACGCCGAACGAGACCCGTAACTTCCGTAACGAAAGGTAACGATCCGCTTGAAACCGTATCGGTTCTCAACTTGGAGTGGGACTGCGGAATGATAGGTTCAATAACGGATAAGATACGGAATAGATACGTATGCGACACGGATTAGATACGGATAGATGCGGATATATGCGTTTAGTAACGCACCATTACGGTTTACTCATCCGCGCCCGAATTTTGAAACTTTTCAAAATTTCGACGCGGATCCTGCGGACTCTGCGGATATGATACGGACAGTTATGGACTCTGCGGATCTGATACGGATCCATTACGGATAAAACGGATATATACGGACGGGCCATCCGTAGTATCCGTACAATCCGTATGTGTGTGTGTGACTGGAGCAACAAGGAGTAGACACAGATGTGTACGTCGCAGTTAATCTTTTCTAGTCTTCTATCCGCTAGGCATGCGCAACAGTCCGCATCTGAAGGTATTTATCCGCATCTAAAGGTTACAGAAGGTAACGGAAGGTTAGTAGTTCGTACCTATCCGTATCCATACGCATCTATTGGTAACTATATCCGTAAATTCATTAAACAAAATTAGGCCACGCCCACAAATTCTGCGGATAAACTGAGGATTTCATCCGCAACTATCCGCCCTATCCGTAATGTGTGTGTGTGACTGGGGCTAAAGTGGAAGTGCGCCCATCGCTACTCAGATCAGCCTGGGCATCCGCCTAGTATGATCACAGTCTTTTCTAAGCGCTTTAACGGTAGCTAAGTGTCTAACGTTGCGCGCTACCTTCATGTGGACAGCAAAGACTCTGATCAGACTGGGTGGATGCCCGGGCTTATTTTAGTCTGCGCTGGGCGCACAACCACTTTGTTGGTTTTCTCGCGTCGTGGTTCAAATAATGATATTGGAAGTCTGCCCACAGTCATAACTAATTTATTCTAGGTCCATGTTTCATTAACATCGATCTTCAGACGAAAGAAGCAATTCTCTAGGGAAAAGAAATAATGCCAGAATTTGTGCATATTGCCAAAATTTATAAAAGTAAAAAGTATGTGCACTTAGTACTGGTTAACCGCTTAGGAGGTCTAAGCCTGCCCAGGAATATTGCCAAAATTTATAAAAGTAAAAAGTATGTGCACTTAGTACTGGTTAACCGCTTAGGAGGTCTAAGCCTGCCCAGGAATAGTGTGGTTAGGTTAACTGACCGTCCCGACATGACCTTAGTTGTTTACCGTGGACGTTAAGCATCAAATCGAGCAACCAACCAACCAACGTAATACACTTTTTGTTCTCGGACTAGTCTGAGCAGTGAAGGCTCTCTCGTAAACGATGCACTGCACTAACTCTGACAGACAACGCAGCTGCATGGACTTATCCTGGTAGCCACTGTTTGCGTATAGCGTCAAACATATTTTACCCGGACAGGGCTCATAACATTCAAAACAAGAGATGAGCATAAAATGCACGTGAAAATAAGAGCGACCCTTGATTATATGATTGTCAATGATGTAACCCAAGAGCCGCACCCTCGGAAAAGTGCCACATGCGACGCGAAGAATCAGCCCAGTCTGTGGTAACATGTATGCGTTCACAACATGTATAAGCAATCTTGAGCATCATACACTGTGGCGCCGTAAAGAGTGCGAAAAGAAAAGACACTAATGGGACTGCATTCGCTTTTTCGTAGATGGGGTGAAATACATTTTTCCTTGCGCATACCTCGTGTCGTGATAAAACCAGTCTTATTTTATAAGCAAAACGCGCGTGTCTTGACTAGACGCATGCGCAATCAGAGCAGGATAGACTACACATGAGCGTAGACATATCTTGGTATCTCCTGGTTGCGTATACATACATATTTCGTTGCAAATATTATGGGCTGAAGCACATTTTTTCCTTGCTCAGGCCATTTGAGTCGTGTCGTGATAAAGTCAGCCTTGTGGTGTATGCAAAACACCTGTGTCCAGACTAGTCTGTGCAATAGCACAATCAGAACAGGTTAGGCGCAATAAGTATGCCTTCTGGAAATCAAACGGTGAACTGCACTAACTCTGACAGACTATGCAGTTGCATAGACTTATCTTGGTACCCACTGTTTGCGTATAGTGTCAAACATATTTTGCCCGGACAAGGCTCATAACGTTTAAAGAGATGAGCATAAAATGCACGGGCAAATATAACCGACCCTTGATTATCAATGATGTAATCCAAGAGCTGCAAGATTAACAAAAAAATAAATAAAAATAACCGCAGGGATCCTAAATTTTGGGATAGATGTATCTGAGAAATCACTTTAGAATCAGATCAAGATGTGCAATGCGTCATATCCTATCAGTATTTTTGACTAACTGCCAGCTACTTAGCATTTGTTTAAATTTTAGAAATTATCTGGTAATTTAAAGGTGTCCCAATAGAGAGAGTAAATTAAAACGATGGAAATTGTTTGAACAGAATTGCAAGACACCCAGCAAGCACATGACGTCGTAATGATGTCAAAATAGGGTCGATTCGACACCACCATGCCGAATCGACGTCAATACGACGTCATTTCGACGTCATGTGCCTGCTGGGCAGTAAAGTATTTCCCAGCGGGCACATGACGTCAGAATGACGTCGATGAAATGCAATGTTCGCGTTGACGTCAATGCGACGTCATTATAACGTTGTGTGCCTGCTCGGTAGTATGTATCAGTGTGAAGATCTGGCCCCGAGGTTATAAAACTTTTTTCATGCTCAACTCAGCTGAGCATGAAATTTTACCTGCTAATAAATAGCAAATTACAAATAAGTACAGTTGTCTTCATGCTCAGTTTAGCTGAGTATGAAATTTTCTCTGCTTATCAATATGAAAATGCCAACATTAGTTTGCATTTTCATATTTATCAGCATAGAAAATTTCATGCTCAGCTGAGTTGAGCACGAAAAAAGTTTTATAACCTCGGGTCCTGATCCGTCTCCTTGACTCAAGGCTTCCAATTAGGTATCCGTTTATCTGAATCAGAAAAAAATGAGCCGCAACACGAGAAAGCAACAGTGGTAGTGCGCCCATCGCAGACTCAGATCAGCCTGGGCATCCGCCTAGTATGATCACAGTCTTTTCTAAGCGCTTTAACGGTAGCTAAGGGTCTAAGCTACCTTCATGTGGACAGCAAAGACTCTGATCAGACTGGGTGGATGTCGGGGCTTATCTGAGGCTGCGCTGTGCGCACAACCACTTTGTTGGTTTTCTCGCGTCGTGGTTCAAAATAATGATATTGGAAGTCTGCCCACAGTCATAACTAATTTATTCTAGGTCCACGTTTCATTAACATCGATCTTCAGACGAAAGAAGCAATTCTCTAGGGAAAAGAAATAATGCCAGAATTTGTGCATATTGCCAAAATTTATAAAAGTAAAAAGAATGCAAAGACCAGGAACTGAAACAATCAAAATCCAAATCCAGCCCTCAAACCATAGTTGGAAACAACTAAGATTACAAATAATCAAGATACAGAGAACATATGGCCAACCGAGTGAGCAGCTTCTACATTTCTATCATACAAAACTAAAATTGACAAGAAAAATGTCAGAACTGCCTTTTGAATTTACTTGTTATTTTTTTATTTGTTTAAACTATTGCAGAACTTAAATGTACAGAAAATTAGATGTGTGAAACAGGCGCACATGCTTCGATCTTGTACCCATGCCCCTGTGCTTGCACCACATCCGTATGCATGTTGTAGCAGACAGGCCGCAGTAAACATTAACCAGGACGCAGTAGACAGACAGTAGACACTTCACCGGACAGTAAATATTATACAGAAAACCGCGAACAACATGCACTACTTTTCAGCATGCTCCAAAGCGAAGGGCGAGTGGAAAGTGCACAACAGACGGTAAAGGGTCTTTAACGTTGAGGGAAAAGTATTTTCCTTCGCACAGCTTTGAGATACATATACAGTGATCGTGAAATTGGGGGAAGAAAACTCCCCCCCCCCCCCCCCCCCAAAAAAAAAAAAAAAAAAATTAAAATAGAAAATAATGAAAAGCAGACTAAAGTCTGCAGCACCCGGTATTCCCAGGCGGTCACTCATCCAAGTGCTAACCGGGCCCGACGTTGCTTAATTTCCGTGATTGGACAAGAACCGATGTTTTCAATGTATTATGGCCGTAGACAACAAAGTACCGATTTTCAACATTTACAAAGTGTACTTTTGAGAGTTTGCGATCAGTAATAGCGTATCCTGCAGTTCATACATATTTCGTTGCAAATATTATGGGCTGAAGCACATTTTTTCCTTGCGCAGGCCATTTTGAGTCGTGTCGTGATAAAGTCAGCCTTGTTGTGTATGCAAAACACCTGTGTCCACACCAGTCTGTGCACTAGCACAATCAGAACAGGTAGGGCGCAATAAGTATGCCTTCTGGAAATCAAACGGTGAACTGCACTAACTCTGACAGACTACGCAGTTGCATCGTCTCATCTTGGTACCCACTTTTTGCATATAGTGTCAAACATATTTTGCCCCGAAAAGGCTCATAACGTTTAAAGAGATGAGCATAAAATGCACGTGCAAAATATAACCGACCCTTGATTATCAATCTAATCCAAGAGCTGCAAGATTAACAAAATATAAATAAAAATAACCGCAGGGATCCTAAATTTTGGGATAGATATATCTGAGAAATCACTTTAGAATCAGATCAAGATGTGCAATGCGTCATATCCTATCAGTATTTTTGACTAACTGTCGGCTACTTAGCATTTGTTTAAATTTTAGAAAGTATCTGGTAATTTAAAGGTGTCCCAATAGAGAGAGTAAATTAAAACGATGGAAATTGTTTGAACAGCATTGCAAGACACCCAGCAGGCACATGACGTCGTAATGATGTCAAAATGGGGTCGATGCGACGCCACCATGCCGCATCGACGTCAATACGACGTCATTTCGACGTCATGTGCCTGCTGGGCAGTAAAGTATTTCCCAGCGGGCACATGACGTCAGAATGACGTCGATGAAATGTAATGTTTGCGTCGACGTCAATGCGACGTCATTATAACGTTGTGTGCCTGCTGGGTAGTATGTATCAATGTGAAGATCTGATCCGTCTCCTTGAGCTTCCAATTAGGTATCCATTTATCTGAATCAGAAAATAAAGTTTCCTTTTAAAAGGAAAGGCTTGTCAAGTTAGCACTTTGTTTCTGAAATACATGTAGTTCAATGCTTGTGGTATTTTGTGGTTTATGGTTTGTAGTCTTGAGATGGTATCTAATTGGAAACACTTTCTTCGTTTAAAAACGTCCACAACTGTAGTAAACAATGAGGTTACGCTACATTCTGGCTGTTCTGACAATCATATGATAACCTTCAGTAAATAGGTCATTTTTTGTATTACTGCTAATGAAAAATATTTCATAAAAGCATTTAATAATGAGGATTTTCGTAAACTGTTATGCATTGTTATATAAAAAATTTTAGGACCTTAGAAGATTTACTGGGAGTTACTTCGTTTATTTGTTTATTTATTTATTTATTTTGTGAAACTAAGCAGAACTGTGTTTGTACTTTGGAGCAAATGGACTACGCATAACTGGTGAAGTGTAAAATGAAAATAGTTCAAAGGGTATTCAAGTTACAGAGTGGACAAGAAAATGTTAATGAACATACTAATATGAGCCGCGACACGACAAAACCAACAACGTGGTTGTGCGCCCAGCGCAGACTCAGATCAGCCTGGGCATCCGCCCAGTCTGATCTGAGCCTTCGCTGACCGCATCATCGGGAGGTAGCTTAGACCCTAAGCTACCCTTTGAGCACATAAAGAGACTGAGTAAACCGGGCGGATGCCCAGTCTGATCCGAGTCTACCCTGGGCGCTTAACCACATTGTTGGTTTTCTCGTGTCGCGGCTCAGATATTATACGGACAGAGACAGAAGGACGGGAATTTGATTGCTATGTTCCCTGAACTGTTCGGTTAGGACAAAGTTATGTTTATTATAAGATCGTCATGTCTTGATGTTGAAAAAATACATCTTACATTGGGAATGTACTTTTACAAGTCTCTTACATGTAAGATGTTATATGGTTCTTGATTTCTGATATGAGAAGGAAATAGTGGAAGTAGTTCGTCCTACCAGCCTCATTTGTGACAGATTGGTAGGAACAAAAATCTTACTGTTCGCAACAATGGCTATTTTTACAAGGGGGATTAAACTTTTGTGACTGTTTTCCTCCTTGTTTCTGTTGGAGCACATTTAAAAGCTGACTACCACTGAGACTCTTAGAGGAGGTTTTAATGAAAATGATAGTTCCTTCCCAAACAGTTGCCATAGATAGTCTGCAAGTATTCAGCTTATTCTTTTGGGTATTTTGTCATCACTGAGTTCAGTTATAAGTACTGGTAAAGCCTGTGGTATGTTGTTGTTGTTGTTGTTGTTGTGTCACTGTTTTACATCCATGGTAAACAGCTGCATGTATGGTCATGTCAGGACGGTCGGTTAATTCAACTACAATATTCCTGAGCAGGCTTAGCCATACTAAGCGGTCAACTAGTACTAAGTGCACTTACTTTCGCCAGTAACTGACAACTGCCCTTCTTGACTCAGCGGAAGCGGAAACGAGAGTAAGTGGCCGGACCGTATATCGAACCCGGGACCTCTGTTTTTTTAGTCTGACGCGCCACCGACTGCACTATTCGACCCAGCAAACCTGTGGTAATTGGTAATGATTACAAGTCAATGAAGGAATAAGTGTATTTTTGTTGCTTCCAAAGGATGTTTATTTTCAGAATCTTGCGTGCTGCCTTGGTCATCACAAATTTTGTCATTAGGGAATGCAAAAGAAAAAAAAGAAGTCTTCTATATGTTAGTAGTTGTTGTTTTGTTGTTATTTTATTGTTTTACATCCACGATAAAAAGCTATGGTAATGTCGGGACGGTCTATTACCCTAACCACACTATTCCTGGGCTGGCTTAGACCTTCTAAGCGATAACCGGTACTATGTGCACATTGTCATACTTTCACCAGTAACTGACAACTGCCCTTCTTGATACAGGGGAAGGAGAAACGAAAGTATGTGGCCGGACAGAGTAACGAACCCGGGACTTCTGGCTCTTGAGTCAAAACGCACTACCAACTGCGCTACGCGGCCCGGTTCCTCTAAATTTTAGTAAGTTTTATTCAGAAAGGAAGGTAACTATTAAAACTGCATAGGCCTAGAAAAGGACGATTTGATGGCAATTGTGAGATACTGATATTTTCCCACACATGTTGTGTTTCCTGAACTGATTTTTTTTCAATAAGACACTTTCATGAAACTGAATTACAATGTACGTTTATGTAAAAATAAGAAATTTATTTTCTATGTACGTTTATGAAAAAATATGAAATAGTATCTAGTAAATACGATCAAACATTTTGTCTGTAAAACCAGTAAATGCTTTTTAAATAACTTAAAATAAAATAAGACTGTTGGAACAGACCCTAATTAGACTGTTCCAACCAGTAGTCTAGCTTGGATCTACACTCTACACTGTTTGTACAGGCATACCAACTATTGTGGAAATATTTTAGTCCGGGTTTTACGGTGCCAGGTTTTACAACGTCTGAAGTCCAGGTTTAACACAATGGTGATGTCAGGGGAAAGTAGTAGAACCAAGAATGGTATATCTTGTATATTTAGTTTATCTCCCTTGACTTGATATACTAATAGAATATTTAAATAATGTTGCATTCATTTATTATAGAGTGGTTGCCTCTGTTTGTCTGCCTGTCTATCATTTTGTAAACAGTCTTGTTCATTCTGTAACTCCTTTATGACATTTAAACGGGCGTATTATGCGCCGCTTGCGAAGCCCTTGTTCCTTAAGAGTTGCCATCCCATTTCGAAAGGAGATAAAAATGAGAATGACATAGTTGCTTCCCCTGAAGTGTATCCATTCATCTTAAAGTGTGAACTTCTCAGGCTTCTCCAATACGGTCGGATCGGGACCGGAGTTGGCCCAACCTTCCGTTGTGAAGAAATAAAACAGAGTATCAGATAAGGTGGGGTTTCGGGGATAATTATGACACAGTTTTTTTTCTTATTTGAGCCGCGACACGACAAAACCAACAAAGTGGTTGTGCGGACAGCGCAGACTCAAATCAGCCTGGGCATCCGCTAAAATTGATTAGACCCTTCATTAAGTACTCAAAGTGTAGCTAAGGGTCTACGCTACCTCTATGTGGACAGCGAAGACTCTGATCAGACTGGGCGGATGCCCGGGCTGATCTGGGTCTGTGCTGGGCGCACAACCACATTGTTGGTTTTCTCGTGTCGCGGCTCATTTCTCAACGAAAACATATGTTGTGACCCTTCATTAGAACCGTCACGGCGAACTGTCTCCGTCTCGGTTCTAATGAGGGGCTTGATATAGGCTTTTATGGAGAAATACGTTCTCTTATCCATAAATTATCCATGCTACCCCTTATTGTCTGGAGCAGTGAATAAAATAGGTAACAAAAATATAAAATTCAAAGTTTTAATGACTGATGATTGAGACAAACAAAATAAATCACAATATTTTACATAAATATGTCGTGAAGGGTGAGAGACTTGGTCCTGCTGCATGTCCATAGCTTAGTAAGTCTCTGAAAAAGAACAAAGGTCAAGGTTATGTTGTTATACTGAGCATGGTGGAGTGGGTGGGGAGCCTCCAAGTGGGTCTTAGTTCTTGTGCAAATATGACAACTCAGTTGAGTCCTCTCTGTTCACTTCAAACAAACTTCAAGTACAGTCAAACCTGTCTTTAAGAATCACTATTAAGAGTTCGCCTGTCTTAAGCAGCATCTTTCTGGGGCCCCTTGAACCAAAATACTCTGCATTTGAACCTGCAGCAAGCGGACACATGTCTTTGAGTGAAATTGATTAAACGGGGCTATATACGAGGGTTGATCCAGAAGTAATGTCACTGCAGCTATAAAATCTTGTAGAATAATGAGAGAGCAACAAAATTTCGCATCCAAGTACCTCAGTCTATTTGCATTATATTCTGAAAATGTCATAAAAATACAGTGCACAGTAACTTAGATATCGAGATAGACAGAAGGCATGGTAACGAAACGCGCCGCACGTCAATGACGTTGTTGACGCACCAGACGAAGTTTCGATATTGTGTCATGTCCAAAGTAGCATATTCGTTGTTCCAGCAAAGCTCTTATGTCTGTTCGACCATGTTTATCTCATCTCTTAATATTACTTGAACAGCCCCGCAGCTCAAGTTTAAGAATTTACACAAAATTCGAATTGCAGAACATCTATCTTCATATATGGGGCCCGAACAAGAGTGACTTTCCTTGTTTGACATTGTACATAAAGGTCTTCCGGTCTTCGGACTAATCTCTAGCGACTCATCTGCACCCGTATCGCGCTGATTGCACCTTTACACAAGCCTCGTAATAACTGTTATATCACCACATGTCGAACTAAACAGCTCTATAATCTCAAATGGTGATATTCCGAATTTGAGCAAAAACGCACATATATCCGCTGACGCGCGTTTGTTAGAAATCAACATTTTTACTCTCGGCAGTAACAAACATTAGCACTAGCTAGCAAACTTCAAACTGCAGTGACGATATTAAAATTTCAACAGTGGACAGCAGAACAATATTTCGCCATCGTACCAAGTTTTCATCTGATTTGGCGCGTTTAGTTTGATTTTGATTTGTGATTGCCTTTGATGTTCATGTAATTAACGTTATTATAACGTGCGGCGCGATGGCGTGGGTGGCATACTTTTAACGTCTATATAGTTAGAACGGAAAAAGATTCCAACTGTATATTTATTCTGTAAATCAGAATTGAATGACAGTGTAGCTTGCTATAATTTTTGTAATAATGCTACTATGAATAAGCGAGCAATGGGCGCAGTGACATTACTTCTGGATCAACCCTTGTAGTTACTGCCATGGGACAAGCTAAGGCAATTGTGTCCGTTCATTACAGCAAATAGAATCTAGCAACTTATTTTACATTTTCGAAAGAGTTAATTCCATGCAAGAAATTTTAAATTAAGTTCTTGTTCAGGAAATAGCTGCAATTTTTCATTACCATACGACAAAACCAACAATATGACATGTGCGTCCAGCGAAGACTCAGTTCAGCCTGGGCATCCGCCAAGTCTGATCAGCGTCTTCACTGTACGTATGGAGCTAGCTTAGACCCTTAGCTATCAAAAGCGCACAGGTAAGACTCTGATCAGACTGGGCGGAAGCTCTGCCTGGGCATCCGCCCAGTCTGATCAGCGTCTTCGCTGTACGTATGGAGCTAGCTTAGACCCTTAGCTATCCAAAAGCGCACAGATGAGACTCTGATCAGACTGGGCGGATGCCCAGGTTGATTTGAGTCTTCGCTGGACGTACATGCCACTTTGTTGGTTTTGTCGTGTCGCGGCTCATATGTGATAGTACTAAATTTTCCCAACTTACTCAGGATTCTTTTCTTCATGGATTGCCTCCTTTCCATCCGTCTTGATCCGCCCAAAAGTCCACCCATATTCATTCTGTTCATTCCAAGCTTGTAATATTTCTTGCCAAAACCACCGCCAATTCTCATTCCAGCAAAGCCTCCATTTATGCGTCCCATTCTGCCGCCCAGAAGTCCTCCCATATTCATTCTGTTCCCTCCGAGTTTGATATATTTCTTCCTGAATCCACCCCCAATTCTGCCCATACCGCCAATACCTCCGCTGAGACGGCCCATACCGCCACCCAAAAGTCCTCCGAAATTTCTCATAGACTTTCCGAGCCGCATTCCACTGATACCTCCCATGTTCATCTTTTTACTCATACCCATGTTCAGGCCGCCGAGTCCCATGCCTCCGGCAATACCACCCATACCAAAACTGCCACCCCCGATGCCCATACCGTTGCCCATTCGGAGCTTCTTACTACCAATACCCATACTGCCACCTCCAATGGCGCCGCCCCCAATTCCGATGTTACCGCCCATACCGATTCCTTTACCACCAATGCCCATACTACCACCCCCAATTCCAATATTACCGCCCATACCGATTCCTTTTCCACCAATGCCCATACTTCCACCCCCGATTCCAATGTTACCGCCCATACCGATTCCTTTACCACCAATGCCCATACTACCACCCCCGATTCCAATGTTACCGCCCATACCGATTCCTTTACCACCAATGCCCATACTTCCACCCCCGATTCCAATACCACCACCCATACCAATATTTTTACCACTCATGCCAATACTGCCACCCCCAATTCCAATGTTACCACCCCCAATTCCAATGCCACCACCCATACCGATATTTTTACCACTCATTCCGATACTGCCACCCCCAATTCCAATGTTGCCAGCCCCAATTCCAATGTTACCTCCCATGCCGATATTTTTACCTCTCATTCCAATACTGCCACCCCCAATTCCAATGTTACCTCCCCCAATTCCGATATTACCACCCATATTTTTACCACTCATTCCAATGCCGCCGACCCCTATTCCAATGTTACCTCCCCCAATTCCAATAGCGCCCATATCGAAATTTTTATCGTCCATACCGCCCCCAATTCCTATAGCTCCACCACCGACACCCATATCTGCAAGTGCAAAGAAAAACAACGTCTCAGAAAAATATAATGATATCGAAAATCTCATCTGCCGACGTTAAAATATAAATACGATATAAACATAAACGGAATCATTCCTGTCATATGTTTTTAAATTCCGTCTAATGATTTCTTTTGCCTTTCTCAGTGATACTCTTTTGATAATTCGTTTCTTGTGTTGCTATGCCCTGGTCGAGTAACCAT
The DNA here is from genome assembly GCA_963989385.1 of Ctena decussata. Classification (NCBI taxonomy): domain Eukaryota; kingdom Metazoa; phylum Mollusca; class Bivalvia; order Lucinida; family Lucinidae; genus Ctena; species Ctena decussata. The sequence goes on from OZ022511.1 coordinate 64,522,542, forward strand.
TATTTATGTAAATCATCTTCATAAAAAAACTTTATAGGGAATATGATTACAGAAAGGGGAGATAGAGATCAAAAATACAGAGAGAGAGAGAGAGATATAAAACTAAAATACTAGAGTGGGCTAAAATGAAATAAAGTAGACAACTACTCGTCAATAAGGTTATGTCCTACTGCCATTTAAAAAATCCGTTAGCTCACTCATCAAAAAAAAAAAAAAATGTTTAAAGGAAGAAAATCAAAACAAAGAACGACAAAAATTGGGTACCACCATAAAAGTTCTTAAACTTGGGGAACCTAACATAATTACCATAATTGTCCTAAAATGGAGCAGTTTGGTTCTACAGCCAAGTGTCAAAAGTCTTTCCCCAAAATATTTTTCCATTGACTTTAGTGCATTTGCAAGTGTGCAAGAAATTTTACTGTGAGGCCTGTGTTCAACTATTCTTAATGATTTTTGCATATTTAAAAACCTAAAAAATTTCTGCAATACAAAATAATTTTCATTTTGCCCTAAACCCACTGACAATTAAACTGCAAGTCTTTGAACTTCAGAAAAAAAAATCCAGAAATGCAGTTTTCTATAGACATCAATGGTAACTTTGTCCAAAATTTGCTGAAAAAGTATAGGTGTTGTCTTTCAAAGCATATTTCTAAAAGAGCAATCAATTCATGTTCAAATCAAAATTATTAGATGTTGCCAAAATTATTGCTTTTTCTAATCATATAAAATTTAATATCGTCACTTCAGCAGTTTTGCTACAGTAAAATTTCCAGTACACATGAAAATGCATTGAAGTCTATGGAAAATCTGTTTTGGGGGAAAGACTTTTGACACTCGGCTGTGATGGAGTCATACGTCCAAACGCTGCAGGTGGAATGGGAAACAGTGTAGGCCCTGATCTGGGTCTGCACTGTTTGCTCGGACCTTACTGTCTCAATACTTAGAAATATAACGTTATGTACAAAAATAGGGAAAATGCAATATTCTGAAAGAAAGATAACAATCGAAATCTGTCCCTCTTACCTCCGCCGCCGATAAAGAATCCGTCATTGTCAAATCCGTCATTAAATCCGCCGTTATCGAATCCGTTATCAAATCCGTTCTCAAATCTATTATTGAATCCGTTGTCGAAACCTTTATCTGCAGATGAAAATAAAATAAAATACTTTATCATATAACGTCGCATCTGAGAGTGTAATAAAGCCATGCATTAAAAACGATAATCCACTAGTGGATTAAAATATGCAAATTATGTCGTAACGTTATGCGTTGACGTCCATAAAACGTCGTGTTTTCTAATGGCGAAATCGTGACGTTTTAGTGCAAATTTAGCTAATAAATGCGATTTTAGTGTCATATGATAAATAGAATCTTGCATTCGTGCTCCTGTATTATTGAATTTATTAAACTCGTTGATGAAAACGATAAGATGCTCGGCATAGCCTCGCATCTTATCTTTTTCCCCAACGTGTTTAATAAATTCAATAATACATGAGCACTCATGTAAGATCCTCTACTTAAAAACAAGAAATAAATAAAATAACACCTGTAAACCTTTCGAACAAAAATTACAAAAAAAAACAATATAGAGATAGATAGACAAACCTGTAGCAACATTCAAAGATACCGGTATGCGTTTTCGTTTGTGCTATGCTTTAACGTTTCAATCAAGCCAGAAATATTTATATGTAAAATTTGAAATAAATCATATAGAACGTTATTGTCTCCGAAACACACATTAAATGTTGACAAAGGAATTAAAAGAGTTTACAGTCCATTTGTTATATGCATCCCCACCCCCTTAACCAGTATAGGTACTGGAATTACAATTGAAAGACCCCACGCCGCACCCCCTTGCTTTTCCAGCATATGCAAGGGAAGTAATGCTTCCCTTACCTATGCTAGAAAGTAAAGAGGGCACGGGGGAAATGTGTAGAGGATGGCTAGTCATATATAACCTCCCTTTGCAGCGTTCCCACTATCTTCCACTAATGCCGGATACGGAAGTGAAACTGCAAAAGGTCTCATTTTCCTGCCTTTCGGAACGTTTAAGAAACTAAGATGTTGTTGTTGTTTCGAGTCTCATTACGATGTGAAAAGTTAGTGCAATTTAAGATGAATGGGTACACTCTCAGGGGAAGCAACTCTGTCATTTTCATTTTTGTCCCCCATCTCAATTGGATCAGCACTAAATATACAAAATTTACTCCCGTAGGAACAGATTTTCGTTTAAGATTAGACCTTTGTTGTCCAGGGAAGCAAACGAGGTCACAAAAGTTGTTCCCCTTTACAAAAATGGCGAAAACAAACATGGAGGTGTGCCATACACCTTAAGAAAACCAGAATGTGAGCGAAGATAATTTAGTTGCGTTTTATTATCATTACCCATGTCGTTCAAAACTAAGGGCTTACAATTCATCTTCCATTTCATTGTACAGTTAACTCTCGATATCTCGAACACTGATATCTCAATGCATCTATTATATCAAAAAATACAGTTTAGACACAATCCCTACTTTTATTTCCATTTCAACTCCTGTTATCTCAAACTACTGCTATCTCAAAGTAAATTTTCTGGGACCAGAAAATTTACTTTGAGATATCAGTAGTTTGGAATAAATTCCCACTCTGAGATATCGAGAGTTGACTGTATACACATGTTTAACAGAACAAAAAGACTATACCTCCTATAGATCCATCGGACCCATACTGAGCTAAGCTTGCAGACAACAGAGAGAGGAACGTCAGCGCTGAAACTGTAGTCTTCAAAGGAGCCATCTTGAATCCTAAAATAGTTCAAATATTTTTTTTTAATTGAAAATCATTATAAAACAAAGTTAGTAAGAGAAACCTAAACGGAAGAACTGGAAAGCAGTTAAGTCGTTAAAAAAGTAACTACTGTGTGGGGAAAGTTTGTCATACGTCAATTGATGCATTACCGTCGGATCACATTTTATTTTCTATATGCCGTAACAACATGTATAAATGTGGTGTAACAAAACTTTCGTCAAGAACATGAGTCCACAGATCGCAGAACGCAACACTTTTATTCAGGTACAGGGATGCAGAGAAGTTAGAATGTGATAACAATAAACTGATCAGAAACAAACTAAAAGACCTAACTTAGTGCGACAGAAACAAAACGTTCAGCGGCTAATCGAACAAAACATGTTTAAACTAATAATTAAACAAAAAAATGTAAAAGCAGATGCTATAACCAATCTGAAGGGAAGAAACAAATGAAACAGCGGCCAGTGCTGAGAAAAAGGATGTCTTAAGCACTTTAGTAAATACAGACAAACAACGTCAATTTTAGCTTCGAGTGGGTTTCGAATGAAGTCTGCAACGACTGAATACAATGCTTGTCTGTTAACTATCACACATTAAGAAAATACCGTACTGAAACAATTCTAAAAGTTGGGACAGCTAAAACAAGTATCGTAATTGTCCTGTAAATGTTACAGTTTGGGTTTACAGTTGAGAAATATGTTCAAAAGAGGCAGATGGAATGGCATCTGCATTGATATGGGTTCGAGGTTATAAAACTTGAGAATAATCTCAAACTCCCAAAGCACACTGATCGGCTGCTTCCGAGCATGTGCTCGGAAGCAGCCAATCAGTGTACTTTATTTTGGGTCAAAAGAATACTCAAGTTTTATAACCTCGGGGCCTGGGATCTGCATTGTTTGCTCAGACCTATGTGTCCCAATAAATAGAACTTTTACAGTAGTAAAGATTACTGCAGTAACTATAAAAGATAAACAGGATACTTCATGCACATTATGAAAATAATTATAATAATAAATATTAACCTATGCTAATAAGAAATAAGGAAGGAAGAAAAAGATTTAGCGTTTGAAATTCATGAATGGTAATTTAAATAAAATTATTGTAGAACAGATATTTTTACAAATAAATAAAATAACATGAATAAAAATGAACGGAAATATTCTTCTTTCTTTCTTATTAGCAGAAAAATATAATAAAGCAAAAATTTCTTACCTGATTCGTTCCGTCAGATCCAATGTTCTCCTATGGGTGTGCTACAGGGACCAATTTTCAGTCCTCTTTTATATATTCATGCTGTGTTCCCAGCTCGCCATATTGTCAAGCATGGCGCGAGACTGCTGTCATAATCTTGTTCGAAATGACAGCTGATCAGAAGATCTAATAGTCTTAATATGGTCACTAATCGAATATTATATAAGACAGACAGCTAAAACAGTTTTGTTTAGATGACCAGTGCAATGCGGTTGTCATTTTTGTTACTTGAGCAAGAATAGTGGCCTTACGGCGAGACCAAAAATGGAAGACCTGGATAAGTCTGCACGGACTGATCAGAGTCTACAGATTTCTCATTTTCCATAGATTGTTAATACGAACAGGAAAGACTCTGATCAGACTGCGCACTCGCGCAGTCTGATCTGAAACTTCGCTGTTCGTACATGCCGCAAGGAAACTTTTCTTGTAACACAGACCAATATTGTTTTGTCTGCGAGTCACTGTCCTGAAATACTTATTCAGTGGCTTTTATTTATCAATTAGTGTGGTAATAACTATTAACTGTTTTACATGACTTTTGTGACACAATCTGTACTTGGACAACAAAATATGTTTTAAGAAAACCCAGCAAAACTCTAAATCCAGACTGAACCTTGAAATGTGTCCATTTATGTGAACCGTCAAGAGAAACGGCACATCATAGATTAAACATTGCAAACACAACAAAGCTGTAGATCAGCTTGCCCAGCCTGCCCAATCTGCTATTGTCTTTTTTCTGTTCGAATGAACAGTTTATGGAACCTGGGGAATCTACAGGTTTATATAGCGAACCGTGTAGATCCTGCATACTGAACATTCTTTACATGGGCACTGGATTATCGATTTTGTATCGCCCCTGTAAGGCAGCCTTATCTGTCCTTTATTGTATTGGGTATTAAATTAATACACATGTAGAAATGTATGTGGAGCATTACTTAATAATTTTATGCTTTTATTTTTAAAATTATTGAATATTTTATAACCTGCACAAAGTAAATAAGATGGAGATCAGTGCTGAGAAGACCAAACTAATGACAAATAGCGTCAGCGGTAGAGAGAGAGCGAGAGAGAGAGAGAGAGAGAGAGATCAAGGCATAAAGGCCAGAAGCTGGGTACCGTAACAAGCTTCTTGCAAAGCTGAAGCCAGTTTGGAGAGATAACATATATCTCTTGGTTCAAAGGTGAAACTTATGCGCTCCCTTGTGATTTCCATATTTTTGTATGCCTGTGAATCGTGGACCTTAGAGTAAGAGAAAAGACCGTATGCCTTTGAGGTGAGATGCTACCGAAGGTTATTGAACATTTTGTACAAGGACAATATAACCAATGAGGTTCGCAGATAGATCCAAGCAGCCATTGGGGAATGTGATAAACTCCTGACCCAGGTCATGAAACGGAAACAAAATGGTTTGACAATGTCTCAAGGTCTTCTAGTTTCAAGCAGAGACGATTCTACAGGGCACAAAGAAAGGAAAAGGAAGAAGAGGCCGACAGAAGAAGAGGTGGAAAGACAATATTACAGGGTGGACAGGAATGGACTTTCCCAGCTGAACTAGGGCAACTGAAAACAGGACAAGGCGGAAAGGAATCGTCTGGAAGTCATCTGTGGTGCCCGAATGACCTTGTAAGATTTTGGGATAGAATAAAATAATGGAATCTATATTATGAAAGCATGGTGTACTACCTAAGTTTTCATTAAACGTCAGTGTTTACTTCCCATGCAGTTTTAACCCTTAATGCGCCAAAAAGCAGAAGACAAAATTTACGTCTGCAGAATTTCAAAAAATGTCTCGTCCAAGCGATATCATATTGAAAATTCGAACACTAGAGGGCAAACAGTGTATATTCAGATGAGGAGCTCATTATGAGCCACCTCGTCTGGATCTGCACCATTTGCCAATTCAACAATTTTAATTTTTGGCGCTTTAAGGGTTAATTGCAAGCCTATCTTGGCATGCATATTCAACAGAATTGCAAAGTTTTCCATTTTCAGCGCGTATTTCGTATTTCTGATAATTTCGAGCTGTTCTGATTAAAAAAACAAACAAACAAACAAAAAAAACAACAACTAATATCTGGCAATCAATATGTAAATGTTATGTTTTGTAATTATTTTGCCCGAAAGGGTTAATAAATATATTCTATTCTGTTCTATTCTAATCTATATTCTGAGGATTAGAATGATATATCTTTCTCAAGGTTAACATTATGCCTATGATTAAAAAACCCCGTGAAACTGCGAGTTTTTTTTTTCCTTTGCGCTGAAAACCCATTTGCTTTCCTTTAAAAAATACATTGCTACCAATTCCAAATATTTCTTATGTTTTTTTTTTTCAGTATGAACAGAGACTAGCGGAACAAACTTACGATCATAGGTTTTAGAATACAGGAAAATAATAAATGAAGAAAATGGAAATGAATAATAAAAGAAGAAAAGGGTTTTTTTTTTACTAATATATCTCAAAATAAAGACAGCTTATTTTTTTTTATTTATCTTGCAAAAATTCCAACATTTAAGGCAAACAGTGCAGATCCTGATCAGACATCACATTTGCGGCGTCTATACTGTATATTGACTGCTCGCCAGAGTTCTCTTTAGGGGGCCGGGCCGGGTAGCGCAATCGGTAGGGCACCTGACTCGTAAGTCAGAGGTCCTGGGTTCGAATCCCGGTCTGGCCACATACTTTCGTTTCTCCTTCCGCTGATTCAAGAAGGGCAGTTGTCAGTTACTGGCGAAAGTATGTGCACTGAGTACTGGTTAACCGCTTAGGAGGTCTAAGCCTGCCCAGGAATAGTGTGGTTAGGTTAACTGACCGTCCCGACATGACCTTAGTTGTTTACCGTGGACGTTAAGCATCAAATCAACCAACCAAATCTCTTTAGGGGATGCTATAGGCATATATATACTGTCAACTATATAAAGCATCCAGCGTCGTTAATGATTCAATTAACAATACTGCACAGGTGCTCGTCGTATACACCCTCGAAAGTACAACTTTGCTAGGCGATACGAAGCCACAGGCTCATTTGAGGTGGACAGTTACATTTTCGAGAGAAGCAACGCTGCAATACTTTCACTTTTCGACTCCCTTCTAAATGCGGGTCAACTCTTAAAAACAACAATGCTCCCAAAAAGTAAATTCTTTCTTTTATTACTATCGTCTCTGTGTCGATGTCTGTTGAGCCGCGACACGACAAAATCAGCAAAGTGGCATGTGCGCCCAGCGAAGAATCAGATCAGCCTGGGCATCCGCCCAGTCTGATCAGAGTCTTCGTTGTCCGCATGAAGCTAGCTTATGCTTTTAGCTACCCTTTAAGCGCAAAGCGGAGACACTGAGCAGACTGCGGGGATACCCAGGCTGTTCTGAGTCTGCACTGCGCGCACGTGCCACTTTTTTTTTTCTCGTGTTGCGGCTCATATAGTGTGTGGATACTGTCAGAGAGTAGTTTTTCCACCATTCCCGGGAAAAATGGCTATAAGAAAGACGACTGTGTAGTGGAAAATCTCCACCTCACAGAGCAACATTTTTCAAACAGTGAAATTATCACTTTCGATTTCACTGTTTCAGAAAAAGAATTTTATGTGAAATAGCCTCAAGTTTTTTGTTGATTGATTGGCTAAATCTTATCTGGCTTGACAAAAATTACGGCCGCTTCAGTCTCCTGTAGGCATTCTTTCTTGGCTTTTTTTGAGATCTGTTTAACAAAATGATATTTGAAGCTATTTTTCAGTTGCACCAATTTCATACCCAAATAAAAGGCCATCGGCCAAAAGTCACCCGACGTTTGAAATGTGTCACAAACTGCAGCCCTTTATTCCGTTTCAGAGTAACTGCATGGCCAAAACCAGAAAATATGTGTATAACAGAACCTGGTAAGCAAATAATAATTGAAGCATAAGCAAAGACATATACCCAATTACTGGGCCTCTATGAGGTTATAAAAGACTTAAGTTCAGAACTGGGCGTATATGTGTAAAATCCGGTTACTGAAACTTTACGCCCTTACAGAATGCCCAAAAACATCAAGACTGTATACCCATTAACAAAATAACAAGGGCCATAATCCTCCTAATATGAATCTGATGAAAAATGAACAATGCATTTATGAAAATTCAGCCCATTAATATGAATAATTCTTGAGTTATCCTTTTACCTATAAGTGAATGTCTATTATCTATGAAAGGGGAATAACTCTGTCACTAATAAATTTAGCATATCCTAACAATAATCAGAATACTCAATTTACCTAATGCTAATAGCATTCCAAATTTCAGCTCTCTCGGTCAAACGGTTTAAAAGTTGGAAAAATGCCAAAAATGACAAAGGGCCATAACTTTGTAAAATATAGGACAATTGAAATTCCAAAATCACATGCACATCTTCAGATCATGACGGAACATTCTGCAGTATTTCAAGTCAATCTGATAAAAGATGTGGCAGGAGTTGCGGGGACAAGGTCTGAGTCAGCAAGGACCGTAACTCCGTCAAAAATGGCCGAAACAAAAATCAAAATCCACATGCACATCTTCATATCATAAGAATATAATCTGTAAAATTTCAAATCAATCCGATGAAAGACGTAGGAGGAGTTGCGGGGACAAGATTTTGGACGGACTGAGTCAGCAAGGGCCGTAACTCCATCAAAAATGGCCGAAACAAAAATAAAAAACCACATGCACATCTTCATATCATAAGAATACAATCTGTACAATTTCAAATCAATCCGATGAAAGACGTAGGAGGAGTTGCGGGGACAAGATTTCGGACGGACGGACGGAATGACGGACGGAAGGACGGACTGACACACGGACGGACGAGGGTCATTTCTATAGTCCCCCTCCGCCTACGTCGGGTGACAAAAAAACACGCTGGGAGCATCAAATTTGACGCAAAGTCGTGTTTCTGTCGTGATGGCTGACGCTCTTGAATAAACAGAATTATTGCAATTTTCAAGCATAAAAGAAATAGGAAATTTGACTTTTTCAGTGTAAGATGAATTTTTATTTCACTCATGAACACCAAAAGTGGTATTTTCACTCGTGGCTTCGCCACTCGTGAAAATACTGCTTTTGGTGTTCATTCGGTGAAATAAAAATCGATCTTACACGAAAAAGTCAAATATCCTCTATATTTTCATTATTGGAAATCATCAATCCGGATATTCAATTGGATGTCCATAAATCAAATTTCTGTTATCCAAATCTGCCCACGGATGTATACAATAATACGGTAAAATTGTAATTATTGGGACAATATTCCAGAATGAGCAGTGTATCCAAATAAGAATAAAGGAATATTCTGGTAGGAGACACTCTGATCAGAAATTGCGATGTTGGTAATCCAGCCAACTATTTTATAATATGTTCTGTAAGAGACCATATTTGTTAAAATTTAAAGGTGGTATTAAATATATGATATTAATTAGTAGAGTAAGTTTACTTCTCTTATAAGGGCTAGGGAGGGACAAGCTTCCCTTATTCACAGGTCCTGGTGAATGATTGTCCTTGGACGTATCACCAGTAAACAATTCTGATTCTGAAGGATTAATAGGAGCACATAGATAGGATAGGATAGGATGGGATGGGATGGGATGGGATGGGATGGGAATGGGAATGGGAATGGGGATGGGGATGGGGATGGTTTGATTGATTTGATTGATTTGATGCCTAACGTCCACGGTAAACAACTATGGTCATGTCGGGACGGTCAGTTAACCTAACCACACTATTCCTGGGCAGGCTTAGACCTCGTAAGCGGTTAACCAGTACTAAGTGCACATACTTTCGCCAGTAACTGACAACTGCCCTTCTTGAATCAGCGGAAGGAGAAACGAAAGTATGTGGCCAGACCGGGTTTCGAACCCAGGACAGGATGGGATGGGATGGGATGGGAATGGAATGGGATGGGATGGGATGGGATGGGATGGGATGGGAATGGGAATGGTAATGGGGATGGGGATGGGGATGGGATGGGAATGGGAATGGGAATGGGGATGGGGATGGGATGGGATGGGATGGGATGGGAATGGGAATGGGAATGGAGATGGGGATGGGGATGGGGATGGGATGGGATGGGATGGGATGGGATGGGATTAGGATTAGGATAGGATAGATAGATAGATAGATAGATAGATAGATAGATAGATAGATAGATAGATAGATAGATAGATTAGATTAGATTAGATTAGATTAGATTAGATTAGATTAGATGGGATGGGATTAGGATAGGATAGGATAGACAGACAGACAGACACACAGATAGATAGATAGATAGATAGATAGATAGATAGATAGATAGATAGATAGATAGATAGATAGATAGATAGATAGATAGATTTTCTCTGACAGTTTCTCATCAGTTTGTCAGACGGAATTCGCGGCTGCTGAGTTGCAATAATTTCATTGCAAATTTCTTACGACAAAACACCACCTGTAGGGATAGCAATGCTGTACAAGAATTGCAATGAAGTCTCGAAATAATACAATTCTATTACTCTACTCTGTAACTCTGAAGAGCATTGTAAAGAGCGCTGTGCTCGTCTTTAAGCAGGGCTTATTTCATATTATGTCTCAATATCGTGTCTCAATATATACAGTTATTGCGGTAATAATAAATTACGACAGTGTCATGTATAATTTCAGACTTCTACTTCTTCTACTTCTGTACTGCCCAGGGCACGAAGCATCACGGGCAAGTGACGTCAGCAAAATGGTTAAAAGCATCTCGTATATACAGGTTAAAAACATAAAACTGCTGTGACGTCTAGGCTGTGAGTGTCTGTAGACGTGTGCTGAAGACGTCTACAGACTCGGCGTGCACCAGGTCAGGAGGTAGGCTATTCCATTCTCTGATTCTCAGACGATTATTCCAAGAATTTTAAAATCGTCAACGATATTGGGAACGCACATTAGTACGATCCTTTAGTAAGCGTGGGAAGGAATAGAAACCGGGACCCGGGACCAAATTCCGGGACCAAAATCCGGGTCCAATTTTCGTTGGCATTAAAATTGTACTAAAGATGCTAATAACGAGCTGAAAATTGGACCATAAGTAAATTATAGTCTCTTCTGAAAAATGCATATAAAGATTTTATAAAACGATCGTATTTATTGAAATTTTAACAAAATTACAGGACCACGTCGAGCTTTTTCGACCCGGGACCAGTTTTTGCGGGAGTGACGATGTCAAGCAAATCTCAATTTTTTTCCTACAGAAACATTTTAAACCCCAATATTTTTTACATTTCGTCATCTGTAAACATACCAAAGTAGATGAAAAATTTAAAAAATATGAAATTTATCTGTAATTTTTGCGAAAAATTCGATCCGGGACCAACCCGGGACCAAAATCGTCATTTGTTTATTGTGCGATGTTGACGATGTCAATGAATTTTTAATTTTCTTCTACATTATCGTTTAAAATCTCATTGTTTTACTTTGTGTCATATCTGTAGATGCCACAAAAGACGAAAATGCAAAAATTTGTAAAATATATCCCTTAATTTGAGAGTAAACCTACCTGGGACCAAATGGTCATTTTCTGCGGCTTAGACATTGTCTTGGTACGTTGCCATAGAATCTGAACATTCCACAAAAGCAGAAATTGACCCGCTTCTAAAATACATGAGGAATGCTCTTGGGTGTGTGAAAAGTGTATGAAAGAACATTTCTTCAATGTCAAATGAATATAGGTTCTGTTGGGATGACGATACTAAAATAAATATACTATTCAGGCAGCAAATAACCTTTAAACCATATTTCATAGTTTTGTCCCGAGCTGGTCCCTGGTTAAATATGCCTATCAGCAGACCTTACCAAGACAAAATTAGACAATTGTTATAGTTTTGGCATGTTTAGAACCTTGCACAAGGTAAGTAAGGACTATCAAAAAGTTATTCCTTATCAAAAATTAAGAAATACATGACATCGTCAGCTTTTTAATGACGACTTTGGTCCCGGGCAGAGTTATTCGTAACATTTTGGTTAAATATCTCGATTTCTTTTTTCTTTTCTTTTTTTCATTTTTATTTCTTTGGCATCTCTACATACGAGTAAATGTAAAACTGATGGGATTTTATCAGTCTGGGGACTCATGGATTTCCATCACGCATATTTGTGATGGTCAGCCATAATTCTTCCATTTTTCAGTCCAACTCGCTAAAATGGCAAATTAACTTACTGGCAGTTTTCAGTCTGACCTGTCTACACTTAAAATTATTATTTGGTCCAGCCCTTAATTATTCTCAGTATTAACAGTCTTATTTTGGTTATGTCTGCAGAATTATGGTCAAAATTAGGCAAATTTGCTATGCATTTGACTTGTTTTATTTCCAAGAAAAATAGATATTTACTTTCTATTTTTAATAAAGTGTTACGATCAAAATTGTCTACAATGCTTGCTTTTTTGTAACAGATGTTAACTGTACGAGGTACTCAAGGTTTTGCATCAGTTACGCGACAGAAAAGTACTTGGGTGTTTTTGCCTTTGTTATGGTCAGCCATAACACCAGAAGAAACCAACGTTATGGTTTTCCATCACGTTTCATCTCTCGGACATGTAGTGACATCTTGTGGTAAAAACTTCAGTAATTATGTTATGGTAAGCCATCATGTCAGTTTGTTTAAAATGCATGATTAAACATCACAAATATGCGTTATGGAAATCCATAAGTCCCCAGACTGTTTATAGAGACAAAAACTGAAATTTCCTTCACATCGTCTACGAAACAAATGACGATTTTGGTCCCGGGTTGGTCCCGGGTCAAATTTTTCGCAAAAATAATAGATAAATTTTGCATTTTTTAAAAATTCGATCTTCTTTAGTATGTTTACATATGACGAGATGTAAAATAATTTGGGTTTAAAATGTGTCTGTAGGAAAAAATTGAGATTTGCTTGGTTTAAACTTGTTTATTTGCATAATATGTCTAACAGTTCAAGAGCAAGACACAGTAATTTATATATCAATACATGTATACAAATGGGATTCGAAAAAAGCCAAGTGGCTTATATGAATTCGTCTCCCTTTAACAGTCATTGTGGAGAATAAACGTCTTGTGATCAAGACATAATACATAATAGTAATTAGCTCTACCAATATATGCAAATATAAATTCCAGCAAGTAATACCTATAAAATGCATCTGAAATAATTTATATAGGATCCGGCTAAGCTGAAAAAGAAAGATGAAAAAAGAATAAGATAAGAAAAATATTAGCAATAGAGAGATAAGTAGAATAAGAGAAAGAGCTCTCACAAGTTGGTATCCTTAGGGGGGCCCTCGGTGAGCAGAGCAACATCAATCGTTTTAACCCAAGTTGCTATTTCAATCATCATACTAACCTTAGCTGATTTACAGTCAATTGCATTTCGTATTCGGTTGGATACATTATGAAAAACTTCCTAGTATGTTTACTCCGTATGTTTACTCCGTATGCTCAAAACGTTTACTTCTAGAAATAAATTTATGTACTGACTTAAAAATAGACCCATTTGCCTCGTCGCTTAGTGCCAGATTTCCAAACAAGAGTGAATTTAATGTAGGTGTGCAAAACTGTGAGACTTCGTTCAGTAAGTCCACTCTAATATCATTATATCGGTTACACTCTAGCAAAAAGTGATTGTTTGTTTCAAGACTGCCGCAGTCGCAGTTGGGGTTATCAATAATATTTTTATGGTAGAGGTAATATCTTAAAGAACTACAATTTGTGCGCAATCTGGCTTGGTGAATCTGTCCAAACCTATCACCACAGAAATAATATGACGGTTTTCGAGGTATGTGGGTATTCAACGAACGTTTAAAGGATTCTACTGAGGGTAAGGTTCGAATACTTGTTGGTAGAGAGTTCCAATCTCTTATAACAGAAGGAAGAAAGGAATTGTAGTACAGTTGTGTTGCGGCATGTATAGTCTGTAGATTTCTTGCGTTTCGTAAATTGTACGACGATGCCTGACCAACCGGATTCGGTACTAATTGAGTCAAATAAGCAGGACAAAGTCCATTCTGCATTTTGTAAAATAAAATCAATTTGTATTTACGTCTTCGAGAACTGAGTTGCTCCCAACCAAGCTCCTCATGTAGTAGGGCTAATGATACGAGTTTTGTAGTACCGGAGACGATTCTTGCGGCCTCTAGTTGGATTTTCTCAATGTCATTTGATTCGTATTGTGTACAATTGTCAAATATTACACATGCATATTCGAGAATCGGTCTTATGAACGAAAAATAAATAATCTCAAGTGCTCGTCTATCAAGTTTGTGTTTAAGCTTACGCATTATGTTAATTCTTGTCCATGCTTTCGCAGTAATATTAGTAATGTGTTCGTGCCATGTTCCATCGTTTGAAAAGGTAAGGCCTAGGTGTTTATGAGAGTCGACTTCCTGTATTACATCATTATCCATGCGTAGGTCTGGATGGTAAATATTAGAACGTTTCCGTGAAATGAGAAGGGCTTCAGATTTAGAAGGATTAAAAGTTACTAGCCATTTCGAGGCCCAAGCTTTTATCTTCGACAGATCATTGTTAAGTTTAAGGGCGGCAGACTGCGGAGTTTCTACTATAATATAAAGACTGGTATCATCTGCAAATAGCCGTATATTAGTTTCAATATCCAAAACTATGTCGTTTATAAAGATTAAAAACAAAAGGGGTCCAAGAATAGACCCTTGTGGTACCCCAGCTTTCGTAAAGGTCCAATCAGAACAATCACCGGGTAAAACGACACGTTGTCTTCTGTTTGTTAAGTAATCGGAAAACCAGAGAAGTAGAGACCCCTTAATGCCAACAGACTTTAGTTTTAAAAGTAAACCCTTATGCCACACCCTATCAAAGGCTTTGCTTATGTCGAGAAAAACAGCACGAACCTCTTTTCCATCATCTAATGCATTACAGAATGTATTATATATACTAACCAATTGGTTAACCGTCGAGTCACCTTGAACGAATCCAGACTGCAGGCAAGAAATAGTATTGTTCAAAACAAAGAAGTTATAGACATGTTTATTCACTAGTTTTTCAAAAACTTTCCCAATAGTATTCAGAAGAGATATAGGTCTATAGTTAGTAATATCTGACTTATCATCTTTTTTATGAATAGGCGTCACATTTGCTTCTTTCCAGGAGGCAGGAACGACGCTATGGGATAAGGAAAAGTTAAACAATGTACAAAGTGGGTCAGCGATTTGTGAAGACAATTCTTTTAGCACTCTATTATTTATACCATCAGGACCTGATGATTTTCCCAGTTTCAGACTTAGCAAAACGTCCTTTACTTCATGGGAATAGAGAATAATATTGTCTAAAACTGGTGCGTCATCGTCCATTATGATGTTAGGTAACTCAACGTTGTCATCGTGTAAGTCATACTGACTTGCGAAGTAATTATTTAGAAGATTTGCCTTATCTTTGTTACACGAGTAGACGTCATCATTGTGGGTAAGAGGAGGGATAGTACTATCATCAGGTGATTTAATAAAAGATTTTAGGGTTTTCCACCAGTCTCTGCTACTTAGGCTGTTGGTTTTTAAGTTGTCTGATAATTTATCAAAGTAGGACTGTTTAGCATTACGGATAGTGCTCGTAACTTCATTCCTGTATCGCCGAAAAGTATTCATATCATCGAGAAGTTTTGTATGTTTAGCTTTATTATAAAGACGTCTCCGTTTGCGTATCATTTTGCGGATATTACTGTTAAGCCAAGGAGGATCTGACGAACGAATCGTTATAAATTTGTTTGGAATGTATTTGTCAGAGAGAGCAGCTATGTGATTTGAAATATTTGAGGAATATATATTTATATCTTCGGATTTTAATTTGTTCCAATCTGTCATACCTATTTCCTCCCGCAATGAATCATAGTCCCCTCGGTCATACAAATAAATTTTCCTTTTAACATTTATTAGACGATCCTTTCTTAATTTATAAAAGCAATAGATAGGACAATGATATCGGATATTTTGAGATAGAAAAGGTTCGCCAACGCCACTTAGTACAATATTTCTATTGTTGTTTACCATAATAATATCGATAAGTGACGACGAATGTTCCGTGAAATGTGTCGGTTCGTCTATTATTTGTGTCAAGGTGTACTGGTTACAAATGTCATTAATTTTTTTACGTGCGTTTTCTTTGAGACAATCCAAGTTAAAATCACCCGTTATAATAATGTCTTTAATGCCAGTGTCAGCTGCTAAATCAATAGAAGTCTCAATATCCGAAAGGACAGAGGCATCTGCGTTTGGTGGCCTATAAAAGGTACCGATTAAAACAGTTTTGTGTTGTACGCGAGCTTCGATCCACACACACTCAATGTTTCGTATTTCAAGATCATAACGCCGTTTTGTATAAATATTTTCGTTTACATACACCGCTACCCCGCCATGATTGTCATTTGGTCTGTCATAACGGTATGGTACTTTGTAACCACGTATAGAGATGTCATTGTCAGATACGTTTTGATTTAGCCATGTTTCCGTCACGGAAATAACGTCAAACTTATTCAATTCTAACTCTACTGCATCTAACTTAGGTAACAGGCTTTGTACATTGTAATGGACAATTGAAAAATATTCACGGAACAGGGACGACGATGTATCAAGGTCGAAACTATCAGAGGAGCTATCATTCAAATTGCTGTTTGGACCGGGATTACGTTCTATGTCACCTGATCTGTACAAGAACATGCTAATAAATAGCAGAACCTCAAACTCTGAAAAATACTTAATGCCCTTGAGTTTCCGAGCAGAAGAATAATGCATTCCGATTCGCGACCTGTATGTGACGATGTCCACAGACATCAGGTAACAGCCTCCTCAAATGCCATACGTCCCATACAGCTCGCAAATCGGTCACCTCTGCTCACCAAAAAAGGATCCCCTGTGAGAGAATTAACAGATATAGAGAGTATAATACTATAATAAACCATAACAGAAACTAACAGATCCATTTCAGACTATAACAATTTAAAAGTGGATATGACTAGTCAACATTGTACTCACTAATTTTATGGAGTCCAAATCTTTCAAACATATTAAAGAAATGTACAACAGCAAAAAACTGCTATATAGAACATGCCAAGACAAGCTACTGTGCAAAATTGTAGGTATTAAAGAATATGATAAGATATGATAGCGGTAATACTTCTACCCGGGTCCCCCACCTTACACAGTAGCATCTCAACGGGATCACCCCAATAGCGCAGCGGACGCGCGATCACCCACTAAAGTGGAGAAAAAAATCACGATTTGCTCAGAAAGCAATAGAACGGCATCAGCTTGCCATCACAGTATGACATTCCATCTAAATTCAGCAAAAATTCCTAAATTAAAAAAAAAAAAAAAAAAACTTTTTAAAGGAATCGCTACTGTTACAAAAAGCACAATGGCTAGGATCGTCTTACACGATTACAAAGTTTTCATGACTCAGTAAAGCAAATCACTATCATTTCATCAATATTCAATGCTACTCAATACATAGAAAAACGATCCGCGTCTCCACCGCACCATCAACGTGACTCCACCGAATGTAAAACCAGTGCTCCACATAAGAAAGGCTACAGGAACAGTTTAGGAGTAGTTCATTGTGTTTCCCATAAACACAACTTGTAATCCCTCACTAGAATCGTCTCAACGAGACGGCTCCAATGAGGGGTCACAACAAATGTTCCCACTGGGAATCAAGAAAACCATCTGCGAAATATCCTCATAAATCCGCCGTATCTGGAGCTCTGCAGGACCGTGGCAGGAAATATTACCGCTAAGAATAACCAGCCGCCCGTTTAAATCATCATGTTACTATTATTATTTTCTGATTCCTTTTTTTTCTAATTTGAGGCAGTGTAAGGAGATGGCATTTCAGATACTCCAAAACCAAACGTCTATGACTTCACTATACTTGCTATCAGTCTGTGGGAATGATACAAACCCACTAAATAATATCACTGTTTGTAAAAAAAAAAAATAAAAAAGAAATAGCTGTTGCCTATTACCTGTATTATAATAATGTTTATTCAACAAATTTGAAAAAAAAATGAGATTTGCTTGACATCGTCAATACCGCAAAAACTGGTCCCGGGTCGAAATTGCTTGACCTGGTCCTGTCTTTTTGTTAAAATTTCAACAAATATCGAAAGTTTTATAAAATCTTTATATGCATTTTTCAGACGAGCCTATAAACTACTTATGGTCTAATTTTCAGCTTCTTATTGGCATGTTTGGTACAATTTTGGGGCCAACAAAAATTGGTCCCGGATTTTGGTCCCGGGTCCCGGGCGTTGGTCCCGGTTTCTATTCCTTCCCCTAAGCGTTTAGTAACTATGATTACGCATGCGCACTTGAAGACAAACCCGCGGGAAATTGTCATGTTGTGCGAGATCAACAAATTCTCTTTTCAACTTCCAAAATGTCATTAAATCTTACGGGTGGTGCTATTGAGGTGAATAATACACTCGCTAAAGTTTATGTGGCTGCTGTTTAGTATGTAAAAAGGGTCGATAAAGCAGATATGGTCATCAAAATTGAAGTGAAATGGAGCAAGATTCGTATAGTCGTTTCTCATAATATCAAGGGTTCCTTAATATCACGGCATTTGCATTTCTTCTTGTATCTCAATAAACTTACTGTGTATTGAGTAGTAAAAAAATTACTTCATCAGCCACAAGTTTTAACTTCTATGCTGTAGAAAAAATTTGG
Source organism: Ctena decussata (assembly GCA_963989385.1). Classification (NCBI taxonomy): domain Eukaryota; kingdom Metazoa; phylum Mollusca; class Bivalvia; order Lucinida; family Lucinidae; genus Ctena; species Ctena decussata. Next base: position 64,541,273 of record OZ022511.1, read on the forward strand.
GAAATTGTCTTGATTCCTGCCGAGTACAATCTTTCTTTTATAGGAACCATGAAATTAACATGTTTTCCACATGGTTCTATCCCCTGGCCCAAGAAAACTCGTAGCTCACTAAAATAGGGGCCATAATTTTATTTTTGTCTGTGACTTCTCACATCTGGTATCCCAGTCTTTTATTTGAAAACAACAAATCTCAAGATTACAATATTTATCTATCCAAAGTTTTGCTGGAAATTATGGGAAGCCATTAAGACAAAAAACTTGAATGTTTGTAATAAATAAATCAAAGCACATAAAGTTTCTGTGAAGAGCCTGAGACATAAATAGACATTTCTGACAAAAATGGTTTTTGAAATATTAGAACAAAACTGTTAGAACTAGAAAACAATTATTTTATGTATGATTATTGATTCATCAAGAAATTATTTACTGCTTATGCAGCCCCTATGCCATCTAGTTGTCATTTTTTTCGAAACCCCACGTGAAAGTATATTCTGATATAAAATTCTGTTCAAATTTCAATAACATTTGATTTAGTTTGTACAAACTGGTTTAGAATATTGATGAACACCTTTGTTATTACTACATTTAATTTTAAGAATTTTGATACAACTTGCTTTCCATACTTGCCACTTTTATAAATACCGTGATATTATGGAACTCTCCATTGGCTTAAGGTGAAACACCATGGTGGCTTATCATTTCTTGTTTGAAAACAAAGATGAGAAAGATATGATTTTCCATAGTGCAGTAGAATATGGGATGACCAACGGATAATAACTAAAATATTATTTAATCAGTCCAGCTCTTTTTATTTATTTCTAGCTGTCATTACAATTAACTACCGTGATATTAGGGGAATCCAGTCTACCTTATGGATGTTTCGCACCCCAATCAGTTCGTTCCGTTCGGTGTTTTGTACTAGAAGTTCGGATTGATATAATACACCTAGCTTCCTGTCATTTCATGCACATTTATGCCAAACCGAGTTCGTTATTAGTAGCATAATTGTGTCAAAATTTTCTTTGCTAATGGCCATTTAAGGCATTTTCGTGTAATAAACATCCAGTGTAATGTTTAATAATCTTTAAAAAAAAGTTGGACATAAACATCCCATTTGACCATTAAAAAAGTTGGAGTAAGCTCCTAAAAATGTGGTCGGTAGGGAAACAGAAAGCAGGAGATGTTTTTTTCTTTGGCCTAAGGTGATGTTTGGACAAACAAAAGTCCTGAGCATTTTGAAGAATAGATCTGAGCAAACAGTGTAGGCCCAGATTAGACTGTTCCCAAGAAACAGTCTGACATTGTTTGCACTCATTGCCATTCCCAGAGCTCTAGATAAGAGGGCGTATTTGGTGATAATTAGGGATAATTTTTGTTAATTCTGCATAAAAACATATGTTGTGACCCCTCATCTGAACCGTCTCAACGAGACGGTTCAGATGAGGGGTCACAACATATGGTTTCGATGAGAAATAAGAAAAATTATCCTTAATTATCATCAAATACGCCTTCTTATCTAGAGCTCTGATTCCATCGACATCTGTTGGATGCATTACAATTTTCTGTGTTGAGGAACCATATTGTTCCATTTTTAGGGCAATTATCCTATCTGTTTTAGGTGTCTCAATTTCTGGGGTACCATGAGTTACTAATGTACACTTTAATCTTATTTTCAGGCCATCGTTGGTGGAGATCCCTGTGAAAGACCAGTGTTACAAATTCTTGTAAGTTTTAGTTGGACCAAACATAGGAGAGTATAAGAGGATATTATTCATAAGACTCATGCACTTAAATACGCCTACATAAAGTTTTGATCTCAAACCATGTTCAGCTGTTAAATGACCTTGCTTTAATGTATCAAATTTCTTGAATACCACTGAAATAATTTCATATCCTTGTAAATAATAAATACATACAAATTATTATTATTATTTTTATGAATACTTAAGCAGTGCTCCAGATAGAAATGAAACAGATAATTGAGGGATAATTTCTCATATTTTGCCATTAAAACATGTCACCAAACAGTAGAGTGATACAAGTTTCAATTGAGAAATATAAAAAAAAAATCCCCAGAATTTCCCTTCAAATCCCACCTTATCAGGAACTCTGCTTCACACCAAGCCAAGCATTTATTGAAGACAGTCACAATCTGGAGGGCCAGGAGAAAACATGACTGACACCTAGGTGGCTTTCTCAGTTTTCACATGTGATTTAAGTCGTTGTCACTGTGTCAGTCTTAAACCATAGCTGTCAGAGTCTAAATAGTAGGTTTCAGGGCCCGCTACATTTTGATTTGGACGGTGATGTAACAAAAGAATAACACCAGGGTAGATAAAATCTTCATTTTGTCAGATGGTAAATTCAAATAAGATTGTCATTTTGTGAGAAGGTAAATTCAAATAAAATTGTCATTTTGCTAGAAGGTAAATTCAAATAAATTTGTCATTTTGTGAGAAGGTAAATTCAAATAAAATTGTCATTTTGTGAGAAGGTAAATTCAAATAAAATTGTCATTTTGCTAGAAGGTAAATTCAAATAAAATTGTCATTTTGTGAGAAGGTAAATTCAAATTAAATTTGAATTTCAGGGATCATTTTCTGGCGCGATTTCGCGATATTCTCGCATTTTTTAACACGAAATCGCATAAAAGTTCGCTGATTGAGAAAAAAAATCGCACTGAGAAATTCTTTCAATTCGCATCGTGCTTTTCTGTTTTCGCACATGCGGACCATTTCGGTACATTCGGATTGTTTTGTAGGCTTTGGTTTCCGGAAATGTTTGACGCCAAACTACTTGCATAACTGATGCGGGTAACCAGCATCGTCTATGTCACTGCAAAGCTTCGTGCGAAAATCTGCTATCAGTGTTTCATATTTGCAAGCGCTTTTGTAGTTCATTGCAAAATGGAGTATTCAAAGGCGGAAACGAAGAAAAGAAAACTGATATCGGCCCAAACGAGCCGAGAGGGCATTTCGAGATAGTTTTGCTCCACTGTAGAAACCTCAGCGACCCCATTATCTGCCTTCCAAGACTCGGCGACCGAGAAAATGGATAAACCCGAAAACCCGGAGGGGGGGGGCGGGGGGGGGGGGGGGGGGGGGCGGGGGGGGGGGGGATGAAAACAATAACAGCAAGATCCCTGTCAAATCACACTTCTGATTATCAACCAGTCAGATTTCTTGATGTAATTTATTCTTACAATTTCAGAAACTGAATGACAAAAAGGGAAGATCCAGATCAGATAGCTTCTTCAGAAGCCATCTGATCTCAATCTGCACTGTTTGCAAAGATGGGGCATATCCAGGTTCAGCATGTCAAGGGTTAATTACTGTAATGTTCCTAAATTTTTTGACAGCCAAAAAAGTACTGTAAACCTAAAGTTCAAACAAAGACTTGAGGTTCTACCTACCATACAGTAATGACCATGAAAGATGCAGGTGGAATGGCAAACAGTGAAGACCCCATTGAATCTAGGAGCAGTCTGGTCTGGGTCTGCACTGTTTGGCCAGACATATCTGTCCAAAAACTTGGGATCATTACGGTATGAGATAAACTGTTTGAAAGTTGATATTTGATCATTTTAATGAAATCATTTTCCTTAATAAATTGTTGGAAATAAAGAAAAACAAAACCTAATTTCTTTATATTAACCATTATGATTTATATTTCATGCAATGAAAAGAATCAACAGGAACTGAAATTTTCTCACTAACTTTGACCCAGCGAGAGAAAAAATCTCATCAGATTTGAAAATTTCTCATTAATTTTGACCTAATGGGATTTTTTATCTCACAAAAATCTTGGGCCAGAATAATCCCTGGAATTTACGTGCTCACAAAATGACAATTTTATCAATTTGAAATTCAATAAAAGCGACGGCTAGTGACAACCGGTTGTCAGCAGCCTCACAGGCTAGAGACAACCGGTTGTCACTAGCCTGTGAGGCTAGTGACAACCGGCTAATAAATTAATATGCATTTTAAATGACAGGAAGCATTGGTTCATTGTAAAAACATCACAAGTAATTCTCAATAGGTTTATGCTTTAAATCAAGCTACATATGAATCACAACAACAAAATATCTGCAAATAAAAAAGCCAAAATATGGAGAAGAGATATCTTCTAAAAATAGATTTTCCAAGGGAAGTAACTCAAATCATACTTTGAAAGGGAACTAACTCAAAATACCACTTACAAATTTTCTCTGAATGTTTATGTGCTAATTCTGTTTGCACAATTGCCTCCATGATCATAGTAGTTATACTTGTATTCCTGTTATAAATTTGTAGTTTATTTTTCCTAGTGGATAGAATCAGTAAATAAACAAATTTGCTTGACTGAACAGCAAGAATATAACTATAGGGAAGATCATGTAATGCTAACCTGAAAATTTATGTAAAACCTTTTTTCCATCAAGTTAAATGTATAATTTGTGTACCTGTGATGCATAAATTCTTTTAGCTATTTATATGAATAACCCAATGACTTCCAGACAATAATAATGTAGATAATAAAAAGAACACACAGAAATTTACATCTGATTCTTAAGTTTCATGCTTTCTACAATCAACTAAAAACTTGATAAGAGTGGAAACAAATATCAACAAATATCATGATATAATAGTAACACCATGAAACTAATATTCTAAAAATATCTAGAGTTTTATTATTTGAAAATAATAGGATTTATAGTAACTGGTTGTCAGTAGCCTGTGAGGCTAGTGACAACCGGTTGTCTGCAGCCTGTGAGGCTAGTGACAACCGGTTGTCACTAGCCACTTCCTTCAATAAATTTCTCATTTCAGAGTAACAAGAGAATACAGTCGGGAACCAGTGCTGATAGATACAGACTTCTGCTGTCAGATGGCCTTTATACCTACTCCCGTAAGTTTCTGTCATCTCTCCTGCTGTCCGGCATGAAAACTCTTATCAGCATCTAAAACATCCACTCTGACAGTCTAGTGTATTTATTCAGTTCCAGGATTTGGACTTTCCCGTCCAAAATAACTCCCAAAAATTTAGGTCCCTCTTATAAAACGTCACAAGATTTTTGGACTGGTTTTGGAAGGGAAAAACCTCATTACAGCAGAAATACACAACACTGGTTGATAACACTGTCATTCTACCAGTCCTCAAAACCAACATAAGTCTGAATTTTTTTAGAGTGGGAAAACCAGTGTAAAGTAACAAGAATGGTAATTAAATAGCCGGAGCTTCCACCAGGTATGTTAGACAGAGACACATCAGACAAACACACAAACAATAAATCTACTACACTTGGGAGAAAAGAAACCCTTCTCAAGTTCTCAACAGACCCTAGGCCTGGCACTAACACAGTTTTGCAAAAACAACTGTTTCCAGAATTTGAATAGCCCTCTTTATTTAGAATTCTGTGTAAGAGCAAGTGAAAAGTAGGATTTTTTCCCTGTTTGTAGTTGAAAGCCCGTGTTGTGACCCTCACCTGAAACATCTTTTTCAGGTAAGAGATCACAAATTATCTATTCAACTGCAAGTTTAACAAATTCCGAATTTTTGGCCAAAGTTTGAAATACTCTGTCTTGTCTAGAACTATGATTATTTCAGATGCCATGTTGGCCACACAACTCAATCCACTAATGGAGTCAGAAGAAATGGACAACAACTGTGTGATACAGGCTGAGAAATATCTCTGTAACACTCTGCAGGGAGACAGGTGAGATAGAGGAACAGTTGGTGGTTTTACAGCCCTCTGCCTTGGACAGTATCAGAGCTCTAGATAAGAGGGAGTATTTGATGATAATTAAGGATAATTTTTCTTATTTCTCATCAAGACCATATGTTGTGACCCCTCATCTGAACCGTCTCGAGACGGTTCAGATGAGGGGTCACAACATATGTTTTTATCCAGAATTAACAAAAATTATCCATAATTATCTCCAAATACTCTCCCTTATCTAGGGCTCTGACAGATAGGCTGATAATGAGTATTAAATAAGTGAAATCAGGGTTTTTGCTATGGTCCAAAACCCAACTGGTCTACAGGACCAGCATGGTCGTGATTTAAATGACCCTCTAGGTGTTTCTGCTGGTTTTTAGCTCACCTGAGCACGAAGTGCTGAGCACGAAGTGCTCAAGGTGAGCTATTGTGATCGATATTTGTCCGTCGTCCGTCCGTCTGTCCGTCCGTCCGTCAACAATTTCTTCAAACGACATCTCCTCCTAAACCAGTGGGCCAATTCTAAAATAATTTCACACAAATGTTTCTGTTATAGCCCTGAACCAAAATTGCTAAAATGGTTCCGCTCCGCTAAACAAAATGGCTGCAGAGCTAAAAATAGAAAAACCTTTAAACGACATCTCCTCTGAAGCCAATGGCTCGATTTCAAAATAATTTCACAGAAATGTTTGACTCATGACCCTGAACCAAAATTGCTAAAACGGTTCCACTCCGCTGAACAAAATGGCCGCCAGAGCTAAAAATAGAAATCTAAAAATAGAAAAACCTTTAAAAGACATCTCCTCTGAAGCCAATGGCTCGATTTCAAAATAATTTCACAGAAATGTTTGACTCATGGCTCTGAACCAAAATTGCTAAAACAGTTCCACTCCAATGAACAAAATGGCCGCCAGAGCTAAAAATAGAAATAAATCTTAGAATGACACAGAGGGCACAGTTATGATCCAATCATCATGAAACTTTGTTAGAATGTTTATCTGAGTAAAATCTAGACCAAAATTGAAACTAGGTCATGTGAGGTCAAAAACTAGGTCACTAGGTCAAATCTTAGAAAAACCTTGTGTACACTATGGAGGACACAGTTATGATCCAATCTTCATGAAACTTTGTCAGTATGTTTATTCTTATACAATCTAGGCCAAGCTTGAAACTGAGTCATGTGGGGTCAAAAACTAGGTCACTAGGTCAGATCTTAGAAAAACCTTGTGTACGCTCTAGCGGGCACAGTTATGATCCAATCTTCATGAAACTTTGTCAGAATGCTTATCTTTATGAAATCTAGACCAGGTTTGAAACTGGGCCATGTCAGGTCAAAAACTAGGTCACTAGGTCAGATCTTTTTTGGTCCAATCTTCATGAACTTTGTCAGAATAGTTATCTCCAACAAATCTAGACCAAGGGTGCAACTGGGTCATGTTGGATCAAAAACTAGGTTACTAGGTCAAACCTTAGAAAAACATTGTTGATACTCTAGAGGGCACAGTTTTGGTTCAACCGTCATGAAACTTTGTCAGAATGATTATCTGAATTAAATCTAGGCCAAGTTTGAAACTGGGTCTTGTCAGGTCAAAAAGTAGGTCACTAGGTCAAGTCATAGAAATACCTTGTGTACACAATTGTGGCTTTATTGTCACCCGATGCAGTGTCTATTCTAGAAACTGAAAATGAGGGGGGATTTTTCCCCCTCCATCTCAAAAATAGGGGGGATTTTCAAAAAATAGGGGGGACAATTTTTGAACAGACAGAAAACGTTTAGCTCATAAAACTGACATTTACACATTTATTCCTGTCCAAGACTATACAGTAATCTGAACTGACTTTAGACATTAGACATTCATTCCTGTCCAAGACTATACAGTAATATCTTAACTGACCTGCTTTACCCAGTTTGAAATCGATATTCCTGTTCTAAATCCTAGCACATTCCAGTTACATATTTTCTGAGTTGATTTGAAGGTTATAGTCTTATATCTGAGTATTTCAATGGGTTTACAGTGATTATTTTGCTGATACATAGTTTTTCAGCGATTTATAATTTCCACCGCGGGTATGCTAACCTGGATGCGGGTGCGGGTTACGCATCTTACCCACTCTCTAATGGAATTTGTTCCGGTATTTCATCGGACCCATGAAGTCAAGGGAAGCTACTCTAATGGACATAATATGGCGAAAACAACTTCGGCAGTGATGGCTTGATGCCTTTTAATTCAAAACTGCGGTATTTTCTGCGAGGCAAGAGTAAATTCTTGGTTTTGGGACGTTTTCATTGTTTATTTTTTACGCGGGACTGTCACGCATTCGGTCTGAATTTATGCGAGATATGAGAAAAATTAGCGTGAATCCCGCAATCGCGCATCCTAGAATAGACACTGCCGATGTAGGCGGAGGGGGACTATAGAAATGACCCTCGTCCGTCCGTGTGTGCGTCCGTCCGTCCGTCCTTCCGTCCGTCCGTCCGAAATCTTGTCCCCGCAACTCCTCCTACGTCTTTCATCGGATTGATTTGAAATTTTACAGAATGTATTCTTATGATATGGAGATGTGCATGTGGTTTTCGATTTTTGGTTCAGCCATTTTTGATGGAGTTACAGCCCTTGCTGACTCAGACCTTCCGAAATCTTGTCCCCGCAACTCCTCCTACATCTTTCATCTGATTGATTTGAAATTTTACAGATTGTATTCTTACGATATGAAGATGTGCATGTGGTTTTTTATTTATGTTTCGGCCATTTTTAATGGAGTTACGGCCCTTGCTGACTTAGACCTTGTCCCCGCAACTCCTGCAACATCTTGTATCAGATTGACTTCATCGGACTGATTTGAAATTTTACAGAATGTATTCTTATGATATGAAGATGTGCATGTGGTTTTCGATTTTTGGTTCGGCCATTTTTGATGGAGTTACAGCCCTTGCTGACTCAGACCTTCCGAAATCTTGTCCCCGCAACTCCTCCTACATCTTTCATCAGATTGATTTGAAATTTTACAGATTGTATTCTTACGATATGAAGATGTGCATGTGGTTTTTTATTTTTGTTTCGGCCATTTTTAATGGAGTTACGGCCCTTGCTGACTTAGACCTTGTCCCCGCAACTCCTGCAACATCTTGTATCAGATTGACTTGAAATTGTGCAGAATGTTTCATCATGATCTGAAGATGTGCATGTAATTTTGGAATTTCAATTGTCCCATTTTTTACAAAGTTTTGGCCCTTTGTCATTTTTTGACATTTTTCCAACTTTTGAACCGTTTGACCGAGAGCGCTGAAATTTGATATGCTATTAGCATTTGGTTAATTGATTATTCTGATTATTGTTAGGATGTGCTAAATTATAAGTGACAGAGTTATTCCCCTTTCATAGATAATAGACATTCACTTAAAGGTAAAGGGATAACTCCAGAACTATTCATATTCATGGGCTGAATTTTCATAAATGCATTGTTCATTTTTCATCAGATTCATATAAGCAGGATTATGGCTCTTGTTATTTTGTTACTGGGTATACAGTCTTGATGTTTTGGTCATTTTGTAAGGGCCTGTAGTTTCAGTAACCTGATTTTACACATATATGCCCCGTTCTGAGCTAAAGTATTTTATAAAGAGGCCCAGTAATTGGGTATATGTCTTTGCTTATGTTCAGTTATTATTTGCTTACCAGGTTCTGTAATATATATTTTCTGCTTTTGGCCATACATTTACCCTGAAACAGAATAAAGGGCTGAAGATTGTGACACATTTCAAACGTCGGGTGACACTTGGCCGATGGCCTTTTATTTTTCATTGAATCTTCTTGAAACTTTGTCAGAATGTTTATCTTCATGAAATGTGGGCCAAGTTTGAAACTTAATAATGACTGATCGAAAAACTAGATCGCCAGGTCAGATCTTCGAAAAACATTGTGTACACTCTAGAGGGCACAGTTTTGATCCAATCTTCATGAAACTTTGTCAGAATATAGATTAGAAAGTGCAAAACTGCTCCAATTAAAACCATCATCAAATCAATGATCTTCCATGTTATTTCATCATAACTCAGGTGAGCGATTTAGGTCCATCATGGACCTCTTGTCATTATAACCTTTTTGCAGTGACCATAAAAATATGTTGGTCTGGAGGACCAGCTGATACAGAAATCAGCTGGTCCAGTAATAACTGGTCCCGGACCAACAGACAGATGGTTAATAAAACCCCTGGAAATAATCAAGACGAATCTCAGTCTACCCCTGACTTGAAGCCATGACGTGAGCTTAAATAGCACATTTTCAAAATAAGTCCTTCTTTCTAAGCAGTAGAGCCTGCTACCTTTCACCTGAAAATCAGGAGCGGCTGCAGTGCAGTGTATACCACTCCAGACTACCAATCCAGGGGTCTCACTACCTATCCAGGGTCGCAAAATCGATCCCCTGGTCCTCCGGTCTTTCGGTTGAGACTTTAAACCGAGGTCCCATCTCCATATGACCTCGTTGGTGGTGGGACGTTAAACCAGAGTTCACTCACTCGCTCTCCTGAAACTCATCATGACGGAATAGATATTTAGCAGAATTACACAAGAATAACTTACATACCTCAAGTTGTTTTGAGGGCCGCTAGTCTGATCAGGAAGTACAGTGTTCATCCTCAAGTTGTTGAGCCTTGACACTACCTCAGTAAAATCAAAGACTAGTCAAAAAGACAGGGGCCAGTTCAGTTTTACAATAAGCCAAAACTGTCCCTCCCTAGCCAGTTCTATAATTTGCTGGGGAAGCACAATTCTGGCACACCGGATAGAAAATGCCATTCTTTTCACCTGGGATGGAAAATCTTATCTTACCCATGTTATCTCACCCAGGACCGGATAAAAATCACAAGCTGTCAGTGCATTGGTTTTATAGGAGCTCACGTACCTGCGTTGTCAGGTGACGTTGGCATTTTCAAAAAGACGTCATGAAGACAGCAAAAATGACGTCAGTTTATGCACGCTAGTTGAAGAAAAAGTATCTATCATGGGTGTGAGGTGTGGATAGAAAAATCCGTCACTCGGGATCACACCCATGATAGATTATTATATTCTGGCACACAGTAAAACCGGACTGGCCCCTGTGGTCCAAACTACTCTAAATAGCTCTGTCTTGCGAATTTTTGTTTGTTTGGATTATTGGCAAGTTCTTAAATGCTAGAAGTTCTTAAATGCTAGACCTAGTAATTGTCAGTGAAAAATTTCCTTGTGCTGGTCAGTTGGGCAAATTTACGCAAGATTCTTAAATTCAAGAGCCATCAGATTTAAGGATATTAGTGAAAATAAATGTCTCTTGATATTAAGTGATTTAGTTCAAGGTAAAAAAAAACACTGCGGGATAAGGGCTGAGCAAAGTAGATTTGTAGCCAAACAAAATCTACTTTGTCCAGCTGGTTTAAATTTTATTTCAAACTATACTTTGCTGTCAAACTCTTTGCTATATAGTTTGAGAGTTTATTGTGACTAATACCTTGATAGAATCTGGACTGTATGATCCAGAGTTCACGAAAGTCTGCCAGAGTTTACAGGACCGAATCTGGTAAAACGATTAAAATGCACTCGAAAATTCTGAATATTTTTACCAGACCGAATTAATTTTTACCAGACATGTCAGGCGGTCAGACGGGGTTTCGTGAAGACTGCACTGTATCAGATGATATGATAATAAAAAGAAAAGAAAAAGAAAATGAACTTTAGAGCCATTTGGACATTTATATCTCACCTGTCAGAGATATGAACAGAGCTCTAGATAAGAGGGGTATTTGATAATAATTGAGTGATAATTTTCTTTCTCATTGAAACCATATGTTATGACCCCTCATCTAAACCATCTCGTCAAGACGGTTCAGATGAGGGGCCACAACATATGTTTTTATCCAGAATTAACAAAAATTATCGCTTATTATCATCAAATACTCCCTCTTATCTATGGCTCTGTATGAAACTAAGTAAAAATTTTGCTTTGTGTGTTTCAGGCGTGTCCTGATACTTCTTGAAGTTCAAGTCCTAGCTAAAGGTTCAGATGTTGGAGAGAAGATAGGCAACCCCCAGCCATACAAGCCTGGCCAGTCTGGCGGAGGAGCTCCACAGGTTAACGGAGGCGGTCAGCATAATCCACCCCCACAGCAAACCACTGCCCCTCCTCCTGCTCCCAGTAATGCTGCGGTGAAGAGACCTCCTCCTAGTAACCCTTACAACAAAGGTAAGGCCACCAGAATATGTTACCTGATGGCAGTGGGAAACATTTATGCATGTAAGATTGTGCTTGCGGATAATTGGGATAATTTACTGAGGCATTTCTTATTAGGTTAAATCTCCATACAATTCCAATATTCCTGAGAAAAATAAAAGTGAGAATGCTAACCTTAAAGCTTGGATCTCTAAATAATGTTGAGGAAGTAATGAATTAAACAGATTCAGGCTTGTATTCATACTGCGAATTAACAAAAATAGAGCCCTAGATAGGAGGGGTATTTGATGATAATTGAAGGATAATTTTCTTTATTTCTTATTGAAACCATATGTTGTGACCCCTCATCTGAACCATCTCGTCGAGACGGTTCAGATGAGGGGTCACAACATAAGTTTTTATCCAGAATTAACAAAAATTATTCCTAATTATCACCAAATACTCCCTCTTGTCTAGGGCTCTGAATTGTTATTTGTTACTCCCCTTATCTTCAGGTCTTTCTATTGTTCTAGGTCCCAGTACAACAAGTTCACCTCCCAATAAAAAAACATACAACATCGCTGGTGGCTCAGGGCCAGGAACTCCAAACTCAAGAATACACAGTATAGCTAGTCTCACACCATATCAAAACAGGTAATGTTAATAGATTTATGAGAACTCCCCAAGTTTATTACATACATGTAGTTGTTTCGGGTGTACAGTTAAACATGTATTAAGCAAGTACCCAAGGGAAGTTGAAAACTGATTGCTGAAGTCACGTGTTTGCTTAATACGGGACAGTTTTGGAATATTAGATTTCAGCCTACTACTGCAGGTTTTTGCTTAATAGTGTTGGCCTTTAAGACTGGTTTGACAGTATTCAGAACTTACAGGTCAGTCTTAAATTGCTGACAGTTAAGATTACACATCTAAAGCAGGGCTGTGGAAATACAAAAATTTCTACTTGTCCATTGACAAGTAAATAGACAAAATTAACTTGTCAAAACAAACATTTACTTGCCCGGAAAAAAGGTACACATGAAATAAGAAATGAATAATAGATAATGAACAGAGGAAGAGTTGAACTTGATGACAGCTTTTGGCTAACTGTCACAAAATTTGAATTAAAACATACATTGTGGGCCCCTGTTAGAATTGTCTCGATGAGAACCCACAACATACGTTTTCATGAGAAAATATAAACTATATCTCCGAATTATCCTGAAATACTTCCACTGATGTCACTTTGAATACTTGTCCCAGGGCAAGTAAACTGAAATTTCTCATTTGTCCAGAGTGAAACGGGACAAGTAGGACAAGTTGGGCATAGTATTTCCATAACCCTTTCTAAAGGTTGTCTTTGTAGACTTCAGTCAGGCCGCTGAAGCTAGTGCTAAGTGGTATGGGCAGTGTTGTAATACAGTCAACTCGCGATATCTCGAAGTCAAATTTCAACCATAACTACTGATATCTCAAAGTAAATTTTCTGGTATCAGTAGTTTTGGTACCAGAAAATTTATTTTGAGATATTAGTAGTTTGAGATAATAGCAGTTGAAATGTGAATAAAAATAGGAAATACATTCTTTGATAGAAGATATTTTGAGATCTATCAATGTTCGAGATATTGCGAGTTGACTGTATTCCATTATTGCACATGGACAGAATCAAACAGTCTGCTATTTTCATGTCTGTGATGTGATTCTTCCTTCCAGAAAATCTTCCTTTAGAATTTATTGTAAGATTGGGGGTAACTGTTTTTACTGAAACTTGCCAAAATACCGAAACGAACTGGAAATACCCAAACAAACTATTAAATGTATAGAGAAATGGCGTTTTGGTAACTGATTGTTTGTACAGCTGTGGAAAAAGTGTTAGATTTGTTTTTACAAATATATCATAGGATTACGAGACAAAGAAAACTCTTCTTTTATCATTGCGGTGGGACGGGTGGGTTTTGGATTAAAATTTGCGTGTTTCCCTTGTAGGATAGAGCCGGAAAAGGAAGAAATCAATGCGCGCATGCGCAGATAGATTTCATCAAATGTTTATCCTGAAAACGCTTGATTGGACGAACTTGATGCAAATGAAAGCGCCCAGTGAATTGATTAACTGTCATGGCGGAAGAGAAACCAAAAATTCAGGCGTTTGGAATTAATTGAAAAGCCTGAGCTGCTCTTTCGTTTTAGAGGGATATTTGCACCGCAACAATTATGCAGAATGGCAGACCTTCCAATTTGTCGGCCCCAAAATAAATGGGATTATTGTGGTAGTGATAATCCCGATTATTTTAGGATGCCCACTCAGATATAAAACTCAAAACTACAGTAAGAAATTAAGAATACTTTTATTTTCTCATGACTAGAGAACACTCCTTCAAAACAAATTGTAAAGCATTATAAACTTGGCACAATATTGTTGTTCAATAAACATTAAACTTGTTTGTCTTATGTTTGATTTAAAAAATGGATGATTATGGACACCGGACGGTTTAATTCAGTGGATGGACAAGGTGATGATCTATCATTGTTTGCACACACCAAACCATGTTTTGTAATTGCAACTTCCATTCCAAATTATGCATTCCATATTATGCATTCCATATTATGCATTCCATATGCATCCCTGAAGTTAAAGAGTCCTCCAAATGCAATTCCATATATCCCGATAAATGCAAATTCCATGAGGTGCCAAATAAACAGGCTCCATATCCGCACCTGTTAGGACAAACCTCAAGAAAATCCTTATAAAATGTAATAACATTTGGTGTGTGCAAACTTTTGCGATGACTTGGAATTATACGATTTTGTAGACTAATGACCTGGGAGACGCCCCGTTCCAAGGTTCCGGTCAAGGAGTACCGAGTCCATGAGAGGAGACCTCTCCCAGTTCCTAGTAAAGATCCAAGAAGAACTTGAGCCCCGTTCCTGGTTGCAAGTGTTTGCAAGCCAGATTCCAGGCGTCAAGTTTTATAAAACTTAACAAATTGATAGATCAGCAAGACTTCCATCCATTGACCGCTGAATTCCGCCACAGCAAATTTATGTTTCCCAGCATAAATTTGTCCCCCAATTCAGCTGGTACGATGATGGTTAGTGGTATAATAATCACGTTCATATGATTTTAAATGTTGGCGTTATAAGTCCTGACAGTGGGCGTGGCAAAAAATGCAGTCAAAGCCTCCTCAAAAGTGTTGAGAAAAATAGCATTGCCAATCACTGACAAGTGAACCCCATCAGGTTTAAACAATCCAGGGGTTGTAACATCTATTTCATGTATTATAGCTTTCCCATTAACCAAGTTTCGGATGGCTTGACGACCAGCTCGATTGATTCTCCTCCTTTTTTGATCTAAGATTCTCAAATTCTGCGGGGTAGTCTCAATCCCACGCCATGATTTTCTCGGGAGAATGTCTGACCAAGCTATGGGCACAGATGGAAAGACTGAAGCGATGTATATAAGGTCCTTTTTGACCTTCTTGATTAACTTGCCTTGAGCAACTGATACTAAATCATTCCCGCCAACATGAATAATGATCATGGCGGGCGCAGGGTGGAATAGCATCGCTCTCTGGAACCCAGGTTTAAGCTGTGCCCAATGCATTCCGCGTCTACCAAGCCATAAGAACCTGTGATGTATGCCATAACTAGCTGCCCGTCTGATTCTGGGCAAATCTTCTTCCAGATGGGAGACAAGGGAATCCCCTATAAACCAAATATCTGCAATAGTAGATGAATGAAGATTTAATACTTAAGGCAAGTAATATGTCAACTAAGATTTTATAAACGAATGTATCGTTCGACAGCGCCACTTCGCCATCGACCAAGCCTCATTATGGTCTCACTGGGTACCCCCCTGGATGCCAGATCTGATGCCCTGCCAATCCGAAACGAGTGAGAGGTGTAAAATTGTACTGGCAGCCCAAGTTTCTGGACTGCTTTTGCCAAGACCCCACTGAACTGACTACGCTTCAATGGGTGTCCATTCTGATGGCAGAAGAAGTAAAAACTGTTGGCTGGCCGATGCTTAATATACTGTTGCACTGCAGTGACACAACATATCAATGGATTGCCTGAAACGGGAATGCGAAGTACAGTGGGAGGCCCAGACTGATTAGTTTTTGAAAACCTGATAGAAATTATTAATGCATTTGATCCCTCTTCCACCTGCACATCTGTCTTCAATAAAGGCCTGTAAGCTTGAATTTGACTAGTGAAAACTACTTCACTGACCCGAAGCAGGCCAAAGTATGCTGTCAGGTAAGCAGCCTTAAACAGGTCACTTTCATATCGAGAAAAGCAAATATCTGGTAATACTGAACATATTCTGCATAAAATTAACTCAGTTATCGGTGCCCGCACATCTTGCCTTGGGCGCATACGTCTACAACCTTCCAAGAGCTTCTTCACAATGAAGGTGGCTGTGGGATCTTCCAGATTGTGCAATTTATGGTAGAAACTAATTCCTGACAAGTAAGTTGTAATAGTAGATGGCGAGTAACCAGATTCGAAACAGAAGGAAATAAATAACGAAATATGTTGTACTGGTGAAGGCCAAACTCTAGGCAGATTGTAGCGGCCTCGGAAAACATTGAAAGCTTGCAATGCATTTGAGTAAACTGAATGGGAATTATTGGAAATGCTGGCAGCCAACAGTTGCTGAGAATTCACGAGAAGATGCTCCAAAGGTGGTATGGCACTGGCGTTGGAGAGGGGTCTGCATCTGGTGCGAGCTCGCGGAATCTCTGGAATTGAAAACGGCTCAATGCATCACAAATTTGGTTCAAACGGCCGCAAATATGTTTAGCTTTGACAACAACATTTAACTGAAGGCACCGTAATGTGAAAGCCCTTAGAACTGTCATAACTCTATTGGATTTGGATGTCATAGAATTGACAATGTGCACTACTGCGATATTGTCAACATGAAAGACTATCTTCTTATTGCGAAGTTCTTCTCCCCATACATGCAAGGAGACTAGGAGTGGGAAAAGTTCAAGGACTGTTATGTCAGCTGTAATACCTTTTTGAACCCATGACTGGGGCCAAGATTCCTGGGCCCACTTTCCTGCAAAATAGGCACCAAAACCGAGCTCAGACCCCCCTGCACTATCTGTGAAGAGCTGCATGTCATAATTTGATACCCAGTACCTGTCGTGAAAGACTGAAATCCCGTTGAAGTCCCTGAAAAAGTGAAGCCAAAGCTCCATGTCTTTCTTCATATCAGCAGTAATACGAAGGTGATGATGCTTTTTGGTCAAACCACAAGTTGCATTTATGAGGCGCCTGCAAAACGGCCTGCCTGGTACAATTGCTCTGCATGCGAAATTAAGGGAACCGATCAATGATTGCATTTGTTTCAATTTGCATTTCTTGCGTAGTAAAAGATCTTCAATTTTGGAAGTAATCTCGTGAATTTTGGGCCTCGGGATCCGAATGACTGAGTCTTCAGAATCAATTTCAAGGCCAAGGAAACAAAGTCTTGTGGTAGGACCTTCTGTTTTTTCTGATGCTATAGGCACCCCAAGTGAGGTCATTTTGTCTTGAAAAACAGACATAATGGAAGCACACTGGTCGGTTCCCCTTCTCCCGCCAAACAGGAAGTCGTCAAGATAGTGCAGCAATTTTCCAACCGAAGATTGTCTAGCAACGGCAAATTCCAAGAAGGTAGAAAAGCCCTCAAAGGTCCGGCACGCAATGCTGCAGCCAAATGGCATTGCTTTATCAAAGTAAAACTTCCCATCAAACTTGAAGCCAAGCTGGTCGAAATCTAGTGGCGAAACTGGCAAGAGCCGAAAAGCAGATTTGATGTCGGACTTCCCTTAAAGGCAACCCCGACCCAAGTCCTGAACCATGTGTATTGCTTCGTCGAAGCTAGTGTACTGTACCGAGCACAGATCAGGGTCAATAAAATCATTGACAGAATCTCCACATGGGTAGGATAAATGATGGATAAGTCTATACTCCCCTGGTTCTCTTTTAGGAACGAGGCCCAAAGGCGAAACCCGCAAAGTTGGTATAGGACGAGTATCAAAAGGTCCAGCTACCCGACCAGCCTCAATTTCTGCTTGAATTTTTTGTCTGACAATGTCTGGGTTCAGATTAGCAGATTTCAGATTTTTTGAGTCAGAAGGACCTCGATTACCAGAGTAATGTAGTGAGAAACCAGTAGAAAAACCATTATATAATTCACTAGCCTTCTGCACATCATAACCGACTAGTTCCTTTTGCAAGTTTTCAAGCTTGATGGGAGTTTTCGCAAGATTGAACAAGGTTATATCCGATTGGTCATGCAACGGTGTAGTATTAAGGGAAGCAGGCTCATTACTGTCTGGAGCCACGTCCAGAAAATGGTCGTCCCCCACGGTTGTTGGGACTGTATCCTCTACCTGAACGAAAATTTTGGACGCCCCTTGTTGAATTGGCAGCCAATTTGAAGCAATTATGCCGACCATGACTGGTACCACCACAATGAGAGCAAGCATGAGTGAATTTGCAAGGCTTGAAGTTACAAACTCCATTATTAAAGTCCAAACATTTGGCCTTTGAAGCTGACTGAGATTCGTACTGGACTGAGGTGTTTGCCGATGCAGTCATAACCTGCAGCCAAAGGTCCGAGTTAAGCTTGTTCCAAGGTTGGTAATTATTTGCTTGCCTGAGCCGAAACTGCTCGTCATACTGTCGCCAAGCCAACGAGGCTGGAGACCTTGCTGCCCCCTCTCTGATTATACACATGTATTGAAGCAGTTCGTGAGCTCTGTCCTGGTATTTCTTTAAATAGATCGACGAAAAGATGAGAAATGCGTCGGTCCATTTCTCTATAGTGGGGACCTGTTCTTTAAAAACTTTAGGCCTGGATTCCAAAATACCTTGTTTGTTCAGGTGAACAGGGCCACCCGAACAGATCTCCTGTAATTCAACTGCCCCTTTCAACAGCAAGTTGAGATTGATATATTGATGTGCCCAGATTTTCTGGCAAATTACAACAGGAACATGGGCAGACATATCCTCACCACCCAGCCTCATAGTTTCCTGACCAAAAGTGAAGTTATTTTCCGACTCAGGAGCCATTAGGCCTAGGGACGAATTTTGGTTTCCAAATGATAGAGGCTGGGTCGGTGAGTTGTTCTGTACCGAACTATTCTGTTCTGTTCTAGTGGGCGCAATACCGGCGTTTTGCAAAATTTGCTCGAAATCAATTAATTTTTGGAACAAAGGTGAGGGTCCTTTTTGTGCATTCTGAATACCTGGGCGCAAGCTCTCCTCAGACACAGCCTCGGGGTCTGGGTTTGGCCCGCCGTCATCGAGTAGCACTCGTTCAACATCCTCGCCCGATTGCTGTCGCGGTCTTTTGCTCTGCGTCGCTCCTCTGCTTCTCTGAGTTCTTTTCCTGCCGCCAGGCATGATTGATGACAAATTTTACCGCCGATTTCTTTTTTGGATTAAAATTTGCGTGTTTCCCTTGTAGGATAGAGCCGGAAAAGGAAGAAATCAATGCGCGCATGCGCAGATAGATTTCATCAAATGTTTATCCTGAAAACGCTTGATTGGACGAACTTGATGCAAATGAAAGCGCCCAGTGAATTGATTAACTGTCATGGCGGAAGAGAAACCAAAAATTCAGGCGTTTGGAATTAATTGAAAAGCCTGAGCTGCTCTTTCGTTTTAGAGGGATATTTGCACCGCAACAATTATGCAGAATGGCAGACCTTCCAATTTGTCGGCCCCAAAATAAATGGGATTATTGTGGTAGTGATAATCCCGAATATTATAGAAAGTCATCTGAATATGCATATCATATAACACATGCAAATATTCAAGTAAACCTGCTAGCCATTCTGAAGACAATGATTAGAAACTATAGCAATCAGTACCCTCATTCTACATTATTATAACACCATTTGCTATTCCTGTACAAACAATAACCAAACTGTCATATAATCCCTATAATTTAATTGTTCGTTTCGGTATTTGGAGTTAGTTTCGGTATTTCAGTAAATACAGTCACCGTAAGATTGGTCTCTAAAAAACTTACAAGGCAAACTATTACATTAAAAAATGAGCCGCAACACGACAAAACCAACAATGTGGTTGTGCGCCCAGTGCAGAATCAAGATCAGCCTGGGCATCCACCCAGTCTGATCAGAGTCTTCACTGCCCGCATGGAGGTAGCTTGGACCCTTAGCTACCCTTTAAACGCTTAGCGAAGGGTCTGATCAGACTGGGTGGATGCCCAGGCTGATCTGAGTCTGCGCTAAGCGTGCAACCACATTGTTGGTTTTTTTCGTGTCGCGGCTCAAATACTGTCAGTGTCCCAGCTGTGCTTTTGTTTTATCTTGTAATATAGTTAGCACTTACATTTATGTGGTTTTAAAAACAATCTATAGTCAGCTCTCGATATCTCTAAATCAAACTTCAGCCCAAACTATTGATATCTCAATGTAAATTTTCAAGTACCAGAAAATTTACTTAGAGATATCAGTAGTTTGAGATAACAGGAATTGAAATGTAAATAGAAATAGGAAATGTATTCTTTGACATAAGAAGATAGTTTGAGATATCAGTATTCGAGATATTGGAAGTCGACTGTATCTTGTATTTTAGATGGCGAATAAGAGCGAGAGTAACACAGAAGGGTGACATTCGTTCATGGAATAATTCTAGAGGTGAAGGTCGTTTGTTCAGCATGAACCTGATAGATGAAAGTGGAGAAATCAGAGCAACTGGGTTCACAGATGTTGTTGACAAGTTTTATAATATGATAGAGGTCAACAAGGTAGGTGAGGGTCATGTAGAGATTGAAAAGATTGTGAGCATTTATGTTTGGTATTAACCTGAGAGAGTAAGCTGGAGATTCATAAGCAGCTATGTTCATAACTGAATATTGAATGACACTTTCTGTATGATTAGGATGAACAATGTAGTTCAAGGTCACTAAGATATTTAAAAGGTTATTCACTCCAGCATTATTCTTAATGATGAACAGATGAGGTGGAGAGATGAAAATAGCCAGGTTCATAGTTGCTTGCAAGTTCTTGTAATAATTGAATAACTTAATCCAAGTTAGTACTGTAGAGGTGACTGTCATGTTTGACTAATAGTAGAGAGAGCAGCTAAGTTTGTGTGTTTTCATCCAAATTCAAATCAGCCAGTGCAGCTGCACAAACTGATCAGGGTCCGAGGTTATAAAACTTGAGTCTAATCTCAAACTCAGAGCATGTGCTCGGAAGCAGCCAATCGGTGTGCTTTATTTTGAGTTTGAGAATGTACTCAAGTTTTATAACCTCCGGACCAGAGTACAATTTGGACTGTAAAGATTCCCCAGGCTTCATAGATAGTTTATGTGAAAAAGGGAAGAGTGTTGAGACTGTACATATGTGCAGGCTAATCCAGGTCCTTCCAGTTTGCACATGATATAATAAGGTACCGTTTCACATGACTCCAGTCGGTTAATTTACTTAGTGTCTCAATACCTAGAGTTACTATAGGAGATAAGTATATAAGCTGATAAGACAAGAGTCTTTAATGATGGATGTTGATTGCTATTGTAGGTCTATTACATCAGCAAAGCTACTTTAAAGACAGCCAACAAACAATACACATCAGTACAGAATGATTACGAGATGACATTAAACTCAGAAACCATGATAGAACCTTGTAATGAAGCTACAGATCTGCCCACAATGACCTTCGATTTTATCAAGATCAATGAACTGGAGTCTAAAGCAGCAAATTCTATGATTGGTAAGGCAGAATCCATCTTGGGGAGAGGATTGGAGTTTTACTAAAAATCTCTAGGAAGTTTGATACAGAGAACGAAGAAAAAACTTCAAATTTTGTTTTAGAATCAGGAAAAAGAATATTCTATAATTTACAACAAGTAATACTGATTAAGTCAATTTTCCAATTTGGTCTTGGAACCATAAAGAGTATCAATCCTGAAGGCCCTGAGCGTCATTTGAAAAGGAAAAATTGTAGAAAAATCTCTGTCGTTATCAGACTGGGTACTGTAAATTCAGATGTGTCTGGTGTGATCTTAAGCTCCGGATAAGAGTGGTATTAAGGATAATTCAAAGGTAATTTTTCTATCATATTTTTCTCAAATGAAACCATACATTGTGACCCTTCATTAGAACCGCATACATTGTGACCCTTCATTAGAACCGTCTTGCCATGACGGTTCTAATGAAGGGTCAGAGCATATGTCTTATAATGGAGAAATATGGAAAATTATCCCTAAATTATCCCAGTTACTCCTCTTTATCTGGAGCACTTTGGTATCTTTCAGATGTACTCGGCGTTGTCAAGGGAGTTGGTGATCTTTCAACAGTTGTTGGTCGTCAAAGTCAAAAAGAGGTAACAAAAAGGGATCTACAGCTTGTGGACCAGTCAGGGATGGTAGTGAATCTAACACTTTGGGGTTCAAACGTAAGTAGAATAGACCAAAATGCAGTGCTCCAGATAAGAAGGGGTAACAGGGATTATTTAGGGATAATTATCCATATTTTTCCATAAAAACATATATTGTGACCCATCATTAGAACCGTCTCGCCGGTTCTAATGAGGGGTCACAATGTATGTTTTCGTTGAGAAATAAGAAAAATTATCTTTGAATTATCCTAAATACCCCCTCTTATCTGGAGCTCTGAAAATGTGAGTGGAGTTGTTCAGATTTGGATGGTTGACTTGTGATTTTATGTCCTATTTAACAGTGTTTCAGTTATATCAGGACAATGGGAGGGTGATAATAAAAAGCTGTGTGCAATAAAACCTCGTTTACTGTTGAAAAGATTTCTGCCTCCATCAGGAATGGAACCCAGGACCTCTAGATCAGTAGGCCAGTTCTTAACCCGCTGAGCTACCAGGGCTCGGAATTATTAAGAACAAGTAATAGTTACCGGATGAGTGCGAGGGGTGTATGAATTGGAAAGACCTGAGCACGGGGAAATGGGAACACCGAGCGGCTTTAGCCGCGAGGTGTTTTCATTTCCCCGTGCTTAGGTCTTTCCAATTCATGCCCCACGAGCACGAATCCGGTAACTGACTTACACTTCGACACAATAATGCCATCAGCTCCTAACTGATCTCTCGTGCAATTTATGAGTCCGTCGAATGTAACTGTAAACACTGTACAGAAGTAGGAATAAAAATATTAATTTGTCTGTGTATCCGGATTTAATCTGCCTGTAAAAGAGGTAAATACCTTTTGATATACTGAAGAATTACAACTCTTAAAATCACAATTATTGATTAGATGTATATTTTCTGATTTCTCTACGCCCGTTTTGAAAAAAACCCGGACATACTATGACATGGCGCTGTCCGTCCGTCCGTATACATTCTTATGCCCGCCATAGCGCAGTAACTGTTTGGGATATCTTCATGAAATTTTATTAGAATATGTATAAGGTCAAGGCGACTTGTCGCGTACAATAATGGTTTCCCCCATATCCGTCCCCACCCCCACACCATTTTGTAGATTCCAAGTTATGTCCCAAGGTCAGGGTGACGTGTTGCGTACAGTAATGGTTGCCTCCCCCTTCTTAGTTTTTGAGTTATGACCCTTTGATTAGTTTTTTTCCAGATTAGTCCTGTGCACGCTATCATAGCTAGATAACTGAGTGGGATATTTTGATGAAACTTCATGGCAATGTGTATGAGGTCCCGACCGTGTGTTGCGTATAAAAATGGTTGGTCTCCCTTTCTTTGTTTCGGAGCTATGTCCCTTTGAAAAAATGGACTTTCAGAGACCAATCTTGAGTCGTAACTTCCTCGTATGGATAACGTTAGAACAGCAAATGTTCAGCTCAAATAAGCTAGCATATCGCCGCCCATTTGGACAACGTCTTCGTTTTTTATGCATATGGGCAAGATTCAGGTAAAATAGCTCAGTTGTGCAGTCCGCGTCCCTTTCGAAAAGGTGGATACTGTAAATACACTAACCAATCTGCGCGGCCGAGCAAACTGTTCGAAGTGTCTGTCTCTAACCAATCTGCGTAGCCGAACAGACTGTTCGAAGTGCCTGCTGCCAAATACATTTCCCAGGTTCCGGAGATTGTTTTGCGAACAGTTAAGGTACTCTGATCAGACACGCATTATGCGCAGGCTGATCTGAGTAACCTGTTTGCAACAATCAAATGTTATATTTTCACACGACGCTAATCATTTTAAGTCAGCTTATTTTGCACGGACCCAGGTGTTTCTTTGAGGAACTACCTAGGCACGAGCTCTTTTGTATGGGAGTCTAATGAGAAAACATCTCACGGTTATGCAATTTCAAGTTGGTTACTAACCCGAAGGAAACAAAGGAAGCGAAGTGTAATGCTGAGATAATTGTAGTTTATTCTACACAAAGCTGTTCTTGTTCTTATCTAGGCCAGGGTGAGAAATCACGCAGATATCAAGTTATAATTGCACTGGTTGTTTAGGTCACATATCTACAAAGGCAAGTGATGTTGGTAATACATACAGTGACATCATGACTACAGATTGACATCAGTTCATTCCACGCCTGGCGTTAACCTAAACAAAGTCCATGTTGGTAGTTGAAAGGGTCAGCATCTTTCACTGACAAATAGAAACTCTTAAAGGCAAAAGCTATATAATTGAACAAGTTCTGTGTTTAAAAGAAAGCCCTATGATGCCAATTAGTGACCCTTGTGGTAGATTTTCTATCCACACCTCAAATTGATGAAAGATTTAGACTGTGAAGGAGATTGCTGCTGTAAGAGGTTGTATTACTGTATTTAGTCAGTTAAACAACAGAGGTTTTTCCCTCCAAAACAATCCCAAAGATCTAGATCTGTCTATAAGACAGATAGTTGTTTTGGATCTAGCAGCTCTTTGAGACAGTATTTCTGCCCATATCAAGTCATCTCCAGAGAGGGAGAAAGAAAAGAGATGTTAGGTGAGAGGAAAATGTCCAAACAACCCCACCTGCACTAACTGCAAGCGCAATTATTGGCCTTTGCCCTAATGTTATAGAGCTGTAGATAAGAGGGAGTATTTAGTGATAATTAGGGATAATTTTTTGTTATTTCTGCATAAAAATGTATGTTGTGACCCCTTATCTGAACCGTCTCAATGAGACGGTTCATATGAGGGGTCACAACATATGGTTTCAATGAGAAATGACAAAGTCATCACTCAATTATCATCAAATACCCCTCTTATCTAGAGCTTTGCTGTTATCCAAGTTTGGAGAGAGAAAACCCCGTTTTATAGCTGAATAAATACAATACTCTTGGTATTTTCTAATTTCCAGGCACAGAATTTTAACGGCAATAACAGTCCAGTGGTAGCATGTAAAGGTTGCCGGTTGTCAGACTGGGGCGGGCGATCCCTGTCACTTTTAGCCAGTAGTCAGATGATTGTGAACCCAGACATACGAGAGGCACACCTGTTGAAAGGCTGGTATGAGCAAGAGGGACACCAGAGGGATTTCACAGGATTTAAGTCTGAAGGTGGCCCTGGGGCTGGTGGAGGTGAGTCTACCACTTTGCCTAAACCCAGATTAGCAGATAGGTTGACATTATGCATTACTGTAGTGCTCCAGATGTGAAGGGGTAACAGGGATAATTATCTCAGAATTATCCTTAAAACCCCACCTTATCTAGACCTCTGTTACTATCTGAAGTTGTACTGGTCAGTATAAACTTTCAAGATTTCTGGTTTAGCAGTATTACCTTTATTGTGCTTGAAGCAAACTACAGTGGAACTTCAATGGCTCGAACCCTGATGGCTCGTTCACCCTGCCTGGCTAGAACTCTTTTCTTGGTCCCTAGATGTCATTTTATATGGAAACTAACGGAAATTAACCCTGGATGGCTAGAACTACCCTTGGCTGGAACTGATTTTCATGGTCCCAAGCCTGTTGGAGCTAGTGAAGTTCTACTGTACAATGTACGTGTTCCATTGAACCACTGATTCCTTTTGCATGTGCTTTGTAGATGCTGATCTATGCCACTTCTTGTAAAACAAAAAGCGAAAGGGATGTAAAAATCTTGTCTACATGCCAGGATGAATGACTTTGCCTGGATCTTCTTGTAGCGATATTTCTGGGATGGGCCTAAGCCATTTTGTGAGAAAACTACAGTGACAGACTAAATCTGATTTTGGTTGGGCCCCATACATAAGCTATTCAAATTTGATGTTAATTATACTGTATGGTGTCTATTAAGGATTCTTGGGCCCAACAGTTTTGCCAAAAGGCCCATGAAAATTCAAAAAGGCCCATCATAACTTGACTTCTGCATGTAAATAAAAGGAAGATGGGCCTTCAGCCCATCTTCAGGGCCCATCAATATTTTGGGACAGAAATATTCCTGCTGAGTGAACGTTGATCTGTTGTAACTCTGTGTCTGATATTTATTTGTCAACTTAAAATGAGATGAATACCAGATAGCCAAATGATTAATATAATATCAACACACCATCTAATAGGAGAAAGATCTTATCTATTCTAAATTTTAGAAACAAGAAAAATATTTCTACACAATTTAAGATTGAGGACAACTATCCTCCTGTAATTTCTCTACACTTAACTTTTAAGGTTTGAACTGTTCTTTAGGGGACACTTAACTATTTGGTAAAATTTTATATTACTGTTGAGATTTCTTTGTAGGTGGTACGAACTGGAAGAGTTTTGGACAGGTGAAGTCAGAGAATATTGGACAAGGTGACAAGCCAGAATATTTCACATGTAAAGGAAGTGTTATTTTCCTCAGAAAGGAAAACTGTATGTATATGGTACGTAGTCCTACAAAACATTTGGAAAGGCTGAGGCCTAGACAGGGATGGATTACGGATAATTTCTGCAATAAGATAGATGTCGCCCTGATAGGAAAGGCTACATTGTTTAGGGAAGCAAACAGGAAGTCACAAAGGTTGTCCTCAGTAAAAATTTAGAAACCAGCCTTTTTAAAGCTATAAAATGTCTGCATAAGAAAAAAAATGATTGCAGAATAAATTTTGGTGGTTTTATTGCATAGCAGGCAGGGTTTTCCATGATCTAACTGTACTTTACACTCCTTATCCACCTAGGGCTAAATTTGAGAAAAAAGTCAAATGTAGACATTGCATTGGTAATACAGGTTGCATATCTGTGTCACCAGATAATTAGTCAGTGACTGGTGGGACGGAATTTTTCATCTGCATCACATACCCATGAAAAATACACATTGATCTGTGTTTTCAAGCATGCTTTGTTTGTTTTACAGGCTTGTCCAACAGAAAGTTGTAATAAGAAGTTGGTGGATCAAGGCAATGGCATGTACAGATGTGAAAAGTGTAGCAAAGAATTCCCCAACTACAAGTGGAGAATGATTCTCTCGGTAAGTAACAACTTTGTAGGTGAAAGAGAGAGCCTCCAGTTAGCTTCAGCCTAAGTTAAAACGTTTGGGTATGGGTCGGGCGGAAAACAAACTAACTCTTGCCTGGCACACATTGGAATGCTTTAAGAACAGGTATAACCTCAAGTCCTGCATCTTTTACACTGAAAATAGTGGTGAAATTAATGGATATCTCTTTACTTCTCTAGGGTTTTAAGTTCTGGCTCCTCGTTAGCTGCTGTTGACGGCACAATATCTTTTTAATAAAAGCTGATAAATGGCGTTTGCACTTTAAGGTGGCTGATTCACTTTCAGAGGAAAGCAACTCTGTCATTTTCGCCTCCCTTCTCTAAAGCAGTAAACTCTTAAAGGAAAGAATTCTGTTCCTCTTTGAGCAAATTCTTCTCTTTAAGAGTAGACCCTTATTGGAAGGTTTTATTTTCCAGTGAAGCAGAGGTCACAAAATTTGTTTCCCTTTGTAAAAATGGTAGAAAAACATGATTGTGTATCCATTTGCTTTAATAATGATATTCAGATTTGCAGATAAAGGAGAGATAAAATAAAATATTAGTTATGTCATATTTAAAACACATCTTATTCCCACAAGTGGAGTTGGATTTTTCAGTGGCAGAGTTTTAGCTTCTCTGGAGTTTAGACCACATTTCTCTTTTGTAGGCAAACTTAGCAGATCATTCCGACAATCAGTGGGTAACATGTTTCCAGGAGTCAGCAGAATCATTGCTAGGGATATCGGCGGATGAACTTGGTTCTATGAGAGAAACGGTAGGTTGTTAGAGCAAGAATTTTCAATGGTAACTGAGGTAAATCATAGGTTCTCAGTTTCTTATAAAGATGAAATTTATTAAAGATGAATCTTTTTTGAGGATCAGAGGAAGGCTAATATGAGCCGCGACACGAGAAAACCAACAAAGTGATTGTGCGCCCATTGAAGACTTAGATCAGCCTGGGTATCCGCCCAGTCTGATCAGTCTTCGCTAAGCGCTTAAAGGGTAGCTAAGGGACTAAGCTACCTCCATGCGGACAGCCAAGACTCTGATCAGACTGGGAGGATGCCCAGGCTGATCTGAGTCTTCGCTGGGCGCACAACCACTTTGTTTTCACGTGTAGCAGCTTATGATATTTACATATGTACAAATCTTCAAGAGCAGTCTGATCTGAGTCTGCTTTATTTGGACACATAAAGGCGACATTGGTTGTGGTAGTAGCTGAGAGAGCCAGCCCTTCTGTCAGTCATGTTCACTTTCACATATTACATAGGACAGTTTTATTGCACCCACATTTATCAGTCACTGTCTTTTAGTGTTGTGCTGATGATCGACTATAATCGATAATCGATCGTTTTTACTGTCATGACTGATGATTGACTACAATTCTTCCATTCTTGTTCGCAAGTTGAGTTTTGTAGATTGATGAATATGCAATGTAATACTAACTTGTTTTTGTATGCCCTGAAAACTTTTACAGGTTTGCTTACAAGACTTTTGAGCTAAAGTATACCCCAAAACAGATCGTTTTAAGATGTTGGAAAGGTGAAAGAATACAGTTGTTATTATTTAATTTAAAGTCCACTATTAGTCAATGATCAATCACTTTCACAGAAGTGATGATCAACTACAAAGTTTTAGCCAATTCCCAACACAACTGTCTTGCATCTGGATACTATAGTCAAGTTTTCAGTGATGCTCAGCATTGCATCTAATCTCTAACCTAGACTGGCTCACTGGTTGAAATATAGGTGTTCCTTTTGTGGCTGTAACTCAAACTAGCCCAGGGGTATAGCAATAATCGAAGTTGGCCAGTCTGATTAAAAATATTTATTATCCCCTCGCACCAAGAAGTGGTGAGGGGATATAGGTTTTGTCCTGTACGTACGTACATACGTACGTATGTTCACCTTTTGTCATCGCTCTAGCACCTACATTTCTCAACGGATTTTAAAATAACACAAGTGTAGGGCATGACAATATCTCGAGCAAGTTCGACTTTCAGGATGCTGCGCCCAAGGTAAAGGTCACTGTGGCTATTTTTAGAAAAACTTTGTCAGCGCTCTAGCGCCTACATTTCTCAATGGATTTTAAAATAACTTCACACAAATGTAGGGCATGACAATATCTCGAGCAAGTTCGACTTTCAGGGTGCTGCGTCCAAGGTCAAGGTCACTATGGCAATTTTTAGAAAAACTTTATCAGCGCTCTAGCGCCTACATTTCTCAATGGATTTCAAAATAACTTACACAAATGTAGGGCATGACAATATCTCGAGCAAGTTCGAATTTCATGATGCTGTGCCCAAGGTCAAGGTCACTGTGGTTATTTTTAGAAAAACTTTGTCATTGCTCTAGGGCCTACATTTCTCAATGGATTTCAAAATAACTTCACACAAATGTAGGGCATGAAAATATCTCGAGCAAGTTTGACTTTCAGGGAGCTGCACCCAAGGTCAAGGTCACTGTGGCTATTTTTAGAAAACCTTTGTCAGCGCTCTAGTGCCTACATTTCTCAATGGATTTTGAAATAACTTCACACAAATGTAGGGCATGACAATATCTTGAGCAAGTTCTACTTTCAGGGAGCTGCGCCCAAGGTCAAGGTCACTGTGGCTATTTTTAGAAAAACTTTGTCAGCGCTCTAGCGCCTACATTTCTAAATGGATTTTGAAATAACTTCATACAAATGTAGGGTTTGACAATATCTCAAGCGAGCTCAACTTTCAGGGTGCTGCGCCCAAGGTCAAGGTCACTGCGGCTATTTTTAGAAAAACTTTGTCATTGCTCTAGCGCCAACATTTCTCAATGGATTTTAAAATAACTTCACACAAATGTAGGGCATGACAATATCTCGAGCAAGTTCGACTTTCAGGGTGCTGCGCCCAAGGTCAAGGTCACTGTGGTTATTTTTAGAAAAACTTTGTCAGCCCTCTAGCGCCTACATTTCTCAATAGATTTTGAAATAACTTCACACAATTGTAGGGCATGACAATATCTTGAGCAAGATTGACTTTCAGGGTGCTGCGTTCAAGGTCACTAGCTATTTTTAGACAAACTTGGTCATCGCTCTAGTGCCTACATTTCTCCATGGATTTTAAAATAACTTCACACAAATGTAGGGTATGACAATATCTCGAGCAACTAGTCTTGTGCGAGGGGATTCGTATCGCCTGCGATGCCTTGTTTACTTAGCTACAAGACATTTTCCCCCCATCAAGATGATCCAAAAAAATCTATAATGGAATAAGACAGATTATATGTTCAATTGTTTGTAAGGAAAAAAAGATTGTTTTCGAAGGGAAAAATAGTCTTATAGTGGAATTAATGACTAAATTACATATTTGCGGTAATTTCAGAGGGAGAAAACACTCACATCTTGTAGCTGAATCAGCGCTCCAGGTAAGAGAGGGTACTGACGATAATTTGAAAATATTCTTAATTCTCGATAGAAACATATGTTGTGACCCGTCATTAGAACCGTCTCAGCGAGACGGTTCTAATAAGGGGTAACAATATATGTTTTTGATGAGAAATATGGAAAATTATTCCGAAATTATCCCTGTTACCCCTCCTCATCTGGAGCTGTGGCCGAATAAATATGTTATTTTGATATATCTTTCAGGATGAGGCTGGGTTTGACCAGGTGTTCCAGAATGCTACATTCAAGTCTTACATATTTAAGTTGAGAGCCAAGATGGAAACATACAATGTAAGTGGATTTAAAGATTATAGTATAATCTGAATTAAGTATGCATAAGATTCTTCAAATTCTTTGATGTGTTGCTGTCAAAGTTAGTTCCTAGCATTAATCTTATGCATTACAGTCGGAAGCATTTTCACAGGTAGCTAGCTGTTTTGAAAAACATCACCATCTGACATATTCCCATGAGGGTGATTAACATTTATGATGAGCTTGATATCTAGATCTGATGTTTGAGGATGACATTAAACTCTATGAATAACTAGAAAGTTACATACCACTTATAATAAAATTGTAAACCAAACCTGCTATAAGTCTTGTACTGAGATTGAACTGTTAAAGTATGGGTAGACCATGCTTTTCTGCTGCTTTTTCCCAGAGAAAAAACTTTTGTGACTTCCTCTTACTTCCCCAGGCAATGTTTCCTTTTCAAAATTGGTCAACTCTTAAAGGAAAAAATCGGCTCTTGAATAGGGGAGTAGGGAGGCAAAAATGAAAATGAAGGTTGATTCCCCTGAAAGTAAAGTGTATCCAGTCACCTTAAAGGAGCTAGTTTGAAGACTGTACATTTTTCTTATTGCAGGATGAAAGTCGATTAAAAACAGTTTGTATGAATGCCACACCGATGGACTGGGTAGAAGATGGCAAGAGACTAGTGGACGAAATCAACAAAATGTTGGGATGAACACATTGGTTTGGGATGAACACAAACCAATGTTCCAGATAAGGAGGAGTAACAGGGATAATTTTGGGATAATTTTCCATATTTCTTCATGTCAGAACACATATGTTGTGTCACCTCAATAAAACCATCTCAGCCAGACAGTTCTTATGAAGGGTCACAATATGTGTTTCATTGAGAAATAAGAAAAATCTCAAAATTATTCTCAAAAAAATCCCTCCTTATCTGGAGCTCTGAGTCTAGCTTAGCAGATCTGGACAGATGTCAAACACAAAAGTGCAGCAAATAGATGTTACTGTTTTGGCAAATAAATTCAAAAGATTGCAGGTTTTATACTGTGTGCATACTTGCCAGCATTAACTGAGGTGAAGTGATCATTGGTTGGAGCATACTATGCTCAGGCAGAGCTCTAGATAAGAGGGCGTATTTGATGATAATTAAGGATAATTTTTCTTATTTCTCATCGAAACCATATGTTGTGACCCCTCATCTGAACCGTCTCGTCGAGACGGTTCAGATGAGGGGTCACAACATATGTTTTTATGCAGAATTAACAAAAATTATCCCTAATTATCACCAAATACGCCCTCTTATCTAGAGCTCTGCTCAGGGACTTGTTACAGAGTGCAATCACCACAACATGAAGTGCTATAGTTGATGTTGTGGTATAGTTTCATATAACAGATACGGGTGATGGCGGATAATAAGTTTGAGAAAAAAAAATGTGGAAGAAGCCAGTTATGAAGTGTTTGTACCTACTTCCTAGTACAGTGCAGATGTTAAGATAATAGGGAGTTTTGATGATTATTTCAAGATAGTTCCTGTTGAATCTTCATGAAAATAGATTTTGTGGTAACTCATTAGATTTATGTAGCAGACATTTCTAATGAATCCCACCCATTATGCGTTTCAAGGAATAATCTTGAAATTATCTTCTTCTTACTTATGCTTACATGGAGTTCTGTTTTCTTTTTTTATGTATAAAATTCACATTTTGTTAATCTTAAGGCAAATGGATACACATCCATGTTTTTTTTGCCATTTTAACGAAGGGAAACAACTTGTGTGACTTCCTGGTTGCTTCCCTGGGCAACAAAGATAACTTTCGTGACTTCTTGCTTGCCTGGGCAAAGTAAACCTTCCAAAATGGTGTCTCTACCCTGAAGGGAAAAAAATTGCTCCTAAAGTAGCAAACTGAGTCAGGATCTACTGGGGCTCCCAGTTTTAAAGGAAAGAGGAAACTCTTCCCTTTAAAACTGGAGCCCCAGTAGCTCAGTGGGTTAAGGGCTGGTCTACCGATCTAGCAGTCCAGGATTCAAATCTGGCTGGAGGCGGAATTCTTTCCAACTGTAAATCGGGTCCATTGAACACTGCCATTCATTATCATCCTCCCATTGTCCTGATATGAAGGAAATACTGTTACATGTAAAAAGGACATAAAACTGCAAGCCATACATACATTGACCCCCATTGAAAGGGAGAAATTGCAGAGAAGCTTTCCCTGAAAGTACATATATATCCATTCTCCATAACATTTGCAATGACTCCTCAGCAGCCAAGCATTGTATATCTTTGCAAGATTCAAAGTTTATGGTAAAAAATACAGTCATGTCCTCAACGTCCGTCTCTGTTCTTTATTATTATGCCCCCAATTTCGGAGAAATTGTGGGGGCATATTGGTTTGGGCCTGTCCGTCTGTCCGGCTGTCTGTCTGTCCGTCTGTCCTCTAGCTATAACTCAAGAACCGTAAGAGCTAGGAGCTTGAAACTTTATGCACATGGTCAGTATGAAAAATAAGCGAACATGTGTTTTTTCTTTTTTCCGCGGGTCACATATTTCAAGAGTTATGCCCCTTTTTATCCCCCGACCGAAAGGTTCGGGGGATATAGCGATGAGCCTGGCGTCCGTCCGTCCGTCCGTCCGTCCGTCTGTCCGTCCGTCCGTCCGTCTGTCCGTCCGTAAACATTTTCTTGTCCGCTCCATATCTTGAATACTGTTTGGAATATTTTCATGATACTTCACATTTATGTAGAACAGGTCATGGCGATGTGTCGCATGCAAGAATGGTAACTCTTGCTTTTGTAATTTTTGAGTTATCTCCCCTTTGGTGAATTTTTGGCAGATTCGTGTCCGCTCTGTAACATGAATACCCTTTGAAATATTTTGATGATACTTCACAGATATGTAGAGCAGGTCATGACGATGTGTCGCGAGGAAGAATGACAACTCTTGCTTTCTTACTTTTTGAGTTACTTCCCCTTGATGGTATTAGGTGTGATTTCGTGTCCGCTCCATAACTTGAATACCCATTGAAATATATTTATGAAACTTCACAGATATGTAGAGCAGGTCATGGCGATGTGTCGCGAACAAGAATGACAACTCTTGCTTTCTTACTTTTTGAGTTATTTCCCCTTGATGGTTTTAGGTGTAATTTCGTGTCCGCTCCATAACTTGAATACCTTTTGAAATATTTTCATGATACCTCACAGATATGTACAGCAGGTCATGGCGATGTGTCGCGAACAAGAATGACAACTCTTGCTTTCTTACTTTTTGAGTTATTTCCCCTTGATGGTTTTAGGTGTAATTTCGTGTCCGCTCCATAACTTGAATACCTTTTGAAATATTTTCATGATACTTCACAGATATGTAGAACAGGTCATGACGATGTGTCGCGAACAAGAATGACAACTCTTGCTTTCTTACTTTTTGAGTTATTTCCCCTTGATGGTTTTAGGTGTGATTTCGTGTCCGCTCCATAACTTGAATACCCTTTGGAATATTTTCATGATACTTCATAGTTGTGTAGAACAGGTCATGCTGATGTGTCGCGAACAAGAAGGACAACTCTTGCTTTCTAACTTTTTGAGTTATTTCCCCCTTGATGGTTTTAGGTGTGATTTAGTGTCCGCTCCATAACTTGAATACTCTTTGAAATATTTTTATGATACTTCACAGATTTGGAGATCAGATCATGACAGTTTGTCTTATAAAAGAATGACAACTCTTGCTTTCATACTTGCCCCCCCCTCCCCCCCCCCCCCTTCAAAAAAAAAAAAAAAAAAAAATTTTTTTTTTTTTTTTTTACAGATTTGGATTCTTTGTCCAAATTCACTTACTAGAGAGCTCAAAATTAGATTTGTAGGGCTTGTACTTTAGAAGTTATTCACACATTTTGAAATGTTGAATGCATCATAATGCAATACATTGTCTACATGGTTACTATTTGAGATTTTACCTCTTTTTAGCAATCTGGCATACTGTTTTGGTCTGAGTGTTAGATAATCATGCATCTGTTAAGCAGATAATGTCAATAAGGAGCATAAAAGAATGACAGTATACTATTTATATGCGTTTTGAAGTGCACCCTGTTTACCAAGGCGCAGGGGGCCTGCGGTCGGGGGATTTGCCATCTCCTCTGATGGCTATTTTTCGACTAAGCCTGTGGAACCTTGTGAACAAAATATCTC
Organism: Ctena decussata; assembly: GCA_963989385.1. Taxonomy (NCBI): domain Eukaryota; kingdom Metazoa; phylum Mollusca; class Bivalvia; order Lucinida; family Lucinidae; genus Ctena; species Ctena decussata. The sequence continues at coordinate 64,576,344 of OZ022511.1, forward strand.
AAGAACCTCTGATGCTAGGATCATGAGGTTTTGCAGGATGGGAATGCTCAAGGTGTAGATGACCAGATTAACTTTTGAAACAAATTCGTGAATTTTTGACCGAGTTATGCCCCTTTTTTGACTTAGTGCATTGTAAGCCTATGGAACCTTGTGAACAAAATATCTCAAGAACCCCTGAAGCTAGGAGCATGATTTTTTGCAGGAAGATACTGCCTGTGGTGTAGATGACCTGATTAACTTTTGAAAAAAATTCGTTTATTTTTGATCGAGTTATTCCCCTTTTTCGACTTAGTGCATTGAGACCTATGGTACAAAGGTACCCTTACATATAGTCAAGAACAGTAAGAGCTAGGAACTTGAAACTTTATACACATGATCAGTATGGAAAATAAGCAGACCCGTATTTTTTTATTTTTCTGCCAGCAATGAATTTCCTGAGTTATGCCCCTTTTTCGACTTAGCCTGTGGAACCTTGTGAACAAAATATCTCAAGAACCCCTGATGCTAGGATCATGAGGCTTTGCAAGATGAGAATGCCCAAAGTTTAGATGACCTGATTAACTTTTGAAACAAATTCGTGAGTTTTTGACCGAGTTATGCCCCTTTTTTGACTAAGTGCATTGTAAGCCTATGGAACCTTGTGAACAAAATATCTCAAGAACCCCTGAAGCTAGGAGCATGATTATTTGCAGCAAGATACTGCCTGTGGTGTAGATGACCTGATTAACTTTTGAAAAAAAATCGTGAATTTTTGATCGAGTTATTCCCCTTTTTCGACTTAGTGCATTGAGGCCTATGGTACAAAGGTACCCTTACATATAGTCAAGAACAATAAGAGCTAGGAACTTGAAACTTTATACACATGATCAGTATGGAAAATAAGCAGACCCATATTTTTTTATTTTTCCGCCGGCAATGTATTTCCAGAGTTATGCCCCTTTTTTGACTGAGCCTGTGGAACCTTGTGAACAAAATATCTCAAGAACCCCTGATGCTAGGATCATGAGGCTTTGCAAGATGAGAATGCCCAATATGTAGATGCCCTGATTAACTTTTGAAACAAATTCGTGAATTTTTGACCGAGTTATGCCCCTTTTTCGACTTAGTGCATTGTAAGCCTATGGAACCTTGTGAACAAAATATCTCACGAACCCCTGAAGCTAGGAGCATGATTTTTTGCAGGAAGATACTGCCTGTGGTGTAGATGACCTGATTAACTTTTGAAAAAAATTTGTGAATTTTTGATCGAGTTATTCCCCTTTTTCGACTTAATGCATTGAAGCCTATGGTACAAAGGTACCCTTACATATAGTCAAGAACAATAAGAGCTAGGAACTTGAAACTTTATACACATGATCAGTATGGAAAATAAGCAGACCCATATTTTTTTATTTTTCCGCCGGCAATGTATTTCAAGAGTTATGCCCCTTTTTCGACTTAGCCTGTGGAAACTTGTGAACAAAATATCTCAAGAACCCCTGATGCTAGGATCATGAGGTTTTGCAGGATGAGAATGCCCAAGGTGTAGATAACCTGATTAACTTTTGAAACAAATTCGTGAATTTTGACAAAGTTATGCCCCTTTTTTGACTTAGTGCATTGTAAGCCTATGGAACCTTGTGAACAAAATATCTCAAGAACACCTGATGTTAGGAGCATGATTTTTTGCAGGAAGATACTGCCTGTGGTGTAGATGGCCTGATTAACTTTTGAAAAGAAATCATGAATTTTTTATTGAGTTATGCCCCTTTTTCGACTTAGTGCATTGTAAGCCTATGGAACCTTGTGAACAAAATATCTCAAGAACACCTGATGCTAGGAGCATGATTTTATGCAGGAAGATACTGCCTGTGGTGTAGATGACCTGATTAACTTTTGAAAATAATTTGTAAATTTTGGATTGAGTTATGCCCCTTTTTCAACTTAGTGCATTATTTGCCTATGGAAGCTTGTGAACAAAATATCTGGAGAACCCCTGATGCTAGGATCATGATTTTTGCAGGTTGATATTGCCCAAGGTGTAGATGACCTGATTAACTTTCGAAAACAATTCATAAATTTTTGACTGAGTTAAGCCCCTTTTTCGACTTAGTGCATTGTAAGCCTATGGTTCAAAGGTACAAGCATTATTGGATGAACCTTCTCTAGAGACAAGCATATGGTTGGGGGCATAGTGTTTCATAAACACATTTTCTAGTTATTATTGATTTCGTATCGAGTAGACTATGAAAATTTTGAGTTAAAATAGCTTTCTAATTTAAAAAGTACTGTACATTGATCAAGGGTGATACATCAGAGCTCAAGATCAGGGAGAGTGTTTGATGATAACTGAGGGATAATTTTTCTTATAGCTCACTGAAACAATACGTTGTGACCCCTCATCAGAACTGTCTCATTGAGATGATTATATTGTGACCCGTCATCTGAACTGTCTTGAGACGGTTCAGATGAGGAGCCACAACATGATTTTATGCAGAATTTACTGAAATTATCCCTTATTATCACCAAGTACTCCCTCTTACCTAGAGCTCTGGGTACATGCAGTATAATTTTACATTTGAGCCACGACACGACAAAACCAACAATGTGGTTGTGCGCCCAGCACAGACTCAGATCAGCCTGGGCATCAGCCCAGTCTGATCAGAGTCTTCGCTGTCCGCAGGAAGGTAGCTTAGAACCTAAGCTACCCTTTGAGCTCTTAACGAAGAGTCTGATCAAACTGGGCAGATGCCCAGGCTGATCTGAGTCTGTACTGGGCACACAACCACATTGTTGGTTTTCTCACGTCGTGGCTCATTTCTATTGTATATTCATTCATTTGAATGACAGTACTTAGCATTGTTTGATTGGTTTATAGCTAGTAGACAAGTTCTGTCCTCTTCAGTTTAAAAATTGTGATCGTTTGTTGGTTGGGTTTTCATGTAAAACTGCATGCCATTTATAATACCTGTTTGCCATTTTTGTGTTCATTCATATGCAGGGAATACAAAGTGAAATACAACAACTTAAAATTGTTAGTCACTTTTTTAGAACTCGAAACTAAGTTATAACTTGTTTTCAATTTAAGGTGTGTGAATACACCTTAACCTTTTCCACCATTTTTACAAGCCGGGCCGGGTAGCGCAATCGGTAGGGCACCTGACTCGTAAGTCAGAGGTCCTGGGTTCGAATCCCGGTCTGGCCACATACTTTCGTTTCTCCTTCCGCTGATTCAAGATGGGCAGTTGTCAGTTACTGGCGAAAGTATGTGCACTTAGTACTGATTAACCGCTTAGGAGGTCTAAGCCTGCCCAGGAATAGTGTGGTTAGGTTAACTGACCGTCCCGACATGACCTTAGTTGTTTACCGTGGACGTTAAGCAGCAAATCAACCAACCAACCAACCATTTTTACAAAATGGAAAAAAAGCTTAGTAACTTCCTCATCGCTTCCTTTGACAACAAGCCATTCCAAAATGAGGGCTTCTCTTTCAAGAAAAAAATGGCTTCTCTGAGAGAAAATTCTTTCCTTTAAGATCTTTGAAGAGCAAACTTTGAGAAATGTGAAAAACATGAAAATTTCTTACATTCAAATATAATTTGTTACTCATAATATTAGTTTCTAATGTCTTTAGTACACTTAAAGACAAAAGTTCTGCACGGATGTTAAATTAACATCCGTGCAGAACTTTTGTCCTTAAGTATATATAATGTACAAGAAAGTAAGTTGATCTTTTGTTCTGCGTAGTTGTTACACTTGGAACTTTGTTTCTTCTGTTATGTACATTTTGTATAAATAATGTATGTATGAAATAAAGTGGTGATACCATGTCTTGAATCGTTTTAACTTTCCCTTTAAAATAAGTCCACAGATAACATTATTAGTAAGGACAAGTTTATATCTTGACCTTTAAAGCACCAAAAATTAGAAGTTTTGAACACTAGATCCAGATGAGCCCACTCAATTAGATTTACACCATTTGCCCTCTGGTTCTTTGAACTTGCAGTATCAGCCCTGGTTAACTATGTATATACAAGGGCTGTTACAAAATGAAAAAGAGCTGTTTCAAAAAAATTTGATTTTTCAGTGTTCATCGTGTGATGAAGCCAGTGGGTGGAGCTAAAATTCCGTGAAGCGCAAAGCGCTTCTTGTAGAATTTTAGCGACGACCACTGGCTTCACACGATGAACGCTAAACGCTGAAAAATCAAATTTTTATTCTTATTTTTACACTTTATTTGTGAACCTCTCTGTTCCGTATTCGTGGTAATTTGCTATAGAACAGGCAAAATATGGGTTGAAGAAAAATTAGAAACAACGTGTTCGGCCATAACGTTAAACAGCCGTCGCCTTGACGTGGCTTCAATCGAAAGTTACAAGAACCAATCAAGACGTTTGTTTACATAAGACGTCGCTTTACGACGATGTCACATGATCAATTGTCCTTCATCGGTGTATGAAGCTAGTTGCTCTAAGGGGTTCACCTATGGGAAGTCAGTGGCAAGTGTAAATATATGGAAATAAATGCTAGAACATAGAGTTCATGGAACTTGTAGAAAATTTTGGTTCAAGTTGGCATATACATATAGTCAACTAAATAAATAGACGCTATATGCCCTTTCCAGGGTTGAGCGTCTATAAATAAACATTCATTCAACTAAATAAAATGAATACTTAAAGATTTTTGAGAATATAGGTCAAGGGTCATTCTTTGGCCTTTGGCCATGGTCACTCGTGTTCTCAGCTTCAGATGCCTCGGTGGAACGAAGTGACAGCTGATTGAACCAAAATGTCATATGAAACCATGAGTCATGAACATGACCAAGATGGCTATCTTGCCCATATAATTATAAAAATCTCCCAAATACATGTAGCTCATTTAAATTGATATACAGCATTAGAGATTAATATATTGTCAGGTTTGGTCTAATGATGACCCTATTTTGACCTTTGACCATTTTTATACGCCCGTCGAAGACCCGGTCGTATTATGTTGTGACCTCCGTCTGTCCGTTAACTTTTCGTGTCTGCTCCATATCTCCTTAACCCCTTGAAAGATTTTTTTGAAACTTGGGTCAAATGTTTGCCTTATCGAGACGATGTGCAGAACTCATACTTCAGTGATGTCTGACAAAGGTCAAGGTCACACTTAGAGGTCAAAGCTCAAACAGGAGAGGAACCAAATAAGTATTTATGCTTTCGTTCCAATCCTGCTAAATTTATATATTCACAATGTATAGTTGAATTATATGAAATTTGAAATAAAATATGTTTAAACCAAAGCTCAAACAGTAAAATTTCGTGTCCGCTCCATATCTTGAAAACCGTTTAAGATTTCTTCATGAAAGTTTGTGCAAATATAAAGCATCATCAGATGAGGTGCAGAGAAAAAGAACCATAACCCCTTTTTTAGCTCCCATGAACGAAAGTTCAGGAAGAGCTATTGTTGTCACCGCGGCGTTGGCGTTCAAATTGGATGTTTTCGTGAAAGTTTTTTAAAGACATATCTCCTTAACCCATGGATGGATTCTTTTGATACTTGCACTGTAGTTAGATAATGGTCTGTAGTTCAACAGGGTACCACCCCCACCCCACTTAGTGACCTTGATGTCAAGGTCATGGACTTAGAAAATTGGGAGTTTTTTTGACTGAATATTTTGGTTAAAGTTTTATAAAGCCCAATATCTCCATAACCCTTGGATGGATTCCTTTGATACTTGCACTGAAGGTAGATATTGGTCTAAATTTTTCAAAGGTACTACCCCCATCCCCCCAAGTGACCTTGATATCAAGGTCATGGACTTAGAAAATTGTCTTTTATTGATTGGATGTTTTGGTTAAAGTTTTATAAAGACACATTTCTCCTGAACCCATAGATGAATTCTTTTTATATTTGCACTGTAGTTAGATCTACATACTACCCCAACCCCGCTCAGTGACCTTGATGTCAAGGTCAGGGACTTAGGAAATTTTGGTCTTTATTAAAGTTTTGTAATTGCATACTGATTCATAATGCTTTGCAGAGATTTAGTTTATACTTGAACTGATGTTAGACACTTTTTTTATTTTTTTTTCAAAACACCTTATACTTACCCCACTGGATGACCTTGAAGGCAAGTTTATCGACTTAGAATTTTGTCTTAAAGATTTTGGTTAAAATTTTATATTTATGAAGACATAATTTCACAGTGCCATGATGATGGACTCAGTTGATACTAATACTTGGACTGATGTTAGATAATGGTTCAGGGTTTTGATACGTCCTAGCCCCCCCCCCCCCCCCCCCTACCCCTCAGTTTTTTTTACCTCTAGAGCTCATGGACTCTGAAATTTCATTTCATTTTTTTTATTTTAAGACTTATTTCTGAGATGGCTTTTGTTTATAAATGTGTTTTCATTTTGGACATGCTTGCCTGAAGTTTTATGCATAGCAGTCCACACCACCATAGTGGCTGTGTAAGTAAGTAAGTAAGTAATGGCTTTATTTTAAGAGGGTAGCTCAATTGGCATAGCCAATCTTCCTTGAGGCCCTTGTGATGGGCAAGCACCAATTCAGGCAAGCTATGCTGTCGGGCGAAAGCTCTTGTTCATTTTTGACGGAATTATGTCCCTTTCTATTTTCATATAAGCTTTGTGTCTGCTCCATATCTCGAAAACCGTTTAAGATTTCTTCATGAAAATTTGTATAATTATAAAGCACCATCAGACGATGTGCAGAGAAAAAAAGACCATATCCCTACTTTCACTTTTAACAAAATTATGCCCCTTTGTATTTTCTGTATAGTAATTTCAGATAAGCTTTGTGTCCGCTCCATATCGCAAAAACCGTTTAAAAGATTTCTTCATGAAAGTTTGTATAAATATAATTAAAGCACCATCAAACGATGTGCTGAGAAAAAGAACCATAACCCTAAGCTGTTTTGACGGAATTATGTCCCTTTGTATTTTTCATATAGTAATTTCACATAAGCTTCATGTCTGCTCCATATCTTGAAAACTGTTTACAACTTCTTCATGAAAGTTGGTATACATATAAAGCACCATCAGATGTTGTGCAGGGATAAAGAACCATAACCCTGCTGTCACTTTTAACAAAATTATGCCCCATATATATTTCGTATTGTAATTTTGTATTAAATTGGTGTCCACTCCATATCTCCTTAACCTCATGAAAGATTTTTTTGGAACTTGAGTCCAATGTTCACCTTATCAAGGCAATTTGCAGAACTCGTATTTCAACAGTGTCCAACAAAGGTCAAGGTCACAGAGGTCAAAGTTCAAAAGATAACATTATTTGTCTGCTCCATATCTCAAAAACAGTATAAGATTTCTTCATAAAAGTTTATACAAATATGAAGCATCATCAGACCATGTGCAGAGAAAAAGAACCATAACCATACTTTCAGTTTTGACGGAATAATGCACCTTTGTATTTATCATATACATGTAGTACATGTAATTTCATGTCTGCTCCATATTTTGAAAATTGTTTAAGATTTCTTCATGAAGGTTTGTACAAATATCAGACGATATGCAGAGAACAAAAACCATGACCCTACTTTCAGTTCTGATGGAATTATTCCCCTTAGTAATTTTTGTCTAGGAATTTCATATTAGCTTTGTTTGTTTGGTAAACTATCACAAGTACCTCCGGCGGAGGTACCGATAAAAAGTTGTGACAGGCATCTGGAGCTGCCTGTGACTGTCAAAAAATGACAACAAAAAGTAGGTATTCCTCTTTTTTGACAAAATATAAAATAACCAGGGAGTTTATTAAAAATCAAAAAGTGCTATTCGACCCTTATGGATATAAAGTTTTGTCAGACATCATATCCCCCAGAACTTTCCATGTTAACCATTGATACGACTTTTGAAGTGGCTTTGGTGTCAGCCCACAGTACTCAAAACATAGAGAATTCGGCCGTTTTTGGTCTCAAATGCAGTGATCTTCCATACGAATCTGTTTTTCTCGGCACCCTGATGTTAAGGTAACCCCCTTGCCCAAATATAAATGTCGACTGACTACAAATAAGGCTTGATTTTTCCAAACAACAGCTGGAGGTGCCTGCAATGGCGTGGAGGTGCCTGTGATGTAAGAAAACATAGTGAAAATCTGAATAGTTATTGTAGCTGGAAATATTGACATACTTCTTCTCCAAACCAATGCCTGGAAAGAATCATTCATTCAACGTCCCAATAAGCTATCAAAATGCGTATATCATGAAATTCCATGTTAAAAATCCTGAAACCATCTCAAAGTGTTATTGCCCATTTTGTTTCCGCTTCTGTTAGCCAAACATTGACAAATTTCACATAGTTGCTGAAAATTAACTGCCTAATTTAGTGTTAGAATCGTTTTAAAATGCGCGCTTAAATAAGAGTCAACGTTTTTGTGAATGGTGATGACTGTGATCGGGAGGAGCTGCCTGGGAGTCATTCCAACTCGTTAGAAATTGTCAAGGCCACATGGCATGCCAGCTACACGTATGGTGTGTCAAATGGGTCAAAATTACCGAAATCCGTCAACAGGCATACACGTACAGGTATCTCTATAGTGTCGATCCTTTTGGTACCTCATATGCGTGTCGCTCGCATGTGCCGTATGACGCTCGCTGTACGTGTTAAAGATATACGCCCTAATATGTTTCTATTAAATTTCAAATTTTTCACGAAAAATCGTATCAAAGACATAAATGAAAGTACTTTTATCTACCAAATTTATCATTTGTGCCGGTCACTGGAAGTAGGAGAATTTAAGAAAATATATAAAAAAACGCGGGAATAGCGGGTCGTCATTCCCGCCAAAATCGGATACTGGATACGCCCAGTAATCATGGTCAATCAGGGAAAAGTTATATCGTGAATAATTTTAAGCCCTTTCTTTAATCAACGTCCGACAGTTATCGGCTGAAAAGATCTCACGTGCACGGATTAGAGATTAGTGCTATTGTAAGGTTATTTACTCCACTATTCATAAAATGCAAAGCGTGCTCGCAGAAACGCCTTTTTATTCCCATATGGGAGTCAATCAATTTATGACGAAAAAATGTTCATGAATATTCAAGAAGGGTTCGCAATGATATATCGTCTCTGCCTCCGTACCAAAGACATTTTGGATGAAGATTTTTTGCAAGCAACTAATCCGTTTAATTCTTTCGTGGTTATTTCATAATGAAATACGAGGGAGTATACCTTTAACTTTGTGGTAACTGGAGTGATAGGTTTTACAAGTGATTCAGTCTGGCTATTTTTGAATTGCTGGCGCTAGAATCCAAATACATCCGTAAGGCCTACAGATTACATCATCGGCAGGTGACATTCTCAACATTACACTTTTTAGTATGCTGAAGTGATCGGAATCTTACTGTAAATTATGTATAATTCAAAGTCTCCGAATAGCCACTGCATCAAATTTGGTAACAAAGGAGCACTTTTACTACATAAAAGTCATGTTCCTAAACATTTTTTTGCAAACGTTTCGAGTAGCTGGCATAGTGTGTGACCTCGACAATTTCTAACGAGTTGGAATGACTAACAGACAGTTACCATTACTCAAAAAATCGTTGTCTCTTATTTAAGTCTATTTCATAACTATTCTAACACTGATTTAGGCAGTAAATTTTCAACAGCTATGTACAACTCGTCAATGTTTGACTAACAGATATGGAAACAAAACGGGCACTTTGCTTTCTGGTTTGTTTTCGTAATTTAAAATATAAAATAGGCAAAAACAGAAGTTAGCGTTGTTTTCATTTGGGTTAGGTGAATGACCACCTGTCTGGGAAAGAGCTGCCTATTCGGTTTACCATGCGTGTCTTTTATGAACTATTGCTTCCATCTTGGTTTTGAGAGCAGGATGTAGAATCTGATTGTATACGTTTATGATCATTGTCTGTCGTTTTAACAAAAATATGCTTGATATACGCATTATGATAGATTATTGCGACGTTGAATGAACGATTCTTTCAAGGCAGTGATCTAGAGATGAAGAATATCAATATTTGCGACCACAATAAGTCTTCAGATTTTCGCTATATTTTCTTACATCACAGGCACCTCCATGCCGTCACTGGCATCTCCAGTTTTTTTCTACAGAATCCAGCCTTATTTGGAGTTTATCGGTATTTATTTGGGCAAGGAGGTTTTCCTTACGTCAGCGTGTCCAAATAAACAGATTCTTATGCAAGAAAAGTGCATTTAGGACCTAAAACAACCGATTTTTTTCTTGTTTTGAGTACTTTCGACTGACCTTAAAGCCACTTTAAAAGTCATATCTCCCGTATATATGTAATGTTCCCGGAGATATATTGTGTGACAAAACCTAATGTATATAAGGGTCGAATAGCATTCTTTGATTTTCAATAAACTCTCTGGTTATTATGTATTTTATAAAAAAAAAAGACGAATACCTACCCTTTTTTGTCTGTTTTTGGACCGTCACAGGTAGCTCCGGATGCATGTCACAACTTTTTATCGGTACCTCCGCGGAGGTACCTGTGATAGTTTACCAGGCGTGTTTTAATGGAGGTCCCTGTCTGCATATGATCTGCATTAAACCCAAAGTTCATTCTTTTCTGGGACTTCTGGGAAAAAATTGCACCTGAAGTCCTTGAAAGTTGTGAGGAGATGCAGACTTCAGATATCTGTCATTGCAGATGACATTGATGGACTGACAGGAAATGTACAATGCCTTTACCAAACGTATGTAGATCAGGACCGACATGACCAAAGCGCATAGCCAACAGCCAAAACAGCATTTGGGAGGTGGACAGATTTTAGGAAAAGTGACCAAGCAGCATGTTCCTTGGTTCTTATCAATCGAAGGCCCTTTTCCATATATTAGTAGCACATGACATCCTATCCTTCACGACTGACACCTGGCCCCGAGATTATAAAACTTTTTTCATGCTCAACTCAGCTGAGCATTGAATTTTACATGCTAATAAATAGCAAAATACTGATAAGTGCAGTTGTTTTCTTGGCCAGTTTAACTGAGTATGACATTTTCTCTGCTTATGAATATGAAAATGCCAACATTAGTTGTCATTTTCAAATTTATCAGCTGAGAAAATTTCATGCTCAGGTGAGTTGAGCACGAAAAAAGTTTTATTATCTCGGGGCCAGTATGGATGGACGGGAGCATGGTTGACATTGATGTCATGAGCTCACTTGTCTTTTCCACATTCCTAAACACTTGTGAGACATAGACCTTTCATGACAAATTGGACTTAAGGTGCGTGGATACACCATTATGTTTTCCGCCATCTTTACAAATTGAATAACTTTTGTAGCCGGTTTGCTTCCCCGAATGATGTATCCCTTCCAAAATGGGGTCTACTCTTACTGGAAAGAATTTGCTCGTAAAGAATTCATTCCTTTTTGAGTTGACCCTATTGAGAAGGGAAACAAAAACGACAGAGTTGCTTCCCCTGAAAGTACCCATTTGCCTAAAGAAGTGAGAAGCTATCAAATAAATCAGATAAATGCTAACCTGCTAAATTTGCAGTTCGGGTTCTAATCCTGCTAGAGGGACTCTTTTCAATCATAAACAGTGTTCTATTGCACAACCTTTCATTATCACCCTCCCATCGTCTTGATATGCCTGAAATACTGTTGAAAATGATTTTAAAATCTCAAGTTATCCGTCTACTGCGGAAAAAATGTTTTCAGAATGTTTCCTGTATGTTGTCTTCGTTGCCTGTTATGAATGCCAGACCAGCGTGAAGCAATTCAATACCTTAGTAGTGCTGCTTATCAGTCATCAGTCAAGCAACAAGTTGCAATGTATTTTTTTTTCAGTATTTCAGAGGTGAGATTAGGCACTGCGAGATGTAATCCTGTTCTGCTCAGCATACAAAGCTCCCTCAGTGATTTCCAAAAGGTTAGGATTTTTGCCATATCTGGTAGTGAAGCATTCTGAAACTTTGCAGGCTTCTTTTTCATGGTCTGTAGATGTGTATGTGCCTTAGGTGTTATGGTCAAATAATTTTTCACCACTTTTTTCGCTTTGCGAACTTAGTAATTTTCAGCATCAGAAGACGGGTTACTAGAATTACCGGAATCTACCTAATTACCGGAATACACCGGAATACACCAAAATATACATTTATATTATCAAAATAAACTTAAATATTGCCAGAATAAATGAAATAAGTATCATTCCCATCTAAGTATTAGAATTTTCTGCATTGGTAGCGAGAGTAAATTGACCAGTGTATGGGTATTAGATAGATATCACTGTGCAGATTGCAAGCTGGTGTGGGTCTTTGTAGGGGACAGTCAGTTACCAGCATTTACATGCAGCAAATATTGAATGGCACATCTTAAATAAAATCATTTATATTTTGGTTAAAATAAAGTGTATTTCGGTAAACGATAATGTGTACTTTTGGTATATTCCGGTAGATTCCGGTGTATTTTGGTATATTCCGGTAATTAAGTGTATTCCGGTATTTCTAGTAACCGTCAGAAGACCTTTAGAGTACATACCTTGTGTGCGCAGCTCCTCATACAGTTTTTCATGAATCATTCTGAAACTTTGCAGGCTTCTTTCTCATGGTATGTAGATGTGCATGTGCCTTAATAGGGGTTATCGTCAAATAATTTTTTCTTATTGTTTTTTAGCTTTGCGAGCTTAGTCATTTTCCAGCATCAGAAGACCCTTTGCATACATGCTTTGTGTGCGCAGCTCCTCCTACAGTTTTTCATGAATCGTTCTGAAACTTTGCAGACATCTTACTCATGGTCTGTAGATGTGCATGTGCCATAGGGCTTATGGTCAGTTAATATTTTACCACTATTTTTTCTTTATGAACTGAGTCATTTTGACACATCAGAAGACCTATTGACAATATATACCTAGTGTGCACAACTTCCACTACAGTTTTGCATAAAGCATTTTGAAACTTTGCAGCTTCTTCATTGTCTTTAGATGTGCATGTGCTTTAAGATTACAATCTGATAGTTTTTGCCACTTCATGTTTCAAACTTATACTAACAAAATGTATAGACTGTGGATACCTTGTGAGTGCAGCTCCTGGTGGGATTTTGAACCAGTCATTTTGAAACGGTGCAGGTGTTTTTTAACATGGTCTGAGAGCTTGCATGTGGCTTTTGTAGCTAGAATCTCCAGATATATTTTTTTTTTACTTTTCATGGATTTCGAACTTAGCCATATTTCTAGTTCAAATCTATCAAATTGCATTTACAATGGGTACTTCATGTGTGTATGTCCTCATGTTGTTTTGGACATTGTACATTTTGGGATTGTGCACCCTCCCTTCTTTGTTACCAAAGGCGGGGGACATAAATTCTTCGAATTTGCTTGTTGGTCAAATAACGCGAATTTCAAATTTTAGCCAATAATATCAACGGTCAATGAATATTTAATCTTCGTTTTTTCCCGTCGTACTGCACTGCGTGAATACTAGCACTCTGTCCGATGTTAATTAAAAATGTTTCTCTTGTTTGTAAATTTACAATAGAAATTTTATCGAAAACAGACGCAGATATTCAAAACTATCTTTTTTTTCTTTTTTTTTTGCTGTAGATCTACTTTCGATTTCTACTTTCGGTTTAATACACACAAACCAAACATTGCATCATGTTGGTAACTGTTTTGGAATCAGATCAATCTCAAGATTAACTGCGGTCCATTTTGGAATTCCTAATTGTACAGCTCAATTTTGAGATAGGTCATTGTCGCTACATAGGGTCAAAATTACGGTTGTGGGTGCCTACGGACATAGCTCACTTGAGTCTTTAATATTCATGAAAGTTCTTGTCAACTCTTCACTTAGAGACATATTACAAAACACACTTCCGTTTAATCTGCGCTGATTATCTTTTTTTTTTTTTTAATATTTTTCTCGTTTGATTTGTCGAGGTTTATAGTTGATATGTGTGAAAGGGAATACTATGATCAGCCTCTACGTTCGCACAGGCTGGTCTGAGTCTTTCCTGTTCGCACATGCCATGAGGTACCTTTTCACGCGACTCCAGAAGCACGTTGTGCAGCACTCGGCATGTTATTCTCTTCGACGTTTATCAAATAACCATCTCTTCCACTGAATATAAAATCACTTGTTAATGTACATAATAATAAGAAGAAAAATTATTTATTGTACACATGTACCCAAGTTGTGGATTACAGGAAGCCACAGATTGAGAGACTATTTTGATTTTTTTCTATCATTAAGCCAACGTCGCTAAATGATGGAAATTCGTTGATTTTTTTTATGTCAGACAAGATTTTCAAAAAAATTCTGGGGGATAAGGTCAACATTTAAGACCTTATCAGAGGGCTCTGTAGGTACAGTTTGAATTCGTAAAATCGTAGATAGGGAAGATACCGTGAAACATTAGGAGGATAGAGACCGTTTAGATTGTTAGCAAGGCATTAAGGCATGGGATTCCAACCCGTCAACTGCAATATTATACACATTACAAGGAAACGGACCAAGAAGACCAATGCCTCCTATACCTTAGAGGGGACGGTCCCCGACAACGTAGAGACTAGAGAGTATCAAATATCTTGGCATAACCATTATCAACGATTTGAAATGGAACACATGTCAGCAATATTTGCACAAGGACTAATAAGACTATTGACTTCCTTAGACGTTGCTTGGCAGCATGCCCATGGGACGTTAAAAGTCAGCATACAAGGGCCTGGTGCGTCCAGTACTGGGGTATGGTAGTTCAGTTTAGGGCTCAAGTTATACGTCTTCAAGATGAACTTGAGAAGGTGCAGAAAAGAGCTGCTAGATTTGTAACAGGCAATTACACCTATGAAACTGGGAGTATGCTCGGCATTCTGGAGAAATTAAAGTGGGAATCTCTGAAAAAGAGGAAGAAAGACAGCAGGCTCAAAATACTTTACAAAGGGCTTAAGGGTGCAGCCAGTATATCCAGAAAAGACCTTGCTTCCCAAAGCAGATATACCAGGAAGCATCATTCTCCGGCATTTCAAACCCCATTAGCTGAGACTGACAGTTATAAGTCCAGTTTCTTCCACCAGACTATTCGAGATTGGAACTCCCTGTCAGATTCGGGGGTGGTTGGGTGGTGCGATGGTGCTGGGTTTAACTTCCAGTGCCGGGGCGTCCTACTGATTTGCATAATAGTAGGACAAGGGCCTACTGTGCTTGCAGTAGATGCGGGTGGGGGTTGTTTGTACATTTTTTCTCTCGTCTATTATTTCTCGCTTCTTTCTCCCTCTCTTTGGGAGACGGTCCGATATAGACTGAAATACTGTCTCAAAGGGCCGTTAAACCCAAAACAACCAACAAACAACCCTGTCAGATTCCCTTATTTCTGCTGCTTAGTGTGCAGAGGATTCAGTTGCAAATTTTACTTCTGTTGGTCCTAGCGCCCCTGATCACAGGTCCAGGTGAATGATTGTCTTTGGAACAGAACAGAACAGAACAAAACAGAAAGATTTCTTTATTGTCGAATATAGTAACTATTTAACATAAGCCCTGTAGGGCTTTTATTTCGACAAACAAAGGTAAATCAACAATTAAGAAGAGTGGTATCACAGTGCATGCATATATACAAGAGTAATAATAAAATATACAAAATCTGAAAGGTAAGACAGGGACATCACAGATTAAGCAGCATTTTAAGGTAGACACAAATTTATGTTAAGAGAATAAAAAAAGGAAAAGATATAATCATTATATTGTCCACCTCCTCGGTACCCCTTATATCAATAAATAGGACAAAAACAAAAAACTTGTATCAAAAGGAGACGACACAAGGTGGAGAGGTGAGACACTCAAGGTACTAAAAAAACAGCAAAAAAGCAGTACAACTCACCTGTATCACCAGTAAACAATTCTCATTCTGATTCCGCCTTATCAAACCGACAAAACTGTTTTGCACTCCACATTATGATCCAAAATCCAATGTGATAATTTCTAGTAAGAGAAAGAGCAGCTCTATTTATAAGCCTTCCAGGTCTAATAATGATAATAATAATAATAATAATAATAATAAAAGTAATTTGGTGAGATGCTAAATATTGACGTTTCGATGGTTATTCGCGAAATTCATGTTCGTAGCTCCTGGTCTTTCAAACCATAACTTTGCAAGCGCCTAGACGATACGGAAGGTTTGTTAATTTTTTGTGATTTTAGGTATTTTTTTGGTAATTTTTCTCAAGTATTTCGCGTTTTTCTATCTGTTGAATGTCTTAGATAAATTGTTGAAGCAAACATATCATTTGATTGAATGTAGCATACAATAAAATATGATTTAAAGAAATATTTATCAATGTCATTGGTTTTCGTGACCATCAAGAAAATGACGTGGAAATAGTGGTAAGTCTTCAGGTACGGCACAAGTACAAATCAGGGTGGGTTAAAAAAAACACAGCTGGAGGTCTAACTAATATCCACTCTACATTATTCTTGGCAGAGGCAGACTGCATTTTATTCTTCAGTTAGCGGAAATGGTTACGGGACGGTTCGTGCCAAAACCAGTTCGTACCGGGACGTTTCGTCCCAAACGTTATTTTTTACTGGGACGTTTCGTCCGGGACGTTTCGTCCCACACTTAAATTGAGAATACTTTGATACGATATTTATTTGGTATTGAAAGAATACAATTATTCTGTTCAGTTTTCATTAATTTACAATTCTTACATGGTATTAAAACTTATCTTAATTACCCAGATCGAATATATATCTAGACTGTTATTTTTACCGGGACGTTTTGCCTGAGACATTTCGTCTATATATATATATATTTTTTTGTTTACCTTCATACTCCGATTCGAACATATCTGATCATTATATCAGAGGACTGTTCTATGGTGGAAGAAAGTCAGAAGTAGTTCTCAGCTGTATAGGGGCTGGGAAATACTCTGTGAAACCACCGCAACCCCGAAGGGAACAGCCAACCATTCATACTTGCCAGCTACGCGACAGAGGTATGTAGCCAGTCTACGGTTTATAGGTAAACCTCGCTACCGACTGAGCTATCGGGGCGCCTATTATATTAGGTGGATAACTGTATGACCGTAAGTCATTGAATGAAATACATTTTTTTTTCATATTATTATCTATGCACACTATTATGTAGTACTGAAATTTATTAAAATATTTAAGATCTGCCATGCAGTAATTTTAAACCAGGAATATTTACAAGCTGAAGATATCAAATATTCTATTTACGAACATGTTAAAAATATCAAGAAAGACATTTAAATTAACTTTGTTTGCAATGAAAAAGTATCATATACAACATAAATAACATCATTTCGATAAGTCCCTCTAACAGATTCCAGCACAATGAGCATGTGAAAGTCCACCTATATAGCATGGCAAAGTCACATTTTTAGTAGCAAAAGAAAAAACACTAACTATTAAAATAATATAAAATTTATTTTTATACAATACAAATACATATCACAAGCTATTCCAAAATTCAGAATTCAATAAAGAAATGCATAAAAAATATACTTTTGGCATAAAAAAAGTCATGGGACGAAACGTCCCGAAAAGTGGGACGAAACGTCCCGGACGAAAAATTGGGACGAATTGTCCCGCACGAAACGTCCCGGTACGAACTGGTTTTGGCACGAAACGTCCCGGAACCGCGGAAATAATAGTAGCCAGGGGCACTGCTTTAGGGTAGGTAATCACCAGTCGTTTCTTGGAAGATTTTTTTCAAACCGAAAGTAGGCATGAAAAAGGTTGTTAATCTGAAGTTACATAATTATTTTCGCTAGAAATCTTGTATGGTCATGCCTGTTTATGTGTTGGTAAAGTTCTACATTCTCTGATACATAATTTCGTGATTTTAACTTTGCTAATTTCGGAATTCCAGGATACCAAAACGTACCAAATATAGGATTGTCCCTTTCTGTTAGGTAGTTTTTGAAAGGTCAAAATATTTTTGTAATTTTGCTGTTTTTAGCATGTTAATAATTGTGTTTCTGGAAACTTTTCCCTCAAGAGGAGAACAACACCCATTACTAACATTTTGTGTCATTGATTTTGGTCATTCAAAGTGGACAGGTAAATACACAGGTAGATGACTGTGCATGATTTTCTCAAGACCATATTTTGGAGCAATCAAAATTTATAACAGGATATAACCAGAAAAGTGAGTTTTATGCTGATATTACTTCCCCTGTTTCCTCCAATTTTGGGAGTGTTTACTTTTGTATCTCAGGGTTTCTAAGGGCCCAAAAAGGACTTTTGAAAAGGACCCATTGAGATGCTCAGTGGTAATTATGTGCTTTCTATGGTCATGTGATATCATTTCTATTTATATTTTGTAGGAAATTTTGCGTTCTATTCTTAAGTCTACGATTCTACTTCAGTCAAAAGAAAGAACAACAGCATACCATTTTGTTAGGATTATATGCACGCTAAGGGGCTGGCATTTAGGATACAAGCCAGAATTGGTGAGTAGATAAGTGCCGGAAAGACCAGATGTTTACAATTTCAGTTCATGGTAACTGGTGTTCGTACTTTAAATGTAATGACGACAAACAATATATTTTGGGGGGGGGGATCTGCAATAAAATCCTTAAGGTCGGGAGAAAAGTAAGGGTAGGATGGAAAACTGGATACACAAATATAATTTTGGAAGTGGCTATTGACAACCGGTTGTCACCAGCCTCACAGGCTGCTGACAACCGGTTGTCACTAGCCTCACAGGCTGCTGACAACTAGTTACTATAAATCCTATTATTTTCAAATAATAAAACTCAAGATATCAGAATTATGCTATAATTTTACCTGGCCTAAGTCATCATGGAGTACTTGTTTTAGAAAAAAAGGAAGAGGTGTGTATTAGAGTGGAGGCTTTTATTGAAATAATACTATAATGTAGATAAGTGCCGGAAAGACCAGATGTTTACAATATCAGTTCATGGTAACTGGTTGGTCATTTATTTGTATATACATATTTTGTTGCCACATAAAACAAGCAACAGAGTTGTAGCACGAGTTCTATCAATGAGTCTATGATAAAACATTGAAATGTCAGTTCATCAAAAAAATATTGAAAAGACAAAACAGCGACTAAGACAAAATATTGAACAGACATTTAAGGGATTAAAAGTTAAAGGTTTCCCATAGCATAGTAGCCGTAGGGGCAGTGGGGGTTAGAGGCTCACTTTGTCTTGTGCACAGCATATGAAAGGCGGAGCCCATCCCTCTCCTTTCGCTGCCTTATCCTTCCTTTATTCGAAGCAGGTACCCATTTACTGCTGGGATGACAGACAAGGTTTTCCAGTTGTCAGATGGGGAAGCCAGGGCGCAATCTCATGACCTTCCAGCGACTTTCTGTACCATAAACGAGCGTCTCTAACCATTCGACCACGACGCTGCTTTGAAAAAAATGTCAAAAAACTAGTGTCATTGATACTTATGCTGTAGCAAATATTTCACTTTATCAGTTACAGTCAAATCACAAAACTTCAGCAAGTTATTTTCGCAGTTTAGTCTTTTCAATATTCCGTGTTTTATTATTTCACATGGTATAGAACTAAACTTGTTACTACGATATGGTGAAGGCTACCGCAGATAAGTAATCAGTGTTTTGGTTAGGTTTTCAGTCTCTGCCCAATATGTATAAATATTCTTCTAAAGCAAGTTTAATTTTCCCTGTAGGAGCTTGGCAAACTCCACTGATGCCAAATATCTCTGTAACCTTGCTAGGTCAAAAATAGTTTTTCAACCTTGATTGTATGGTAACTGAGTAAATAAGAAACGTACACCATTAATGGTAATTTCGATCGTTTAACTGAACTGTTGTAATTTTGATATTTTGTTGGAGTCTTTATATTTCATTTTCAATATTTTGATGTTCTATGTTATGTCGTATTAGATCTTTTTGCGTTTCTTTATTTTGTTGTATTCGAAGTTGCAACTTATTATGAAGTGACATTTCAACATTTTGTCTTTCAGTGTTTTGTTGGGCACCCCTATCAGCATTAGTTACGGTCCTCCCCATAAGGGGCAGATGGGGGTGGGCGGGGGGGGGGGGGGGGGGGGGGGGGGGGGGGGGGGGGGGACCATAGCTAAGTTAACCCTTACAGCACCAAGAAAGCAGTTAACAAAAATTAAAAAAAAAAAGATCTTCAAAACTATGTCATATTGAGAACTCAATGACTAGAGGGCAAACAGTGTAGATTCAGATGAGGTGGCTCATTATGAGCCACCTCATCTGGATCTACGCTGCAAATTCAACTATTTTTATTTCTGGTGTTAAATTTAAAGTGCTAATATTGATAGAATATGGGGAGGTCCATTTGTTAAGGAAAATATAAAATAAAGATTTTATTTCTTTGTAGGATAAAGAAGAAAGGAAGAAGAAATCTGAAAGAGAGAAATGATGTGTTTCAGTTGACAAACCACCCAGCTTGGTGAAATCCAGGCAACACATATCAATCATATATTAGGCAAATTCATACAAAATTCATATATTTCTGTCTCATAAGCTTAAGTAATAGTGGCTCCACACAAACAAAATAAATATGATCAAGTTAAAGCCCCTGATGCTTTTGACTTTAATTGTGGCTGTTTTTACTGGCTTGTATGTTATATTTAGATGGCAGTCAAATTACCCGGGGAATTTAGAAACTGGTGTTCCACCAGGGGTTGTTAATTTTCAAGTGGATTCCAAAGATGATAAACCATCTGAACAAACAGATCAGTCAGAGAATGACTCTGATTCAGAGATAGTGTCAATTGCCAAAGAAATTGCTAAAGATAGTAAAACAGTATTAGTTACCATGGTGAATGATGCTTATCTCCCCTTTACATACAGCTGGTTATGTAATACTAAATTAATGGATATTCACAATTCCGTCCTGATTATAACCACTGACGAGCAATCCAAAGATAAACTTACACGAGATTGGCCGGAGATACATGTTGTTGCCATGGATATTGGAAATGTTGGTGGGGATCAAGTGTATAGTCATGTAGGATATGTGCAAATAATGATACGGCGAACAGAAATGATACTGTCTATAGCATTGGCAGATGTAGACATATTTGTATTTGAAGTTGACTGTCTCTGGCTAGCCAATCCAGTCCCAGATCTGCAGCAAATGAATGATTATGATGTGTTAGTAAATCCAGTTGCGGAAAGAACGGCAGTGTATGCTGGAGGTTTCTTGTATCTCTTTAAAACAGACAAAGCGAAAGCACTTTGGAAAGAACTGACCAATCAGATGCAAGCTCTTGGCGAGAGGATAAAGACTTTACCAAAAGATAAATATATATCAGAAGGGGATAATGATCAAATATACTTCTCAGGGCTTATCAGTAGAAAGTAAGTGAAATTTATTGGAATTTATTCTATTCTGACCAGTGCTTCAGATAAAAAGTGGTAACAGGGATAATTTTTAAAGGGATTTCTATGAAAACATACATAGTGATCTGTCATTAGCATCATCTTGTTGAGATGGTCCTAATGAGGGGTCACAACATATGTTTTATTGAGAAATAAGCAAACTTATCTCTGAATTATCCCTGTTACTCCTCCTTTTCTAAAGCTCTGCTGATTTAATTAGAATATTGAGATATCTTAACCAGTTATTGTGATTTGTATAATTTATGATGATCTTACAATGAATGGGTGCGTACCCATACTTTTACAACATTTTGTATGAAGGGGGGCTATTTTTATGACTTCCTGTTTGCTTCTCTGAACAATGAAGCCCTTTCAAATTTTGGTCTGCTTTTGAAGGTAAGAAATTTTGCACCCCTAGGAGCAAATAAATTCTCCCCTGAAAGTGTACCCATTTACCCTACAAATTGAACAAGATATTTCTATCTGTGAATTTGTCAGAAGTCTTCCAGAATGTCAGACTGAGCAGACTGTGATCAGACTGTTCCTTTAGGAGCAGTCCAATATGGGTCAGAGCTACTTGCTCAAGACACTGTTGTCCCCCTTGTAGTCAGCTGTTTCAGTGAATTCTTAAAAGCATACATATTGGCCTGTCATCATTACCAGTAGTAGTAGTAGTAGCTTGCAATTCTCGTACTGACGTGATCCCTGCACCTCAGCGAAACAAATCCATAGCCGCAGTAACAGGGCGCCGAGCATCTGTCCCTGTCCTTGTCGAATGTCGTTGGTAGCCGCGACCACAGGGAGACTCTTCCTGGAAGCACACATCATCAGCTTTTCTTTAGCAACAACGACCCTTGTTAGGGCCACACCGTCGAAGAATCTTCGCCGCCATGTTACTGGGTTGCCACGCGGCGTTGCCACTCCTTCACCGCGTTGATGTGTTCTTCATCTGAGTTCCAAGTTCTGTCATTATTACCATCTCAGCAAGGCATACGTTTTCATGGAATAAAAAGAAAAGTCGTATCAATTATTCTAAGAAACTCACCTTATCTGGAGCTCTGCCTGTATAGAGAAATAAATTGCCCTTATATCATTATCATGTATTGACCTTAAATTGGGCTCTCCGAGATCTCATAACCCTTTTTACATCAAGAGAATGTATGATTGTAATGTATATCATGTGCTGCAGCTGCAAAATTAAGGTGTGTGGATACACTTTCAGGGGAAGCAAGTCTGCCATTTTCAATTTTCGTTTTTGTCTTGCCTGCGACCAGTAGAAGGGATACATATTACTTTTGGAGTGTTAGTGGAGTTGGTGTCAGCGTTGTAAACTATTGTCAAAAGTATTTGTGTTTAGCTCTGTTTTGTGATAATGCAAAACAGGCAAGACACCCCACTGTGCAGAACTCTTGTTCAGGTGTGTTGTCCAAATATGGTTTATACCAGTACAAGTCTTGTTCTTTAATTTGTATGTTTATTTCATAATGATTAAAGTCTTTTCTCTTTTACTGTACAGATATAATGATGTTGGTGTTAAAGAACTACCTCTTTCAACCTATGCAGACGGCAAATGGTATTCCATGCCAGAGAACGAGAGAAAGGCATCCCACCCACTTATTATCAACAATAACTGGGTGCTAGGCAACCAGAAGAAGATAGAGAGAGCTAAACAATATGGCCATTGGTTTATCAAAGAAGATTTCAGCTGTGATATGGATCAAGTGAAGAAGATAGTTTATTAACTCTATTGCACTCAGAACGGCCAAAACTCCAAGAGTTTTGGCTGTTCTGAGGGCAGTAGGGTTAACTTACAGGCATTTGGAATTTTATCCTATGAGAATAGGAAAAAACGGGCTGTAAACAGGGCTGTATAGACAGAAAATTCTTAGGAAAGAACTGAAGGCATTTCTACCTATCAATAAAACCTGCTTATCCTTTCTTGCATGGGAAGAAATGTCAAATGCCTGTGAATTAAACCTTTTAATCATATGATGTTGCTGTTATTCAGTGGATATTGTTGTGTCATAAGAATCATATAACCACATGCGTAACACTTTGGCGCGTACACGTAAAGTCATTGACAACGTCCATGTCGACAATGTGTTTTCTTATTGAAATAATGTTCAGTTTAAAGGTGTTAAAACCCCATTTTAAAGGGTCATATGATAAACAGAATCTTACACTCACTTTATATGAAATTTATGAAACTCGCCTAAGGCTCGTTCCATAAATTTCATATGAAATGACCCCTCGTGTAAGATCCTCTCTATGTTTTGTAAGGAAATTAGTTTTGAATCTTTTGAATTAGTAATAGGGCTGGGATGAGTACACGGGTACCCAAAATGGGGTCGGGTAGACCAGCTACTGGGGTACAAATTTACTACCCATTGCCCGAATCCCATCAGGCACACAGTGTTCATTTATCAGTGAATCAAATCAACTGATTCAATGTTATGACTATATTTATAGTATATAAAGTATAAATATTCTATTTCAGTAGTGTGCAAATGTTTATTACCTAACTTATTATTTGATCTGAATGTACATTTTCTAACTGTGGACACGCTCAAACTGCTATGGTAACGTGTACCCGTGGTTAATATGGACTTGGGAGCATTCCAGCATTCAGATACATTACATTCCTACATGTCTCCATGGGTTGTGACATTCAAAACTCTATTTTTAGAGCTAGTTTAACACTTTAATCACAGTTGACTAAAATATCTGGATTTGCAAACAGTGCAGATCCTGATGAGGTGGCTCATAATGAGCCGCCTCATCTAGATCTACACTGTTTGCCCTCTAGACTTTGAATTCTCAATATGATTGGACAAAACATTTTTAAAATTTTTGCAGACGTAAATTTTGTCGTCTGCTTTTTGGCGCTTAAAAGGCCTATGGGGTAATATGAGTCATATTTTTCTGTCTATATTTTATAATGATTCTGCTTGCTCCTATGTACCCAGGATATCTTTGCAAAGCAATTTCTAGAACTTTGTACATGAGGAGATGTGTACTTGACAATTTCTTTTTTTATTTTTCTTTGAAAACCTATGTTTTGACCCCTCAATTGAGCTGTTTCATCATACATTTTTACCCCTCATCTGAACTGTTTTGACAAGGCAGCTCATATGAGGGGTCACAACATAGGTTATAATTCATCTGTGACAGAAGTTATACCTAAATTATCACCAAATATTGCCTCCTATTTGGAGCCCTGATACCACCAAAAATAAGAGCTATAAAAATGTTCTTTTGTGTCACAAAACATAGGTATTTTGTGGTATCTGTATAGAGTGATCTCATTGTTATGATTCATTTTTTGTGAGATGAAGATGGTTCTTGGTTTTCAGGACTAATAATTTTATAATTGAGCCGCAACTCGACAAAACCAACAAATGGTTGTGCGCCCAGCGCAGACTCAGATCAGCCTGAGCATCCACCCAGTCTGTTCAGAGTCTTTGCTGTTCGCATGGCGGAAGGCTAGACCCTATCCTTTAAGCGCATAGCGAAGAGTCTGATTGGACTGGACAGATGCCAAGGCTGATCTATGTTTTCACTGGGCACACATGCCACTTTGTTGGTTTTGTCATGTTGCAGCTCTCATGTTTTATTTTTGCCTTGCTTACCACTAGCAGAAGTGGTACATGCATGTAGGTATTACTTTTTACCTGTTGGGTAGAAAATAATGTTAATCATCCACTCACCTGGTTTTAAGGAGTTCTTGCGGGAGTCCTTTACAGTCTTTTTATCTTCAAAATATGTTGTATATAAATTGAATTCATACTTGCCCCCACAGAAGGTTTCATTTTTCCAGGTAAAAAGTTTCTAGTAATGTTTACAGTCAAACTTCCTTATATGGTCTCCTGCGTTTAGGGATCACTTGTCTTGATTGATGTTCTTCTAGTCAACATGCAGTGAAGGCATAGATCAGATGAGCCGCGACACAGAAAACCAACAGTGGCTGTGCGCCCAGCGCAAACTTAGATCAGCCTTGGCATCTGCCAAGGGGGGGGGGGGGGGGGGGGGGGGGGGGGGGGGGGGGGGGGGGACCATAGCTAAGTTAACCCTTACAGCACCAAGAAAGCAGTTAACAAAAATTAAAAAAAAAAAGATCTTCAAAACTATGTCATATTGAGAACTCAATGACTAGAGGGCAAACAGTGTAGATTCAGATGAGGTGGCTCATTATGAGCCACCTCATCTGGATCTACGCTGCAAATTCAACTATTTTTATTTCTGGTGTTAAATTTAAAGTGCTAATATTGATAGAATATGGGGAGGTCCATTTGTTAAGGAAAATATAAAATAAAGATTTTATTTCTTTGTAGGATAAAGAAGAAAGGAAGAAGAAATCTGAAAGAGAGAAATGATGTGTTTCAGTTGACAAACCACCCAGCTTGGTGAAATCCAGGCAACACATATCAATCATATATTAGGCAAATTCATACAAAATTCATATATTTCTGTCTCATAAGCTTAAGTAATAGTGGCTCCACACAAACAAAATAAATATGATCAAGTTAAAGCCCCTGATGCTTTTGACTTTAATTGTGGCTGTTTTTACTGGCTTGTATGTTATATTTAGATGGCAGTCAAATTACCCGGGGAATTTAGAAACTGGTGTTCCACCAGGGGTTGTTAATTTTCAAGTGGATTCCAAAGATGATAAACCATCTGAACAAACAGATCAGTCAGAGAATGACTCTGATTCAGAGATAGTGTCAATTGCCAAAGAAATTGCTAAAGATAGTAAAACAGTATTAGTTACCATGGTGAATGATGCTTATCTCCCCTTTACATACAGCTGGTTATGTAATACTAAATTAATGGATATTCACAATTCCGTCCTGATTATAACCACTGACGAGCAATCCAAAGATAAACTTACACGAGATTGGCCGGAGATACATGTTGTTGCCATGGATATTGGAAATGTTGGTGGGGATCAAGTGTATAGTCATGTAGGATATGTGCAAATAATGATACGGCGAACAGAAATGATACTGTCTATAGCATTGGCAGATGTAGACATATTTGTATTTGAAGTTGACTGTCTCTGGCTAGCCAATCCAGTCCCAGATCTGCAGCAAATGAATGATTATGATGTGTTAGTAAATCCAGTTGCGGAAAGAACGGCAGTGTATGCTGGAGGTTTCTTGTATCTCTTTAAAACAGACAAAGCGAAAGCACTTTGGAAAGAACTGACCAATCAGATGCAAGCTCTTGGCGAGAGGATAAAGACTTTACCAAAAGATAAATATATATCAGAAGGGGATAATGATCAAATATACTTCTCAGGGCTTATCAGTAGAAAGTAAGTGAAATTTATTGGAATTTATTCTATTCTGACCAGTGCTTCAGATAAAAAGTGGTAACAGGGATAATTTTTAAAGGGATTTCTATGAAAACATACATAGTGATCTGTCATTAGCATCATCTTGTTGAGATGGTCCTAATGAGGGGTCACAACATATGTTTTATTGAGAAATAAGCAAACTTATCTCTGAATTATCCCTGTTACTCCTCCTTTTCTAAAGCTCTGCTGATTTAATTAGAATATTGAGATATCTTAACCAGTTATTGTGATTTGTATAATTTATGATGATCTTACAATGAATGGGTGCGTACCCATACTTTTACAACATTTTGTATGAAGGGGGGCTATTTTTATGACTTCCTGTTTGCTTCTCTGAACAATGAAGCCCTTTCAAATTTTGGTCTGCTTTTGAAGGTAAGAAATTTTGCACCCCTAGGAGCAAATAAATTCTCCCCTGAAAGTGTACCCATTTACCCTACAAATTGAACAAGATATTTCTATCTGTGAATTTGTCAGAAGTCTTCCAGAATGTCAGACTGAGCAGACTGTGATCAGACTGTTCCTTTAGGAGCAGTCCAATATGGGTCAGAGCTACTTGCTCAAGACACTGTTGTCCCCCTTGTAGTCAGCTGTTTCAGTGAATTCTTAAAAGCATACATATTGGCCTGTCATCATTACCAGTAGTAGTAGTAGTAGCTTGCAATTCTCGTACTGACGTGATCCCTGCACCTCAGCGAAACAAATCCATAGCCGCAGTAACAGGGCGCCGAGCATCTGTCCCTGTCCTTGTCGAATGTCGTTGGTAGCCGCGACCACAGGGAGACTCTTCCTGGAAGCACACATCATCAGCTTTTCTTTAGCAACAACGACCCTTGTTAGGGCCACACCGTCGAAGAATCTTCGCCGCCATGTTACTGGGTTGCCACGCGGCGTTGCCACTCCTTCACCGCGTTGATGTGTTCTTCATCTGAGTTCCAAGTTCTGTCATTATTACCATCTCAGCAAGGCATACGTTTTCATGGAATAAAAAGAAAAGTCGTATCAATTATTCTAAGAAACTCACCTTATCTGGAGCTCTGCCTGTATAGAGAAATAAATTGCCCTTATATCATTATCATGTATTGACCTTAAATTGGGCTCTCCGAGATCTCATAACCCTTTTTACATCAAGAGAATGTATGATTGTAATGTATATCATGTGCTGCAGCTGCAAAATTAAGGTGTGTGGATACACTTTCAGGGGAAGCAAGTCTGCCATTTTCAATTTTCGTTTTTGTCTTGCCTGCGACCAGTAGAAGGGATACATATTACTTTTGGAGTGTTAGTGGAGTTGGTGTCAGCGTTGTAAACTATTGTCAAAAGTATTTGTGTTTAGCTCTGTTTTGTGATAATGCAAAACAGGCAAGACACCCCACTGTGCAGAACTCTTGTTCAGGTGTGTTGTCCAAATATGGTTTATACCAGTACAAGTCTTGTTCTTTAATTTGTATGTTTATTTCATAATGATTAAAGTCTTTTCTCTTTTACTGTACAGATATAATGATGTTGGTGTTAAAGAACTACCTCTTTCAACCTATGCAGACGGCAAATGGTATTCCATGCCAGAGAACGAGAGAAAGGCATCCCACCCACTTATTATCAACAATAACTGGGTGCTAGGCAACCAGAAGAAGATAGAGAGAGCTAAACAATATGGCCATTGGTTTATCAAAGAAGATTTCAGCTGTGATATGGATCAAGTGAAGAAGATAGTTTATTAACTCTATTGCACTCAGAACGGCCAAAACTCCAAGAGTTTTGGCTGTTCTGAGGGCAGTAGGGTTAACTTACAGGCATTTGGAATTTTATCCTATGAGAATAGGAAAAAACGGGCTGTAAACAGGGCTGTATAGACAGAAAATTCTTAGGAAAGAACTGAAGGCATTTCTACCTATCAATAAAACCTGCTTATCCTTTCTTGCATGGGAAGAAATGTCAAATGCCTGTGAATTAAACCTTTTAATCATATGATGTTGCTGTTATTCAGTGGATATTGTTGTGTCATAAGAATCATATAACCACATGCGTAACACTTTGGCGCGTACACGTAAAGTCATTGACAACGTCCATGTCGACAATGTGTTTTCTTATTGAAATAATGTTCAGTTTAAAGGTGTTAAAACCCCATTTTAAAGGGTCATATGATAAACAGAATCTTACACTCACTTTATATGAAATTTATGAAACTCGCCTAAGGCTCGTTCCATAAATTTCATATGAAATGACCCCTCGTGTAAGATCCTCTCTATGTTTTGTAAGGAAATTAGTTTTGAATCTTTTGAATTAGTAATAGGGCTGGGATGAGTACACGGGTACCCAAAATGGGGTCGGGTAGACCAGCTACTGGGGTACAAATTTACTACCCATTGCCCGAATCCCATCAGGCACACAGTGTTCATTTATCAGTGAATCAAATCAACTGATTCAATGTTATGACTATATTTATAGTATATAAAGTATAAATATTCTATTTCAGTAGTGTGCAAATGTTTATTACCTAACTTATTATTTGATCTGAATGTACATTTTCTAACTGTGGACACGCTCAAACTGCTATGGTAACGTGTACCCGTGGTTAATATGGACTTGGGAGCATTCCAGCATTCAGATACATTACATTCCTACATGTCTCCATGGGTTGTGACATTCAAAACTCTATTTTTAGAGCTAGTTTAACACTTTAATCACAGTTGACTAAAATATCTGGATTTGCAAACAGTGCAGATCCTGATGAGGTGGCTCATAATGAGCCGCCTCATCTAGATCTACACTGTTTGCCCTCTAGACTTTGAATTCTCAATATGATTGGACAAAACATTTTTAAAATTTTTGCAGACGTAAATTTTGTCGTCTGCTTTTTGGCGCTTAAAAGGCCTATGGGGTAATATGAGTCATATTTTTCTGTCTATATTTTATAATGATTCTGCTTGCTCCTATGTACCCAGGATATCTTTGCAAAGCAATTTCTAGAACTTTGTACATGAGGAGATGTGTACTTGACAATTTCTTTTTTTATTTTTCTTTGAAAACCTATGTTTTGACCCCTCAATTGAGCTGTTTCATCATACATTTTTACCCCTCATCTGAACTGTTTTGACAAGGCAGCTCATATGAGGGGTCACAACATAGGTTATAATTCATCTGTGACAGAAGTTATACCTAAATTATCACCAAATATTGCCTCCTATTTGGAGCCCTGATACCACCAAAAATAAGAGCTATAAAAATGTTCTTTTGTGTCACAAAACATAGGTATTTTGTGGTATCTGTATAGAGTGATCTCATTGTTATGATTCATTTTTTGTGAGATGAAGATGGTTCTTGGTTTTCAGGACTAATAATTTTATAATTGAGCCGCAACTCGACAAAACCAACAAATGGTTGTGCGCCCAGCGCAGACTCAGATCAGCCTGAGC
Source organism: Ctena decussata (assembly GCA_963989385.1). Lineage (NCBI taxonomy): Eukaryota > Metazoa > Mollusca > Bivalvia > Lucinida > Lucinidae > Ctena > Ctena decussata. The sequence continues at coordinate 64,606,414 of OZ022511.1, forward strand.
ATCCACCCAGTCTGTTCAGAGTCTTTGCTGTTCGCATGGCGGAAGGCTAGACCCTATCCTTTAAGCGCATAGCGAAGAGTCTGATTGGACTGGACAGATGCCAAGGCTGATCTATGTTTTCACTGGGCACACATGCCACTTTGTTGGTTTTGTCATGTTGCAGCTCTCATGTTTTATTTTTGCCTTGCTTACCACTAGCAGAAGTGGTACATGCATGTAGGTATTACTTTTTACCTGTTGGGTAGAAAATAATGTTAATCATCCACTCACCTGGTTTTAAGGAGTTCTTGCGGGAGTCCTTTACAGTCTTTTTATCTTCAAAATATGTTGTATATAAATTGAATTCATACTTGCCCCCACAGAAGGTTTCATTTTTCCAGGTAAAAAGTTTCTAGTAATGTTTACAGTCAAACTTCCTTATATGGTCTCCTGCGTTTAGGGATCACTTGTCTTGATTGATGTTCTTCTAGTCAACATGCAGTGAAGGCATAGATCAGATGAGCCGCGACACAGAAAACCAACAGTGGCTGTGCGCCCAGCGCAAACTTAGATCAGCCTTGGCATCTGCCCAGTCTGATCAGACTCTACACTAAGCGCTTAACGGGTAGCTAAGGGTCTAAGCTACCTCCATGCAGACAGTGAAGACTCTGATCAGACTGGACGAATGCCCAGGCTGATCTAAGTCAGCGCTGGGCGCACAACCACTTTGTTGGTTTTGTCGTGTCGCGGCTCAAATCGCAATGCAGGCTTGTCACTTTCAGTATACATGCATATATGCTGATAAACGGAATTTTTGAGGCTGAAATTTTCTTAAGAGCTTCCACGCAGATACACACAACATGGAATGGTTAGAATCAAGAAGGTTCCTGTTTGATCCAAGCTTATTCTAGGATCCTACTTCAAGTTTTAGTGGAAATTCAACCACCTGGAAAGCTGTACATGTTAAAATTTTAAGGTAAATGGGTACAGTATCAGGGGAAGCAACTCTGTCATTTTCATTTTTGCCTCCCTGTCCCATTGGGTCAACTCTTAAAGGAAAGGATTTGCTCCTAGAGGAGAAAATTCTTTCTTTTCAGAACTAGCCCCTTTTTCTAGGAGCAATTTCTTTCTTTTAAAGAGTAGATCCCTGTTTGGGAGGATTTTGTCTTCCAGGGAAGCAAACAGGAAGTCACAAAAGTTGTTCCTTTTTGTAAAAATGGCAGAAAAAGATGGCAATATACCTATACACCTTGATTTTTTTTACATACAGTCATATGTACCATAGATATTAAGACAACTGCATTATTTCTTTAACTGATTTTTCACCTTCAAATTTTTGTACTTTGGAGGTGGAAGATTGGCAAACAGTGTAGCCCCTAATCAGAGTGATCCTTTTGGAAGAGGAGCAGTCTGATAAGGGTCTAAACTGTTTACTCAAATATTAGTGCCTGGGTTTCAGGGTAAATGAGCTGTGACATGACAAAACCAACAAAGTGGTATGTGCACCCAGTGAAGACTCAGATAAGCTACCTTTTAAGCACACACCAAGGACTCTGATCAGACTCGGTCACTGCTGACGCTCATCTGAGTCTTCACTGGGCGCACATACCAATTTGTTGGTTTTCTCATGGCACTGGCTCAGACATCTAGCTTTACAGATTCTTAAGCTTTACATTGTTCATACAGCTGAAGACTAGTCAAAGTTTTGTGATAAATTGTTATTTCGAATAAAAACATACTTTTATCATGGAATTTTCTCACAGATGAGCTATTTCTGTGGAGAAGCAAAATTAGCTCTCAATATTTTGGTGTACCTGTATGATGAATATATGTGTATGTACACTCTTGGGTCATACTTAAAGGGTCATATTCGATTCAGCAAAGTCAGAGCACTCAGGATACTGCAGAACATAGGCTTAAATCAAGTTACATGGAGTACTACAATACACTTGATTTATGTGCGCGGAGTACTCCATTACACTCCCATGTAAATCAAGTGATGTTTGTTTGATGAAAATCAACACAAAAGGTGCATAAATAAGAATTACGAGCAGTTTAAGTTCCATTCTATCACAGGGGCCTAAAACAAGTTGATGGAATTTAATAAAATATTTAGTGCCAAGCAAAACATTCAAATATAAGTTTCAGAGATCTTACAGTAGTTTTAAAAATAGTTCAATAAATATGATATCAGTTGTCAGTGATCTTAAAATTTATCTTAAATGACAAAAAATATGACAGTGGTGTTCTCATAACAGCTTCTACAGAAGTGTTCTCTGATACTTGATTTGAATTCTGCCTGTCCAGAGTAAAAAGGGTTCTCCAAACAGTGTAATCAAGTACGACCCTGTAAAGGCACAATTCCTTTCCTACCTGAAACTTAAAAAGTCAAGCTTCTACAAATGCATGGCCAACATATATAACATGCTGTTCCACTCCTTTGTAAAGTTATTCGTACAAAAAAATATCAGGTCGGTTAAAGATAAACTGATGGACTTCTCTTAAAACTTATGAAATCCCAGAGCCTCTGGTATTGGCCAACTAGAAATATGATTTGGCCACAAAACTAACAATGATGTTAGTTAACAAGACGTTAAACCTTCAAACCTATTGTTCTCAAAGACTTCACCATTTTTTGCCGGAAAAATGTTAGGTTTAGCTCCTAACATTTTTCTGCAAAAAAGAGATTACCACAACTGAATTTGTGAGTAGTGTAAGACATAACAAATTCTTGACTAACGACTTGGTTAAGCTAACAATGCTTTGAACTACTGGACCCAAGAGTTTCGCCATAACTCCACCAGTTCCTTTATTTCAAAGCAAAATTTTGCCCAAAGAAGCATCATGTACATGAGGCATATCGTGCTGTACATTTCCAGTTTTCACTAGCTTTTGCAGAAGTTTGAATTTTTAATTCTCTGATGGGAATGTTATTAAGTTAAAACATGTTTGTCACATTTAATTTATTATTTAATTGTTTTACAGTAATGATTTATGAGAACGGTTCAACCATAATGACTATTGATATTTGGACAGCAGGACTGGAGCAAATAGTGCAGACCCAGATCAGACTGCTCCCAAAAGTGCAGTCTGATCAGGGCTTTCTCCATTTGCCATTTTGCCTACAAGTTACTTGCCACTGATGTCCTTATCTGCTAATGAAGGATAGTTGTCCACGTCTTAATGTCAATATGTCAATGTATTGTACTTGAATTATTTGATTTTATGTTATTGCACTGACATGATGTTTAGCTGTGGTTATGGCTGTTTGACATATAGATAACAGCTGTTAGGAATCTAGAAAAATATTTTGCATATTTTCGATTTACATTCTAATATGAAGCATATCCGACTTAAAGTGTAAATAAGATTTTTTTTTTTTTTTCGGCATTCATATGGTGAAACTAGTGGTCATTGCTACAACTCCTAAAGAAGCTTGTCATGGAATTTTAGCTCCTCCCATTACTTTATCACCCAATGAAGTTGAATGTAATATTTCAATTAAGAATTGAAAGCTAGAATTTGATGCTCATTGGGTAATGAAGTTAGTGGGAGGAGCTAAAATTCTTACAGCCAAATTATTACTGCATATAAACTTGCATATTTTAACCACACCGCTAAGCTACTTGAGGAACATCATAACGAGAATTGAAACAGAATGGACCACACCTTGCATAGAGAAGACAATAGAGAAGAGAAAATATGAGTGCTCAGTTTTAGTTATAACTAAAACTGAACACTCATATTTTCTCTTCCATAGTGTAGATAATGAAGCTTTATTTCCTTGCCATGTTTAGGGTAAATATGTGTTTCCAATATTTGATTGGTGGCGCTTGGAAAGGTATCTAATGGCATGTGGAAACAAGAAGACTTAGATCAGACTGCACATCTATGCAGCATGATTAGAATATTCCCTTTTGGCATATATCTTCTTTTCTATAATGCTTGCAAATCTTAAAAGTGTAGATCCTTGTCAGCTTCTGCAAATTTTACATTTAATTTGCCACAGATAAAATTCACAAGCACAAACATGGATTTTGTGATTTAAAATTTTTAGAGGTGCTATGAAATATATTTTATGTATTCCATTTTTCTGTAGATTGTTTTAGTTGAAATACATATCACAACAGTTGTAAAATATGTTCTGTTAGAAATGCTAGTCATATTTGTTTTTTTAGTGTGCGGGTTTTAAAAGTAAAAGCAACCTGTTTTCACAATATTTATATGTACCATATTTGTTTGGTTTTTAGATGGGGGTGGGGAGGGGGGGGGTCCACTTCCAAAACAATCCCAATAATCTCAATCCATCTAATAGACAGATCTAGATTATTTTGTGATGTTTTTGAAGGGGAAACCCATCTCATAGCTGAATTTCACAAGACTGATTTAAATATATGCTGTAATTTCGGAAGGGTAAACTCAAACTCCCATCTTATAACCAAATAAATACAGTTATGTTAGATGTTTTGTGTGTAAAACAAATTCAATAGCAATTTTGTTCATTGTATTCATTGTGATTTGGTTTAGAATGAGATCTCATTTTTGTCGGATGTGATTTTAGGTGTATAGATACATCTCTATGGTTTCCACCATTTTACAAAGGGGAACAACTTTTATGACTTCCTGTTTGTTTTCCAGGACCCCATTGAGAAGGGGGAGGGGGCAGAGTTGCTTCCCCTGAAAGCAAATCTATTCCTCTTAAATCACACAAAATTAGTTGTAAATATCACATGTATCTAGATTTTACTGTGATTTCCAAAGTTAATAGTGTAGACCCATAATAGATTGTTTTGTCTGATCTGGGCATACACTGTTTACCTGGCCCCAGTTGTTCAAAGCCAAAGATGCTGTTTGTCAACAAGACATTATATTTTTAAACATATTGTACAAGACATTGTATTTTCAGACATATTGTACACAAACACACTGCCATTTTGGTAAAAATTTTACTTGATTTTATGTTTGCTAGAAAATTAACAAATCTTTGACTAACAACTTTGTCAGGCTAATGATGCTTTGAACAACAGGGTCCAGTTAGCCAATATAGTAATCAAACTTAAATTGATATCAAAACCAGATTTTTAATGATTTTGAGTAAGTTCATGGGTACTAGATTTTTAATGATATTGGGTAAGTTCATAGGTAACAGAGTTTTAATGATTTTGGGTAAGGTCATAGGTAAAAGTAGTGTTATGATTTTTGTTCCAATTCCATTTGATATCAAAATATGTATGTGCAGGAATTGAGTGTAACTTTAATTGGAATAATGTTATAATTATTAAAGTAAAAAAAAAATGAGTACATTGATGTTCTTATTCCCCTACCATTTGGTCATTTTCATTATGTTTACTATATCATCTAAGTGTGGTCATTTGGCCAGTCTATGGCCTCTGAAAAGCAGATAAATTTGTATTTCAGGAGACACTCTCCACACAGTCGCCATTCATCAAATGTAGTCTCAAACTAAATATACATGCATATAAATTACACAGTGGTGCAATACAGGATCTGCCAATAAGTGATATGCTTATTGATTGATTGATTGATTTGATGCTTAACGTCCACGGTAAACAGCTATGGTCATGTCGGGACGATCAGTTAACCTAACCACACTATTCCTGGGCAAGCTTAGACCCCCTAAGCGGTTAACCAGTACTAAGTGCACATACTTTCGCCAGTAACTGACAACTGCTCTTCTTGAATCAGCGGAAGGAGAAATGAAAGTATGTGGCCAGACCGGGTTTCGATCCCAGGACCTCTGACTTATGTCAGGAGCCCTACCGATTACGCTACGCGGCCCGAATATGCTTATTGTCAGATCTTGTATTGCTTCACTGTGTAATTTATATGCAACACAGTGGAACAATATAGGATCTGGCAATTTAGCATTACACTTACTGTCAGATCCTGTATTGCTCCACTATGTAATTTATATTTTAATTACACAGTGGAGCAATACAGGATCTGACAGTAAGTGTAATGCTTTACATTAGCTTATTGTCAAATCATTTATTGCTCCACTGTGTAATTTATATGTATTCTACACAGTGGAGCAATACAGGATCTGAGTCATCTGACAATAAGCATTACACTTACTGTCAGATCCTGTATTGCTCCACTACATAATTTATATGTATCAGATCCTGTATTGCTCCACTGTATAATTTATATGTATGTATAAATTATATTGTTTAAAGCAAACCAAATATTCTAAAGCTAGAAAACTATGCTACCAGCACCAGCAAAAGTTGTAACAGTAAGACTGAATGTTCAGGTGAATGGCTTCTCTTTCAGGGGAAGTAACTCTGCAATTTTAATTTCTTCCTCCTTTCTCAAAAGGTCAATTATTTAAGGAAAGAATTTGCTCTTCCAGAAGCCATTTTTTCCTGTAAGAGTAGACCCTTTTTAGCTCGCCTGAACGAAAGTTCAGGAAGAGCTATTGTTGTCACCCTGGCGTCGGCGTCCGCGTCGGCGTCCGAAATGGATGTTTTGGTTAAAGTTTTTTTATGTGATGGGCAATGCGCTACAGGCGAGCTATCCTGTATGTGGACAGGTCTTGTTTACCCTTGGCATACAAAGCATGTTGAAGGAGATACAGCTTTTGTCTGCCTGTGAATTCATCCATCCTGCATTTAGTTTTATGTTGTGTTCTTTCATTTCCAAAAGGCCTGTTCATTTGTGATAGGTTTACTTATATGCCGACAAGAGATAAGTTGACATCAATTGGCTGCTACTGACCTAAGGTCAAGGTCACAAACTTGGAAATTTGCATATTTGCATTAAAGTTTTGTGTTAAGTTAGTATTCTTTTGCATTCTAAAGTGGAAATTTTTATGTGACAAGGCTTACTTCTTGACAGAGGGAAGTTTGTATCATCTGGATGCTGCTGCTGCCTTAATGTCAAGGTCACAAATTGGTTTAGGTGATGGCCTTGCAGTTTTGTTTTGTGTCAGAGTGCTTATATTTCCAACATTCTTGAATACAGCAATATGAGCCACATTATGTGATTTCCAACAATGTGGCATTGGTGACATGCCAAGGCTCTGATCAGACTGCACTTATGTGCAGTCTGATCAGAGCCTTTGCTTGTCACATCAGCCATAGAAGTGACCCAAGCCAAAGAGCCAATAGTGAGGTCTCTGATGACCCTGTATAAATGAGAAGGATGATCTGAATATCACATGACAAAATTGCCACATTGTTGGAAGTCACATGATGCGGCTCCTATACATGTATATATTTGGTTCTCTTCTAGCTTCATGCAGGTAAGTTGCACCATTTTGAGTCTGCTGTGACTTAATTTCAAGGTCATGAACTCTGAAATTTGTATAACAGCATTTAAATTTTGTCTAGGACACATACTAAAAGTCTGAAGTTCTTGAATGGAATCTTTTGACTAGGTCTCCTAGGGAGTTTGAAAAAGATTATCTGTCTGTCAATATTTACTTTAAATCTTTGTTAGTTTGGATTATATTAGGTGGTGGCACTGGCCAGGGATATGTGTGAGCCCCTGCTTAATTGTCTAGCTTTGGAAGGGTATTGTTGTACAGTGAAGCATGCAGGAAGTCACAAAAGTTGTTTCTCTTTGTAAAAAAATGGCAGAAAACATGAACATGTACCAAATTACCTTAAGGTGTTTCTCTGCTAAGAAGAGATGCTTTGTACAGGCAGATAAACATAACAAAATAAATTAGTTTTCACATCTTTAATGGTATTATATGGGTGTTAACCTATGCATTAGGAAAAATCTTGAGCTGCAACATCACAAAACCAACAAAATGGCTTATGGCCCAAGCGAAGAATCAGACCAGCCTGGGCATCTGCCCAGTCTGACCAAAGTCTTTGCTGTGCACTTAAACAATAGGTAAGGGCCTAAGCTACCTCCATACCGGCAGCAAAGACCCAGATAAGACTGGGCAGATGCCCAGGCTGATCTGAGTCTTTGCTTGGCAGACATGGCTGTTTGTTGCTTTTGTCGTGTTGTGGCTTGACATTCTCTGTCAGATCATCATGTATCATGTATGTAAAGTCACATAGAGCAAAAACAAAATGAGCCGCGACACGTGAAAACCAACAATGTGGTTGTGCGCCCAGTGCAGACTCAGATCAGCCTTGGCATCAAACCAGTCCAATCTGACTCTTTGCTAAGCGCTCACAGCGTAGCTAAGAGTCTAAGCTACCGCCATGCGGACAGCGAAGACTCTGATCAGACTGGGCGGATGCCCAGGCTGATCTGAGTCTGCGCTGGGCGCACAACCACATTGTTGGTTTTGTCATGTCGAGGCTCAAATGGACGGACTACTATAAACTAAAGCAGAGATTCAAGTTAACAAAAGAGCAAATTCTTTCAAGTAAGATTACGACTCCTCTTTGAAATGGATATTGGACAGGAGGTCACAAAAGTTGTTTCCCTTCGTAAAAATGCTAAAAAACATGGAAAAAACCCTAAACAACTGCACCATGGCACAAATTTTGTGAGTAGATAATATCACTCCATGTACCAACTCCACAATTTGCCATTTAGAGATGACTATATCAATCAAAATTTTCAGCTACGACACTGTATAAGTTTAGGTATTTATTCAAATTCATTGACATGATTTGAAGGTAGACTACTAGCAAAAAATTTGAAAACTGCTTAGGCATTACTTTCTGAAACCAGTTTTCACATTGTTTTTTTTAATTTTGTTCCAGTCTGCTATTAACATTACATGGACTAACTATTTATTGTTTGATTGATAGTCTCAACTTTTAACAGGTAAGTAAGTGCTAAAAAAGTAGACAGTAAAATTTATGTCTATAAAATTTAAGCCAGAGCACCATGAGGGCCTGTATTGCTCACCTGAGTAAAGAGGTCAAAGGTCAAACTACGGTTATCTTTTGAACAAAACTGATAGTCTGAAACTGTCAAAATATGAGAGACATTGGTTAAAGGTCCAAGAATGACCTAGACCTCTATCACTCATAAATGTTTATGTACTCATTTTGTTGACTCTATTTATCAACCTTTGCACCAGCGACTTCTACAAGTTCCATGAACTTTTATGTTTAAGAATTTTTCCATATAAAAGCATCAGAAAGCAAATTTGACCTGCTATAAAAAGTCAGAGTGAACCTAAGGTCATCATTTTAACAATCATGGTAGTACTTGGTCTCCTATGCTGTATACCAAGGCCATTAAAGGTTATTACCTTATAAGGGGTTGGCAGCCATAATAGTCAATGTGACCTGGACCTCTTGAACAAATTTTCGTTCCCGCAAGCCCTGGAGGCTCTATACGAAATTTGGTTACAACTGGCCCAGTGGCTTTTGAGGACTTGTTTGAAAGTGTCAACATATGAGAGACCTTGGTCAAAGGTCAAAGAATGACCTTGACCTTTTGTACCCACAAATCTTTATCTACTCATTTAGATAGCTGTATATTCATTTTTTCTAGGCCAAAATCTTCTATAATTTCCATGAACTCTTATATTCTAGCATTTTCCCATATAAAAGCACCAGAAAGCAAATTTGACCTTGATATTAAAAAGGTCAAGGTCAATTTTGAACATTCTTGGTAGTACTCATGTACCTGATGCTACATACCAAGTTTCAAGGCCACTGGCCAATTTGTTCTGGAGGCATGGTCATGGTCATGAATACAGAATGGTTTGAACAAATTTTTAATTCCCGCAAGCCCTGGAGGCTCATTATGAAATTTGCTTACAATCCGCCCAGTGATTTCAGGGAGGACGGATGACAACAGAGACTGCCTATACTCCAAGCTCCCCTGGAGCTGATGGAGCTTCAGCTCAGGTGAGCTAAAATATTTCTTCCTAGCTACATCGTATTTAGATAGCAAACAGAGCAGATCCAGATGAGGCAGCTCATTATGAGCTGTGTTGTCTGGATCTATACTCTTTGCAAATTCAACAGTTTTCATTATTGGCACTCAACACAGTTTAAGTCCTAACTTTTCTTTTGATTTCTTACGTGAGAATTTATCTCTGAGAATTATAACCTATCACCAGTAAAACCTAGCAGACTGCAGTCATTTTTTAGCAGCAAGTATATGCTTTCCCATATGGAAACTTAATCTGCTACCATTCCACATCTGCAGACTCCTGCTGTTCATTTCTATTTCATATTCAAGTGGAGCTGTCATGATAAATATTCTATAACCAGTCAAGGCTGACAGATAAATTGCTGGTTTTGAAATATTTTCCCCACTGAAGTATAACATGTTTTGCAGTCTTTTCTGTCTGTTATTTTACTAGAATTTTCTCCCTAGTAAACACTGCTACCAGTCAAAACCTGCTGGCAATATTTTGACGCATGAAACATCATAAGTCAACCTACAACAAACTATGCTTGCAGACTGCTACCCGTTTCCTTGTAATATTCTGATAAGTTTACTACAGTGAGTGAGAACTGCACTAGAACTAGTCTGACTTCTAGTACTCTGTAGACTGGCAGATAAAACACTGTTAGAGCGAGGTGTGGCAGACGAGGGTCGTGGTGTAGCAGACGTCAGGTCAGTGAGCTTGTCTACTGCCTTAGATACAGACATTTCCTGAAAAACGATAAAAACATGTATATTTAAGACAAACACCTGAGGCCAGTTGTTCAAAGCACTTTTAGTCTAACAAGCTTGTCAAGAGGTCAACTTGTTAAGTGCTTTACTACTTTATAGCCAAATACACTGATATCTTTTGTTGAAAATGCAATGCAAATGCTTCTCACATTTTTTCAACAAAAATACTGGTATATTTGAGATATTAACATTTGAAATTTTAATGTCTCATTAAGGATGTCATAAGTTTTGAACAACTGGGCCCTGAGGTTTTAGTATAGCCAGTTTTGTGCTTTCTGTTTGCTTCCCCATGAACCCCTCCCCTACTGCCCCCCCCTCCCTGCCTCCCCCCCCCCCCCCCCCCCCCCCCCCAACACATACACACACGATGAAAACTACTCTTAAAGGGAAGAATTTCTTCCTTATGAGCAAATTCTTTTCCTTACGAGAAGCCCTCAATGAAATAGGTGACAAATCTTTGGTAAATCTTTTGGTGACAAATCTTTTGGTAAGGACCACCTCCCCACAAAAAGTTCCAATTTACTTTACACTGTTTTGACTAGTGGACTTGTCTATCCTTATCATATGAATGAGTCAATTTCTAGCTTTAGGGATTTCAGTTGGATGTTTCCATTTTTATAGTATTTTGCATAGAAAATCCAGGTAAAAGTGTATAACCTGATCAGAGAGAAGAAAAAACTCTTCCAAAACAATCTCAAAGACCTAGATCCATCTTATAAGATGAATCCAGATCTTTGTGATTGTTTTGGAAGAGAAAAACCTCTGTGACTGCTAAATAAATACAGTGTAACTTTTAGCAAGCTTTACAAGTGCAAAGAAGTGCATATGCTATACCCCCGACATGGTAGTCTGTGTATCTGTCAACAACAGCATTATAGTTCTCGTCAGCACGTAATTATTCTTAAAGTCAAAATATGCTAGATTGATTTACATACTGTAAACACTTTATATCTGCGGTATAAAAAATTCACGGTCTAATGAAAATGACATATTGGGGCATTTCAATTTTGGCGTTCATGACATACTCCAGATAGTACAGAAAATTTGATGTAAATATGTAACTAGAAGGTTGGCCAGGGACAACTGGTCGAGCCCGATGTTTGCTATAGTGACCTATAAGTATGTCAAGACTTACTAATGCTTCACTCTAGAAAGAAGCCAGACAACATCATGCTTAGCCAGCATTTTCTTCTTTTTTTCTTTTTTTTTCAAATTTTCACGAAGGAAAATAAGGAAGTGATGACCCAAACAAGCTCAATTTATAACAATTACAATATCTAACCTACAAGTGTGACCTTGACCTTGGATCTACCCAAACATATATGTCACTTGACACTTCCACTCATGTCACTTGACACTTCCACTCATCAAGAAGAACAAATGTGCCAAATTATTTTGAAATCCATCCATAAATGTAGAAGTAATGGCTCGGACAAGCTCAATTTATGACCATTTTATCATTTGACCTTCAAGTGTGACCTTGACTTTGGACCTACTTGAACAAATGTTCCAAATTGCACTTCTACTCATCAAGGAGAACAATTGTGCCAAATCATTTTGAAATCCATTCGTAAATATTGAAGTTATGGCTCAGACAAGCTCAAATTATGGCCAATTTATCATTTGACCTTCAAGTGTTACCTTGACCTTGGACCTGCCTGAATAAATTTTCCAAATGACACTTTCACTTATCAAGGAGAACAATTGTGCCAAATTATTTTGAAATCCATCCATAAATGTAGAAGTAATGGCTCGGACAAGCTCACTTTATGGCCATTTTATCATTTGACCTTCAAGTGTGACCTTGACCTTGGACCTACCTGAACAAATGTTTCAAATGGAACTTCTACTCATCAAGGAAAACAATTGTGCCAAATTATTTTGAAATCCATCCGTAAATGTAGAAGTTATGGCTCGGACAAGCTCAATTTATGGCCATTTTATCATTTGACCTTCAAGTGTGACCTTAACCTTGGACTTACATGAACAAATGTTTCAAATGGCACTTCTACTCATCAAGGAGAACAACTGTGCCAAATTATATTGAAATCCATCCATAAATGTAGAAGTTATAGCCCGGACAAATCCGGAGGGACGCACGCATGCACGGACATACACCGAACTGACGTTGTAACAACTATGTCTCGCTCACCGAAAGCAGGCTCGACAATAATCTTTCTTAATTTTCTATTATTAAAACTATACATTGTGGCATCTATTAGAATCACCTCATTGAGGCGATTCTAATGGGATGCCACAATGTATGGTTTAAGAGAACGCTATAGGAAATATCTGAAATACTCATCAGGTTTTCCTTTTTACCTGGACCTCTATTAAGCTGTGCATATGTAACTCCATTGAAAGCCAAATATTGACAGACTTATATTTTAATGCTCTTTGCCTCAGTAACCTCCAATATCACCAACATTCAGTAACCGCCAAATATAAGTGTTTTACAGTAACTGGGGTTTTTCTAGAGCGAGAAAGCCCTGCCTTACAGCTGAATAAATATGGTATTAAAATTTACCCTCTTGAGATCCTCTTGCCTGGACAGAGTTCTAAGGGCAAGCAGGGCACCAATCTGAACACTGGGCTGGCTGTCATGACACGCTACATCTATCAAACTGAAAGACAAGTTACAGCATCTCAGGTAGGAAATGACCTCATACCTACAGATATTGTGAGTTTTGATCTTGATTCTGAGATTATTTTTATCTCTCAATGGTCAGAATTTACTTTGATATATCAATAGTTTAAGATAACAGGATTCGAATGTACAAAAAAAACACATGAAATATGTCCAAACTATATTCTTTGACATAAGAGGGTACAGTCAACTCTTGATATCTCAAAGTGAAAGTTCATTCCAAACCACTGATATCCCTGATATCCCAAAGTAAATTTTCTGGTTCCAAGTAGGTTATGTATCAAAACTATTTTATTTGATATGACATACTTTGAGAAATATGTGTTCGAGGTATTGGGAATTGACTGTACTTAGAAATATCAGCGTTTGTGACAACCACAGTCAATTGTATTTATGTTGCATTTTAACTGGAATGATGAATAAAGTCTAACTATGCCACCTCCTGATCCTATCTACCATATGTCAGGAAAAAGTAACACACTTACCATGGAACAACCTTGGATTTCTTCATCTGGAAGCAGAGTGAGTTAGAATGGAGACCCAGATTACCCAGTGCACCTGAAATATAGTATTATATAGTCAACCTTCTTTATAACAGCACTCATTACAACAGCAAAATTCTTTATAACGTCATTTTGCTGTGTACAGAATGACTTTATTGTTCAAAATGTGTACTCATTATAACAGCAAATTCAGTTTAATGTCAAAAAAATTGGGAACAAATGCCGTCGTCGTAAAGAGGGTTGATACAAAGCAAGCAAAACTAACCAGACTGTGTATCATACTTATCTGATTTTGAGACGGATGTATACCCTTCCAAAATCAGCCTTGTTTATCACAGCTATTAAATGGGTTTTTCTCTTTCAAAACAGTCCCGAAACTCCAGATCCATCTTAAAACAGTCTCAAAAATCTAGATCTATCTCATAAAAATGGCTCTAGATATTTAGCGTTGTTTTAGAAAGGAAAAACCTCTGTCGTATAACTGAAGAAATATAGCAAACTCAAAGTCGATAGTCTTCTTCTTGAAGCAGCTTTTTAATTAAGCCTACCATTAAGCATAGGTGGGGAAAACTGGCGCTCTCAGGGAAAAACCACCTGACCTTGTGCAAGCAGAACATGGATTTCTTACTTGTGTCCCAAGCAAGGCTCAAACAAGAGCAATGAGAGATCTAATGTTTATGAGTCAGTGCTCTTATTATATCCACTAGGCCACACAGGCCTATGCCAAGTATTCAGTCTGAACATTCGTGAAAAATAAACACATTTACCGGTACTCACATTTACTCTGCTCGAGTTTTAGCCTCCAAGTAATTCATTACTGACAGTTTTCTCCTGTTTAAAATTACTATCATTAATCTTTGACTTTATATGATTTAGGATAGCCTCATGGCAAACAGTTGGTGAAAAGATGACCTCTTTAGTTTCTTTCATCTTTTTTGCTTTGTATGCTGCCTAAACTTCCTTGTCCTGGGACCGTATTTATAAAGCCACTTAAATGGTTGCTATGCTGTTGCTAAGGTTAAATTTCTATGAAGGAGATTCTCTACAACTATGAAATTTGCTCTGGAGGAACAGTCTGAAAAGGACTGTTCCTCCAGAGCAAATTTCATAGGTGTAGGGAATCTCCTTCATAGATATTTAGCCTTAGCAACAGCATAGCAACCACTAATACGGTCCCTGGTGTTTAGGGCAGAATAAGAAAATTGATACAGCTAGAACCTGATCTAGACCTTCTCATCTCAGAATTATTTCTATATCTAGGGCCAATTTCACGTTGCATTTGAATCACCATTTTTGGTTTAAACTGAAAATTATTCCATAGACCACAATGCAAAATAATAATTTATAAGAGAATAGCCAGGATTTAAAAATGACGTGAAATTGAATCTTACAGTACCACCACTTTCCAGCTCTTATATCTCTATCTCAATACTTAGAATTTTTACCATAATTGCTTACCTGCTGCATTCATTCTTGTTTTAGTAACCGGGTCTTTCAATAAATCAATGAGTTGAGCAACGGCAGGTTTTAACTTTATATACAGGTGATCGTTATGGAATGCTGCATTACCAACTGCGTAACTGGCCCCCTGAAATATAGAAATGAAACCTGGCCCTTGAAGTGTCAAAATATCAGAAGACAAAATTCATGTCTGCAAAGTTTCAAAAAATGTTTTGTCCAAGCTGTATCATATTGAGAATTCAAAGACTAGAGGGCAAACAGTGTTGATCCAGATGAGGTGGCTCATTATGATCCACCTCATCTGGATCTACATGTATGCTGTTTGCAAATTCTTTTCTTTAAGAATAACCCCCAATGAGGAGGGAAATACTTCTGTGCAAGGATTGTCTTTTCTGAACATATGTCCTTTCCTCTTCATCAGATTAAATGAGCCATGACAAGCCAAAACCAACAAAGTGGCATGTGTGCCCAGGGAAGATTCAGATCAGTCTGCAGATCAGCCTGAGCATCTGCTCAACATGATCAGAGCCTTTGCTGTTGGCATGGTGGTAGCTTAGACAATTAGTTACCCTTTAAGCACACAGCTAAAACATTTATTAGACCGGGCAAATGCCCAGGCTGATCTGAGTCTTTACTGGGAGCACTTTGTTGTTTTATTTCATGTTGTGGCTCAAGTACTTTTTCTCAAGACCTTCATAGCCATTAATTTTCTAATTCCCTGAATTTTCCATGACTTTACAAGCCCTTTCCAAATTTCCCTGATCAATCTCAAAATTCCCTGACTTTTTCTTGACCTGGAAAATGAATTCATTTTCCATATGTTTCCTAGTTTCAGTAATTCACTTTCCTCTTACCTTCCTAACATTAGGATCTTCATCTTTGAGACAAGCCATGAGCCCATCAAATAATTTCTCCCGTTGTTTGAGAAATGTGTACATCTGAGCGTTATGTTTCATGAGGTTACCAAGGAGACTACAGGTACGAGATTTCACGGATGAGGACTGATGGCGAATGAGACTGCTTAACTTGTCAGGATCACCTTTAAAGAACAAAACAAATATACCCAAATTACCTTTAAGTAAACTGATACACATTCAGGGGAAGCAATACTGCCATTTTCATTTTTCAAATGTATACAAGGTATAATATGAGGAGCATTTACACTGCAAAATCTCTACAATTTCAATGCAAAACAAAGATACTACTCTTGACTTTATGTGTACTTTTGTTCTTAAACGAATCCAAACTAACGATTTTGTTATACTAAAAATTTTTTAAACAACAGGGCTCTGGAAAAAAAAGAGCCATTCTACCCTCTGCACAAAACCACAAAGCACTTCTAGATTTGTCTTATAAAATGGATCTAGACTTTTGGGATTGTTTTGGAAGGGAAAAAAACCCTACCTTATAAATGACTTACAAGACTGATTAAGATATTTGGGGTTATTCTAAAAACCTTCCTTATAGGCAAATTAATACAGTGTGTCTTATGGTGAGAGTTTCCAATGACATGGCTGATATACAGGGCTGTTCATACCTTTATTAGACTGCACCACTGATTTAACCAGAGTGATGTGTTGAGCAGATGTCCGAGCCAGATGACTACACAGTGAGATGGCATCACATGTAACTGAGATAGGACTGGATGGTGTAATACAACTGCATAAGAATGGAATAGCCTGAAACAGAGAATGAGTGTGTGTTATTAATTACATAAATTACAAGTTTTCTGACATTCATTAACATATATTTACATTCTTGGTGTATTTACTGAAAAGCCCTATAGTAAACCATTGGAACGTAATGTAGTTTGTATTCCAATAATTACACTGAGCCACACGACATCACATGACTTTAAATGATATCAAAATAAACCATGGCTCTCTACAATCTGACTGGCTGTCAGCAGCGTCATGACGCCATTGGCTTTTCAAGTGTTTGCAGAAAAATTGTCTGTAAATGTTTTACTGCCTCAATTTTAGTGCTTATATATAAGATTTTTCATCAAGATTTTGGTTGAAACAACTGTAAATAAAAGCAATGAACTTAATTTTTCTGATGTTTATCGAAGTGTAAACTGCACTGGGTCATAAGCAAAGTTTACATTTACTTTGCAGCGACCCAATGTAGTATACACTTTGATAAACCTCAAAAAAATGAAATTCATTCCTTAAATGAATGAGAGAGGTTTGTCCTACAAAGAGGTCCATGTTAATTTTGTTATCTTTACACTATCAGTATATACTTTCATAAATGCCACAAAAATTAAATATGTTCAGAATCAGAATCGTTTACTTGTGATACATTCAAGGACAATCATTAACTTTACATTATTTTCCTCTCATAAATTGGTAAAACTTTGCACAGAAGACTAAATTTTAAACACAAAATGCTGTATTTGTAAAGACAGCGCTGCAACATGACTACCATTATCACTATATTGCGGACGTCAAATCTAGCCACTGACAGTGACATGTTTTGAAAGTACATCACATTGCATGACACTATGCTATGTTTGAGATATGAACTACACTGAGTCCTAAAGATTCATACATGACTTTAAAATGCAACTGTACATATATTTAAATGCAGTCCAGTTGATCAGGACTGTATAGGGAATATATGATAAAATATCTTAACGTATAAGAATTCACCGCCACCTAATTTCTGCCATTCTTACAAAGCAGAACAACTTTTGTGAGTTCTTGTTGCTTTCTTGGAAGAAGAAGCCCTTCCAAATAAGGGTCTACTCTTGATGTAGGGAATTGGCTCCACTAGGAATAAACTTTGAGAGTTGACCCCAACTATGAATGGAGGCAAAAATAAAATGGCAGAGTTGCTTTCCCTGAAAGGGAATCCATACACCACGTTAGTTTTTCCTATTTTCCATGAAAAATATGTTGTGTCTATCATTAAAACCACCTAAATTTTCATAATCATCTGTGAAAAGCCTGATTTAATTAAACCATATAAGCCACAACAAGACAAAACCAACCAAGTGGCATGTGCCCCCAGGGAACTCTCAGATTAGCCTAGGCATCCGCCCAGAATGATCAGAGTCTTTGCTGCCGCATAGAGTAAGCTTACACCCTTACCTACCCTTTAACTGCACAGTAAAGACTCTGATCAAAACAGGGCAGCTGCCCAAAATGATCTGAGTCTTTGCTGGGCCCATATGCCACTTTGCTGGGTTTGTCATGTTGCAGCTCATATGGTTTTGAGCATTTACATATTGCACAATATGCACTCTTTTTCAGGTGTTGTTGCTTTAGCCTACCTTGAGATCTCTGACAGCAGAGCAGAACTGTTCAACAAATATATTATTGCTGAGAACCAGTCTGGTGACTAGACCAAGGGGAGTAACTAAGTCTTCATCTTTGAGGTATTTCTGACAGGCAAATAACAGTCGAGACAGTAACTGGTGGGAATGTAAACATCTGAAAGTAAATAATGAAAACATATTAACGGATACACTTCCAGCTTTCTCCACCATTTTTACAAAGGGGAACAACTTTTAAGACTTCCTTTTTGCTTCCCTGGACATGGAAACTTTTCCA
The DNA here is from genome assembly GCA_963989385.1 of Ctena decussata. Taxonomy (NCBI): domain Eukaryota; kingdom Metazoa; phylum Mollusca; class Bivalvia; order Lucinida; family Lucinidae; genus Ctena; species Ctena decussata. Next base: position 64,625,133 of record OZ022511.1, read on the forward strand.
AGGGGTCTAATCTTAAAGACAAAGTTCAGCTCCAAGAGTCTTTCCTTTAAGATTTACCGTGGTAACCTTTACATAGAAGGCAGGCAAAACAGAAAATGGAAGGGCTGCTTCCCCTGAAAGTGTACCCATTTACCTTAACTCATTATACCTATACATCTGAAACTTACTCTTACTCTTGGATAATGAAGAATCTGAGCACATCAATTTAGAACAGGAAAAAGTATATGACAAAAAAAAAAATCAGAAACAGAATAGTCTACAAGGAGGACTTACATGGAGGACTTAACTGAGATGGCCCAATACAAGCAATTTTCTCAACGTCCCATATGCACTGCCTGCAAATCCTCTAATTTGGCAAGCAGCTTTAGAAAGGATATTTAATTGCCTTCCTTCAGAGCTTGGAAATGTTTTTAACTCCTTTAACAGCACTGGAAAAGGAAGGCTGAGACAGAGGTTAAAATTTTTTATGTTAGTGAAATTTTGTGTCTTTAAAGCAACTGAACCTGTTACAACTTATAAGGATGGCTACTAAAGTATACAGTGCTTCACATAAGAAAAGGGTTTTATGATAGTTGTGGAACAACTTTTAAAATGTCTCCTCGAAAACATGTTGTGACTCATCTGAACTGCCTCATCAAGGCACTTCTGATGATGGGTCACAACATGATTTCATGTAGATTTGACAGAAATCATCCCTTGTTAGCACCAATTACTCTCTCTTATCTAGAGCTCTGACTATACCAAAGGAAATAAATGAGTCCCAACATGACAAAACCACCGAAGAGCATGTGCGCCCAGCAAAGACTCAGCTCAGCCAGGACATCCACCCAGTCTGACCAGAGTCTTTGCTGTTGGCATGGAGGTAGGTTAGACCCTTAGCTACCCTGTAAGTGCACAGAAAAGATTCTGATCAGACTAGGGTAAAGGAGTGCCCAGGCTGATCTGAGTCTAGCTGGGGGCACATACCACTTTGTTGGATTTGTCGTGTCGCGGCTCAAATACAATTTACCTTTGAATATCAACTAGAAGATCCTCACTGGCATCAACGGCAAAAGGGAAACAACAGATCTGAGTAACTTCCAAAATCAGGTCTACCGTCAGCTGTTGACCCTCTGCACTGAAACTGTAATAGAAATATCATGGTGAATAAGACAGGAAAACAAAGCATGTGTTATGAGAACAAGCTGGTATATCAAAATGTACCTGACTGAAAAATATCTTACATTGTATTAAGAAGCATGAGAACACCTCCATGTTTTTCTGCCATTTTTACAAAGAGAAACAGCTTTAATACGTGGCTTCCTGTTTGCTCCCATGGATACATAGCCCTTCAAAAATGGGGTCCACTCTTAACAGAAAGAATTTGCTCCCCTGGATCCCCATCAAAAAGGAAAGCAAATACCAAGGTACAAGGGGCAATCCAGAATTAGCAGTACTGGTGCTCTAAATTGAATATGTGTTTGTTTTTAATTCTGAAATTTGGCATAATACAAGTAATAAATCTATGTAACATGATATAGAAAAATCAGCGGTATCATTCAATCACGTCGGTATAATTAGTGTTTCCATAGCAACCAAGGTACGGTTAAGCGGGGCAGTTGTTCAATTAGTTAGCATTCTTGATGTTCAATACGTATTTTTTACCCTTTCTAACGCCTCGATTTTACCACGATGTCGTACACATCAAAATTGACGTCATATCATTTAACAGTAAAATTTTCAACGTCATTACCGCTTTCATGTAAACAAAACGGACCAGTTTACTGCAGAAGTGAATGTCAGACATGACGTCAAGTGAAAGTATCGAAACGCGCGCAGTTATTAAGTTTTGTGTCGTACAGGGATATTCACCAACCCAAACATATAAATTACTTCAAGAGACACAAGGACAATGCCCCGCCTCATAGGGCAGCCAACACAACTCTGGAGCTTGGACTTTTGGGGTTAGATACTATTGAATATCCACCTTATTCACCGGACTTAGTGCCGATGGACTCAAAGTCTTTCCCATAGTAAAATCGGCACTGAAAGGTTACAGATTCCAGGACTTTCGTGAATTGGCTCTCGCCATTCAACGGGTTGTTTCCACATTCGACGAAGAATGGTACACGGACATGTTTAATCAGTGGATTGACCGCCACGGGAAATGTGTTGCAACTCATAGTGACTACGTGGAGAAGTAACGTCAATATTTTGACGTTGTGACGTTGTGATGTTCAATACCTGCCCCGGCATTGTGTTATATGTAAAGTTAGATTTAATGTCAACTTTTTGTTTCATGTCCGATTTGAATCATATTTGCAGGGTTGGTTGGTAATAAATTATATTTCATGTTGTTGTAATTTGGTTGATATATATCGATTTACTCAGAAGCTATAAAACCAGTACCGCTAATTCTGGATTGCCCCTCATAGTGCCGCTTCCCTAGAAAGTGTACCCATTGCCTTTAATAAGATATTATACATCACAGAGATATGTGTCACTTCTGATATCAACTGGACCATAAAGCATGTCACAGACTCTTAAAAAATCTCAGACATTCCAGCAGAAGACTGAACCAAGGACATCTTGATTTAAAAAGGAACACTCTGCAATGTCTCTAAAAAATCCAGCTTGTACTGAACAGCATTACAAATAAGATATATCTAAAGCCTGTGACAGTCTCCCCCTCCATATTAAATTCATTCGTAAATTTTTCAGAAATGAGACTTTAAGGAGTTCTAATGCACATGTGGGTTATTTATGTTGAACACCATTTGTAACGGATTCTAAGACAAAAATGAAAGACAGGAGTGTCAGTTTCACTACTGTATCAACATAAGATGATATCACTTCTGACATTAACCTATTATAAGATTCCTTTCTTTCCACATTTCTTTTTTCCATACTTAAAGCGCCAAAAATGAAAAGAGTTGAATTTGCGAACAGTGTGGATCCATATGAGGGGGCTCATAATGAGCCACCTCATATAAATCCACACTGTTTGCCCCTCATCTTTGAATTCTCAGTATGATAAAGCTTGAATGAAATATTGTTTGAAATTTTGCATGTGCAAATTTATCATCTGCTTTTTGGGGGTGCCTTAAGGGTTAAACTGATCTTACCTTTTACTAAGTGAATGTAAGAATTCTTTCCTGAGTAGGTGGATGAGAGTTAGCATTATGATGCTGTCTGGGACGGCTAAGTTGGGTATACACTGCTGTGTCTCCTGAAATTGACAAAGTATACTGTAAATTACTTTATAATATTTGCTAGAGATTTATTTTTGCTAATATTTGCAAATCTACTGGCTTGCAAATTCAAGTACCTCACCAATATTAGTAAAACAGATGCCCCTAGGGTACTAAAAAATATAATTGAATTATCATCAAACCTTATATGCAACTGTAGTAAATACTTAAATTTGAATATGCAAATAGTTTCTGATCACAACTTGATTTCTTTATATTTGTTTACATATGCAGAGGATCTCATAAGAGGGGCAATTCATATGAACTTTATAAACTTTTGACAATTTTCATAAATCTCATAAGTGTCGGTGTATTCATCAACTGACCATTTTTCTTTGCACTTTTCTCAAAAGAAAACAGAAAATATCTTTAAAAGAAGATATATTTTCATGAATGTTGCCATAAGGTTTCATGACAGAAGAAAGAGATATGTAATGTGTGACCATACGACTTTATGTAATGACTTCATCAAAATGCTAACAATATTAGCCATACAATAAAACATGGTATTACCTTAGTAAAAACAGTAACAGACATCTGAAGAACTGCCATCAGCCCCTGGGGTGAGATCAGAGACCAGTCTGGCTCACTGAAGCCTCTGTGGGCATCAACTTCTGTCTCAATATCATGGATGGGCATTTCTGTGTCAGGGTTCATGACCTGTAGGGCCTGGGCCACACGGTGCCATAGGGTGCCCCAGATACCTGTCTCTATGTATAGCTGGGCTACAGGGGCTTCAGCCTAAAATACAAATAGAAAGAGATTTTCACCTATACAGTCAATGGCCAAATGTATTTCATCATTTTCTAAAATTCCACTGACTTCCATGAATTTTTCAGTGTGCAAGAAAATAAATTTTTCTGCTTCTGTTTGTGCAATTTAAAGTATATAATTATATATACTGGTAGAAAGCGAGATTGTTGGAGCTATTTGCACAAAGACTTAAATATTTTTCCTTGGCTGACATTGAAGTTGTAGCTCTCCAAAACCTAGTGGTGTTACTTTTTGGTTAAATTTTGGCAATGTTGACATTAAAGTCAATGCAAAAGAAGTTTTTTGAAAATTTTGATCACTTTCAAACAACTATATTCTTATTATATTTTACTGTATAGAGTTTGATAAATTATAATTCAATGTTGAATTTATTTTGCTTTATTTTCATATAAGTTTCATCACAACAACTGCATTTTTTAACCCACAAAAAGTTAAAAAGTAAACTTGGAAATACATGAAAGTCAACGGGAATTTAGAATGTGATGAAATATTTATGACCACTGAATGTATTTGCCGTGAGGACTCCTATGTCCTTATAAACTGAATGAGTCCATTTGTCAATGAAGGGGTATCTGGTTATGTTTATTTTTATTTTAGGAGAAATACCTATTTGTCTAATACTAACAGTGTAGACCCTGACCAGATGCATCTAATATGGGTCTGCACTGTTTACCAGTAGGCATTAATGGGCAAAATTTATGTACAAAAGCATTCAGGAGTCATAGCCTGAGAAAAACAGGCCTCTGAATTGTATGGACTGCAATGAGTTAGATCAGTCTGTATCTCAATGTCTGATAAGTCTTCCAAGCTGGAAATTAGAGGTTTAATTGGTGATAATTTAAAGACATTATTTCTTTTTCCTTTTTTATTCATTATTTTTTTTTTTTTGATATGGGTTTTGCAGCCATTTTAATAATATTTCACTTATGCTGACTCCATCTTTTACCCAATCTGGATGAAGGACAAAAACCAGAGATACCTGGGAAAAACCACCAGACCTTCTGAATGTAGAGCTTGGCTTTCTCACTTGTGTGATGGCTGAGATTCTAACCCACAGCAATAAGAGACCTAAAGTCAGCGATCTTGGAATTGTTTTGTTGAGGGGGACAAACCCTTTCTTAAAACCAAATAAATGTAGGTAATCCAAAAGTCTTCCACATACCTGGACCAACATTTCACACAACAGCAACATTAATCCATCTAATATACCATAGTCAAAGGGACATCTGACACAGATCTAAAACAGAAAACAGTTTCATAAGGAAAGTAATATCCAGTAAACCTCACAGCTATTATACATATGAGCTACAACACAACAAAACCAACAAAGTGGCATGTGTGCTCAGCGAAGACTCAAATCAGCCTGGGTATCTGCTCAGTTTGATCAGTGTCTTTGCTGTCACAAGGAGCTAGCTTAGACCTTCAGCTACCCTTTCAGATCAAAGTGAAGAATCTGATCCGGATGTGCGGCTGCCCAGGCTGATATGAGTCTTTGCTGGGCGCACATGCCACTTTGTTGGTTTTGTCGTGTCGCAGCTCATATATACATAGCTACATAGATTATTTTTTTAAACAGTTGCATAGTTCACTTGTATTTTAGGCACCATAAAAACAGTTTCAATTCACAAGGAGAGCTAGTGAGCAGGGGCTAATGTATCGTAAAAAAATCTAAGAATTGAGACAGATAGGCCTGACAAAACAGTCAAGACCCAGATCAAACTTTCAAACCAGCTGTCTGATCAGGGCCTACACTGTTTGCTATTTCATCAGCATTTTTGGACACATTACTGCATTTTTAAACCACACAGTCCCATTTTCAATCTAGGGCATTATTTTCTGATAGTGTCCTAAATTTTAAATTTTTTATGGCATTATACCCCACACGAGTGCAAAGGTTAACTGGACGGACAAACTGATGAATTGACAGACAAAATGACACATGCATGAATGGATGGAAAGACAAAAGCTCTATACATCTTGATATACATGCACTTTGTATGCCAGAGGTGTATAAAGCAACTGCCAGAAATGATAAGTGACCTTGACCTCTGACCTACCTGTTGAAGGTCAGTGAAGACAGCTAGACAAGCCTGTAACATTTCCTCTGGTTGAACCTCCACTGAGACACCACAATAAACCATCTGACTGAATAATAGAGCTGCTGCTGCCTGTAATAAGATCAAGTTACACAAATGAGCCACACACAAGAAAACATGAGTTAATCAAAAGCGAATAGTTACAATTCAGACTGAGGAAAATGTCAAAGGTCGACCTTGTGACTTGGCAGCTCAGGCAGCAGGCTGGTTGTAAGTGAGAGGACCTGGGTTCAAGATACAGGCCACAAATTTTTTCCTTCCCTGCGACATGGCACAACAGGGTGTGTGCAAACTGCAAAGGCCCTAATCCGCTGCATAGACGTTGGTAATTTGCAAATATATACGAACCCAATACCACATGCTCAACTCGTATATTCAGAAAAACATCAAAGTTGTCTCTTTTTCTCATAAATTTTTTATGAATCCTGTAAAATATGACAAGACCTGACTGCATGTAGGATAGCTCAACTGAAATTGCCTTGCCCAAAATATTGCAAAGTGGGACCCCACTGACAACATGTATGCCAATGCTAGAGTGACTGCAGAAGCTCTTCCTGTACTTTTGTACAGATACTTTTGTACATATGAGCTAACAATGAAAAGTGAAGATTATGATCAGTCTATGCATAGGGCAGACTGACTAAAGTATTTATAGTAAGAACATGGCTTAAGGTGAATAGGTAACTCTCTGAGGAAGCAATTTTAAATGGAGGTAAACTCTTAAAGACAAGAATTTGCTCCTCTAGGAGCAAATTCTTTCCTTTCAGAGTTGACACCCAGTTACGAAGGGCTTCAAAATCCGGGGAAGCAAACAGGAACTCATAAAGGTTGCATCCCTTTGCAATATAGCAGGAACACATGGAGGTGTACCTATTCAACTTAAGATTTTTACAATGTCAATCATTTCTTGCAGCATCTCATCAGAGTTTGCCCCATTAAAATTAAACTTACTGTGTGACTGGCAATTGTGGACTCCAAAAATATTGACACCATTAGACTGGCTGCTTCTGTTAATCTGAAAAGAAAATAAGACATTCTGTAATCCCAGCAAACCAGCTGAGTCACCGATTAAAATGATACACAAAACAAAATGTTGTTACTAGAAGAACTTGATGTTCAAATAATATTTTGCAATATTTTGGCATACGTTTGAGCTTATGTGTATTAAATTTTGTTACTAGCAATCATATTACATGTAGCTAAACTCTAGAGGTTTCAACTCTACTCTTCCAACAGCCCCTAAAAAGTTCAGCCAAACAAATGTCTCAGTTTGAGATGATTTTCTTTCGAAATCTGTGTGCAAATTCTATATAGTAAGACTTCACTGGAATATGTTCTGATGAAGAGAAGAAAAGCTACAATTTAGTTTAAAGACAGGACTTATCTGCCGGGGCATCTGGTTCCCAGCAATAGCATAAATTACCTGTACAAGTAAAGGTGTGAAAATTCGTTCAACCAATCAGTGGACCGAATTACAATTTATAATAATTCCATGTCGACTGGAGGTGTTGACACTATGTGATCAAGAGGCAGAATGACACTGTTCTGTTCTGTTTCAATTCTAGTAACGACGTTCCCCAAGTGGCCCAACAGTATGTAACCATAGTTGCACACAAATAACACTGTCAAAGTTAATCCAACTTATCTATAGTACTTATTCTATCTTTAAAATTGATTGGTAATTCTGCCATTTTTTCAAAGGAAGATGACTTTTGTAACTTTCTTAAATGTCGCCTTCTCTGGAGCTATGGAGCTATACTACTACAAATTTACTTACGTGGGTGGCATTGTCTGTAACTGTATCACAATGGTACTGAGAACGTGAATCAACATCTCAATCACCGAGTTGACCTCCATGTCCGCCAACTCAACCTTGCCCATGAGTATCCCTAGCAATGATTCCATGTGCTGTGGTTGATTAGAGATGTAGGAACAAAATGTGGTTGAAACTTGACAGCAGGCATATAAAACCTGAAATATACAGCAGCTGGTGTTAAACCCTATAAATGCTAAGTGAAATAAGGTGAATGGGTACACATTCAGAATAAGCAACTCTGACATTTTCTTTTTTTTCCCTCTCTTCTTCATAGGGGTATACTTTTAAAGAAGGAATTTGTTCCCACATGAGCAAATTCTTTACTTTAAGAGAAGACTATTTGCAAAGGGCTTCTTTATCCAGGAAATTGAATAGGAAGTTGCAAAAGTTGTTTCCCTTTGTAAAAATGGTAAAAAAAAAAAAAAAAAACCATTGATGTGTGCCCATTCACTTTACAATGAGATGCTGATATACAGTCTGGTTAAAACATGCATGATATTAAATATAACAATAACATTTGACTCATATGTATGTATAACAATAACATTTGACTCATATGTATGTAAAGTTTTTTGTACAAAACAGATAGCTTTGTAAAAGATAAACTGAAGGAGTTATCTCAAAACTCCTTAAGGCGGCCAAACTGAAATTTCAGTTTGGCCACCTTCAGGGATTTTGTGATAACTCCATCAGGGGCCGTATTCATAAAGCCACTTAAGTCGTTGCTATGCGGTTGCTAAGGCTAAATATCTATAAAGGAGATTCCCTACAACTATGAAATTTGCTCTGGAGGAACAGTCTTACAAAGACTGTTCCTCCTGAGCAAATTTCATAGTTGTAGGGAATCTCCTTCAAAGAAATTTAGCCTTAGCAACAGCATAGCAACCACTTAAGTTGTTTTATGAATACGGCCCCTGTTCTTTTACTTCAAAGAGAAATTGCACACAAACATGCTTTCCACCATAATAAGTGAAGCAGCACTGCTATAGTTTGGCTATTTCCAGAAGTTTTAATCTTAAATTTCCATATGGGAATGGAACTGCATACTGACCGTGTGTGACTTTTGTGTTACAGTGATTCAACCAAGAAAGCGACTATGAATAACTGATTTAAAATACAATTAAATGCAGCTATTATAGACAACATTTGTAAGAAATGCTTGTGTGTACCTTCAACATACTGCTGCACTGTGGTGGATGTCGAATGAGCAGCAAGAAATCATCTGTTAACTTCTCATTCCCTTTAGTGGCCATCTTGTCTCCCAGGTAATGAGCAATCTGAAAATTAATGAAAAAATAAAAAAAAAAAGATCGGGGCGCATAAAATAATTACCATAATTGTCCTAAAGATGGAATAGTTTGGTTTTATAATACAGTAATGCAGTCAAAAGATAAAGGTGGAGTGGCTAACAATGAAGGCCCTGATCAGACTGCTTCACTAGAAGCAGTCTGATCTGGGTCTACACTGTTTGCTCAGACCTACCTGTCCCTACACTTAGAATTTCTATGGTAACAACTAATCAATGAATATCACTGCATATACCAACCTTTAATTTTGAAACATTTAGATTTTAAAATCTCATGACTCTATAACTCCAGTGATAATTAGTGAAAACAAGATTTTGCCAGATTTTCCCATTTTACTGACACTTTGGAATGACAAAAATAAGTTTTATTTCTGGATCTACACGTAAATTAATATGGATGGAAAGATGGATGTATGACTTGCAATTTTATGTCCTTTTCAACAGTATTTCAGTCATATCAGGACAATGGGAAGGTGATTATGGAAGACTGTGTGCAGTTGAACTATGTTAACAGTTGAAAAGGTTTCCCCCTTTAGCAGGACTCAAACCTAGGACCGCCAGAACAGGAGGTTAGCGCTTAACCTACTGAGCTAACAGGGTTCCTAAAGTTACTATGAAACAGGATTGAAGTTCATCATTTGAAAACTGATAATCACTTTTCTCAACATAGTACGATCAAGACCAAATGTTCTCTGTATAAAAATGTAAATACTTAAGTCTTTATCAAACATATCAAAGTTGTTTCTATCTATTTACAACAACTGAAATTCTTAAATATGTCACTTTGGACTTCAAATTACTGACAAGTCTCGTTAAACTTGCCTGCTTTCAATAAAATTATTGACAAGTACAGTAAGAGATGCTACGTGCATATAGCTTCTAGCTATGCACACCCAACGCACAGCAAAAGGACCTGGAGATCAGTAAGATTTGAATAATTCGATAACAGACCGCTGAATGCTGTGTCTTGCCTGACTTTGAAACAAAACACAGCTAAACCAGAAAAATCAACAGAAGTTTCGCACCACCAACAGAAAAGTAATATCTCAGGGCTCTAGATAAGAGGGAGTATTTGCTGATAATTAGGGATAATTTTTGTTAATCCTGCATAAAAACATGAGACGGTTCAGATGAGGGGTCACAGTATATGATTTCGATGAGAAATAAGAAAAATTATCCTTAATTATCATCAAATACTCCCTCTTATCTAGAGCTCTGAAAGTTCTTTAATTAAAGTGGAAGTTTGGAATTTCGTGCCATTTGAACCATTTGCAAGAGTCTGTGACATGTATGTGAGAATGCCAGAGCAAGTGTAAACATGGCTGAGTGGGCATAAGATCAACAGTATGAGCCATTTCAAGTGAGTCGGGAAACATATAAAATGGTGGGAATGGCATAATTTACGCAAACAGCAAAGGCTCAGACCAGCCTGCATATCTGTGCAGTCTGACCAGAGCCTTTGCACACACAATATCCAGAAACAAAGGCCCTAGCTAGACTGAATGGATTTACAGTCTCCAGTCTGGTTTGCATCTTTGTAGATTACTTAACCTCCATCTTTTTCTGTCATTTCTTCAAAAGGAGACAATTTTGTGGCTTCCTATTTGCTTCCCTGCATAACAAACCCCTCACAAAATAGGGTCTACTGTTGAAGGAGACAATTTGTAAACTGGAAGTGCAAATATTACTAATACAGATTATTTATCCACACACAGTTAGGTGCTTTAGACCATACTGCTACAAAAATAAACAAACAACAGCACAAGTGCTCAGAATATTCCACCAAATTACAACAGAATGGTCAGGTCACTCAAACAGCCTTTAGTACCATGTGTGAACTGGTGAGACATGTGAGTTATCTACCTTGTATCCATATTCACATGTTGGCTGGAAATTGTTTAACATCTCCATTAAGAAAATTATTTATAGATCAGAATCTGATAATTTCAATTTATTGTCAGAAGTCTCTACCAAATTTATTCAGCAATAGGAAGATTTTCCCCGCCTGCAAATGACCCCGAAAATCTGGATTCATCTAACAAGATGGATTCAGATTTTTGATATTGTATTTTTGGTATTGTTTTTGAAGGGAAAATACCATCTTATACCAGAATCAATAACAACTGAATTTACAAATCTGGCCCAGTTGTTCAAAACTAACAACATCACTAGTCAACATTTCATTAAGATTTCAAATGTTAATATCTCAAATATGTCAATATTTTTTGTTGCAAAAATGTGAGAAGCTTTTGCACTGCAAAAGCTTCTCACATTTTTGCAACAAAAAAAAAATCAGTGTATTTGGTTATAAAGTTGTAAAACACTTAACTAGCTGACCTCTTAATGAGCTCGTTAGGCTAACAATGCTTTGAACAACTGGGCCCTGGGCGTAGCAGAACTTCAATGGCTCTAACCCTGATGGCTTTTTAACCCTGCCTGGCTAGAACTCATTTCTGGGTCCCTAGAGGTCAATTTGTATAGAAACTTACCCTGGAAGGCTAAAACTACCTTTGACTGAAACTAATTCTAACAGTCCCAAGCCTGTTCAAGTGACTGATTGATTGATTGATTTATTGCTTTACATCCACGGTAAACAGCTAAGGTCATGTCGGGATGGTCAGTTAACCTAACCACACTATTCCTGGGCAGGCTTAGACCTCCTAAGCAGTTAATCAGTACTAAGTGCGCATACTGTCACCAGTAACTGACAACTGTCCTTCTTGAATCAGCGGAAGGAGAAACGAAAGTATGTGGCCAGACCGGGTTTCGAACCCAGGACCTCTGACTTATGAGTCTGATGCCCTACCTATTGCGCTACCCGGCCCAGCCGTTCAAGTGACTGAAGTTCTCTGTATTTTGTAGGCCCCCCATCTTATAGCCAAGTACATGTAAACACAGTATTTTGGTTTGTTAGGTTAATGTGGTTGAATTCCTAACTTTTGACAATATGAACAATTTTTTTTTTATGTATAAAGAAACATGCCTAAAACAAGCACTAGAGTTACACACAAAAATTGCTTGCTTGATTCAGGTCACCTTAGTCTATGAAGGCTTTACTTGTACATGAGATTTTAATCTCTTAAGACTGGTTTTCCCATAAAGGTAGTGTATACTGATCTGACTATATGTTTTATTGTGTACCTCTAACTACAAAGGAATGTGTGCTGCAGTATATCTCTTTAACTACAAAGCATGCTATGCAGCAGTGTGCCTACTGAACTAATAACATTTCGCAGAAGTTGGTGTCTTTTCTGTCTGCGCATCATCACAAAACAGAACAAAACCAGAAAACTTGCCAAAAGTTTATGTCACTGCCGGAAAAGTAATACCTACGTACCTACCTCTCGTATTCTGGTTTTCACAGGTGAGACAAAAAGCATGCTTTGCTGCAGTTTACTACAAAACACTAATGAAAGAGGCTTTAATTGCAAAGATGTATGCCTACCTTTCTCCGTCCTGCTGCTCCAGTATCAACCTCCAGAGGTATATTAACCATTGTGGCAAGACAAGATAAACTAAGCTGAGTCAATGACTCATGTCTCTCTATGGCTAACTCCTGGTTTCCTTCAGCTATTTCTGGAGAAAAATAAAAGGAACATGACAAATGATACTATGTACAACAAGAATTCTGAAAAAGGGGATGTTTTGCCTATCTGCACATTGCCAGAAACAGAGCTAAACCAGAAAACTTGATGCAAAGTTTATTCTGCTGACACCGACACCAACACTGAAAAAGTAATACCTGTGTCTCACATTCTGCTAGTCTGAAGGAAGACAAAAATGATATAAAGCCTAATTCAATAGGGCTAAATGTTTGAGTCTGAGCTCTGATTCTGCAAGTTCACACCTGGGTTCTGCTGAGCAAGTTCACACCTAAGCCAGACTGGCTACCAACTTTATAAATATATGCTCACAAATATCTTTGGCCTTGGCTGTTTGACGTTAACACAAAGCACGATCTTCAAAATTTTCTTAACTAGAACTGTCGGAGAATCCGACTATACCCCCGCTTAAGTGCTTTAATCAAATAGTGTTATTTTCGTTACATTAAGTATAGAGAGAGAGAACTCAATGTCAGCATGTATACCAAATATCAATAAATCCCTTTCTAGGTATACGTACTACGGAATGAAATGATTTCACATGGACAGATAGAAAAACTAATAAATACATGTAAGACATAAGTCTTTATCAATCTGTATACCAAATATGAAGATACAAACTTGAAAGGATGCTGTAAAATTTGTTACAAAAAAGTGCATTATTCTAAGTAAGGAGAGAAAGAAAAACTGGAAAAATATCGGGAAGAATAAGCAGAAGGCTGGTTCTCGATCCTACAACACAACAGTTATCATCAACCTGCAAACAAAATATCCCTACTCTAACTTGCAATGGCTGCTTAGAAACCTTTGACAAAAAAGTCATTCTTCAAAATATGGAGAGAAAGAAACTTGGACGAATACAGGGAGGAATATGCCAGATACGGCTGGTTTGCAATCCCACAATACAATAAGTCGTGATCAATCTGTATACCAAATATGAACATTCTACCTTGAAGGGTTACTGTAAAATCTTTTGATTCAATGTAAAGAGAGAAAGAAAATAAAACAAATACATGGAAGAATATGCCAGATACAGCTGGGTTGAATCCCACTATACAATAAGTCGTTTACAATCTGTACACCAAATATGAGCATTCTGCCTTAAAGGGTTGCTTTGAAATCTTTTGCAATTAATTGCATTATTCAATGTAAAGAGAGAAAGAAAACAGACAAATAAAGGGATGCATATGCGGGAGACGGCTGGTTCTCAATCCCACACTACAATAAATTGTCATTAACTTGCATACCAAATATGAATACTCTAGCTTGCATGGTTGCACAAAAATCTTTGAAGAAAAATTGCATCATTCAAAGAATGGAAAGAAAGAAACTCAGACAAATACTGGGAAGAATAAGCAGGAGAAGGCTGGTTTGCAATCCCACGATATAACACGTCATCAACCTGAAAACCAAATACAGGCCAACTTCGATATCTCGAATTCCAAGGGAATGGAGAACCCACTTCGAGTTTTCCGAAGTTCGAGATAGGCAAATTGTGACGTCACCAAAATTTTTGTTCTATACATGTACAATATCTTAACTTTCGTAGAGTCAGTATTTCTACAAAACGTATGCAGCACAAACGTAGTAAAAATTGTTTCTAGTAGTAGTATTTCAATTCTCATATCGACGTTGCCCCCACACCTCAGCGGAACGAATCAATAGCCGCAGTAACGGGGCGCCGAGCGTCCGTCCATAAAAAAAACTGTTTCTACTGAACTAATAGCCCGCATCAAAGAGCGCCGCTCAATACTGTTCAATCAATTTAAATTTCAAAGGCGCCTAATTGACCGAACTTTGGTTCCAAATCGAACGCACCGTACCTGTGACGTATAGCGGTTCAAGGTCAATTAACTTACACACAAAAACAGCTGATCAACAAAACAATGTCTGCATCGTTTCACGCAATCATTGGATAATTATTGTTTATTTGGGATAATTTATTGAACTGCGATCAATTAAAGACAATTGTTCGGTAAATCGTTCTTTTTCATTGTTATTGTTCGATGTTTGTACCAATTTGCTTTAAGACAAAAATATGCTGGTTTTTCATTACCGCAAAACGTCTACACAATCTTTCCATCGTTAATACACATTTTGACTTCGACACAAACAGTGGTAAAACACATGGAAAGTGTCGGAGGGGAATAAAAAATCACTTCGATATAGCAGTGTTTTCGTTATAAGCGAGTTCGACACAACAGAGGTCAAAATGCAATAGTATATAGGGGGGAATGTTCGGGAATGGGAGATCACTTCGACACAAGCAGGGTTTTCGAGATAAGCAAGTTTGACATAACGAAGTTGGCCTGTATGACTATTCTACCTTACACAGTTGTGGAGAAATCTTTGATGAAAAATTTCATTATTCAAAGTATGGAAAGTAAGAAAATTGGACAAATACAGGGAAGAATAAGCAGGAGAAGGCTGGTTTGCAATCCCACAATACAACACACCGTCATCAACCTGTATGCCAAATATGACCATTCTAGCTTGAATGGTTGTTGAGAAATCTTTGACGAAAAATTTCATTATTCAAAGTATGGAAATAAAGAAAAATGGACAAATAAAAGGAAGAATATGCAGGAGAAGGCTGGTTCTCAATCCAAGGATAAAACACATGGTCATCAACCTGTATGCCAAATATGACCATTCTAGCTTATATGGTTGTGGAGAAATCTCTGACGAAAAATTTGACTAAAAGGGGACGGAGGGACGGACGGACGGACGGACGGAGAGACGGACAGACAGATGTAAACCAGTATACCCCCCACTTTTTCAAAGCGGGGGTATGATAAATATTTTTGTGTATTTTTTATTTACTAGTTGTAGAATGAGGCATATAAAACTTAAAAAAGGCGTAAATTTAAGAACTGATATTTTACTTTTCCACATTCATCAAGTGATGAAACAAGTGGTCGCTGCTAAAACTCTTCAGGATATTCAGCTCCTCTGATACGCTCCATCACCCGATGAATGTTGAAAAGTGAAGTTTCGATTCTCAAGCGAACTTTGTGCACTAAAAATTTTTCTTACCTGTGAGTTTGAGTAGTACGGCCTGATCAGGAAGGGAAGCTGCCAGGAGGCTATCTAAAGCTGCAGTATGTTTGGCTGTCAGCTGAGTGAAATACTGTTCCGCTAATTTTAGTTTATCTCGCTCCATAGCTTCACAAGTGTAGATGGCACACTACAAGAAAGATACATGTATATAATTACATACCCTTTGATTTTCCTTAGATGAAGCTATTTCGGAGAAACAGTGTTCATACTTCCATGAACAACAGTAGCTCATGTGATGTCATTCGTAGGCAACGTCACATGTGAACAAATGATGCCATTGGCCAATGTAATGTTCTATTTGACATCATGTCATGGTGACGGCCGTTTAACATAAGCTTATCCTGGGGCCGTATTCATAAAGCCACTTAAGTCGTTGCTATGCGGTTGCTAAGGCTAAATATCTATAAAGGAGATTCCCTACAACTATGAAATTTGGTCTGGAGGAACAGTCTTACAAAGACTGTTCCTCCAGAGCAAATTTCATAGTTGTAGGGAATCTCCTTTATAGAAATTCAACCTTAGCAACAGCATAGCAACGCCTTAAGTCATTTTATGAATACGGCCCCAGGACATTTAACACTCATTTGCCATGTATTCCTTTGTAGTTTAGTTTTGACATTAATATTACTCATTTATACCTCTGTCTTCCCATGGACTACAAATATAGTGCAATGTACGGTGTGTACTGTGCTAAGGCAACATATTAGGTCAATAATGAAATATTAAGGGAAAAGGAGTGGTACTTTCTAACAAATACCCTCACTTACCATTTAGCTGTGTTTAAGTATTTTTTTCTTTACACTTTATACATAAAACATAAGAAGCCTAAGCAGTCCTTTGAATTCCCACAGCCACACTCCTTTGCATGCCTTAGTGAATGCAAAGGACATTCAAAACTCCTTTGCATTCGCAAAGGCATGCAAAGACACAATAAAAATGTTAATTTAGTAGAGCTGGGTCAATATCATCAATGCAACTAACTCTTTATATTTAATGAAACTGTATCATGATACTTATAGCGAGTTTTGATACTTCATGATACATGTACTTGCATAAAGTACTTTGACATATAAAATAGCAAACTATTTTATAGTACAAGTTACCAGAATAGACTGTTCTCGTAATCTTAAATCTTCATCAACTTGCTGCTGCATCAGTTTTGGTAACAGGGACATAAAATGTAACATGGCATCCAGAAACTGGTTACACCTGGACATAAAAGCAAAACACATGTTAATACAATCTGTAGCCCAGTTTAAAACATACCTACTTCTGCCAATGTATCCAAACAGCTTAGTATATCAAAAGAGGTCACTTTGTATATTTGAAATTCCCTTAAATCAAGTGGCTGCGAATGCCAACAGCAGAAGATGACTACTATCAGACAGTTTATATGTACATAAGTATTTGCTGACTTACATGTAATCCAATTCACCAACTCAAGTTTTAACACATATGGTCTAACAGAACAAACCATCATTAGATTGCAACTCTTAGTAAATGCTACCATTTTTTCTCCAAATTCTTTTCTTAAAAATTAAGCATTTTCAAAAAATCTGTTTTAGAGACACTACCTGAAAACTTATTGCCATATTGCTAACTTCAATGCTCCAGATAAGAAGGTGTAATAGAGATAATACAGGGATTATTTTCTAGAAACATAGGTTGTGACCCCCTCATTACAACCGTCTCACCGAGACAGTTCTAATGAGGGGTCACAACCTATGTTTTCATTGAGAAATAAACAAAATTATCTCCAAATCAGTCTCAGCAACCCACTTCACCTAAGGCTCTGTAACTTACACTTGTTTGTCAATTTTATCAGTCCAGCTGATCTCACTAGCAAAGTAGGCATTCAGGGCTATCACTAGGTCTACCATAATCTGTTGGCACCAGGGTTGCTGTCAATCATAGAAAGAATGAACAGATGTACCCTACACATTCTACTGTAAATCGGATCAATGTTCTTTAGTTATGTAGTCAATTGACTGGCATCGATAATATTAAATGAACTGGTATGAATTGTGCAATCACCAATGAGGATAAAATCCATTTACATGTATATTCAAATATAGTGGGTTGTTTGAGCACACTGAGCTTCATGAAAGCGCTGGTAGCTTAGTAGGTTTAGCACTGGCCGGCTGATCCAAGAGGTCCTAGGTTGAGGGCCTCCTGGGCTGAAAAGCTTTCCGACCAAAACTGGAATTCCATTGCACACAGCCTTTCATTATCACCTTCTCCCATCATCCTGATATGACTGAAGTACTGTTCAAAAGGAAGTAAAATCTCAAGTCACCCATCCATCTGAAGTTTCAAGGTTTTTGGAAAGTGCAGTGATATCAGCATTTACAATATCAAGGTCAACATAAAGTCACAAATACTTTCAGCAATCATATTCATCAAGCTGGACAACATACATGACAATCACATGTTATGAAGGTAAATATCTTGTGTTTCAAAAGAAAACAATTTCTTGCACACCGGATAAGGCTATCCACGTGTTTACCCTGTACCTAAAAATCTTATCTCACCCATGTTATCTCGCCCAGGACCGGATAAAAATCACGAGCATTCAATGCATTGGTAGTATTGGAGGTCACGTATCTGCGTCATTAAGTGACGTTGGCATTTTAGATGATGACGTCACGAAGACAACAAAAACTAGAAATGTTTTTCAGAGAAAAACTGATGTCCCCCCACCAGCCCATTTCCCATCCCTCTAATGAATAAAAAGCCTGTACAAATAAAATATCTATGCAAGTTTGGACAAAATCCATCCACTGGTTCTAAAGATATCCTACATAGAAGATTATGTCCTTCAAAAATGGGTCAAGGTCACCAACTACTAAACATGTCTTAAACCTGTCACAACGATACATTCATGCAAGTCTGATGAATATCCATCCACTGGTTCAAGATATCTCATTTTTAAGAGAGAAAAATACGCATTTGAAAGATAGCTTTTGACCTTGAAAATGAGGTCAAGGTCATCAAAACACAGTACACTCTTGAGACTGTCCCATAGGTATATCTATGAAAGTAAAGTGGAAATCAAGCTAAAGGCTAAAGAGATGCATCAATTTTAGTGAAATTTTCATATATCTAAATCCTCCTGTGACCTTGAAAATGAGGTCAAGGTCACCAGAATTTTGTTTAGCTCTTAACATTGTCCAAATCATGTATCCACGAAAGTTTGGCGAAATTCCATCCATTGGTTCAGGAGATATTGAGGGTACAAGAAATTGCCATGTTAGTCCTCCAGTGACCTTTAAAATAAGGTCAAGGTCACCAAAATCTAAACAGCTCATAAACTTGTCCCAATCATGTATCCAGGAAAGTTTGGTGAAATTCCATCCTTTGGTCCAGGAGATATAGTGGGTACAAGAAATTGTCATCTAAGTCTTCCAGTGACCTTGAAAATGAGGTCAAGGTCACCAAAATCTAATCAGCTCTTACACTTGTCCCAATGATATATCCATGCAAGTTTGGTGAAATTCCATCCATTGGTTCAAGAGATATCGCGCATACAAGAAATTGGGTACAAGAAATTGTCATCTAAGTCATCCAGTAACCTTGAAAATGAGGTCAAGGTCACCAAAATCTAATCAGCTCTTACGCTTATCCCAATGATGTATCAATGCAAGTTTGGTGAAATTCCATCAATTGGTTCAAGAGATAATGGGCATACAAGAAATTGTCATCTAAGTCCTCCTGTGACCTTGAAAATGAGGTCATCCATCAAGATCTCTTTACACCATAAAATCTTCTGATGATGCAGGATAAATAGAAAACCACGATAGTGTCTTTTGATATCAAGTTTATCAGGCTCGACCCGAAACATGTTGGACTGGCTCGGCAAGCCTCGCCATTCCTACGCTGTTTCTGATCTCGCCTGATAAACTTGACATCAAAAGACACTAACATGGTATTCTCTATTTAAAGAGAAATACAAACCCACTTACCTGTTTTACTTTGGCTTTGTCTACAATATCAGAAAGTAACTGTAGAGGCATCTTGGGTAGATTCACACCATTTATCAGAGATATTATTAAATTAACATCACTGAAAGAAAGGACAGAGCTCGTTACTACAAAAAAAGCCTCAATCCCTTGCCATCTCTAAGGCAAGATAAGAATTCTGTGGAACCACAGTGTCTCACCTGCCTGCCTTTTTGTTACAAAACAGGGCTAAACCAAAAAACCTTGAAGCAAAATTTAGGCTCCCAATACAGCAAAAAGTATTTTAAAAGATGCATATTTCTTCTGCACACCATTAGGTAAAAGTTACTTAAGGATGTGGTAGCAGCACTTCCTCACAAACTACAACTGATTAGTATTTCATATGGACATTTTTATGGTAAAGATTTCATACTGACATTTGTATGGTAAATAGTTCATATGGACATCATATTAAAGTATTATAAATAAATTAAGAACAAGAGGGCCATGAGGCCCTGGATCCCTCACCTGAGTATGGTGGCCATGTAGGTCATGTGACCTAGACCGCTTGAATAAATTTTTGTTCCCTCAGCCCCTGGAGGCTGTGTATGAAATTTGGTTACAATTAGTCCAGTGGCTTTTGAGGAGATGTCTTAAATTGTCAAAATATGTGAGACATGGGTCAGAGGTCAAAGTATGACCTTGACCTCTTGTACCCGCAAATCTTCCATGTACCAACTAAGACAACTGTATATACCAATTTTTAGGCCAAAATTCTCTAAACTTGCCATGAAATCTTATATTCTAGCATTTTCCCATACTTGACCTTGCCTTAAAAAATGTCAAGGTCAGCCCAAGGTCATCATTTGAACAATCTTGATAGTACTCAAGTTCCTGATGTTATATACACCAAGTTTCAAGGCCATCAGTCATTTGGTTCTTGAGAAGAAGATTTGTAAAGGTTTTTGCCATATATGGGCATGGCAGCCATGTTGGTCATGTGACCCAGAGCAGTTGAACAAATTTTCGTTCCCTCAGCCGCTAGAGGCTCTATATGAAATTTGGTTACAACTGGCCCAGCGGCTTTTGAGATGTGTGAAATTGTCACAATATGAAAGACTAGGATCAACGGTCAAAGAATGACCTTGACCTCTAGTACATATTAATTTTCATGTACTCATTAAGATGACTGTATAAACCAATTTTCAGGTCAAAATCTTCAACAGTTTCCAAGAAATCTTATGCTCTAGCATTTTCCAACATAAAAGCTAAAGAAAGCATATTTGACCATACCATAAACAAGAGCTGTCGCCTGACAGCATAGCTCGCCTGAATTTGTGCTTGCCCATCACTCAGCCACTATGGTGGTGTGGACTGCTATGCATAAAACTTCATGCAAGCATGTCCATAATGAAAACACATTTATAAACAAAAGCTATCTCAGAAATAAGTCTTAAAATAAGATTAGAATAAAAAAAAATGAAATGAAATTTCAAAGTCCATGAGCTTGAGGTAAAAAAAAAAAAAAGTGACGGGTGGGGGGGGGGGGGGGCTATGTGGACTGCTATGCATAAAACTTCATGCAAGCATGTCCATAATGAAAACACAAAAGCTATCTCAGAAATAAGTCTTAAAATAAAATTAAAATAAAAAAAATGAAATGAAATTTCAAAGTCCATGAGCTTGAGTTAAAAAAAAACTGATGGGGTGGGTGGGTGGGGGTGGGGGGGGGGGGGGGGGGGGGGGGGGGGCGCTAGTATGTATCAAAACCCTGAACTGAGTCCATCATCATGGCACTGTGAAATTATGTCTTCATAAATATAAAACTTTAACTACAATCTTTAAAACAAAATTCTAAGTCGATGACCTTGACTTCAAGGTCACCCAGTGGGGTAATTATAAGGTGTTTTGTAAAAACTAAGAAAAGAGTCTAACATCAGTTCAAGTATAAACTAAATCTCTGCAAAGCATTATGAATCAGTATGCAATTACAAAACTTTAAAAAAGACAAAAAATTCCTAAGTCCCTGACCTTGACATCAAGATCACTGAGCGGGGTTGGGGTAGTACTCTGTAGATCTAATTACAGTGCAAATATAAAAAGAATTCATCTCTGGGTTCAGGAGATATGTGTCTTTAAAAAACTTTAACCAAAACATCCAATCAATAAAAAGACAATATTCTAAGTCCATGACCTTGACATCAAGGTCACAGAGGGGGGTGGGGGTAGTACCTTCGAAAACTTTAGACCAATATCTAACTTTAGTGCAAGTATCAAAGGAATCCATCCATGGGTTCAGGAGATATTGGGCTTTATAAAACTTTAACCAAAACATCCAGTCCAAAAAAACACCAATTTTCTAAGTCCATGACCTTGACATCAAGGTCACAGAGTGGGGTGGGGGTGGTACCCTGTTAAACCTTAGACCAATATCTAGCTACAGTGCAAGTATCAAAAGAATCCATCCATGGGTTAAGGAGATATAGGTCTTTAAAAAACTTTAACCAAAACATCCAATTCGAACGCCGACGCGGACGCGGACGCGGACGCGGACGCCGTGGTGACAACAATAGCTCTTCCTGAACTTTCGTTCAGGCGAGCTAAAAAGGTCAAGGTCAACCCAAGGTCATAATTTGAACAATCTAGGTAGTACTCGCATACCCGATGCTACATAAAGTTTCAAGGCCATCGGCCTATTGGTTCTGGAGATGAAGATTTTTAATGGTTTTTACCATATATGGGCATGGCGCCATGTTGTCATGTGACTAGGACTGTTTGAACAAATTTTCGTTCCCCGGCCCACTAGTGGCTCTACATGGAATTTGAAGACAATTGGCTCAGTGGCTTTAGAGGAGATGTGTGAAACTGTCAAAATATGAGAGACAAGGGTCAAAAGTCAAAGAATGACCTTGACCTCTTGTACGCACAAATTTTCTCGTACTCATTAAGATGACTGTAAATACTAATTTTCAGGTCAAAATCTTCAACAGTTTCCAAGAAATCTTATGTTCTACTTTTTTCCCATATAAAAGCTACAGAAAGCAAATTTGACCTTACCGTAAAAAAGATCAAGGTCAACCCAAGGTCATAATTTGAACAATCTTGGTAGTACTTGCGTACCCAATGCTACATACCAAGTTTCAAGGCCATCTGTTCTAAAGAAGAAGATTTTTAAAGGTTTTTACCATATATGGGCATGGCGGCCATGTTGGTCTTGTGACCAGGACAGTTTAAACAACTTTTCGTTCCTAAGTCCCCTGGAGGCTACATGTGAAATTTGGTTATAATCGGCCCAGCGGTTTCAGAGGATAAGTCGTTTGAAATTGTGGACGGACAACGGACGGACGGATGAAGGAGCCGTACCATCATATAAGCTCCCCCGGGGCCGCTGGCTCAGGTGAGCTAATAAAAGCCTTACCATTTTAATGTAACCAGATTAGTGACAACCCTAAGAACAGTCCTGAGTCTAGCTGCCCCCTCTAGCATTCCCTCCAGGACCTGAGCAGAACTGTTCTGCATCCTCGTGTTCAGTCTGGACACAAACTTCTTGTCTGTCAGAAGCTTCATAGCATATTCTGGTTCCCCATCCTGGTCTGTGACATCTATCAAGCTCTGCCATTCATCATCACTGTCCACCTCCTGTGAAAGACAGGGAGCCAGTTTAAAGGAATATTGAATCTCCATCTTTTCTAATCCACATTTTATAAGTTTTTTTTTAACTTTTGATCATTATTACATCAAACCAGAAATGAGTTTGACATACTGTGACAAAAGTAAGCAGTAGTATGAAATCAGCTTCTTGGATTACAAATATTTCATGCTTAAAGTCAACTGCCTGTTTATCAGTTGACTTGAAAGTTAAAATCACACGCCATCCTTAAAACTTGAAATAATTCAGTTCACTGCTCTCGTCTATACCTATTTACCGAACAAAGGAAACTTTTGAGAATTTCTTTTCTTTTCTTTAAATTCAGAGCTAAAACAGATGTTTCATCTGAGCTAAGTTTAAATGTTAATATAATGGCGATGAAAAATAAAAGATAAAGAACAACTTGTGAAAGTTCTTACTCTGTTAAACTTTGACATTTAATCTCACATGGTGTGTCAATATTATGAACCGTAAAAATAATTTGATTGGGACACTTTAAAATAATTACTGTACTGGGCAGATACCCAGGCTGATTTGATTCTTTGTTGGGCACACATGCCACTTTGTTGGTTTTGTCTCATTGTGGCTCATTTAACCCTAGATTAGACTGCTCTTTCACTGTTTGGTCAGCCCTATCTGTCCCAGTATTTACATAGGGGATCTTACACAAGTGGTCATTTCATATAAAATTTATGAAATGAGCCTTCGGCAAGTTTCATAAATTTCATACAAAATGACCACGAGCGTAAGATTCTGTTTATCATAAGACCCTTTAAAATGGGAGTTTTTTGCTTTCAGAATTAACATTATTTAACCAAGAAAATGCGTTGTTGACACAAACATTGTCGATGACATTACATGTATGCTCCATAGTGTTATTACATGTGTGGTCATACGATTTTATGACATGACGATATCCACTGAATAACGGTGATGTAATTCTGAGCATTTTTAAACACTTCTGACAGATTTTTAGGGACAAAATGTACATACCTTGTTGACTAGTTTAATAATTAGTGTTTAAAACTATATTATGGGTTTAATGTTAAAGGAAAATAAAATCACATGCAGTTGATTAAAACATCACATTCTGCTAACATGACATGACTGAACAGACACAAGTTACCTCCCTTGGACAAACTTAATGATCCAAACACCTACAAGATCAAAACAGATGAACATCATCATATAAACCTGAAATTGCTTCTTTTCATAGAAAATTAAATATTCTTCTCCTTTCTCACAGTTTAAGGCCTGATTTCACGTCACAGTTAGAACTCAGATTAACAAGTCTGTGGTTTATTTTACCGAAAGGTGCAATGTAAAATTTTGGTGTTCCTAATGCTAATCCGTGTACTAACTGCAACATGGAATCAGGCCTAAAACCCAAATTTCAAACAGGTTAAGTATTTCTTTAATGCTCATCATTTTAACAACATTTCTGACCATTTTCTTATTAAACTAGTCAACATAGGTCTGGTAACATAATGAATATTTTTTGGTTTCTTATTCATTGGTCTATGATTTCAAGCAAACAGGAATGAGTTTCTACCCAATTTATACTTATTAACTTTGAGATACAAGACATTTTTGACTGTTACCCTAAAGCAAATGACAAGCAAATCCATACATAATCTGCAACACAACAAAACCAACAAAGTCGTATGTGCGCCCAGTTAAGACTCAGATCAGCCTGGGCAGTTGCCCAATCTTATCAGAGTCTTCGCTGTCCACATGGAGGTAGCTTAGACCCTTAGCTACCCTTTAAAGTGCTTAGTGAAGACTCTGATCAGACTAGGCAGATGCCTAGGCTGATCTGAGTCTTCGCTGGGCACACATGCTACTTTTTTGGTTTTCTGGTGTAGTGGCTCACATGTATGCTGCATATTTGACGATAATTCTGGGAAGATTTTATTTCCTGCACGATACGTATGTTGTGATCAATCATCAGTACCACCTCTAAAAGGAGTTCTAATGAGGCGTTTTCACCTATTTCATGGCAATTAATACAAACTATCCTAAATCCTTCATACAAGGGTTAAGAAAATGACTTACCTCCCCGTCCAGCTTAACATTCTCAATATTTTTCTTCTGTTTATCTGTAGACTTGCGGATTGTGCGACGACCCTCAATCTCAATACTTGGATATTCCTTCTCATAGTCCTTGGTGATTCTGTCTGTCCTCGGTGTGGGATCAGCTGTCTGTTAAGTATAAATTAATCAGATAAAGATTTAAAAAATTTGGACTCCTAAAATCATTACCAAAACTGTCCTAAAATGGAATATTTGGGACTTACAATGCAGCAATATGCCTAAAATATGCAGAGGAATTAGCTAACAGTGAAGGTCCTGATCAGACTGCTCCTTCAGGAGCAGTCTGATCTGGGTCTGCACTGTTTGCTAAGACTGGTCTGTCCCAATACTCAGATTTTTTAAGGCAAAGTACTGGTAAATATAAAATATTTTGTTACTGTTTACCTTTATAAAGTCTTTTAAAATAATCATTTATTTGTCTGTATATATCCTAGAGTCAAATATTTTAGAATATATTTTGTTAAAACTTTTCACAGTTTCACTGCTTCTCTTTGAAATACTTTTACAGAAGTCATGTAATCATATTTTTATGTCCCAACTTTCTATATTATATATATTCTCTGAAATTAATCATAGCAGATAACCTGCTAAAGCGACAGTGAAATATTTTACAAAATATTCAGCAATTGGTATGATTTTTCTATTTTCCAAAAGTTGTCAAAATGTGTTAAACAATTAACACCTATACAGACAAAGAAAAAAATGAAGAATGAAGTCTGAGGGAGAATTAATCAGGCATCAATAACCAAATAATTATGTGGTAGAAGTAATTGTGTGCAGAAATTCAGCTGTGTCTGCTTATCCCCAACATGCTAGAACTACAAGAATTACCAGAGAAGAGGTAGACAGAGGCAAAATGAACAATCAGTGAGGTAGTTTGGACTAACATATTCACTACAAAAATTGTCTTATACCTTAAATGGATAGCACTTGGACATGCTTATGTTTGCATCCTACCTAATGGGAAAGAGGGGGAGAGCTGGTCTTCAAGGAAATAATTTGCTCTTTCTCTAGAGGGCAAATTCTTTCCTTTAGATGTAGCCCCTTTTTGACAAGGGATACACTTATACAAGAAGAAAACAACATTCTTATTAAGACAGAGAATCAAATTATTAGAGGATAAATTATAGGTTTGAGAAAGTGCACACTTTTCCATTGTTTGAATTTCAGGTAGCATCTCACTTACAATTCATGGGGAGCATGGCATACACTGTATGCCATGTTCCCCACAAATTACAAGTGAGATGATGCCATAGATAAGTTACCATAACAACTATGGAATAACCAACTGTTGTGCTTCGTACCTTGGCAGAATGACATCTCAATGACATCACTTTGACATCAATATGAACTCTTAGTTGCTATATAAACAGATATATGACGTCATTGGTTCCCGAGCACAGCAAATAGTGTATGCCATGCTCCAGCAACTTTTCAACAATGACATTACAAACAGAAATTCTTTCAACAGAAACTTCAGATTTTTTTAAACAAATAATTATCCTCAAGTCATTCAATTCTGTGTTTTAAGATGTCTGCATTGCAAAAATGGCAAACAAGCAATAGGGATTCTGCAGTAAAACAGAACTTTGTAGTGAATTACTTTTTCGCAGCTTGTTCTGTTTGTCTAGTGTAACGGCTGAAGAAGGCCTTTGGCCGAAATATTTAAATAGAGTGGAATTAGACATTGCTTATTTCTTTCCCTATTGAAAAACATTTACAAGGCATAGGGCTTTATCAATATATCTTAAGGTGAATGGGTACATTTCCAAGGGAAGTGACTCTGCCATTTTCATTTTTGCCTCCCTTCTAACTAGCTATTCACTCTTAAAGAAAAGAAATTCTTTCCTTCAAGAGTAGACCTCTTTTTGAAAGGGTCTGGTTGCTATGGGAAGCAAACAGGCCGACAGGAAGTCACAAAAGCTGTGCCCAAAAAGTTGTCTCCCTTTGTAAAAAAGGCAGATGTCAAGCTGGAGTAGCCATACTCCTTAAACAAACAGCTGCAGCAACTTTAATTATGATAAATTTGACACACTTTGAGTGTCTGCATTTGGAACAAGAAGATATTGTCGAAGGTAAAAAATCATGGTGCCTTAAGAATTTAAGAATTCTCATCATTAACCAGTGGCAATATAACATTACGGCAACTTGGTATCAATCATGACATTGCATTGATGTTGATGTGACGTTGCATATATATCATGTGCTTGCTGGGATAAGTCCTGCTCTTTAATATTTTGCAATGTCTTTGTCCTTGTCTGGGATAAGTCTTCCCAGCACCAGAAGCATGGAGCTTTCATTTTGACTGCAGCTGTACTTATACTTCTTGTAATAAAACAGGAGTTGTTCATAGTCATAGATGTTCACGGGAAAGTAATCTTATATGTCTTGGAAGAATGAATCAACAAACCTTCATGGCAAGAAATACTCATACAAGTGTGCACATTTGCTCAGTCTTGAGAGAGCAATCTTTTTTTTTTCAGTAGGAAGTGCATGCTATTAGAACCAATACAAGAGAGAAAGTACTCTACCTAAATGTGTAGAACAGTCCTAAATGAACCAACATAAGAAATGGTGACTTTAACATGTGCAAATAGCAATGACTCAGATCAGCCTATATATCTGCCTAGTCCAGGGGTCAGCCTTAAGGGAGAAGTGGGAGAAATGGTGCCCCTATGCAAACTCACTTCTCCCTATTTTGAGCTGATGGAGAAGTCAAAATGTGTAAAAGATATAGAAAATCCAAAATTTGGGAGAAAACTTCTCCCTGAAATTCAGAAAATGTTGCAAATCTTCTCCCTGTCTGAGAACTCTAGGCTTAATCCTGGCATAGTCTACCAAAGGCCTCCCTATTCATGCCAATAATGCATGGCCAATGACAAATCTATATGAGTCGCGACACGACAAAACCAACAAAGTGGTATGTGCACCCAGCCAAGACTCAGTTCAGCATGGCCATCTGCCGAATCTGATCAGAGTCTTCAATGTCTTCATATGTCAATATGGCTACTCTTTAAGTGCACAACAACGACTTTAATCAGACCTGCCAAATGCCCAGGCTGATCTTAGTCTTGGCTGGGTGCACATGCCACTTTGTTGGTTTTCTTGTGTCGCAGCTCATATAGTGAATCTCGAATCTTATATCTGTACAGTGGACAGATAAGTTTGTACACTCTCATAGACTGGTCTCATTGCACAGTCTGAGCTGAGTCTTAAGATGACAGGGAACACTTCCAACTCTATCATTTTTTTGTTTGACTCACTCTATAAAGGGGGTCAACTCTTAAAAGAAAGAATTTGCTCCCACGGGATCAAATTCTTTCCTTTAAGAGTTGTCTCCCACATCCCTTTTGGAAGGACTTGGCCCTAGAGGGAAACAAACAGAAAGTAACAAGTAGTTGCTTCCCTTTATAAAACTGGCAGAAGAGGTGTACAACCTTAACTATTCACACATGCTATAATGTCCCTTTCCTCATTGCATGTCTCAAAGACCCAACCACCAATTTAAGGTGTTATATATTACCTGTCTTTGAACCTAGAATATTTTATTAGAAAATATAAATAATCTCCAGAGGAGGAAAAAGGAAAAGCTGAAGCAGGAAAGAGAACCATGTTCTACAAGGACATAGAAGCTAGGTCTACAATCTAATCAGGGCAAAAGAAAATCTAATCTAGCCTGTCAACCCAAAATTGTGACTTAACACTTATTTCTAGAGAATTTTGTCACTGTTTTAAATGATTCAGTTTCCCTTTCAAAAACATGGTGGAAACCCATTTTACCTAAAGACACTCAGTCTATTTCTTTTTATTAAAGCACTGTACAACTGACTAATCAAGGCTGAAAAGAAACCATTTAAATGGTTCTAAAGCCTGTGTTTGATAAGAGTTTCCTTCTTTCCAAATACATGTGGTATAATCTTGGATATCGGAAATCTTCCTTTTACTACTTTAAAGATTTAAAGAACTACAGAAAAAAGTTAATAGACAAATGCCATGGTAAACCAACTTTCTTTCACAGTAATGAACACTTCTTTATTCTTTTGGCTTCGCAGGACAGCACTAAATATTTTAGTAATTCAGTGGTCCTGATTCCAGTTGTTCAAAACTAACAACATTCTTAATTAATGAGATATTATATTTTCCAAGATATTGTATGCAAAAACACTGCCATTTTTTAACATTTTGTTTTCATATTTATTTCAGCAAAAATACTAGCACTCGATATTGACACTTGACATTTTTTAACATTTTGTTTTCATATTTATTTCAGCAAAAATACTAGCACTCGATATTGACACTTGATTTTATGTCTACTAGAAAACTTAACAAATAACAATGCTTTGAATAACTGGGCCCAGGCTGCAAAGGCAGTCTGTCCAATGCTACAACTACTGTCAGAGTATATCAAATATCCGAAGAAAAAGCTTCTGAGAACTTTCTATCTTGCAAAGATACAAACCAGTCCCATGTGTGAAAGAAAGTTTGATCTATAGAATATATTTAATACTATGAATATATTAAAACATGATTGTGAACCTTACCTCAGAACTGGCCTGTTTGCCATAAAATAAGCATAAAATGGGTTAGCACACAGAAAGCATTTAAGGGTGGACAAAGTTATACACATATTAACATGTAAATTAATAGGTGATTTTTACAAAGTGTGTCAGCTGTCTTAGTAAATATACCTTCTTTACACTTTGACATTTCATATCTTCATGTAATATTATTGTAATGTACATCTAAATCTAAGCTCAACTTTTGATTATGCTTTAAGCTCAATAAACTTACTAGAGCAAGT
The DNA here is from genome assembly GCA_963989385.1 of Ctena decussata. Taxonomy (NCBI): domain Eukaryota; kingdom Metazoa; phylum Mollusca; class Bivalvia; order Lucinida; family Lucinidae; genus Ctena; species Ctena decussata. The sequence continues at coordinate 64,655,499 of OZ022511.1, forward strand.
GAGCAGGGGCTCACGTATACCCCTGACCAGCACCACTGCCTAATGAAACCACCGCCTTAACAAACTAACGCCTAATGAAACCAATCTTATACATGGTCTTAGTCACCAATCAAATGATTCCATCAAAATATATTACAAATATCAGCAAAGCGTACCAACACAAAACTTTAATGTAAAAAAATAAGATTGTGTCCATGACCTTGGTCAGCAGCAGCATCCAGGTGATGTCAACTAATCTAAATGAACATAGAAGTAAACTTAGTCATATATCAAACGGTTTCATCAAAGGATGTTGGAAACACATGAAAAGAATATAAACTCAACAACACAAAACTTTAACGCAAAAATAATGCAAGTCTGTGACCTTGACCTTTGGTAAGCAGCTATGAACCTTAAAGAAAACCTAGTAAAATATCAAAAGGTTCCACCAAAGGATAATGGAAGTATACCACCAAAGGATAATGGAAGTATAAAAGAAGAATATAAACTTAACGCAGAACTTTAATGCAAATGTTTAAGTCTGTGACCTTGACCTTAGGTCAGCAGCAGCATCCAGATGATGTCAACCATTCTGCATGAACACAGAAGTAAACTTAGTCATATATCAAACGGTTTCATCAAAGGATGTTGGGAATATAAGAAAAGTTAATAAACTTAACACAGAACTTTAACGCAAATGTACATATCTGTGACCTTGACTTTTGGTAAGCAGCAGCATCCAGATGATGTGAACTATTCTGTATGAACCTAACAGTAGACCTAGTCAAATATCAAAAGGTTCCATCAAAGGATATTGGAAATATAAAGAAGAATATACACTTACGCAAAACTTTAACGCAAATGTTTATGTCTGTGACCTTGACCTTAGGTCAGCAGCAGCATCCAGATGATGTCAACTATTCTGCATGAACTCAGAAGTATACCTAGTCATTTACCAAAAGATTGCATCAAAGGATATTGGAAATATAAGCAAAGAAAAAAACTTAACGCAAAACTTTAACGCAAATGTTAACGCACAAACGGACGGAAAGATGAACGGATGGACAGACAGACGGACGAACGGACAGAAAGACGAAAACTATATACCCCTTGACATACTTCGTATGTCGGGGGTATAATAAATGCATTTTCAAAGGTACAGAAAATGGTGTTCTGTGGTCTATATGGGGGGAGGATTGAGGAAATATGAACATGAAATTTTTTTTTCAGTCATTAGAACTTCTGGCTGTCCTAATATTGTCCGCAATAAAACAACACTGACATCTTTCTCCTAAAATATTGCATTCTAGTCTTTTTCAAAATCTTTGGCTATTTAAGATGAAATCAGCTTTAAAACAATGACGACAAGTTTATGTTTTCTCAACTTAGTTAATGTCTTCTAACGTCAAAAAGATGATAATTGTTATTAAACAGAGCTCTTGATAAGAGAAGTATCTGATAATTCTGGGATAGGGTCAAGTCAGGTAACTTCGGACAGCGGGTAAATTTGGACCAGGGTTCGTACAGAAATAAGAGAACAGAATTCCAGGACTTTTCCAGGACTTTTTTCGTTTTTCAAGGACTCAATTTTAACAACCGATCAGTCACTCACCTAACATTGCTGATTCAGATTTCAACTTTTGAGAGCCAAACTGGAAGTATGCTGTTATTTTGTGGGAGGGTTCAGACTTTTCTTCGTAAGCCACATTCCCAATATGTTTGCTTCCTTTTGCGTAAGACTTTAGGGCCGATTCCCCCATGTTGGAAATGTCTATAATACGATTGCAGGCCGAACAGATGGCTTTCAGTTTGTCAGTCTTGAAGGGGCGAATCCATTTGGAATAAGCGGGGTTCCTCTCCCACTCGTTTTTGTATACACATTTGCCTTTCGAAGCCATTGTGTTCATTGCTCTTCTTCGATTTAAATTCGCGCAAAATTTGCACTTTTTATAGCCGGAAACGGCGAAACGGAAACAAATCGCACTTTATTTCTACAACCGGATGATGGTATTGATAAATACCGGGACTACCGGTAAAAATTAATCTGAATACGGTCGCACCTCGCTCTTCGACGTATCTAGTGATTTTCACTCGGTTTTCTTTTGCGCATCACATAAATCCAAAAGAATAAAAAAGAATCGATGTAATTTATTATTTTCAAGGACAATTTCACGTTTTCAAGGGCAATTTTACAAAATTCCAGGACAATTCCAGGACAAATGGCACTATTTTCAAATTCCAGGAGTTTTCCAGGACCAGAGTCAAATTCAAGGACTTTTCAAGGTCTGTGCGAACCCTGTTGGACATACCATTGCAAACCACTCATAATCAGCCGTCTCATCAGGATTTTCACTGTTTGCCCAGTTAATTTTGTTTTAATTTCAAACAAATGACATATAAAGGAAACAATGTCACTGTCCAAATTTACCTGACTTGACCCTAATTTCTCTTCACCTCCATATACATCACCTCTTCTCCATAAAGGCATATGCTGTTGCCACTCATCAGAAATGCCTCAGAGAGCTGGTTCTAATAAGGAGCCACAATAAACAAATTATTCTAAAGAGAGATAAGACATAGTATCCCAATAATCACCAAATACTCCTGTTATAAAGACTTCATAACATGCCAACTATGTCATCACTGCCAAGTTCACACACAGATACTAGTACAATCAAGAGTTACCTACCTTGCTGACCCCAGTATTCTCCCATTCTTTAGTATGCTCTCTATCAGCATGCGTTGGTATGTTGTTTTCTTGTGGACTGACCCCTTCACTGGGCTTTTCTGGTTTCAATTTGGGACCCCAGGCTTCTTTAGATGCTGCCTCAGGGGCCCCTTTCTTCTGGGGCTGAGCTGGTTCTTTTTCCTAGACATGCAGGGTTAGTAATATTAAATCTGCATGCTTGACCAGTTGTTGACAGATGTTGCTTAGGATGCATGCAGTGAAAGTTTATTCTAAATGACTTTTAACATTTAAAGGGCATATAGTTGAGTATGCAAACAACATAGATCCAGATTAGGGCTCGTAATGAGCTGTCTCATCTGAAGCTATCTTCTTTGCCCTAAAGTCTTTGAATTCTCAATATAGGGACTTCAAAAATGGCCAAATAGTTTGGGTATCAAAATTTTTTAGAACTGCCCTGAGGTGAATCAAATCAGGATCCAAAATGTATAGTTATGAAATAAGAAAAATATCTCTGTTTTAATCTTCCCATTCCCAAATTTTGTATTTTCTGTCCTTGAAGATATTCAATGTTATCTCATGCAGTTAAACTATTTCTTTGTTTAGTGTTTTAAGTGATAATTACTAGTTGTAATTCTACTGTAGCATCAGAGGTCCACATAAGGTTGGGTTTGATGACAAAGTTAATGTAGTTTCTGTTTTTATTCCATACTGCATAAAAAGGCATGTTGTGGATCATTACAAAACATATGTTGTGGTCCCTCATAAGGCAGTTCTGACTGATCACAACATACATTTTCATGGGGAAGAATCTATGTGTCATCACAACCCACCTTACAGAGCTCTAGATAAGAGGGGTATTTGATGATAATTGAGGGATAATTATTTTTATTTCTCATCGAAACCATATGTTGTGACCCCTCATCTGAACCGTCTCTTCGAGACGGTTCAGATAAGGGGTCACAACATATGTTTTTATGCAGAATTAAAAAAAATTATCCCTAATTATCACCAAATACTCCCTCTTATCTAGAGCTCTGTCTAAAACTATAAGTATCTTGCTGCTTATATCCATGCTGCTATGACACTCATATGAAATTTGGGCTAGGACATGCAATATGAAACATAACTTTCAAAAACGATTGAGATCCAGGCAAATGTAACTATATTTTCACAGACAAGCTGAGAAACTTTGAAAACTGTGTAGCAGTTTCTTCATTGGAAACCTTCATTGAACGCTTTATTATTGTTTACTGTGCAATTTTTAAAGCAGAATCTTGATAATTCATACTCTGATAATTCAAAGGCATTCCAATGACCTCACCATAAAAACTACAGACAATTTAACCCCTGATAATTCAAAGTTTAGATAGGTCAAACAACAAGACCTGTTGCCAGACAGGGCAGCTTGCCTGAACCTGCACTTGTTCATCTTCAAGTGCTAGTATTTGTTTCTTAGGGGTGGGGATGGTGCTGAGTAAAATTTCCAATCAATATCTATCATCATACCAAATATAATTCAAATCCATCAAAGGGTTTAGAAGCTATGAGATTTCAAAGACTTTGACATAAAACTTTAATATAAAATTCCTCTAAGTCTGTGACCTTGACCTATAGGTCATGTGTAGGGGTGGGGATGTAGTTGAATAAAATTTCTAACCGGTATCTATTATCAAAACAAATACATTGAATTAAATTATATCAAATTATATCAAACTGATCAGAGGGTTTAGAAAGTATGAGAGCTTAAAAAACTTTACTGTAAAACTTTAAAATGAAATTGCTAAGTCTGTGACCTTGACCTATTGGTCATATCCAGTGGTGGGGATGTAATGGAATAAAATTTCCAACTAATATTAATCATTAAACCAAATATAATTCAAAAAGATCCAATGGTTTAGAAACTATGGCATCTGAAGAAAACTTAAACATAAAAGTCTGTGACCTTGACCTACAGGTCATGTCCAGGGGTGGAGATGTGGTTGAACAAATTTCAGAACAATATCTATCATCATATCAATTATAATTCAAATTGATTAAAATTGAAACTCTGAGATCTTAAAAACTTTTAACATAAAACTTTAACATGATATATATCTAAGTTTAAGACCTTGACCTAAAGGTCATATGCAAGGGTGGGGATACTGCAGAATAAAATTTCAGACCAATATCTATCATCATACCAAATATAATTCAAGTTGATCGAAGGGTTTAGAAACTATATCATCTTAAAAACTTTAACGTAAAACTTTAACAAAACAATTTCTAAGTCCGTGACCTTGACATTTGAGTCATGACTAGGGGTGGGGATGATACTGAATAAAATTTTGGACCAATATCTACGATCATATCAAATATAATTCAAAACAATCAAAGGGTTTAGAAACTATGATATCTTAAAAACTTTAACATAAAACTTTAACATAAAATTTCTAAGTCCGTGACCTTGACTTATAGGTCATGACCAGGGGTGGGGATTGTAAAGAATAAAATTTTGGACCAATATCTATCATCAGACCAAATATAATGCAAATCGATCGAAGGGTTCAGAAATTATGATATCTTAAAAACTTCGCCATAAAACTTTAACATTTTGCTAATGCCGCCAACGCTGACGCGGGGGTAGTACAATAGCTCTTCCTGAAGTTCCTTCAGGCGAGCTAAAAAATGACTAGTCCCTTGGACTTTGCATTATTGAGGTTCTGCTGCAATTTGTTATTTTTCCTTGTACAAGTTTTCAAAAAAATGTCCCTATGTAAACTGTATAAAATTCCAAGTTTGCAAAGACCTTGGACTAAAAACAAATTCACTAAACGCTTTTTTCACTTTAACTGCCCATGTAATGGAACAAAGATTAGTCATAGCAGACTCATCTAATATGAATACATGTACATACATGTCCCTTCTTTGATTCCTCTTCTTCCATGGCACGTTTACGAGCTTTGGCGAGTATCTTTGATGTTCCCTTAGGATGAGCCTTCTCTTTAGACTGGATTTCTTTCATTCTGACCATTGAGGCAGTCAGGGGCTGAGTGAAGGGGCTGGGAAGGTGTGTGTCTTCGTCCTTTACTGTGAATAGTCAGAACTAAATACCTTAAAATTTAGACACCTAAGTAACTACACAGCTCTAGATAAGAGGGAGTATTTGGTGATAATTAGGGATAATTTTTGTTAATTCTGCATAAAAACATATGTTGTGACCCCTCATCTGAACCGTCTCGACGAGATGGTTCAGATGAGGGGTTACAACGTATGGTTTCGATGAGAAATAAGAAAAATTATCCTTAATTATCATCAAATACTCCCTCTTATCTAGAGCTCTGAACTAATACCATAACTGTTCTAAAAATTGAACTGTTGGGTTTTTCATGGCAGGAAGGCATCTAAAATATACTGATGGATGGAAAACAGTGTAGACCCTGATCTTGCAGAATAATCCCATTTTACACCAGGTTCCACGCTTATAAATTTAGAATTTTAGACCAAATAATGTAAGCATAGCTCCAAGTGAGACATTTTCAGGGATGTGTGGGCACACATCCATGTTTTTCTGCCATTTTTACAAAAGGGATGAATTTTTGTGACTTCCTTTTTACTTCCATGAAGGATGAATCCCTTCTAAAATAAGGTCAACTCTTATGGGAAAGAGTTTGCTCCCCTAGGAGCAAATTCTGTCCTTTAAGAGTTGAATCCCATTGAGAAGGGATGCAAGATAAAAATGATAGAGCTGCTTCCCCTGAAAGTGTAACTGTTCACCTTACAATTAATATTTGTTAACTTTTCTCCCCACTCCATTGGGTTGTTTTAATGACATCCTACTATGTGGACAATGAAGAAAACATCAAAATTTTCATAGAGTTCTGGCCTCCTTGCAGCTCTGTTTTTAATTAACTTAACTTTACATTCTACCAGAGATTTGATAATTCTTACAATAGTGGTCTTAAAACTTTCAGAACTGTTTAAAATCCATACTGTAAATACTCTGGTTTATACACACTATCATAATTATTCGGCTTTCTTTTATACTTTTCAATGAATTATAGAGATTTCTCGGTGGAATTGAAACTGATAATCTCACTGTTTCAAACAGTGAAATTATCACTTTCGATTTCACTGTTTCAGAAATAGGATTTTTGTGAAATAGCCTCAAGTTTTTTGTTGATTAATTGGCTAAATCTTATCTGGCTTGACAAAAATTACGTCATGCATGTTGCACCTCATGACGTTATTTAAAGCGCCAACGTAACATTGTTACTGCACGCGACGTCAGGCCGCCTATGTCTCCTGTAGGCATTCTTTCTTGCCAATTTTTTTTTAGATCTGTTTATCAAAATGATATTTGAAGCTATTTTTCAATTGCAAACTATATTTACAACCAAAATCATACCCAATAAACACCCTGGAAGCATCAAATTTGGCGCAAAACAGCTAGAAAAAAAGTTGTGTTTCTGTCGTGATGGCTGACGCTCTTGAATAAACAGAATTATTGCAATTTTCAAGCATAAAAGAAATAGAACATTTGACTTTTTCAGTGTAAGATGAATTTTTATTTCACTCATGAACACCAAAAGTGGTATTAGCCACTCGTGAAAATACTGCTTTTGGTGTTCATTCGGTGAAATAAAAATCAATCTTACACTTAATAAAAGCATCGCAAACGACTGCGTGATACCCCGCCACTGCAAGCCTTTTTCACACACCGATTTTTCCAGATTTATTTTTTCTCTGTAGGACTCCAGGGGGGGAGCAGTCTAACCCCACTGAACACAGAGGAAAGTCTTTGTTATGACAGGACACTTTATCACTCTGATCACTTACAATAAGCTTCCGATAAATCACTTACCACTCTATACTCAAACACAATTTTAGTGATTTTAAACTGGTGACCACTGGGCAGGGGCAAATAAACCATAAAGGATCAAATTTTAATCATCAGAAGCTTTTATTACTTCTATCATCAGATGTAAATTTCTGAAAATCTGTTTCACATCAATATATATATTGATTTTATCATCATTTTATGCATGTATATAGCCCAGGGGCAGGGGAAGATAACTCCAATGGGGTAAATTTGAGCATCACTGGAGGCTTCCATCACTCTGATCATTTGCTGTAAGTTTCAGAAAAATTGCTTCAAACTGATTTTATATGGAATTTTTCATGATTTTATACATGTATATAGCCCAAGGGCAGGGGCAGATAACCCCAAATAATAAAATTTCTGTCCTCATACAAAGCTTTTGTTACTTTAATCATGTTTGTGAAGTTTCATCCTGATACTCCTAGTAGTTAAGGAACTAGAGGCTAGAAACCATTTTTTGTACATTGACAAGTGCCATAACTCTGTCAGAAATTATGGAAATTTGCCCATTAACAATTCCAAGCGAGACATTCTTGGTACAAATGCATATGCAAAATTTGAAGGAAATCCGTTGATAAATACTTAAGTTATCGAACGGAAACGAAGTGCAGGCGGACAGACAGATGGACGGACGTACGTACCATGGACGGACGGACGGACACACGGACGGCCAACGTGAAAACATAATACCCCGTCACTAACCTGTGGCGGGGTATAAAAAGAGGGGCAGATAACCCCTAATAATAAAATTTCTGTCCCCATACAAAGCTTTTGCTACTTTAATCATGTTTGTGAAGTTTCATCCTGATACTCCTAGTAGTTAAGGAACTAGAGGCTAGAAACCATTTTTTGTACATTGACAAGTGCCATAACTCTGTCAGAAATTATGGAAATTTGCCCATTAACAATCCCAAGCGAGACATTCTTGGTACAAATGCATATGCAAAATTTGAAGGAAATCCGTTGATAAATACTTAAGTTATTGAACGGAAACGAAGTGCGGACGGATGGACAGATGGACAGACGTATGTACTACGGATGGACAGATGGATGGACAGACGGACGGCCAACGTGAAAACATAATACCCCGTCACTAACGTGTGGCGGGGTATAATAAAGAGAATGTTTGTGAAGTTTCATCCTGATACTCCTAGTAGTTAAGGAACTAGAGGCTAGAAACCATTTTTTGTACATTGACAAGTGCCATAACTCTGTCAGAAATTATGGAAATTTGCCCATTAACAATCCCAAGCGAGACATTCTTGGTACAAATGCATATGCAAAATTTGAAGGAAATCCGTTGATAAATACTTAAGTAAGTTATTGAACGGAAACGAAGTGCGGACGGATGGACAGATGGACAGACGTACATGTACTACGGATGGACGGACCGATGGACAGACGGACGGCCAACGTGAAAACATAATACCCCATCACTAACGTGTGGCGGGGTATAATAAAGAGAATGTTAGTGAAGTTTCATCCTGATACTCCTAGTAGTTAAGGAACTAGAGGCTAGAAACCATTTTTTGTACATTGACAAGTGCCATAACTCTGTCAGAAATTATGGAAATTTGCCCATTAACAATCCCAAGCGATACATTTTTGGTACAAATGCATATGCAAAATTTATAGGAAATCCGTTGATAAATACTTAAGTTATCGAACGGAAACGAAGTGCGGACGGACGGACAGATGGAGGGACGTATGTACTACGGACGGACGGACACACGGACGGCCAACGTGAAAACATAATACCCCGTCACTAACCTGTGGCGGGGTATAAAAAGTCAAATATCCTCTATATAAAACAGTGTTTTTCCATCTCTAGAATGACCCCAAATATCTAAACAAGTCTTATGAAATTCTGCTTTGAGATTGGTTTTCCCTTCTAAAATGATCATAAAACCTAGATTCATATTTTATCATGCATCTGCTGCAAAATTCACCTGATAACAGGAATATGATGAAATGATGTGATATCATGTCACAGTAGAACTGCGCTTGCGCGAATGCTATCAGGCGATGCCTTTAGAAGCTATCTCTGAAGATGATTGGCTATATACTGAGTTGGTCGTGATAACAACGTTCGATTGGTTAAATGACGTCACCGACTAACGTCATAACGCATTCGCGACTTCATCAAGTTCGAACAAAACTGCGGTTGCTTTTCATTTGTTTGACCCTCTTTACACCGCAAAATATTCTATTAATGCGTGATAAATAGAAAACCATGTAAGTGTCTTTTGATATCAAGTTTATCAGGCTTGACCAGAAACACGTCGGATTGGCTCGGCAAGCCTCGCCATTCCTACGCTGTTTCTGGTTTCGCCTGATAAACTTGATATCAAAAGACATTAACATGGTATTCTCTATATAAGACTGATCTAGATTTTTGGGACTGTTTTGGAAGGGAATCAGCTCCCTTCTCCACTCCCACCCATGTTATGACAGAAGAAATACAGTATCATACCTTTCACAAATTCTCCTACAAATGGGTGATGTAGGAGTTCTGGCCAGGCAAGTCTTTGTTTAGGGTTCTTGGTAAGAACTCCTTGTAGAAAGTCCTTGAACACAGGACTCATGTTCTTCGGCCATTTCACTGGGTCCTTGATAATTAAACTTACAAGCTGGAAAATACTGTTGGTGTAAAAGGGTGGGGTACCTGTGAAGAGCTCGTATAAGATACAGCCTAGGGCCCTGAAAATCAAAGATATGGAATAGAATTAATCACTAACAGTGAAAGGCTGATACAGAAAAAGTCTTTGTGTACAGCTGTATTAAATATCAGAAAAACTGCCAAAGCCATAAACCCAAAGTAGTGAAAGATTTTGGGATTCATTTGCAATAAGGTGTAACAGTATGCTTATGAAAATTCCAATGAACATGTCATCCTTCTTGAATCTATTGTTCTGTAATGTTACACAAGAATGGGAAGACATGGTACACAAGAATGAGAAGACACTACAATTGCACAAATGTTTGCAGTGTATCAATGTTTGCCCTTTTTTTGAAGTTAACACATATGAGAAAACTAAATACAACGTAACCCCCAAACAAGCCATCTTTTTCAAGAATTAATCAAGAAAAGAGACAAATTCCTAAATATCAATGAATATGCCCAAAATTAAAGATTATCATGAACTTCAGTCTCTGTGATCAAAAAATTGGAAGTAGTAATCTCAGAGCTCTAGATAAGAGGGCATATTTGGTGATAATTAGGGATAATTTTTGTTAATTCTGCATAAAAACATATGTTGTGACCCCTCATCTGAACCGTCTCGATGAGACGGTTCAGATGAGGGGTCACAACATATGGTTTCGATGAGAAATAAGAAAATTATCCTTAATTATCATCAAATACGCCCTCTGATCTAGAGCTCTGAATCTGTTGCAAAGTTCCACAGGAACTTGGTCTTAAGCTGTATGGGTACACCACCATGTTTCTCCACTACTTATTCAAAGAAAGACAATTTTTGTGACTTCTTCTTTGAATACTGATTCTTTGCATGATGAATCAGGGGAGCAAATTCTTTCCAATAAGAGTTTACCTCCATTGAGAAGTAAGACAAAACTAACTAGAAACATAGTAACTAATAGGGCCCCGCCTTTATGAAACTGTTGACAACATTTAAGTCATATGTGCCCAACCAGAAATAACAATACCAGCTTTCTGTTATCATGTTGTTCCTTCATATTCAATATGTTGTTTGAAATTAAGCCTCTGGTAGTGTCATCAAGATATGGGCAAAATACCAAATCACGATTGATTAAAACATGGGCAACAAACAAAGGGTTATATCTCTGTTAAAAATGAAGTTGTAGTTATGGTTCTTTTTCTCTACACATTGTCCAATGATGTTTACATTTGTACAAAGTTTTGTGAAAATATCTTCAACAGTTTTAAAGTTAGAGGTTGAACATGTTTTCCAGACTGTCAACTAGAAAGGGGAATAATTCCGTAAAAAATGTAGATGAAGTTTCAGTTCTTATACTCTGCTCATTGTCTGATGATGTTTTATATTATGTACAAGTTCTATGAAAATATCTTTGATGCTTTAAAAGCTATACAGCGGACACGATTTCTATATTCAAAAAAATTACAAAGGGGCATAATTCAGTAACAAGTGTAGGCAGAGTTAGGATTCTTGTTCTCTGCACATCGTCTGATGATGATTTACAGTTGTACCAAGTCATGTGAAAATATCTCAAACTGTTTCAGAGTTAAAAAGCGGACACAATTTCTGCCCTCAAAATTTCAAAGGGACATAATTCAGTAAAAAACATAGGCAGAATTATGGTTCTTGTTCTCTGCATATCGTCTGATGATGCTTTACATTTGTACCAAGTCTCGTGAAAATATCTTTAACGGGTTCAGAGTTATGAAGCAGACACAATTTCTGTACAAAAAATTACAAAGGGGCATAATTCAGTAATTATTGTAGACAGAGCTGTGGTTCTTGTTCTCTGCACATCGTCTGGTGATGCTTTACATTTGTACCAAGTCTAGTGAAAATATCTCTAACGGTTTCAGAGTTATGAATCGGACATGATTTCTGTACTCAAAATTACAAAGGGGCATAATTCAGTAATTATTGTAGACAGAGTTATGGTTCTTGTTCTCTGCACATCGTCTGGTGATGCTTTACATTTGTACCAAGTCTCGTGAAAATATCTCTAACGGTTTCAGAGTTATGAAGCGGACATGATTTCTGTACTCAAAATTACAAAGGGGCATAATTCAGTAAAAAATGTAGATAGAGTTATGGTTCTTGTTCTCTGCACATCGTCTGATGATGCTTTACATTTGTACCATGTATCGTGAAAATATCTCTAACGGGTTCAGAGTTATGAAGCGGACACGATTTCTGTACTCAAAAATTACAAAGGGGCATAATTCAGTAAAAAATGTAGGCAGAGTTATGGTTCTTGTTCTCTGCACATCGTCTGATGATGCTTTACATTTGTACCAAGTCTCGTGAAAATATCTCTAACGTTTTCAGAGTTATTGAGCGGACACGAAATAATGACGGACGGACGGACAGACGGACGGACAGACGGACAAGGTGATTACTATAGGGCCTCCGCAGACTTCGTCTGGCGGGGCCCTAATTATGACAGAGTTGCTTTCCCTGCTATCCATTCACATTGAAATACTAGCACAACTTTGACAATAAAACCTACCATAAATCAGCTGTATGATCATAAGGCTTTTCCTCCACCAATTCTGGAGACATGTAGAGTGGTGTCCCCTAAAACAGATTACTCCTATTGTCAAATGGCACAACACAAAAATAATACAGAGTTCTAGATAAGCGGGGTATTTGATGATAATTGACGGATAATTTTTTTTACTTCTTATTGAAAACATATGTTGTTACCCCTCATCTGAACCGTCTCATCGAGACGGTTCAGATGAGGGGTCACAACATATGGTTTTATGCAGAATTAGCAAAAATTATCCCTCATTATCACCAAATACTCCCTCTTATCTAGAGCTCTGATAATACTGACATGTCATTAAGTAATAAGTATTTAGGATATTACAGAAATACATTTCTTGTTCATAAGCTACTATAAATTGTGATTCAATGCGACAAGCAATTCTAAATCATAATCATGATTAAAGATATTACTTAATTTATAAATGTAACAGTCCAAATGCGAGACATGTATTTCTGCTATTTCAATCCAACAGCTTGATTCGTAAGAACACTAACATATGAAACTACATGTAAAGATTTTTAGTGTATCTTAAATGACCTTTATTTTTGTATTCAATATTCTCCTATGATTACCTTTATTGAAGTCAAGACAAGTGTATTGAAACTCATGGCCCTTGCAAAACCAAAGTCACAGAGCTTGACAATGCCTCCTTTACCCAGTAGTATATTCTGAGGCTTCATATCTCTGTGGAGGATACGATGAGAGTGAAGGTAGTACAGGGCTGATACTAGCTGGCTGGCTATATGCTGCACCTGAAAAATAATAAGCACTGTGGATAAAATATGGATTTCCATTATAATTTGGTAGAAAAACATGTTAATATAAAACAAAAAACACCATATACAGAGTGAACTGCAACATCAGTTAGCCTTTTATACATTAATTGAGTGGCCCTTTTTGCAGTCATTTAAGTGGCATATTAGTTTAAGTGACCTATATTGTGGTGCTAGGCCCTGTCATCATATCTGTGAGGTTCAAATCCCATTAGTGATCGTATTTAATAGTAATTACGCTATTTTCAACTTACAAAATTGATCCATAGTCAAAATATTCAATGCTTATTCAATGCTTAACTTCGCATACCGGTATCTTTATCATCAAAAGGTCGTATAAAAGCAGCTGTTGTAACTATTTATGCAGGTGACTGTTTATTTACTTTCAATTGCTACCTTTGAGACAAATCTTATAACATTGAAGGAGAATGTATTTTGCAAGTTTCTAATTTTCTTCTGATAATATTTTGCTACATTTAACCTGTTCTTCTGGTAAGCTACCATCATCTTCTAGAATCTGGAACAGCTCTCCTTCAGCATAATCTGTTACCACGACAACCTGAAAGTATGTTTGAATCTTGTGAGTTGCCAAGAATGCATATTTTTGGTACTATTGCTAAGGCATTTGCCCAATATTAAACACCATTCTATCAGTTGTAAAATTCAAAATCATTCATTTGTTTGAGGGGTCAGACAAGAAAATCATTTTTACAATTATAATTTCTGTTCAAAGTAACAGTGCTTTAGCTTAAAAGATGAGCATGATTTTTTTTTTCTTTTTTTTTAATAATTAGAACACATAGCATGAAATCTCATTCTAAGAGATCCTACAGTGCTCATTTTTGTGATATATTCAGGCCTCATACTGACAAAGCTTTTCCAAGCCTGAAATGCCTGCTTTCGCAGCCTAAAATGGCCCTTTTTAAGCAGAAAAAACACTGATAACTTAAAAATCAAAGCCTGAAATCAAGTAAAAGTCAAGAAATGAAAGCCTGAAATCCTAGTATGAGGCCTGTATATTACATGTACAAAACATCAAAATATTTACCAAGTTTTTTTTTACCATTTAAGTGATTATATGGCAAACAGATACAACCAAAAGTAGTGATAGTAAGATTCATGTATGTAATACATTACCACAATCCATGCCAGTCTAATGACTGCCGCTGGGCTGTGTAGCTCAGTTGGTAGTGTGTCAGACTCAAGAGCCAGAGGTCCCGGGTTCGATACCCAGTTCGGCCACATACCCGGTACTTTTGTTTCTCATTCCACTGATTCAAGAAGGGCAGTTGTCAGTTACTGGCGAAAGTATGTGCACTTAGTACTGGTTAACCGCTTAGGAGGTCTAAGCCTGCCCAGGAATAGTGTGGTTAGGGTAACTGGCCGTCACAACATGAACATAGCTGTTTACTGTGGACGTTAAGCAAAAACAATAAATGACTGCCAGGAACTGTATCTTGACTGGTGATCAAACAAGCAAATGATTGTTCTTACAACAGAATGGCATGAATCAGGTCATGACTGGTGGGAATCGGATCTTTGGTCATTAGAATGTATTCCCTTATTATAAGACTACTATAATGATCCTAAATATTCGGACAGACAGGTCTGAGCAAACATTGTAGACCCTGAAGGAGCAGTTTGATCGATCTACAAGGTTTGCCAGTCACTAAGCATCATTTGGATGCATTAATGTGAGTAAAATCCACTTTCTGAGAATTTTCGATCAATAATTGTCTGAATTAGAGAGGTGCGGTGGCAGAGTGGTTAGAGTGGCTCGGTTATTGTGCAGAAAGTCGCCGGAAGGGCTTGAGTTCCCGGCTCACCGTCGCCATCCGACGACTGGAAAACTCTCTCTGTCCACCCAGCAGTAAATGGGTACCTTTTTCAAATTAGGGAAGGATAAGGCAGCGAAAGGAGAGAGATGGGCTCCGCCTTTCATCAGCTGTGCCCAAGATACAGTGGGTCTCTAACCCCCACTGCTCCTACGGCCAATAGGCTATGGGAAACCTTTACCTTTAATTGTCTGACTTTCAGGTGTCCGAAATTTTAGGGTCATTATGGTAAGTACCTCTTTGTCTGTTTCAAAGCTATCTAACATTTCTATGATGTTTTCATGATGTAGTCCTCTCATGATGTCTATCTCACGTCTCAGGTTCCGTAATTCTTTCTCGGGCTTCCCAACTTTGGGAATGAATTTCAGGGCAACAACCTAAAATATGTTGACAATACAATCAGATGACTGGTCGCTTCAGGCCCAAATTGATTACTTCCATTAAATTAAATTCCTAATTTGTATATACATGTAGTCATGTAGTAACTCTAAATAGCTTAAAATAGATCCTGATGAGGTGGCTCATAATGAGCCGCCTCACCTAGATCTACATTGTTTGCCCTGTAGTCTTTAAATTCTCAGTGAAATATACCTTGGATGAAACATTTTTTGAAATTTTGCAGACGTAAATTACGTTGTCTGCTTTTTGGTGCTTTAAGGGTTAAAGTAAATGAGTACACTTTAAGGGTAAGAAATTCTACTATTTTTATTTTTGCCTCCCATCTAAATGGGGTCAACTTTTAAAGGAAAGAATTTGCTCCTCTAGGACCAAATTCTTTCCTTTCAGGGTAGACCCCAGTTTGGAAGAGCTTCACTGTCCCTGGAAGCTACAGTAAACAGGATGTCACAAAATTTGCCTCTCTTTATTAAAATGAGAAAAACATGGATATGTACCCACATATGTTTAGGAAAACTTGAAAGATCCAGATAAGACTGGTGCTAGTTTGATAAGAGTCTGTACCTTTTGCCATTCTATCAGCAATTTTCAATACAGTGCTCCAGATAAAAAGACAATAGGGAAGAATTATTTTCCACATTTCTCCATATACAGGGATCATTTTCAGGTGAGATTTTGAGATGTTTGCTCTATTCTTTTATTGTTTTCTCAAAAAACTCAATGAAATCTGTTCAGTGAGAGAAAAAAATCTCATGCACAATGCAAAGTCGGTAATGGATAGTTACACAAAATCTGATTTAGAATAGAGAATTTCTTACAAAAACGGGCAAATGAGATATTTTATCTGGTAAATTTTGAGCCAAAATTATCCCTGCATAAAACATACCTTGTTACCTCTAATAGGGAGTCACAATGTATGTTTTCCCTGAGAAATGATAATGTGATATCATGGATATGGATACAAAGTCTGACAAAGAATAGAGGATTTCTAATGAAAATGGTTAAATGTGATATTTTCTCTGGTAAAATTCTGAGCCAAAATTATCCTTGCATAAGACATACCTTGTTACCTCTAATAGGGGTCACAGTATATGTTTTTGCTGAGAAATGATAATGTGATGTGGATATGTGGTCCTGAGGTACAGCACAAGCTCAGTTTTGCTGTCACAAAGATGAACTAGTCGAGTAAATTCAAACAGCAGAAAAATTTGGACAGTGACATTGTTTCATTTATATGTCCTTTGTTTGGAAGTAAAACAAAAACAACAGGGCAAACAGTGAAAATCCAGATGAGATGGCTCATGATGAGCCATCTCATCCGGATTTTCACTGTTTGCAACGGTATGTCCAAACTTTCCCGCTGTTTGAACCTTGAAGCTACCCGACTCGACCCTACCAAACAAAGGTAAAATTCACCTGGCCATTGTATTTCTTCCTTCCTTTATAGACCTTGCCAAATGAACCCTCTCCAATAAGCTCCAGCACATGGTAATTCTCCATTGCCTAAAAATCTGAAATGATACCATAAAATTTTTCTAAGTACATTTATTAGGTCAGATAGGTCGGATAGATCCATCCATGAAATGTTTACTCCCGCATCCTCCATTACAGATCCAAATTAGACTTATCCGAGTATATACTGTTTGCCATTCCATCTTCATCTTTTGGATGCATTACTGCTGCTTAACAGTATACAAATTTCAATTCACATTGTGAATTAAATATAAGCTTCTAATAATTCTTCTAATAAATTTCTAGTAATTTGATGATGTATTAGGTTTCTTGTATTTTCTGTATTGTATTCTCTAAAAACTTTCATTTGAAGGGAATTATACACCAACATATATGAGTATTTATTTTTATAAACTACCAGTCACTTGCAACTCTGGCTACCTTATATGGCGTCATAACATGTACAATCCAGAGGGCACTTTTGTTAGTGATGTCTTGAGCCTTTGGGGATGCCAGAGCTCTAGATAAGAGGGGTATTTGATGATAATTTAGGGATAATTTTTTTTATTTCTCATTGAAACCATATGTTGTGACCCCTCATCTGAACCGTCTCATTGAGACGGTTCAGATGAGGGGTCACAACATATGTTTTTTATGCAGAATTAACAAAAATCATTTCTAATTATCACCAAATACTCCCCCTTGTCTAAGGCTCTGGATTGCTGCTTGATATTTGGACTGACTGGCAAATAAGGATGCTACTGTTGGCTGGGCTGTTTTTTCTTGCTTCGGGATGGTTAGCATGTTGCTCGAAGGGCGAACATAGCTTGAGGATGGGGTGGGTTTAATTCTACTACAGCATGTCATATAATTGTGGGTTTTGATGACAATAGGTTGGTCCACAGAAATACCGGGACACACCAAAACACCGGAACGCACCTGTAATTACCGGAACGCACCTGTAATTACCGGAACACACTATAAAATATAGTTTTCCCATATAGATAATGGTTATTTAGGGTTAATATGAAGTGCTTACAAAGCCGATGTTTTGGTACATTCTATTTCTATGGACCCATACATGTGATGATCTCCGGATGACCATTGTGGGAGATTTGGATTTCATTTCAGAGAGATTGAGTTCTCCATCAGGGAGACTTTTTGACCGCAACTTTGACGCGTAGTTTCACGTTCTTTACTGTATTTTTTTCTTATTTTAAAACAACATGAATTACATGTATAGTATAGTTTGTTTAGTTTACTTTTGAGTTACCCCCCTCCCCCCCCCCAAAAAAAACCTCCTTTCTTTAATTATTATAATCATTTATTTATTATTATATTACTGTTATTTTTATCATTAATTATCCTTTCTTTAATTGCTATATTAAGTATTTATTTTCATATTACTGTTATTTTAATCATTTTTTTTTGTATCTGTCTGGCACAGGATCTAGCTTTTGCAAAAGGTTATACTTGAGATTTCATACAGATTTGCCTCCCTTGAAATTTCTATTTGAGTTATCTACATATCTTCTTTCATAAACATTTAAGTTTTGTTTAAAGGTACTCAGAGCTGTAAAACTGATAACAGTATAACAAACAATGTTCAAATTCTATTTTTGACACAAACTCTACCCATTGCACAAGACAGAAATATCAAAACTTTCATGCCTAACTTTTACACCATTAATTATCAAAGTTTATACCAACCCTGCCAAGTTTTCGATTAACAAAAGAGTGAGACTGCGCGCGAAGCCTCGATTTAGCCCCTTTTTCCACGTTAGTTCATTCGCGGAGAAACCCATTGACAATGTAACAGAGTGAGATTTTTGTGTCATTTTTTGTCTCTTTATGCGAAACTAGAGACTGGGGATGGCAGGGGGGGAGGAGTAGGATCAGTAGGTAGTTCTTAAATGAAGATAAACATCAAGTATTCTTATTTACAGTTATTATTTTACTAACATTTTATACATTGAGGTTGTTAAAGTGATCTGCTATCAAAAATGGCAAGTTAGGTTCTGCAATGAAGTTGCTTTAGAGAGTTTCAGCTCTGATAACATTTTGGTCTGTCTAGGTAACAACAAAATCAGATACCGATTGCAAATGTTTTGTTGTTGTTGTTTTGACGTTTTCAATGACCGACTGTGAAGATCTGTGTTACCATGCTTTTTTTACATCGTTTTTTTTCCGGCGTGGGAAACACTGAAATGCCTTTGACAAAGTTTACAAAATGCAACGCTGTTGCCCTTCTCACTCTTCGTAACCCAGGTAAACTCGATCTCCCATCCATTTTGATACTTTGATTTATATAAAACCTTTATTTTTCTCCGGTGTTTACATGGTGTCAATATTTCATGTACAAAAAAAACGGAAGTACACATTTGGTTGTTTTCGGCTCTAATCGCTATCGAAAACTCGAGTTATTTTTACCCAGGCTATTTTTACCCAAGACTATTGGAAACCTTTACCTTTACCTATTTTTAGACCAGGTGATGAATTTTCCCGGAGATAAATATAGATTCGGTGACCGAGATTGTCCGAATGTAGCGGAAGTTGATAGAAAACACGTTTTTGACGATCGAGAGAGCGCAAAAAAAGACTTTTTTTTATCATTCTCCGGTTTAAAGTGAAATCGTGAGCAAGCGAAGGAAGCGTGAGTTATTGCTATTTTTCAAAATACGATCGTGAGGTCGTGGGAGGCGTCCAAATTCGTGAGGATCACGCACAAATCGTGAAACTTGGCAGGTATGGTTTATATCCAGATATAATATGCACTAAGGGGAAAAAATACCTTACGTAGTAAGCGACAAGTGAAGACACCAATCAGCCTGCACCTCTGTTCAGCCTAAACAGAGTTTTGCATCTACTGTCTATGAGTCTAAGGAAATCTGAGCAATGAAAACTAAAGTCTCTGACTGTATTGCACATGCTTATTTTGTGTAGTTGTGAAACAGGGCTATCCGCTCCTTTTCACGTGACATATCTGTGACATATCTTCTTCACACATTTCGTGGTAATTCTTTGAAACACAGCCAGGTGCATCTGGGAGATTCTGAAGACTTTCCGGGAGTGCAGCCCATCGTCAAGCCAACCTTAAGAAACACATATCCTCATATATATGCAGCTTACTTTCAGAAAGGCGAATATGTTACAGCTGGTGCTTTTGGTGCAGCCTTTACTCTAATTTTACCTGAAGTTTGTGTCCGGTAACTTGTAACAGTCGAACTATTGACTTTACATCAATAAACTAATACTTGCATTTTCTAACGCATCTGATTGCCTTCTCGCATAAATCAAGCTCCCACTAGCCACTTGAACAGCAAAACTAACACGAAAACTGAGTAGCTTTTGCAACAGTTTTACACAAAATCGTCCAGAGACTTTTAAAATGGGTTTGTTTATTTTCACATTTGTTTACATTTGAAGAATGCGATGTACAAAACAAACGGCAATGGACCAATACAATCCAGCATGGTCTAAAATCGAATTACTCCAAACCACCCAAAAACACTCCAAACCCTCTATAAACCACCCCAAACCACTTTTCTTAATTATGTTTCAGGTTAAAATGGTTTGAAAATCTTTCGTTTATGCTTTTTTATGATTTCAAAATTATAAAATAAACATAAAATAAGCATTATCTTTTTATGCAAAAAAGTGATTTTCATATGGTATGTCCTGATAATAACGTGTTGGTAATTGTATGTATGCCGCTTATGTAGACCAGTTCCTTGCACAACTTCCGTCTCGTGTGACTCACTACAGTAGATTTACAGTCTATTTAGTCGCCTGGGAACGAGGCAACCGCTTATGTAGACATTATATATGCTTGCATGTCTGCATTTCTGTTTGTCAGCACATGTGTGTTTTCATGCACGTGTAAGTATATGCATGTTATGAACCATTTAGATTCATGGAAGCACACATACAAAGATATAGCCCACACATTGGTAGCGAAAATTCTTCTGTGCAAATGTAAATCAATTACCCTAGGTTATATTTTTTTAGCATGAGCAAACATTTCTAAACCAGTGTAAGTTCCTGCAAATACCAAATTTGGTTTGGGGTGATTTGATTTTGGTGGTTTGGGGTGTTTTTATTGGATGTTTGGGGTGGTTTGGGGTGTTTTGCAGTGGTTTGGGGTGGCTTGGGGGTAGTTCGATGGACCGCAATCCAGCTTGGAGTGAGGAGTCCTTTGATACACCACAAACCATCGGCTGGATGATGGATGGATGACCTGCAATTTTACGTCCTTATCACTAGTATATCAGTAATATCAGAACGATAAATAAGTGATAATGAAAGGCTGTGAGTAGTGGAACCCCGTTTATGATTTAGAAAAATTCTCGCCTCAAGCGGGGATCGAACCCTGGACTGCTAGGTCAGCCGACCAGAGCTTAACCTACTGAGCTACCAGGTCTCTCACAAACCACCGACAATGAACCAAACCTGGTGTGCAATTAAGTGATCAGCTATAGGGGCAGGGGAGGGAGGAATTTATTTAATCATTATTTTATTTCTAGTTTCTTATTTTTTGTCCTCCCAGCGTCATTACCTTATTACCTGTTATTACCTGTCGTCGACGTCATACTTTAGCTTCAAGCTTCTGCGACGCATTTCGATAGACTATATTTCTGGTAGACAGACCTGCTTGGTAACACACTGCTTCAAACTTGTTTGGGTAGTTGTGCCAATGTATATTCAAGCGGCTCTTAAACGCGTTTACGGAGGGTGCACTAACCACTGAGTCGAGCAAGCTGTTCCATGAATTTATCACTCTATTACTAAAGCTGTTTGCTCTGCTAGTTAAAGAGACCGCCTCTTGAACAATTTGGAAGTATGACCTCTGGTGGTGCTATCTATGACTGTAAAAAGTTTGTTCATGTCCAAGGTATCGATATTATTTAAGATCTTATATACTTGGATTAAATCCGCTCTCTCTTCTGTATTCTAAAGTTGGCAGACCCAGTTTCTTTAGTCGCTCTGTGTAACTATACTCATGCAGTCCCCTAACGAGTCTAGTAGCTCGACGTTGAACATTTTCTATCATAATAGAATCTTTTTTATAATGTGGAGACCATACAGGTGAGTTAAACTCGAAATGAGGTCTGACCAGACTTTTGTATAGATGTAAAAATATTTCCTGATCTATATATACAAAAGTTCTAAAAATTATACCGAGATTTCTGTTGGCCAAATTAATCTTGGCTGTAATGTGATCCCTGAATAATAATTTATTGTCAGCTATGACTCCAAGGTCTTTTTCCGTTTTAACTTTTTTCCAACTCAAAGGTTTCTCTTTCTGATTTCATAGTATATGTTGTATTGATTTCCTGTCCTCCAATTTGAAGATGGTGACATTTACTAAAGTTATAAAACATTATCCTGTCAGACGGCCCGTTGTATCTGTTGAGTCCTCGTCTTTGCTTCTTCATGGTGTTGAAATTTGATTTATGTGTTTACCGTGATGATTCATTGACGAGTTTGAGGGTTATCATGCGAACCGAACAACCAACTAAATGTTTTGTACCACTTCAGAAACTGAGGGTGAGGTTGGGCCTGTAAAATCGATTTAAGCCCCCCAGTAATTCATTACTGACCGTTCCAAGGCGGTAGTTCTGTTGTGGTTCTCTGTTGCCTGTTTTTGGTGTCAGAGTTTCTGTGATGTTTTACCTTATGTATGTTCTTATTATTTTTGGTTCGGTTTGGGTTGCTGAGTGGCCACCTTTTGGGAACAAGCTGCTCACTCGGTTGGCCATATGTTCTCTGTATCTTGATTATTTGTAATCTTAGTTGTTTCCAACTATGGTTTGAGGGCTGGATTTGGATTTTGATTGTTTCAGTTCCTGGTCTTTGCATACTTTTTACTTTTGCCCATTTGACGGATTCATCTAAACTCACTTGGACTTGAGTTCTCTGGGTTATATCACGTGACACCCGGTTATATATCTTAGCATTATCAGCATACAGCTTTGGAACATGGCCGACATGCTATGCTTTCAATTCTTAGTTCCCTACCCATTCCAGTCTTACGCAAATTGGATATAGAGGCTAATAGGTTTTACGATAGAAATCACCAAATGTATGAAGCGGCACTTCTAACTAGATGTTATACTCAACACGCTCTCCGTCCACTAATTGATTCTGAAATCAATCATAAAAGAAATTTCATTAAAATCCCTTTCATTAACAAAGGTATTGACTTTATAGATTTACCTAGTATATTTCAGGATAAATCTGTTACATCTTCCATACCTGATTATTTCCAAAATTCTGAACCACCTATTATTTGTTATAACAAACCGATTAGAAGTATCATATTTAATTTCAATAAACTTGTGTCTGATCTTGACATCGATGCTAATACTCCTGATTCATGAGATTGTAAAGATTCCAAATTTATTTACCCATCAGCAGGTCATGTTGTGACTGGAAATTTGAAGATCATCCCGGATTCTAGAATTCGTAACATTGTTTCTAAGGGTCCTAAGTATAGATTCCCTTCCCATGTCGATTTCAACAGATGTAGGGAAGAAATTGCATCTGCATTAAATGATTTTGGTAATCGTTGGTGTAAACGAGAGGGTGTTGAAAGTAACGCTTTAAAGAAATGGAAACTAAGTATCTTTAATATTGTGGATAAACGTATAAAGTTTTATTCACACAATACTAATCTTTTACCTCCTAAGCCTAAATCTTCCTTTAGATATTTGAAGCAGGGTATCCAGGATTTTCATAGGAAGTATGTTTTGGTTCCTGCTGACAAGGCCGCAAACAACATTGTTGTTGTTTGTCGGATGCACTATATTAACACTTTGAAGCAGGAACTTAACGGCACCACGGCTTACGAAGAGACTTTTACAGATGAGAAGACTGTCGTTAATAGCCACTCAAATAATTTGCCTTTAAAGTTTGCTGTTAACGTTAAGGAACGCCAAGACAAACTTCCTACGATGTATTGGTTACCTAAGCTTCATAAAAAACCGTATAAAGCTAGATTCATTGCCAACTCTAGCTCTTGTACTACTACAGAATTATCTAAATTATTAACTTCTTGCCTCACTGCTGTGAAATCTCGTGTCATTTGGTACTATGAGACAGTGTATGAGAGGTCAGGGAAAAATATGTTTTGGTCTATAAAAAATTCTGGTGAGGTACTTAGTAAACTGAAGTCAAGAGGGTTCCGTGCGACTAGTTTGTCCACTTATGATTTTTCTACTCTTTATACCACATTACCCCATAATTTAATAAAGGAAAAACTTGTTGATTTGATTGAGAGGGCCTTCAAAAAGTTCTCCAAAAATGAAGATACCCTTTATATTGCCTGTAACGATAAGAAAGCGTTTTTCACTTCTACTGACCGTAAAATATATAGAGGATATAGTCTTTGGTCATGTCAGAATGTATGTGACGCCTTATCATATCTCTTAGATAATATTTACATCAGATTTGGTAATAAGTTATACAGACAAATTGTTGGTATTCCGATGGGTACAAATTGTGCTCCTCTTGTGGCCGATTTGTTTTTATTTTGTTATGAAAGAGATTTCATGACTTCTCTTTCTGTTGATAATCAAGCTGATATCATTGAGGCATTTAACTCAACCTCTAGATATTTAGACGATCTTCTGAATATTGATAATCCTTATTTTGAAAGCATGGTTAACCAAATTTACCCACCTGAACTTAAATTGAATAAAGCTAATACTTCAGATACCGAGGCCCCCTTTTTGGATTTACATCTATCTATTTCTAACGGTTTTGTATCTTCTAAAATTTATGATAAACGTGATGACTTTGACTTTGATATAGTTAATTTTCCATTTTTGGATGGTGACGTTCCACGTCGTCCCTCTTATGGAGTGTATATTTCTCAACTTATAAGATTTGCTAGAGTGTGTAGTCATGTAGATGACTTTAATGCTCGTAATAAATGTTTAACTGCTAAACTTCTTCAACAGAGCTATCGGTATCATAAGCTTAGAAAGGCTTTTTCTAAATTCTATCGCAGACACCATGAATTGGTTTCAAAATTTGATGTCGGATTAAAATTTCTTTTACACCAAGGCCTATCGGAACCAGAATTTTATGGTGACTTAGTATACAAATTCAAAAAGATTAAGGGTAGGACTGATTTTTCTGATCAATTCCGAAAAATAATAATACGTCACAAACGTATTGGCTATAATTTAAATGTTATGCGACAGTCTGCATGCTAAGTGATTAACCCAATCACGGTTGATAGCTTTGCTGCACTCTTTAATTGCACACCGGGGGATCGGTCGTCAGACTCTATGATGGCCCCGACCTAAAGCTATATATTTTAGTTGGTTGGGACCGGAGCCTTTTTGTCTGTTGCTTGGTCCACCGGGGCTCAACTGGTGACCTTCTTTTGCTTCAGATTTCCAGTGGGGTTGTTTGGCAGGACAGGGATCTCCACCTGTCAGACGGCCCGTTGTATCTGTTGAGTCCTCGTCTTTGCTTCTTCATGGTGTTGAAATTTGATTTATGTGTTTACCGTGATGATTCATTGACGAGTTAGAGGGTTATCATGCGAACCGAACAACCAACTAAATGTTTTGTACCACTTCAGAAACTGAGGGTGAGGTTGGGCCTGTAAAATCGATTTAAGCCCCCCAGTAATTCATTACTGACCGTTCCAAGGCGGTAGTTCTGCTGTGGTTCTTTGTTGCCTGTTTTTGGTGTCAGAGTTTCTGTGATGTTTTACCTTATGTATGTTATTATTATTTTTGGTTCGGTTTGGGTTGCTGAGTGGCCACCTTTTGGGAACAAGCTGCTCACTCGGTTGGCCATATGTTCTCTGTATCTTGATTATTTGTAATCTTAGTTGTTTCCAACTATGGTTTGAGGGCTGGATTTGGATTTTGATTGTTTCAGTTCCTGGTCTTTGCATACTTTTTACTTTTATTAGAACTGCTATTACCTCTGGCATATCGTTTATATGAATTAGAAACAGTACCGGCCCTAGGACACTACCTTGTGGAATACCACTACTTACTTTTGACCATTCTGATGGAGTCCCATTTACAACCACCCTTTATACTCTATCAGTCATGTTTCAACCATTATCAGTTAGGAAATACAAGATAAAGAAAAGTTATAAAAATCTGTTATACCTACTGAAATAATGATAAAATCCTTGACTTTAACTGTGGCCTTTAAATTGAGCAATTTAAAATGAGCAATTTTATTCACCTTGATTACGTAGTGTACTATTATCGATAATCTTTTAAAAAAAACAGGACTCCTCTTGCAAGCCATCACGTTTGTTATGACAAATAGCATTCTGTGTTTTAAAATTTAAATTACTGTTACTGTTGTGTGTGCTCTTTTTTTCAAAGTTTCATATGTTTTAAGTTTTCCATCATGGAGTTAGTTTTAGCTATTTTTATATCAATACTGTCATACGCCCACGCGGACATTCTAGGCAGATTGCGCTGTCGGGCCTTCCCAAGTATGTTAGAAGAAGAAATAAAAGTAAAAAAAGTATGATAGTGATCAAGTATGATAGTAGAGGCGATAAAAGATGATAGGATAACATAATCAAGAATAGCTAAAAGCAGATTAGAAACTAACTACTTGGGATCCAGGGCTTAGAGTGTTATAGCTTGCCAACAGAGACCTTAAATATGTCAAGACTAGGCAAGCTGGCAACAATTTCTGGAAGCGCCTTCCACTGGACGATAGTAAGTGGAAAAATGGACCACTTGTAGTTATCCTTTGCTGTACGCATTTGCCTAAAAGTCATTGAATGACAGTACCTAGAAATTCTGTGGTTAGGTTCGACATAATCAGGAATTGGCACAGCAACTATGCAATGCACTATTTTATAGAAATAAAAATAAAAAGTATGCAAAGACCAGGAACTGAAACAATCAAAATCCAAATCCAGCCCTCAAACCATAGAAGACGCAAGGATGTATCTGCTCCAGGGAACGCCAGCCAAGGTTCTCAAGCATTGCTGTGATACTGGCAGTCCTTTCAGAGTCATCTGTTGTCTCATGGTGGCTGGTCTCCGAACTTCCCAGTTTCGTTTGTTTTGTCCTTATTATTGGGTCCTATACTATCGCATCATACTCCAGCTGTGGCCGGATATGGTATTGTATGCCATCTCTCTCACTCTTGGCATTTAAGTTTTTTCTTCCTCTAGATAAATCCAAATATTCTGTTTGCACTGTTTGTAACCCTGTCTATACGGGAGCCCCGGGTCAAATCACTGGGTAAGTATGTATCTGCTCCAGGGAACGCCAGCCAAGGTTCTCAAGCATTGCTGTGATACTGGCAGTCCTTTCAGAGTCATCTGTTGTCTCATGGTGGCTGGTCTCCGAACTTCCCAGTTTCGTTTGTTTTGTCCTTATTATTGGGTCCTATACTATCGCATCATACTCCAGCTGTGGCCGGATATGGTATTGTATGCCATCTCTCTCACTCTTGGCATTTAAGTTTTTTCTTCCTCTAGATAAATCCAAATATTCTGTTTGCACTGTTTGTAACCCTGTCTATATGGGAGCCCCGGGTCAAATCACTGGGTAAGTTACCCTCCCTCCCCCCCACCCACCCACACACACACCCACACACACCCCCGCCCAAGATATTAAGCACGTGAGATCAGAAAGTTTCTAGGATCTGGCTATGGAGCTTGTAAATGGCAATAATGGGTTACCTAGAACCTGTCATCTGTACCTTATGGCACTTCGAGGGGGTGAATTCAATATCCTAGCTCGACTCCCACACAGTTTATCTAGGTGCTGTTGCAGTACTGAACTATCATCGGCACCCTCAATGGTCAGGTATATATTGCAGTATCATCTGCAAAGAGGCGAAACTGGGATGTCACTTTGTCGAGCAGGTCATTGATGTAGATGAGGAACAGGATCGGCCCGATAACTGAGCCCTGAGGCACCCCAGATGTTACCAGCACCGACCCAGATTCCTCGCCCCCACCCCCAACTACGATCTGCTGTGAACGATCTCCAAGGAAAGCACAGATCCACTTCAGAACACATTTGAGCTAGTTCCATATTAATGCAGCTTCCAAATCAACTTTGAGTGATTTACCTTATCAAAGGGTTTAGTTAGAGAAAGCCTAAACGAATAAGGCCAGTCTCCTTTCTTACACTTGCGCTCCTTGCCAGGTCCTCAACCAACATGACAAGCTGGTTCTCACATGATCTCTTCTCTCGAAGTCCATGCTGTAGATCATACCTGAGACCCTGCTCATCTAGATGCATTATAATGTTGGAAGCAAGGATATGTTCAAGGACATTGCAAAGAATGCAGGTGAGTGAGATAGGACGGTAATTGGCTGCTAGCGATTTGTCACCTTTCTTAAATACATGTGTGGCATAGGCTTAACACCAGTCCGCAGGTTACGTGCCTGTCTGTAAAGATATTCTTAAATATTACCTTGACGATGGGAGCTATTTCTTCCCAAAGCTCTGTTAGCAGTGATGACCTAAGTCTATCTGGGCCAGTTGCCTTATATGGTTTGAGGTTGAACAAGCATTTGCAGAGATTTCTATATTTGATAGTGTCGGGGTTTGGTTTGAAATATTTTGTGGTGTACTGCAAGGGTCTACATTTCATTCATCAACCAAGTCTTGAAGTTTCATTTGGGCCAACCTTGTCAGACTTAAAGGTGGTTTACGTGTAAATACTGACTGGAACTACTTATTGTGAATGTTGTTCCTTAGTGCCAGTGATAAGTTGGTCATTATCTTTTAGAGGTGAGGGACCCTGCTGGTCTTGTCTTGAGTCACCCAAGAAAGAATATAATTTCTTCTTGTCACATGACTGATTATCAAAGCCCGGTGTGCTTTTTTATCTTGCTATTTATCTGACGCTGAAGAGTTTGTAACTCCTTTCTTCTTACTACTCGTGACAGGGTCCCTAGAAAAATAAGGACGAAAATTCTCGGAAACTGACACAATTCAATCCCAGATCCAACCCAAGACACCACGTGGCGAAAAAGACAACACAAAATTAGTCACCACCAAAGACAACACCAGCGGCAGCCGTGTAAACAGCCATTTCCCATGTAGGTTGTCAACGGGCTAGCCTGAACATCACAATCAATATATCAATAACAGACATAGCAGGTAACAGCACATAGATCAACCAAGAGGAACCAAAACAGAAATGTCACCTTGGGACGGCCGGTAATGAAAATACCGAGGACTTAACCGGTTTGTGGTCGACCAACCCTCACGCTTTGTTCTGCCTTGGTTCGTCAGATTCTTCGTTGCTCAACCCTACAAGCCTTATATGCCGAGTATAACTTATCACGCTTCCTAATCAGGCGTTTAATTTCACGTGTTATCTAGAGAAGGGAAGATCTGCCTCTAATAAGCTTGGTAGTATGCACTCATACATAAAGCACCCAGAGCGCCTGTAAAAGGGTTCAGCAACTCCCCCACAGACTTACCAAGGCGGTAGTTCTGTTGTGGTTCTCTGTTGCCTGTTTTTGGTGTCAGAGTTTCTGTGTTGTTTTACCTTATGTATGTTCTTATTATTTTTATGCCCCCCGAAGGAACTTCGGGTGGCATATTAAAATCGCACCGTCCGTCCGTCAGTCCGTCTGTCCGTCTTTCCGTCCGTCCGTCCGTCCGTTACAAATCTTGTCTCAGCTATAACTTTAAAACTACTGTTGCAAATTTGATGGAACTTCACAGATAGTTAAAGGATAATGTGAAGGTGTGTCGCGCACAAGACTTAGGTCCCTACGCCCAAGGTCAAGGCCACAATTGGGTAAGAGGTCAAATTGTGTCTTAAAATTGTGTCTCAGCGATAACTTTAAAAGTACTGAAGCAAATTTGATGAAACTTTACAGAATGATAAAGCATAATGAGAAGGTGTGTCGCGCACAAGACCTAGGTCTCTACACCCAAGGTCAAGGCCACGGTTGGGTCAGAGGTCAAATTGTGTCTCAAAATTGTGTCTCAGCAATAACTTATAAACTACTGAAGCAACTTGAATGAAACTTCACAGAAAGATAAAGCATAATGAGAAGGTGGGTCACACAAAAAGATTTAGGTTACCACGTTCAAGGTCAAGGTCACAACCGGGGGTCAAAGGTCAAATCTTGCCACTGCGATAACTTGAAACCTGCTGAAGCGACTTTCATCAAACTTCACAGAAAGGTAAACCATATTGAGAAGGTGTGTTATACACAATTTTTTATGATCCCAAATCCAAGGTCAAGGTCACAATCTGTGGTCAGAGGTCAAATTATGTCTCGGCAATTACTCAGGAAAGTACCAAAGCAAACATTGCAGTAAGATAAAGCCTACTGGGAAGATTTGCCATTCACAAGACATACGTTTGCACATCCAAGGTCAAGGTCATAGCCAGAGGTCAAAGGTCAACTCATTTATCCTCAACTACTTAAAAAACAAATGAATCAAACTTCATTAATTTTCATGAAAAGGTAAAAAATAATGAGATGATTCACAAACAAATTATGGTTTTGTTGCCCAAGGTCAGGGTCACAATCAGGGCTCAGAGGTTAAATCATGTCTCTGAAATGGCTCAAAACTGCTGAGGCCAGTTTCATCAAATTTCACTGAAAGGTAAAGCATGATAAAATGGTAACTTAAAGAAAAGTAAAGTATTATGATAAGTTATGTAAGGTGTGATATTTAGGTTCCAGTACCCAATGTCAAGTACACAATACAGTTTGGTCAGTGGTTGAATTAAGTCCCCATGAATCCCCTAGTGCATTTAAACTTCACAGAAAAGTAAAACAAACAAGAATGTATGTCATGTGAAAGACTCAGGTGCCATGCTCAATGTCAAGGTCACAACCAGGACTCAAAGGTCAGTTTAAGGGGCCTTCGGGGGCATTTGTTACACACTGTAACATTTCTTGTTGGTTCGGTTTGGGTTGCTGAGTGGCCACCTTTTGGGAACATGCTGCTCACTCGGTTGGCCATATGTTCTCTGTATCTTGATTATTTGTAATCTTAGTTGTTTCCAACTATGGTTTGAGGGCTGGATTTGGATTTTGATTGTTTCAGTTCCTGGTCTTTGCATACTTTTTACTTTTACCAGTATGACAACAAGAAACTTTTCCTGGAAGTCTTTCATCAAGCCTGCCAGCCTTACCATAAAGATGTACCTTCCTAGGTTTCTGTCTTC
The DNA here is from genome assembly GCA_963989385.1 of Ctena decussata. Lineage (NCBI taxonomy): Eukaryota > Metazoa > Mollusca > Bivalvia > Lucinida > Lucinidae > Ctena > Ctena decussata. The sequence continues at coordinate 64,686,864 of OZ022511.1, forward strand.
TGGTGGCCGGCTTAAGGTGGTGATAATCAATGATTTGGGGCAAAGACAAAAAATTTGCATGACATACTGAAAATACATCAGATCTTCCCAAAACTTAGCATATGCTTTCTTTATGTTGTTTCTCATAATTCAGAACACCAAAATGCAGGCTTTGTTGATGTTAAAAAGTGTTTTTATAAGGAAAGATCAAAGGGCAATTTTCTGCGCAGAAATCTAAAAAAATAATATCGTTATTGAAAATATACTTAGTGCTGAGAGTTTCTTGTTGCATTACGGAGAGCGTCCTAGCATTTATTTTTTCCAGTTCTTTCACACATTATCAGGCTGAGCAGACAAAAAATACGTAGACTTTGTCCAATTTTTTTGTCAAAACACACAGGTGAGAATGTCTTAACAAGGTTGAACGATTTCATTTACATACACTTGTTATAGAGTCAATAATGTATTATTTATATTGTAGGTGTTACATAAGTATGCTTGCTTACCCTATATTTAATGAATGTGTCCCGTGTACATTTACTTTGTACATGGTTGATCATTTGAGAAAAAGCTACTGTTTACATCTGGTCTACACAGGGCTCTCGCACCCCTTTTTGGGAATGGGGCCGGGGCCTTTAGAATTGGGAAAAATAGCGCCGTTTTGTCTAAAATTGGGAAATTTTCATTGTTTTATGTGTGAAGTTTTCATTGTCAGACCAACACAACTTACATATGGTATTGTTATATTTTCAGAGGAATCCAGTCAATAAGCAGACATAGATCTAGCAGATAGTGAATCATAATAAACTTTATCAAATAGTTGGGATATTAGATAATAACAAAACTATTTATGTGTGTTGAGTTTTTCTTTCTTTCCTTTGAATTGGCAACTTCCCTATCTTGCCACTCTCAAATTGGAGACAAGACTGGGACCTAGAAAAAAAGTGTTTCAGTATAACAACAGTAAATGAAGCATCTGTGAACTAAGCATAATGTGAACTTGAGAGAAAGCGGAGTGTCACAATGCAGAACATGACAAAACTTTCAGTCCTGCAAGTACAAAACATCCACGGTATGTCACTATCACTATACTAACCCTTGGATGTCCCGGTAATCCTGTATATGATTTTGGATATGGCCGAAAATGTCTGTGAAAATCGATTCAGGTACGAAACGCAAAAACAGCAGAATCATCCACCATAGGTGAAAACTCCTATCAAATTTTAGCATTGGAAGGCTTTAAATTAAAGAATAAGTCAAAATATTGTTCCCCACAGCAATATTGGCCCTTGAAGCAAAGAAAATATTAACATATTGCAGCGAAAATCGCTAGGCTATTCGCCCTCTAATGCAAGGGAAGTAACGGGTGCTACTAATCACCCAACGGCACCCCACGACACCCCACGGCACCCCACGGCACGAAAGTTTATGTATATGTACTATGAAGAAAGTATTTTAGATGGGTTATAATAGGTTTTTAACAACACGGCACCAATATTAATGTATTTTTTACATATACATCTACCATATTTGTTGTATTGTTGTTTTGATATGAATTCTTCCAGTGTTGGGACACCTCGCTGAAGGAATTGTATTAATTTATTTTAGGGTATCAATATTTGTAACTGTAAATATTTTAGGCAAAAGGCTTAGTTTATTTGTTTACGAATCAGTGGAAAGAGCGTTCAGTTACAAATGGATTGTGGTTAATATGCATAAATTTTGATGTCATGGGGGTGCCGTGGGGTGCAACTGAAGAGACCAGCTGGATCGTTAGGGTTGTGACTAGTTCAAATACATAAAATTTGGTGTCATGGGATGTAAAAAAACATAATTGCCTCTCTAAAATGCTTTTTTGGTAGTTAATATACCTAAATTTTAATGCCGTGGGGTGCCGTGGGGTGTCGTGGGGTGCCGTTGGGTGATTAGTAGTACCGGGAAGTAACTCTAACAGTTCAGATAAAACCCGGTACCACTTTCCAGTAACAAAACATGACGGTCGTGACGCTTCCCGATTTTATGTTAACATTTTTAGTTTCAGGTGTTTTTTTTTTTTTTTTTAATACATTTTGCATTGATGCAACTGCAGTATTATTGGACCAAATAGGCTTAGTCAGATTGGGAATTTTTCATCTGGAATTGGGAAAAAAAACATACTTTTTGGCATTGGGAATGGGTCCGAATTTCGGCCCCAAATTTCGGTGATCGAGAGCCCTGACTACATTACAATTTGAGAAAGAGTTGGAACAAATAATTGCTAGGACGCTCTTCATTCTGCAATAACGTACATTCAGCGCTACTTAAATTTTTAATACTGATGTTATTTTTTAGATTTCTGCGCAGAAAATTACCCTTTGATCTTTCTTTATGAAAACACTTTTTAAGCAGCATGTACCTCTATTCTGTGTTCTAAACTGTAGAGAACAAAAAAAAAAAAAAATAAAGAGTCTACTAACTTTCATGGAGATAAGTTATCTTTTATGGTTTTATGCAGATTTTTGCATTTACCATAAATCACCACCTTAATGAGACTTTCAGCTGTGGCCACATCATGGCCACCTAGACCAGGCAAATAACCTACCGTTTGTATGAGTAATTGCTTTGTAGTGGAAAGAGATCCAAAGTACTCCCTTGGCGTGTTGCGTCGGCTACCATCTGACAAAGACTAAAATCACTTATCAGATTATGATCCTAAAAATAGTTCGCAAATTAAAACCAATTTACATGAGCAGAATCAGAATCAGAATAAGAACTTAATTCTAATCTCTAATAGTCTGGGGGAAGAAACTGGACTTGTAAATGCCAGTCCCAGCCAATGGGGTTTGAAATGCCAGGGAATTCAATGATTCCTGGTACGCCTGCTTGGGGGAACAAAGTCATTTATAGGTATACTGGCTGCACCCTTCAGGCCTTTGTAAAGCATTATGAGTCTACTATCTTTCCTTCCAATTTATCAGGTCCTAAAGCTTTCGATGGGTTCAAGCCCTTAAGAAGTTTAGTTACACCTTCTGCCGAAACATGAATGTCCTCCATGAAAGGAGCCGAGCGATTAGGAAGGGGGACTTGGGTGTGTTCACTTTTATTAAAGACATCCGAAAACTGACCATTAAATTCATCAGCCTGTTCCAACTCTGTTTCGGCAACACCACCACCATTTCTCTTCTTTAGTGGTGGGATACCTTGAGTATCTTTCTTTTGACTATTAATGTACCGGTAGAAGTCTCTGGGATTAGCCTTTATGTCACCAACCGGTGGTTGACAAAACACGGACCGTCACGGACTCACGGACTTACGGACTGGTTACGGACTAATTGACAAAACACGGACTCGTAGACAAAACACGGACCAACGGACCAATATTCACGGACTGATTGACAAAACACGGACTCATGGACAAAACACGGACCAAACGGACCATATTACTTACGGACGGACAGACCAGTTACGGACTTAGATAAGAAATAATGTAACTTAAAATGTCGTCCAGATTGAAACATTTACGGTCCAAAAACGTTTTGAGAACAATAGCGTTATGCGCCGAACGTTACGTCGAGACGTCGTCATAGATATCAACGTAGGGGGACCGAGGATAGTTGATGCACGGGGATAGTTGATGTACCGATCAAGGATCTGAACAACTGATCAGTGATGCTATTTGGTTGCTCAGTGTTGACGGAGTTAGCCTTAACCTATCACAGGAGGATAAAAGACGAAGAGATGGAAGTTTTGACAATGGGTGGCTGAATGACACTATCATGGATGCAAGCCAGGCTGTATTAAGGCAGCAGTTTCCCCACGAGCAGGGTATGCAATCTTGGCTTTGCGCAGCAAAACCCGAGTTTCAGCCAGTATCTGGAAGATTTGTTCAGATGATCAACATCCATCCTAATGACGGCGGACTACACTGGATTTGTTTCTCAAATTTCAATTGCGACGATGGTATTGTCAACCTGTATGATAGCAGCGGAAGCACATTTCTTTCAAGTGCTACTGAAAGAGCAATAGCAAAGATCATGTGCTCACCCCTACCTAAAATCTTTGTACGACATATGAAATGCTCAACACATACCAATGGAAATGATTGTGTCGTCTATGCCATTGCAAATATGCAGCCAAGTTATTGACGTACAACTCGTGTTGCTTTTTCACATCAGCTTAATTTAGTTTCCCGTCTCAAAGATTCAAATTTTGACCTAAGTTTGCTGCTGCCAGTCTTTTTGGCCTTCGCATGTGTCCTATTTCTGCTACGAATCTTTCTTCTTATCTCAGGGGTTATCCAAGGAACAGAAGAGGTTGACCTACTGGTTTTTGAGGGGATATGCTTTTCAGCAGTCTCCAGAATAAAGGAGGTTATCAAGTCAAAGTTTTCCTGAACCGAGCGATTGTCCTGGTAACCACTGAAGTACCTATCTTTTGCGAAGTCTGGCGCTTCTTTCCTCATCGATTCAAAATCTTTCTTTTGGTACAAAAGCACTTTCCTCCGAGGTTTCTTTTTTTGGGGGATATAGATTTTGAATGTTCCAGCTAGATTATTAAAGTTCTGGAGCATTGCAAAAATCTCTAACTTCTGTCTTTAAACCCCAGTGCACCTTCGGCCGGTTTGCTACGGAAAACACTTACCTGATTCTGTACTGATTCGTTAGTGCGGTCCTGTCGTTTCTGAGTCCGATCCTGTAATTTCTATTGCCGATCCGGCGGTCCATAGAATTACCGAAAAAGCACTGAAATACCGAAAAGCACCGAAATACCGAAAAGCATAGAAATACCGAAGAGCACCAATATGTCATATTTGCAAGACTATATGGGGTACAACACGGTCTGATGTATTATAAAGGGGTCAAGTAACTCGTGAGGGTAATTGCCATTACCGAAAAAACACAAATATACTGGTGTTACTGATTACCGATGTACTAACTGTTTAAGTCAGTATATAAAACAAATTATTCTAAAGAATCTTATAGATTATGTCTTGTTCAATTATTTATTAATTCCTTCAATAGAAATAAATGATACGTTCTTCAAAATAAACTTCAGTCTGTTAAAAACTTCATTCATATTGAACTACCAATAATAAACAAATGCTCTAGAAAATTATTCGTGTGTAAGAGACTACATGCTATAGGTTTCTGTAATGAAACAGTTATTGGCCCTCAAAATGAAAGCAATAAAGGGCCTGTTTGAAAGCCACTTCGGTTTTTCACTGCCTATTTTTAAGAGGTGTACCATTTTTTTAACTAACAGTAAATCTACATCATGGTTTATGACCACACACACAAGAAGTGAGTCATTTTTCCCGTAGAAACGTTATTTCTGTTATTTTTTCTTTGGTGTCAAAGAGAATACGGTCTTGTAAACAATGTACGGCGAAAAAATTCGGAGTGATGATACCTCACGCGACAGTCCTTTGGATGAAACGTAATACACCGGTAATTAGTATACACCGGTAATAAGTGTATGAGGGATACATCATATTATGCATTGATATGATTTACAACAGAAGTTCGGGAAAGGTATTAATATATAGTCATTATTGTTATTGCCGAAAAGCATCTATATGCCATATTTTATATGCCAAGTTTTATCTATCGAAGGTGTAGAGGGATGAAGCGGGCAGTAGGAATATTTGTTAAATTTATTAAGTAACTCATAAGGTACTTTCTTATTGCCGAAAAACACCTAAATGCAATTTAAAACAATAAATTGCCTTTCACGAGCAGCCTTTGCCTGGCGATTTCAAAAGGTTGTGAAATATGAAAGACCAAGGAAGCACATTCATCATGGTGTACTTTTAACATCGCCAAACATGTGTGACACTCTCATGAGTTTTGAGAACCTGGGAATTACGTTGCCCCGGCTACTGGACCTCTCAGTATGTACATAGCGGTACGGGAGTTCTACGAAAGAACCTAAAGGCCATCTCACAGAACCCATAAATTTACCAGGAGCTGAGGAAATTTATAATTATGTAATAGGAACTTGGGAGCTGTGAAGTTTTGGAGAACAGGGAGCAAAATACCTAATAAGTTATTTGATACCTTTACAGAGGCCCTGTTGTATATCATACCCTAGTATATTACATATGATATATCGGTGTTTTTCAATAATAACTATCAATCTCATGGGTTACTTGACCCCTTTATAATACATTCAGATCGTGTTACAAGTATCCCATAGTCTTGGAAATATAACATATTGGTGCTTTTCGGTATTTCGGTGCTTTTCGGTATTTCGTTGCTTTTCGGTAATTCTATGGACCCTCGATCCGGTAGCGAGTTGGTTTAATTTGGTCCGATTCGGTACGACCTTGCCCGTTTCGGAATTTCGTGATACCGGTAAATATCGACCAATAAAAACATTGTAAATCGTTTTATGCTGTCCTGCAAAATGTCAGCCCCCTGAAGAAGCACAAAAATTATTTAAGAAATGGCATTTCGGGCTCTGCTGAGGAGATGTCACGCGACAACTAACTCAGCTGTTGCGCTACAAAGTTTGAATTACTTCTTTGTCAGACGTGAATCTTCCAGTAAGCAGAATTGATTTCTAGCGAAAGGCTCATAAGTGCATATTGCGTCAGCGCCGGTTTCGGCCCCAATTCCTTCGGTTCCGAGACGTTTCGCCCCAAATCCATTTCCTCCCCTAGACTTTTCACCTTTGGTCGTTTTGCCCCTACTGGATGCTTCGCCCCCTGTACGTTTCTCCCCCACCCACACTATATCGTCATTATGGTAGCCCATAATGTTTTTTTATGCCTGTAGCATTTAATACAATATTTGCACACTTTGATTTACAGCATCAGTTAAGACAGACATATATATTCTTGCACACGGAACAAAAAATGACTTTCTATTTACCTGGGATAGAAACTCTTATCTTACCCAGGTGTTCATACCCAGGACCGAATAAATTTTTTTTTGATAATCTTATTTCAGAACTTTCAAAAGCATACCATTTTGCAAACATAAATATATGATTAAGAACGAATAAAAATCACGACCATTCAATGCATTGGTTGGACGTCAAGTATCTGCGTTGTCAAGTGACGTTGTCATTTTAGATGATAATTTCACGAAGACAGCAAAAATGCCGTCAGTTTATGCACGCCGGTTGTTGACGTAAAGAGCCGAATGGCGGTCATTGAAAGCAGTGCCTTGTTTCAAATTTAAACCTCTCAAGCACTAGAATTGTGCATTTTAACAAGTTCTAAAGTTTACACAAAACGTGGCAAGAAAAAGTATCTATCATGGGTGTGAGGTGTGGATAGAAAAATCTGTCACTCGGGATCACTGTTCGGCATCACTCAGCTAGCTGAGCCTTGTGCCTTGTGATGCCGAACAGTGATCCCGAGTGATGGATTTTTCTAGCCACACCTCACACCCATGATAGATACGTATATTACAAATCATACCAATCCATTCCTCCCTCAGATCATATATACAAAGTACATTGGAGCTATATATATGGTATGAATGTTTAATTTCACATAGAATCATAGTCACAATAAGTCTCCCTTTGTCCTGGTGAACAATAGTCCCTCAAAATCGACGTCGAGGTGTTTTTATTATTGGCTGGCACCTCGACGTCTCTTCGCTAAACATGGACTTGGTATACCAAATGCCGATCGTGAATCCAAGCGGCTTAAACTTGGTTTTCCTGCCATGGCCAAGGAAGATCAAGGAAAGTGCTATACAGCATTCGAAAAGTTATACAAAAATGTGTAAACTACCATCATTTTATTGTCAAAAAGTTCCTGGAACCTTTCCTAATCTCACCTTTTTTAAATTCGTTGGCGGCAGCCTGTTGCATGTACTTGACAAGAGCTAAAGTGTGCCGAATGAAATATTGGGAAAACCAATATTTTATGACGACACAAAGGTATATGTAAAACACGGATTTATTTTTGCAATGAAGCCCTATTTAGATATTCTGAGCAAAGCGTCATACGACGAAAGAATTAGTGTGTGTGTGTGTGTGTGTCCTTTCCTCTTCTCATCTGTTTTCGCCTCCTCAGTCTGTCTATCTATGCTCACGACATCGAAACAACGCCCTACTGCTGCATCATCATAAGTCTTTTCTGTTCCCGCCCTCCAACCTCGCCCAATCACACACAATCATTGGACTGCCTCACAAAATAGCATGCCTATGGACTAACGCGACCAGTGAGGCTTCAGTCTCGCCTGCGCCTCCATGCAATCTCTTTGCTGGACGCTGTATGGGTAACCCAGAGTCCCTAAATAACATGATGCCGATTAGACAGGGCGGATGCGCAGGCTGATCTGAGTCTTCGCTAAATGCACATATCCGGAGGGACATTTCAAGTCATGACGCGGCTGTTCGAACTGCCCAAAAGGGTCATTGATTTTGAGCGGGAAAAAAGTAAATAAATAATTTATCAAGATTATCTCTTTTTCATTTCATGAACAAAAAGATAAAAAGTGCCGTTCAGATACATTAAAAGTAAAAAAAAAAGAATTATCAGGGAAATTTAATCGAATCTGTCTAAAAGCTAGACAAAAGAAAGACGGCAATAATAATTATATCTGATTAATCAACGGTTACCAGATATATATTTTCGACAATGGTTTATGTTTACAAGCAGAATGACTGGGTAAATGGGGATTGCCTCGCATACCCTATGGACAATTTCAAAAACTTTACAAAAAATTTTCCTTATCAGGGATTTTTTTACTGCGTATTCCGCATCTTGTACGTATAAATTTCCTGGATGACTTGCGATTTTACGTCCATTTCAACAGTATTTCAATCATATCAGGGCGATGAGAATGTGATCATGAAAGGCTGTGTGCAATGGGACCCGTTTACGGTAGGAAAGATTCTCGCTTCTAGCGGACCGGGTTCGAGTTCCGCTAGAGGCGAGAATCTTTCCTACCGTAAACGGGGTTCCATTGCCCACAGCCTGGCGTCTGCCTGTAGAACATTTGTGGAAATCACGATATGGTAGAGTTGTGTTAACTGACCGCATTCGAAAATACATTTATAATAGTGTTGAAGAGCTATATGACCGAAAAAAAAAGTAAGTCTTATTCTACCCTTCAATGCGTGATGATTCCTGCCAATGTTTACGGGCGTCTGTAAAATAACGGGCAATGGACTGACAGCTGGTTGCCAGGCATTCTACCATAATTTTTACGGAAATTTTTACAGTGCCGCTGAGATATTCTAACGAAAAATCTACGGACTTTGTTTTACAGTACTAGTATACAGTTCATTGACCGTTATTTTACGGGCGTCTGCCTTTAGAATATAGTTGAAAATTATGACATGGTAGTGTTATGTTTACCGGCCGCACTCAAAAATACCTTTATTGTATTGAAAGGATATAAAGACCAAAACAACACCGGTTATATTCTATCCTACTCCTGCAATTTTTTTTACGGGAAATGGACTGGCAGCTCCATGGTTGCCAGTTACTCTACCGGAAATTTACTAAAAAAAATTACAGTGCATGGATTCGTTCCATTAAGCTTCAATGGGGACATCGTTGTGAGAACTTGACAAAAAACGCAGGATAAATGAGAATGAGTACACCTAAAAAAGATTTGGAAAAAGTTAATTCCCTTTTAAAGGTTGGTTCCCGTAGTTTGGTCTTCATCCTAATTTTGATGATTATTTTTCTAACGAGTCGGAAAGCAATTATAACAATGAAAGTAATAAGTTTCACTAAAAAGTGTACATCGGAAAGTTACAGATAAGTCGTTTCGCAAGGTATTTCCTAATTCTGCTTCGCACACCAGTTAACACTATTTTTAGTTCGCGCCAAAAATAGATTACGTGGCTGATCCCATGCTGCACTGCGTTTTTGGATAGTGATAACCCATCCACCATACCAGAATCTCTAGAAGAGCTCCCGACAAGAGAAAAACAATGCCCTGTGGAGGAACATCAGGAATCACGCACATATAGACATATGTCAAAGTTATTTTTAGAACTGGAATTCCAACACATTGGTCAAGCAAATAAAACTAGCAAGTGAAAAACGACAATTTTCAACAAAACCGACAGTATTCTCATTTACAACATATTCAGAAAATATAAGAGTATTTAATACTACAGAGAAAAAGACAAAATTATTTTGAGAACAGAATTGGTATCACTAGTCCAGGAACCTACCTTTAAAGGAAGATATAGGTAATACCCTTAAGACACTTGATCCCCAAACATCACCACAACCATGTCGACGTCAAGTCACTAGTTCATTGCATCGACATAGTGCTACGCATTTGCAAAATCGCCATGGCTTTGCGTCAACGGGCTAACAACTCTCTGGGCTATTAACGTTTCAAAACAATGTAACGTAGATACGTGCAGACGTCTCCTGTGTAAGTTCCCAGAAGGCACTTTACTTTGAGGGAAAGAAAAAGAAAGAACATTTCACCGTCCATCAAGAGTCACCGATGAAACGGTACGGCTGTTACCAATTAAGCGATTACAAAATGATAATCTTAATAATAAAAGCTGAAATATCAGTTATTTTTAGACACTTTTAAACCACAGGCGGTGGTATCATACTTGTGGCCCTCAAGGGGTGAAAGGCGGGGGGGGGGGGGGGGGGGATTTTTTTTATTTTATTTCATTTATTTATCTTTTTTTTGACATCATACCTATTAACCTATTAACATAGACTTTGTAATGGTACAATGACATTTTTTTCAGTTTTCTTTTTCCCTTTCCTCCCTGATGATCACAGGTATGATACCACCACCTATGACTCAAACCCGAAACAACCGTTGCATCAACAGTGTAAAAAACATCTGGCCATTGCATTAAGGTCGGCACGAGGCACTTTCTGGGCTGATAATATCATTGTTCAAAACATGTGCAGATGTAATTTTCTAATTTCTCAAAACGATGCAAGGTCAACAAAACTGGGCAAGAAGTTAACACTACCAAAGAGTAATAAAATTATTGTTCTTCAGATGGCACCAAACTTCCAGGAACGTCTCACTAGCGTCGGTAATAGGTCCTAAGGACCGTGCACTGACACTGACGCCAGCAGCACGTCAGTCTTACCAACCAAAACAATTACTTTCATGTTACATGTTAAGTTCACTTTTGTTTCTGAAACGCAATGGCGCAGTCTAGTTAGTGTCTGTTCCGTTCGTATATGGTATATACGGAGCCTGGGTTACATAAACATCGTCCAGTCTAGACTCTGCTGCGCAGGCAAGTCCGAAGTTGAGTCGGGTCGCCCATGTCGCAAGGTATGTTTTCTTGTGACACAGTCCAATCAGTCGCGGGAACGATTGGGTGAGGCGCACAGAAGACGGGAACAGAAAAAAAGATAGGATCAGAATCCGAATTGTTTACTGGTGATTGTCCAAGGACAGTTAGGCGTCGGGTCGACGTGGCGTTTCGGTGTCGAGTGCATAGATATAGAGTATACCAACCTGTTATAAGGATCATATTTTATTGGTACGATAAATATTTAGATATTTCGTTTCGTTCAAGAAATGAAAATGAAATTATTATTTTGCATTCAACCAAAGTTCACGTGCTCACGGGCTTTGGAGAATAACAAGATGGCAGTAAAGTGAAAGTACAATTGAAGCTTCTGGATGTATTCGAAGACTTTATCAAAGATCCTGATATGAAAATCACGATATATAGTTAAACAGGGGTTAGATAGGTTGTTGGTAGTGATTCCTGTATCGCAGCGGTAAGCAATACAGTTTAACCTCAAGTAATTGATTTGCTACGCATTATTTTTTGACGTCGGTAGAACGTAATAAGGCCAACTAAAATAAAAATAGAAAATATCCGATATAAACGAGAAATGTAAATAGGGCCAATTACGTTCGGCATTGTAGAACTAGGTGAACAATTGTCCTTGGACATATCACCAGTAAACAATTCTGATTCTGATAAAAATAGCAGAAAAAAGACGGTTCTAATGAGGGATCACCACATGTTTTTATAGAAAAATAGAGAAAATCCATGGTACCAGTGATTTTTTTACAAATCTCCTTCTTTGAGTCCCAGGACTCACAAGACCTAAAATCTTTGCATCCCAAGCTCAAGGGTTTGCATCTTTACTGGGATGCAAAAACAATATTTTCTCTGCATCCCAAACTTAAAGGGCTTCAAAGGACAAGCCCTATAAGTAAAAAATAACCAACGTCAAGCTCCTGTGGTCACAGGAATAAAATAAATCACCTGTTGTCTCAATGTCAGACAGCGTATTGGATTTGGAGACATCCGTTGTCATTTCGGATTCGAAGTTTGATCGGTCGCATCATGATCTGTAACATCTGGCCTTGCGTGTTTGTCTTGCCCAAGAAGAACAAATAATGTTTGCTGCTTTGAATCAAGTTTGATCTTTTTCTTGTTTTTCGGAGGCATGATTACTTATTGACCCGGTGTATTAATAAAAGTTTGCACTTAGGTAAAAGACATCACCGTGGTTGATAATACTATGTTCCTCCGGTACTGGACAACCACTATTGATTATTGGTATTACAGGTAGACTTCGGTATTTAGCGGGAGTAGGAAAGACTATGGTACTGTTTTTTACCAGTAATATAACAATCTGCTAATGCACCGTTGCTATATTCTTAAAACGAAAGTAGCTTTGTAAACGAAGCCGAAATCGGAAGTTGGACTACCGATCGGCTATTTTTATGCGTCCCGGAACGCAGCCAAGGAAATATTTTGCGTCCTCTGGGAAAATTATGCGTTTAAGACGCAGGACGCAGGGGTAAAAAAATCACTGTTGTACCCCTTCTTATCTGGAGTCTGCTCTCATTCTATTTCAGATGCTGTTAGTTATACCAGTAGGACACACACATGTGGGGCACTCAGAGCTGGTGATGCTGGCAAGCAGGTGAAACTGTGTGGTTGGGTGCGGAATATTAGAATGAATAAATTCATAATTCTGAGGGACTGGCAGGGAGTTACTCAGCTTATTATACCAGAGGACAAGGTTAGAACTTAGTTACTATCTGAGTAATACTCTTAAAAACTCTAAAAATTGGGACACAATGAATGATTACTGTAATTGTCCTACAAATGGAACAGTTTGGTTTCACAATGCAGTAATGCATCCAAAAGATCCATATGGAATGGCAAACAGTAGGGCTGGCTAATCGAAGCCAAAATGGTAATTGATTATCGGTCCAGTCGTTTCGATAATTAACCGATTAGTAATCGCCAAACGAGGCAAATTGAAAATGGGTATGTTTAGAAGCTTTGGTGGCACAGATTTGTGCTAAAATGTTTTGACAAGGTACACTAACAAACAATACAGTTGATAACTATTCAAATTATCAATAACCTTTGATTAAATCTTGTCTTCTGATATGCCAATCCACGCTAATTGGCTTCCTAATTGGCAATAACAAAACAAGCGACCATCTTGTTCTATTCAGATTCAGATAAGCAACCTTCGGTAGTTGGTAGCACCTACTTTCAGAACAACTACCGGGACAATATCTATCGATTTGCGTGTTAATAAGGACCTAAATTCTAATAATTCTATTAAAATTATAAGCCAGGCTACTGAACTGATAAAATGTTCCAGGTTTTGCGCAAAACATTAACTTGGTCGTCTGAACTGACCGGAACACAACAGGTTTATGCTATTCGTTACAACCTATTCACCCTATCACAAATACTCTTCAACGTTTCCGGTTGGTCTCCGAGACTTCCGTTTTCGTTTGGAAGGAAATAAGAAGTGAATAACGAGAGGAATTTCTGATATTTTATTGCAGAAAGTGACAGGAAATTTTCAGCAGGTAATCGATTACTTAATTTCGTCGATCGATAATTGTTTTCGTTTTGCTTATCGACCAATTAACCGATATTTCGATTAATCGTGCCAGCCCTAGCAAACAGTGTAGACCCTGATCAGATTGCTCCATTGGGAGCAGTATGATCTGGGTCTGCACTGTTTGCTCAGACCTAATTGTCCCAATACTAAGACTTTTACAGTACATGTTAGTGCTATGCCGATGATTGACTATAGTCGATAATTGATTGTTTTTTCTGTCATGACTTACGATTTTTCTATAGTCGATTAACATAAGATACTATTTTTAGTAACATGGTTGTTCACAAGTTAAGTTTGTAGACTGATGAATATAAAATGTAACACTAATTGCACTTTGCACTATAATCACTGTGAGTCCGTCCATCCGTCCGCCCGTTATCAGTTAGCAAAAAAGCTTATAACTCTTGAACCGCATTCTATATTTTGATGAAATTTTGCATACTTATACATGTCAACATTATCTAACTACTCGCATGCATAACCGTCTTTTTTGATGGACGAGGCTTTGCTGAGCACAAGTTGAAAATGCACGGTCAAGTAGTGAAAATGCTCATAACTCTTGAACCCCATGGTATAAGTGGTTCAAATTTTGTATACTTATGTATTTTAACATTGTCCAGCCACCGGCATGCAAAACGGTGATGAGTCTTCACCGAGCATCATTTTGGCAGGTTGAGCTATTTTGTCCGTCCGTCTGTTATCAGTTAGCGAAAACGCTTATAACTCTTGAACCGCATGGGTTATTTTGACAAAATTTTGCGTACTTATACATGTCAACATTATCTAACGACTCGCATGCATAACCGTCTTTTTTGATGGACGAGGCTTTGCTGAGCACAAGTTGAAAATTTACGGTCAAGTTGTAAAAATGCTCATAACTCTTGAACCCTGTTGTATATATGGTTCAAATTTTGTATACTTATGTTTTTTAACATTGTCTGCCACCGCCATGCAAAACGGTAATGAGTCTTCACCGAGCATCATTTTGGCCGGTTGAGCTATTTTGTCCGTCCGTCCATTATCAGTTAGCAAAAACGCTTATAACTCTTGAACTGCATGGGATATTTTGACATGCGTACTTATACATGTCAACATTGTCCAGTGACTCGCATGCATAACAACCTTATTTGATGGAGGAGGCTTTGCTGAGCACAAGTTGAAAATTTACGGCCAACTGCTGAAATGGCTCATAACTCTTGAACACCGTGGTAAATATGGTTCAAATTTTGTATGCTTATGTATTTTAACATAGTCCAGCCACTGGCATGCAAAACAGTCATGAGGCTTCTCCGAGCATCAATTTGGCCGGTCGAGCTGTTTTATTGAAAATGCTCATAACTCTTGGACCGCTAGGTATATTTGCTTCAAATTTTGTATACTTATGTAATTTAACATTGCCCAGCCACTGGTATGCAAAACTTCTTACTGCACAACCTGCAGGCACCAGAAACTGATTATTCTACATTCACCACGGTTTGTGCACATTACCATCAGTTGATTGATTTTGTATCCTGCCCTGGAAACTTTTACAGATTTGCTATTATTAACAAGACTTTTGAGCTAAAGTATACCCCAAAACAGACCATTTTTCAGATGTTGGAAAGGTGAAGGAATACAGTTCTTGTTACCTAATTTATAATCAACTATTGATGGATGACTGGTCACTTCAACAGAAGCGATGATTGACTACAAAATTTGGCTGATATTACATGTATAATGATCTTAAGGGGTATGAATACAACACATACAAGGGAAGCAACTGCCTCATTTTCATTTTTTATTTTTTGCTGCCCCTTTTGATGAAGATCCTTTTCTTGAAGGAAACAGTTTGCTCTTTTACAGTCTTTTTACACTTGCAGGCAGATTTGGTTGCAACAATTAAAGATCTAAATCTGGAATCTGTGATTGAAGTCTATGGTACTGTAAAGCCAAGAGAAGAAGGTCAGACAAATCCAGTGAGTTCATATATGTAATCCACAGAAATACATTTGAGTAATATTGCCCTTTTCAGCTTTGGCATTTTTCAACTTTCGAAATGCTCCACTTAGGTTGCTGTTTTTTAGCTCACCTGAGCACGAAGTGCTCAAGGTGAGCTATTGTGATCGATATTTGTCCGTCGTCCGTCCGTCTGTCCGTCCGTCCGTCCGTCCGTCCGTCTGTCCGTCCGTCCGTCAACAATTTCTTCAAACGACATCTCCTCCTAGACCAGTGGGCCAATTTCAAAATAATTTCACACAAATGTTTCTGTTATAGCCCTGAACCAAAATTGCTAAAATGGTTCCGCTCCGCTGAACAAAATGGCCGCCAGAGCTAAAAATAGAAAAACCTTTAAACGACATCTCCTCTGAAGCCAATGGCTCGATTTCAAAAAAATTTCACATAAGTGTTCGCCTCATTGCCCTGAACCAAAATTGCTAAAACGGTTCCACTCCGCTGAACAAAATGGCCACCAAAGCTAAAAATAGAAATCTAAAAATAGAAAAACCTTTAAAAGACATCTCCTCCGAAGCCAATGGCTCGATTTCAAAATAATTTCACAGAAATGTTTGACTCATGGCCCTTAACCAAAATTGCTAAAACGGTTCCACTCCGCTGAACAAAATGGCCGCCAGAGCTAAAAATAGAAATAAATCTCAGAATGACACAGAGGGCACAGTTTTGATCCAATTGTCATGAAACTTTGTCAGAATGTTTATCTTAATGAAATCTAGACCAAGATTGAAACTGGGTCATGTGGGGTCAAAAACTAGGTCACTAGGTCAAATCTTAGAAAAACCTTGTGTACACTCTAGAGGGCACAGTTATAATCCAATCTTCATGAAACTTTGTCAGAATGTTTATCCTTATACAATCTAGACCAAGTTTGAAACTGGGTCATGTGGGGACAAAAACTAGGTCACTAGGTCAAATCTTAGAAAAACCTTGTGTATACTCTAGAGGACACAGTTATAATCCTATCTTCATGAAACTTTGTCAGAATGTTTATCCTTATACAATCTAGGCCAAGATTGAAACTGAGTCATGTGGGGTCAGAAACTAGGTCACTAGGTCAAATCTTAGAAAAACCTTGTGTACACTCTAGAGGGCACAGTTATGATCCAATCTTCATGAAACTTTGTCAGAATGTTTATCCTTATACAATCTAGACCAAGTTTGAAACTGGGTCATGTGGGGACAAAAACTAGGTCACTAGGTCAAATCTTAGAAAAACCTTGCGTATACTCTAGAGGGCACATTTTTGATCCAATCTTCACGAAACTTTGTCAGAATGCTTATCTTTATGAAATCTAGACCAAATATGAAACTGGGCCATGTCAGTTCAAAATCTTGGTCACTAGGTCAAATCTTAGAAAAACCATGTGTATACTCTAGAGGACACAGTTATAATCCTATCTTCATGAAACTTTGTCAGAATGTTTATCCTTATACAATCTAGGCCAAGATTGAAACTGAGTCATGTGGGGTCAGAAACTAGGTCACTAGGTCAAATCTTAGAAAAACCTTGTGTACACTCTAGAGGGCACAGTTATAATCCAATCTTCATGAAACTTTGTCAGAATGTTTATCCTTATACAATCTAGACCAAGTTTGAAACTGGGTCATGTGGGGACAAAAACTAGGTCACTAGGTCAAATCTTAGAAAAACCTTGCGTATACTCTAGAGGGCACAGTTATGTTCCAATCTTCACGAAACTTTGTCAAAATGTTTATCTCCAACAAATCTAGACCGAGGATGCAACTGGGTCATGTTGGATCAAAAACTAGGTTACTAGGTCAAACCTGAGAAAAACATTGTGGATACTCCAGAGGGCACAGTTTTGGTTCAATCTTCATGAAACTTTGTCAGAATGATTATCTTAATGAAATCTAGGCCAAGTTTGAAACTTGGTCTTGTGAGGTCAAAAACTAGCTCACTAGGTCAAATCATAGATAAGCCTTGTGTACACAGTTGTGGCTTTATTTTACATTGAATCTTCATGAAACTTGAAGAATGTTTATTTTCATGAAATGTAGGCCAAGTTTGAAACTGAATAATGTCTGATCAAAAACTAGATCGCCAGGTCAGATCTTAGAAAAATGTTGTGTACACTCTAGAGGGCAAAGTTTTGATCCAATCTTCATGAAACTTTGGCAGAATATGGATTAGAAAGTGCAGAACTGCTCCAATTGAACCATCATCAAATAGATGATCTTCCATGTTATTTCCTCATTACTCAGGTGAGCGATTTAGGTCCATCATGGACCTCTTGTTTTTTTTTTGCTTATGCTAAGTGTATCTTGATCAATCACTGTGACGAAATTCTGCATTTTTTGAAGCAAACTTTCAGGTACTCGAAAATTTACTTTGAGATACCAGCAGTTTGAGATAACAGCAGTTGAAATGTAAAGAAAAAAGGAAATGTATCCAAACTATATTCTTTGATATAAGAAGGTACTTTGAGTTATCAGTGTTTGAGATAAACTTGTGCAGCTGTAAAGCTGAAAAATTGCAGAGCCTAGGGTTTTGAGATTTTGTGTATGGAAGGTTTTGAAATTTCATATATATATATATATATATGAAATACATGATATATTAACCGGAAGGAAGTTGATAACGTTACGTTACGTTAACTTCCTTAGCAACATAACGTTATCATTGTTACAAATCAGTTAACGGTGTAGTTCTTAAAAGACTTTGAAAATTGATTAAATTCATGAAACAGTTGAGTCATAATTAGGAATAAAATATATCAAATATATTTGTGCATCCATAGAGTGTTTTCGTATTATATATATATATATGTATATATATATGGAATGGCGATGAAAAGTTAGCCGACTCATTCCGTTTATTTTTCCTATAGGGATAGGGTGAAATGGGCATATATATTGCCCCATATATTGCCCAACTTTCAGTGCTCGTGTGCCATCATTATTTAAAGGGGAAGTATTTTTGTGACTTCCTGTATGCTTCCCTCAATGACAAAACCTGTTGACAAAGGGGTTTTCTTTTAAGGAAAGAATTTGCCCGTAGAGGAGCACGTTTGTTTCTGAAAGACAGATCTAGATCTTTTTTGGAATTTTTTGGAAGGAGAAAACCATTTGACAGCAGTATTACTCTAGACTGATTTAGATATGAAAGGAAAAAAGCCCTCAACTTATAAATGAATAAATTATTTAAATCAGTCTTATAAAATTCAGCTATGGGATGGGTTTTATCATTCAACACCCCCCCCCCCCCCCCCCCCCCAAAAAAAAAAAAAAAAAAAAAAGGATCTAGATTTTTGAGATTGTTTTAGAAGCGAAAACCTCATCTTTTCAATTGAATAATTATGGTATATAATTACAGAAGATGGAAACTGGAGAGATAGAGGTGGAGATTGACAAACTGACTGTTCTCAACACTTCCATACTCAATCTACCAGTGGACTTATTAAATCCTGAAAAGGTAATTGTTATACTTCTATCCCTGACTGTTCCTCACCCTGGGGTAGCCGGGGTTGTAAGTTATTGTTGCATCTAAGTCTCATGGCCATGCTTTATGAATCCAACTATAAGGTATAGTTCGTTTGCTCCCAAGTGCAAACGGGGTTTTACTTATTTTCTCGAAAACGATGAAAGTTCCATCAAATGTTCCAATGTCCTAATGATTCCTATAACTATACATAACAGAATACGGAAAGTCCAAATTTTTGGATGCTTTTTTAAAATATTTTCCATTGACAGTAATGCAGCAACTGAGCAGTCTCACTAAAGGACGTCGTATGCTTGTTAGAACAGCCAAAATATTGTTGATAGGCAATAGCGTAAACTCGTTGTTTACTACAGGTGTAGTCGTATATGAATGAAATAGTAAAATGTATTCACCTGTCCGCACACGTATCGCATGGTATCACTAGTCAGGTAATACTATGATGTAAATAAACATTGAACTATTATATTATTTTGCGAGTACAAATTGTATGTTTTAACATTTGATAATATATGGGTGAAACAAAAAGTAGAAAAATGGATTCAGAATAAAATTTCAATTACACAAATTTTGTTCTAGGGATAGCATACATTGATCACATGCTCTAACACGTAAAATTAAACGGGAATTCCAACAGCCAACTTTTACTCCCTTGTAATTAAGAGGTGAAAATGACATTTTAGGTCCTGTTTTTGTATAGAAATTTTTTAGCACACCTGAGCACGAAGTGCTCAAGGTGAGCTATTGTGGTCGATATTTGTCCGTCGTCCGTCAACAATTTCTTCAAACGACATCTCCTCCTAGACCAGTAAGCCAATTTCAAAATAATTTCACACAAATGTTCCTGCTATAGCCCTGAACCAAAATTGCTAAAATGGTTCTGCTCCGCTGAACAAAATGGCTGCCAGAGCTAAAAATAGAAAAAACCTTTAAACGACATCTCCTCTGAAGTCAATGGCTCGATTTCAAAACATTTCACAGAAATGTTTAACTCATGGCCCTGAACCAAAATTGCTAAAACCATTCCACTCTGCTTAACAAAATGGCTGCCAGAGCTAAAAATAGAAATTTAAAAATAGAAAAACCTTTAAAAGACATCTCCTCTGAAGCCAATGGCTCGATTTCAAAATAACTTCACAGAACTGTTTGACTCATGGCCCTTAACCAAAATTGCTAAAACGGTTCCACTCCGCTGAACAAAATGGCCCCCAGAGCTAAAAATAGAAATAAAACTTAGAATGACACAGAGGGCACAGTTTTGATCCAATCATCATGAAACTTTGTCAGAATGTTTATCTTAATAAAATCTAGACCAGCTTTGAAACTGGGTCATGTGAGGTCAAAAACTTGGTCACTAGGTCAAATCGTAGAAAAACCTTGTGTACAGTCTAGAGGGCACAGTTATGATCCAATCTTCATGAAACTTTGTCAGAATGTTTATCCTTATACAATCTAGGCCAAGTTTGAAACTGAGTCATGTGGGGACAAAAACTAGGTCACTAGGTCAAATCTTAGAAAAACCTTGTGTACACTCTAGAGGGCACATTTTTGATCCAATCTTCACGAAACTTTGTCAGAATGCTTATCTTTATGAAATGTAGACCAAATATGAAACTGGGCCATGTCAGTTCAAAATCTTGGTCACGAGGTCAGATCTTAGAAAAACCATGTGAATGCTCTAGAGGGCACAGTTTTGTTCCAATCTTCATGAAACTTTGTCAAAATGTTTATCTCCAACAAATCTAGACCAAGGGTACAACTGGGTCATGCTGGATCAAAAACTAGGTTACTAGGTCAGACCTTAGAAAAACATTGTTGATACTCTAGAGGGCACCGTTATAGTTCAATCTTCATGAAACTTTGTCAGAATGATTATCTTAATGAAATGTAGGCCAAGTTTGAAACTGGGGTTTGTCAGGTCAAAAACTAGGTCACTAGGTCAAATCATAGAAAAACCTTGTGTACACAATTGAGGCTTTATTTTGCATTGAATCTTCAGGAAACTGTGTCAGAATGTTTATCTTCATGAACTGTAGGCCAAGTTTGAAACTGAATAATGTCTGATCAAAAACTAGATCGTCAGGTCAGATCTTAGAAAAACATTGTGTACACTCTAGAGGGCACAGTTTTGATCCAATCTTCTTGAAATTTTGTCAGAATATAAATTAGAAAGTGTAAAACTGCTCCAATCGAACCATCATTAAATAGATGATCTTCCATGTTATTTCATCATAACTCAGGTGAGCAATTTAGGTCCATCATGGACCTCTTGTTTATGCAAAACCTCTCATTTCTGCAAAATTATGATTTTGTTATGTATAGGATGAAAATTAAGAATAAGCATGTTGAAAATCTTCTACTTCTCACCAATTTTGAGAAAATATTGGGGATGCCGTTTGCATTTGGGAGCAAACGGACTATATATGTTTGTTTCCACAGGGCCACCCTTATAAACAAACAAGTAAAATTTTATTTTAGGCCAACCCAAAAGAAGCACTACGGATGCAGTACAGGTATTTAGATATCAGAACCAATCAGATGCAGAGAAATTTGAGACTGAGGTCAAAGTTCATCATGAAAATGAGGGAATTTCTTATCAACAGTCATGGTCAGTATTAAGGTGATACACTTTCAAGGGAGGAAATTTTGCCATTTTCATTTTCATCTCCCTTATCAGTAGGGATCAACTCTTATAGGAAAGAATTTGCTCCTTTCTTTCCTGTAAGGTTTGATTGCTTTTTGGAAGGGTTTCATCATCCAAGGAAGCAAACAGAAAGTCACAAAATTTGTCTCCCTTTGCTAAATGGAAGGAGGTGTATCCATCCACCATAACCATCATGTATTTATTTTTCATACTATATATTCTAACATGATGTTAACGTTTTCCCCATTTAGCCTATAGGAAGCGGGGCCATGTGAAAATTTGTGATAAATCATGTTAAAGCTCAGTGTGCAGATTTTGCCCCTTGATGATGTTGGAGGTAAACATTTAACTTATAGCGACGTCCACCTCAAAAGAGTCCATTAGAAAATGTCGCAGTATCCATGCAATTTGATCGTGCATGATCTTAGAATCGAAATAATTTTCCTTACTGGTAAATTATCGCAAATTAACACATGTATTGTTGGGCAGATACTAATATTAATTCACTCCAACCTAATTTTCCTTACTGGTAAATTATTGCAAATTAACACATGTATTGTTGGGCAGATACTAATATTAATTCACTCCAACCTGCGGCCATTGTGAATTAATATTTCGTGATATGCCCACCAACAAAACATGAGTCATTCTGCGATAATTCACTGGTAAGGAAAAATCATTTCTTAAATATCAATTAGTATTATATAGAAAATTGTAAGTCTGAGTAAGACACTTGAGCTCTTTCTCAGCTTATAGGTAAATGAATTTTTCCAGATTAGACAAGAAATATTGAAATTTGAGGAACCTTTCATCATAATTAAAATAATGTTTATACACATATCATCTGCATATGGGAGCTGATGTTGAGAGAAAAACAAGTTGTGGTGCTTATGAATTGATCCTATGAAGAAAAAATCTACTTTCCTTCTTCCTACCCCTGTCCCCCCAACATGCACGCAGCTATATATTTCAAGTATCATCAATTTGTATCAATTTTTTTGAAACATGAGTATAAAATGTTTAAAAAGGTTATGGTTAAACTTCCTGATGATATATGTTTTCTGTTTTTACAGATTTTGTTGATGTAGAGACACCAACATTATTCAGAAAAACACCAGGGGTATGTGAATTACTATTTTCTTTGATTATAATAATAGCTGCTGTGGACCGATAAGATCAACTTGGAAACTACTGTTATTTGTATTGTTATCAGACAGGGTGTGGCGGTATGGGTGGGGCGTTTTTGGCTGCCCTTGCAAAACAGTTCCAAAGATCTAGATCTGTCTTGTAAGTCTTGTAAGACAGATATAGATCTTCAGTACTGTTCTGGATGAGAAATCACCATTTTATGGCTTAATTGCACAATTAATATCTTAAAAAGTTCCTTCTAGAGCAGAGAATACATACAGAAGTAGGAACATGGGCCAGACTACGTAGTTTCGGCTAATAAAGCCTCATCAGTGACCCTGACAATATCTGGTGACGAAACCAGAAAAAAGCATTCTGTAATTTCTTAATTTTAATTGAGCAGTCAGACTGATTTACTTATTTGCATTAAGTTTTGAAAGGTGAACTCACATCTTATAGCCCAGTAAATATGGTACTTTCAGTCTTTGAACTAGGATAAGTCTGTATAATCAGTTCCGAAACAGCATTAACATCAGTGTAGACCCAGATGAACCATTTAGATCTACATTGCTTGTACAGGTTTCTAAATACCATATTTATTTGGCTATAAAACAGTGGTTTTGTGCCATTATGACGTCAGATGGAAAGATTTACTTTTTTCGACATCCATCTCAAACTATTCTGTAAGAAAATGTTTGCAATAGTCTTGCAGTTTGGTATTCTATTAAGGGAAACAATTTTTCCTTGGTAGATTATACCTGTTTTACGGATGTTTTTGGGCAGTTGTGAATGTTAAAAAAATATTTTGTAGTTAACATTTCAAGACACTTGTGGGATAATTTTGGGATACTTTTACATATTTCTCCATAAAAATGTATCGTGTGACCCCTCATCAGAACCATCCCACTGTGACAGTTCTGATGAGGGGTCACAACATATGTTTCTATTGGGAAATATGAAAAATTATCTTGGAATTATCCTCAAATATTCCTTTTATCTGGAGCACGTTCTTACGACCAGAACTGGGTACTGCTGCCACTCACTACATACAGATAGAGACAACTGTTAATTGCACTGCCTTGTTTATTGATTAATTTCAGGGAGCTAAAGAGTTTGTAGTGCCATGTCAACACAAGGGGAAGTTTTATAGTTTACCACAGAGTCCACAACAGGTAGGTCAGATTCTTATTTTCCCATGAAAAACATACACAATGGCCTAAGGGAGAGTCGGGTAACTTCGGACAGGCATTGAGCCGTCTCATCAGGATTTTCTCTGTTTGGCCAGTTAATTTTTGTTTTAATTCCAAACAACTGACATATAAAGGAACAAATGTCAGTGTCCGAATCTACCCGCCTGTTCGAAGTTACCCGACTCTCCCCTAATGCGCCTTAATTTTGTTTGGGGCCACCAAAAATCTTCAAATTATGAACTTTAGTGGCCCAAATTTTAATAACTGCATTGGATATTTACCTAGTTGGTAATTTTGGCCACTGAAAATTTGGCGTGCTAAACTTTTGGGACACCACATTAATCTTGGGAGTGACCAGCACTAGAACCTTATGGCATGTGTGGACAGAGAATTTTTTCCGAGGAGTTAATGTCATTTTGGATGGTTTGGGTGGTCCAGAGTAGCAAACTGGAAAGCAAGAAAGTTTTCCCCTTGTAAAAATTGTTGAAAAATAAATAAACAAACATCAGGGTATACCCATAAACCTTAATTCTAATGCACGTATGTAACGCAACGTCTGATTGGATAACATCAAAAATTTGCGACAGTATATTCTACAATATATGGTCACAAATCAGACGTCATTATAAAACGTCACTTCTCATTGGCTGATGTTTGGTTTTACTTTGCTGAAAGCGCTTGCAATGGGTGCAAAGAAGTACACTTTGAAAGGGAAAAATGTGAAAAAGTGCATTAGAATGGGGATAACTGTATCTAAACTTGTCATTTGGGGAGGTAAATCGTCGGTTTTATGGTCGGAAATATCGTTTTTACGGCGACGCTATCGTCGGTTTTATGGTTGCAAATTGCGTTTTACTGCTCCGCTACCGCGTCGCCATAAAAACAATATTTCTGACCATAAAAACGACGATTTACCTTGCAAATTGCGTTTTACGGCTCCGCTACCGCGTCGCCTGTAAAACGAAATTTCAGACCATAAAACCGACGATTTACCTCCCCAAATGAGGCGGCGGAGCCATAAAACGCAATTTGCGACCATAAAACCAACGATTTACCTCCCCAAATGACAATTTTGAGTACAGTTATCCCCTAAATTAGTGATCCAAATGATTCTGTTGAGGTGCTACAAGTTATTGTTAAGAAAGAAAATAAGAAAAATAAAAAAGTCAGAATTCTTATTGAGTAGCAAGGTAGAATTAAATGACTTGAGAAAAATTATTTGTTTGAAAAAATTTGAAGTTTGCCATGCTTTGATATCAGTGACATAATAGGATCATTTATAACTTGAGAGGAGCATGGCGTACAGTGTATGCCATACTCCTCTCAAATTATAAGTGAGATGCTAATTGAAATTCATACAATGGAAAAGTGTGATTTTCTCAAACCTATAATTCATTCTCAAATAATTCAATTCTCTGTTTAGCATGTTTATCTGCCTATAAGGTGGGGTGTTTCCCCCCTTCAAACTGGCCCCCATTATGTATATCAGTTGTATTGATTCTGCTGTAACATGTTTTTGTCTTCTCCAAAATAACCTGAAAAATCTAGATCCATCTTGTATGACAGATTTTTTTGGAGGTAAAAAAGACAGTACTACATGTATAGCTGAACAAGAATTACATGTAATGCAGTGTCTCGCCTGTCTTCACATTGTCACAAAACAGTGCTAAATCTGAATTTGATGCAAATCTTACACCATCGACAACGATGATGACGGCACGGAAAAGGTAATACCTGTATCTCGCTTCTGCTAATCGCAGGCGACACAATAAATAGGGTACGTGGGTACCATATCTGAGCTTGAAATAGCGTAGTGTTTACATTTTAGTTCAAGCAGTTGCTAATGGTAGGAGGGATTGACAGATATTTCCAGATTGCACGTTGTTATAGAGATGAGGGTGCTAAGCCAGACAGACAACCAGAGTTTACACAAGTGAGTAATATTCCCCTTGAATAAACTTCTTTAACTATTCTGTCTGATGCACCAGATTGGAAATTTTCACTAATAGTGCTGGTCCACATGAGACTAGTCATTATGAGATTATTAGAATCTGTGATGGTGTTGAGGCTGAGACAAGGAAATCTCAGGCTGGCTTTCAGATTATTAATATGCGAGGCTTGCCGAGCATATGACTTAAATCTGAAAATGAGCTTATATTCTATTGATGGTTCTGACTTGTGTTAATTTCACCTTGTGCATGCATTTTTCATGACTGGCAGCTAATCAGAAAGCTAAAATAACCATCATGCACATCATTGGCTATCAATTTCATATTCCGCATGCAATTTACATGACAGTCTAACATGATTGGGCTGTACTATGTAGCAATGATTGACATTTTGAGATAGCTTTCTGAGCCTAGGCTGAGACAGCAGGCCTAGATAGAAAAATCTCAGACAGCTCTAGAAAGGGATAATCTTGCCCAGTGGTCGAGAATAGTGGAATTTATGATGGGATAGAGACCAAGATAGAAAAATCTCAGATATGACTAGAAAGGGATGTTTCTATCTGATGGATGAGAAAATGTTATAGACAACCTGATAGAATATATAATAGAGAGGTGCCAGAAAACTGATTAGAATTCAGTAGCCTAGACCATATTTTCAAGGTCTTGGACACCAACACAGCATCATATTTCAAAAATGACACAGCAGGAAATGAGTGTGGGGTACATCTGTTTTCTTAAAAAAAATATAATAGAAATTCTAGTCACATATATTTATAGACGGAAGGGTTTTAAGATATTTGAACCTGGGATACTGTAAAAATTGGGACACATGGAACAGTTTGGTTGTACAGTGCAGTAATGCATCCAAAACATGCAGATGGAATGGCATATAGTGTAGTCCCTGATCAGACTGCTCCATAGGAGCAGTCTGTTCTGGGTCTGCACTTTTTACTCAGACTTGTGTGTCCCGGTATTTAGAATTTTTGGGGTAATTTGAAAAGACACATATTTGACTGAGGATTGTACTGTAAGGTGGGTATATATTGGGACACCTAAAAATAATAAATTTTCCATTTGGAAAATTTATTATTTTAGGTGTCCCAATACTTAAGCACATTAGGGTATAGTATTGGATGTGGTAAAGAATGGTCTGTGTTTGACGTAAGAGAATAAAGTTTGTGTTTTTTTTACCCAGATATTAAGGTGCTAATTGATTTATTTTCTTGTCAGCTAGATTTAGAGATGTCATATGGGACCCGTGATGGAGTTATGTCCCTTATAGAAGAACTGCTGGTACATTCATGGCCGGAAGATGTCGCCCCAATCAGCACTCCATTTCCTCATATGACATATGAACAAGCTATGAGACTTTATGGAACAGACAAGCCAGATACAAGGTTTGATATGGAGGTAAGTATACAGCTGTAAGAGGAATGGGTACATTTTGAGGGAAAGTAACTGTATCATTTTCATTTTCCTATAGGTGAAAGTCATGGACTTAGAAAGGACGCGTCTCTATGAGGCCCATTTCGTTGCTAGAATAGATTTCCTTCAAACTTTGTATGTGATAAGTACTATGTATAGGCTCGTGATTGACAAAATATTAGATTGTACAGGAATCAGTTAAGCTTGATATGCATGATATAAGTGGGTGGGGTAATTCCACATGATTCGTAGCTCTATCTCTATAATGCTGTTTCATTTTATAGGAAACCGTAGCCACATATCAATTATTATAGAATGGTGATGATATGTGTTCACCAGTTAGTAGTTGAAGAAGTCTCCCTGAAATGCTCCTTAATGATGATGTATACTCACTTACAAGTCATACCTAAATTTTGGCCATTTTTTGTCTCCAACTTTACGAAACACCACAATTTTTCTACTTTTACAGAGCAATTTTTAAGATATTATATAATTATTAAGTGGGTACAATGGACATTATAAAATTATGAGGAATTATATATACACTAAGTTGTTCCAGAGTTATCTGCCCCTGAATATGGAAAAAGTTCTATTTTTCAAGAAAAAAGTTTCTTGAGGGCCCATCCGATGATGCGAATAGATTTCCACCAAACTTTGTGCATTATAAAGATGTTGGCTGGATGGATGGCAGATGAAGGATGCGGAAGACGACCATTCTATAAGCTCCCTCCGGGGACTCTGACTCAGGGGAGTTAAAAACTTCTGCATCTGCTATTTGATACATGTACATTATGTATCTGTACCATTACATGATAATTGATGTTTGCCTAAATTTCAGATAAAAAACATATAACATGTTAGAAATAGAGGCAATAATCATGTGATATTACCCCACCCATCTGTAGCTTACTTACTGCAGGTAACTCATTACTGGTCAGCTTACTATATCAATAAATAACTGTCAATTAACACAAAGTATTTATAATGCACAAAGTTTGGTGGAAATCTATTCGCGTCTTGGGGTGGGCCCTCAAGAAACTTTTTTCTTGAAAAATAGAACTTTATCCATATTCAGGGGCAGATAACTCTGGAACAAGTAAGTGTATATATGATTTCTCATTATTTTATAATGTCCATTGTATCCACTTAATAATTATATGATAGCTTATAAATTGCTCTGAAAATGTAGCAAAATTGTGGTTTTTCGTAAAGTTGGAGACAAAAAATGGCCAAAATTTATGTATGACTTGTAAGTGAGTATACATCATCATTAAGGAGCATTCCAGGAAACTTCTTCAACCACTAACTGGTAAACACATATCATCACCATTCTATAATAATTGATATTTGGCTACGGTTTCCTATAAAATGAAACAGCATTATAGAGATAGAGCTACGAATCATGTGGAATTACCCCACCCATTTATATCATGCATATCAAGCTTAACTGATTCCTGTGCAATCTAATAATTTGTCAATCAAGAGCCTATACATAGTACTTATCACATACAAAGTTTGAAGGAAATCTATTCTAGCCACGAAATGGGTCTTATGGAGACCTGTCCTTTCATGTTAAAGGTAGGTTCCTGGACTAGTGATAACAATTATGTTCACAAAATAATTTCGCCTTTTTCTTGGTAGTATTGAATTCTCTTATTTTTCTGAATCTGTTGCTACTGAGAAAATCGTCAGATATTGAAGAAAATAGTCGTTTTCCCTTTTGGTTTATTTTCCTTCGTTAGAATTCCAGTTCTAAAAGTAGATATGTTATATGTCTATAAGTGCGCGATTTCTGATGCCATTCTCCAAAGGTAAATTTTCTCTTGCCGTGAGCTCTGCTAGAGGTCCTGGCATGGCGGATGGGTTAAAACTATCCCAAAATGCAATGCAGCATGACGTCAGCTGCGTTATCTATTTTTGGCGCGAACTAAAAATAGCTCTAACTGGTGTGCGAAGCAGAGTTAGGAAATCCCTTGCAAAACAACTTTTCTAATAATTTTTTGATTTACTCTTTTAAGTGAAGCTTATTCATTCCCTTTTTATAAGTGCTTTCCAACAACTTGGATGAAAGATCATCAAAATTATGATGCATTCCAAAGTACAGGAACCTACCTTTAAAATTTTATGTTAAAGTTCTAAGATCTCATATTTAATGACTCCTGTCTCCTTTAAGTATGGATGGATTTAGTCAATACTTATAATGATGTTACCATCAGTTGCAATGAGGTCAAGGTCATGGACTTAATAAAAATTTTACGTTAAATTTTGAGGTACTTTTGGTTAAATTTTTTAATGACTCTTAGTCTCCTTAATCCAATGGTTTTAGTTTATACTTGCATTGAAATCAAACAGTGGCCTTCAGTTTTACATTGTACGATAGGTCTTATTCAAATTTTAAGAACAGGACTGATGCGTAACCGCCAAGTCCACTTTTTGCTAAGGTTGACTGCCCATTTTAGCACAATTTAAACTTATTCTGCTACAGCTGACTGCTTATTGATATAATATCTTATCATGGCAACTTTAATACTGACAGAAACCATCTCTGCAGCAGTTGCCATTGCAAACCTAAATTAAAATGATTTTACCTTCACTGATTTGACTGTCATCATTTTGGCACAAAGGTGCTGGCAGAATGGGCAATATTACTGCAGTCCCTGAACAGTCTGGCCTTGGTCTACAGTGTTTGCTCAGACATTCCTGTCCCAATATTTAGTGAGGTGGTGCAAGTTTTAAACATCATTTTTGAACATTTATTTGCTTGTAAGACCAAATTAATAGCTGCGTTTACATATCACTTTGAGTGAATATATGCATATACATGGTAAACAGTAAACTAAATAAGATGAAGAGGGAAGATACCAGAATTCAATTATGTATATGCATTGCAAAGAGATATATTAATAAGCATCAGTTCTGGAAACCCTAAACTGCCATGGTGAAAGACAGTCAACAAGTTCTTATAGTTTGAAAACTGTTTCTCAAGACCTTGTATTGCTTTTATGCCGTTTATTCAAGGTCTTCTGAATAGCTGTTTTTAGGTCCAGTTTCCACAAATATCTAGTTTTAGTTAAGAAACCAGTTCAAATATACTCCTCGCCAAAAGTTTAGCATAATGTTGAAATAAATATAACACGATTATTTGGGATAATTACAACTGAACTCTAAATTTCTGTGGAAGTTATTGTATTCTATCGTCAACACCAATGATCAATCATTGTAAAATTAGCAACTTCCATATGAATTTGAGTAACAACTGCACAAAGCAAGCACAAACATACGTGGCCCAAAAAACACATTTTGGAAGAAAAAAAACAACGTTGTAATGCACAGTGAGTGACTTTTCTTTTATACCAATTTTTCGTTTTGCAACGCTAAATGATTATGGCGTATACCAAATTACTGCTTCTATAATCATTAAAACAAAGAATTATTTTCTTTCGAAAATGTGACTTTTTGGGGCATTTATTTCTGTGTTCGCTTTTTGCAGTGCTTATTCAAGTCAAATTTGGTGTTTTCACAATGCTTTAGCATTGGTGTTGATGAAAAAATTGATTTATCTTCATTCTGAGTTAGATCTACAGTATTACGACTTCTAATAATCCTAGTAAATTTACTTTGAAAATATGAAAATATTCTAGACTTTTGGCAAGAAGTATATTTCATCAGCAGAGTATTAGCATTCGAATCTTGAAGTTCAGAATTTGGCCTTTTCCGTGCTTTCATTTTAAGGAGTCATAGGATGGCTTCTAAGCATGTATTTACGCACAACTAGCCAGGTAAGAGAGTTTGGACAGTGCACTGATTGCACATGCATAGCATGCTAAATCATACAATTGTGACATCCCTTATTCAGTGAATAAACCTTACTACCACTGAACTAGAAAGTGTAAGTAATAGTTACCGGATGAGTGCGAGGGGTGTATGAATTGGAAAGACCTGAGCACGGGGAAATGGGAACACCGAGCGGCTTTAGCCGCGAGGTGTTTTCATTTGCCCGTGCTCAGGTCTTTCCAATTCATGCACCACGAGCACGAATCCGGTAACTGACTTACATTTCGACACAGTAATGCTATCATCTCCAAATTGATCTCTCGTGCAGTTTATGAATCCCTCGAATGTAGCTGTAAACATTGTACAGAAGTAGAAGTAAAATATTTATTGTGTCTGTGTATCTGGATTTAACCTGCCCGTAAAAGTGGTAAAAACTTTTAATATAGTGCAGAATTTCAAATTTTAAAATCACCATTATTGATTAGATAAATGTTTTCTGATATTTCTACACCGTTTCAAAAAACGGACATATTTGGCCATGGCGCTGTCAGTCCGTCCGTAAACATTCTTATGCCCGCCACATATAGCACAGTAACTGTTCGAAATTTTATTAGAATATGTATAAGGTCAGGGCGACATGTCGCGTAAAATAATGGTTGCCCCCTCCCCTCCCCCCTTTTTTTAGTTTTCAAGTTATGTCCCAAGGTCAGGGCGATGTATCGCGTGCAATACTTCTTAGTTTTTGAGTTATGTCTCTTTGATCATGTTGATTAGTTTTTCCAGATTAGTCTTGTGCACACCACCATAACTACATAACTGAATGGGATATTTTGATGAAACTTCATGGCAATGTGTATGAGGTTCCAACCAAGTTTCGCGTATAAAAATGGTTGGTCTCCCCTCCTGTGTTCCGGAGCTACGACCCTTTGTAAAAATGGACTTTTGGAGACCAATCAGAACAGATCAGCCTGCATAGTCACACATTTTGAGTCGTGACTTCCTGGTATGGATGAAAAATTTGAAGACCTTGCTCTTCCTGCGCAGATGCTGATCCGATTTTTGGTTGTTCTCATAAGGCAAAAACATTTCCTTCTCATATTTCTCATTATGATTACATGTGGCGTCGCATGGAAAGAACTCATTAGCACATGCATACGTTAGAATAGCAAAATCCATGTTAAGCTCAAATAAGCTAGCGTATCGTTGTCGGTTGATCAACGTCTTCGTTTTTTTATGCATATGGGCAAGATTCGGGTAAGACAGCGCAGTTGTGCAGTCCCCGTCCCTCTCGAAAAGGTGGGTTTTGTAAATACTCTAGCCAATCTGCGCAGCCGAGCAGACTGTTCGAAGTGTATGTCTCTAACCAATGTGCGCAGCCGGACAGACTGTTCGAAGTGTCTGCTGCCAAATACATGTTCATTTCCCAGGGTCCGTAAATTGTTTTGCGAACAAGATACTCAGTGTGATCAGACTGGCATTATGCGCAGGCTGATCAGAGTAACCTGTTTGCAACAATCAAAAGGTATATTTTCTCATGACACTAATCATTTTTAGTCAGCTAATCATGTGAACGAGAATTTGCACGGACCCAGGTGTTTCTTTGAGGAACCACCTGGGCTCGAGCATTTTTGTATGGGAGTCTATGGAGAAAACATCTCACGGTTACGCAATCTTAGGGTGTTCAAGTTGGTTACTAACCCGAAGGAAACAAAGGAAGCGAAGTGTAAGCAGTTTTTAAAATTTGTAGAAGAGCTATATGCCATTCCCATCAGTGATCTTGAGATCAAGGTCATGGACTTGATATTTTTTGGTAAAATATTTGGTTAAAGATTATTAAGGCATAGTGTTTTCACAGTGTACCGTGTGAATGGATTCCGTCGAGACTTAGAATTCATTCAGATACTAGCTCAGAGTTTTACACATTGCCATCCCCACCTGCTATATGACCTTTAGGTCAGGTTTACAGACTTAAAAACTATGTTAAAGATTTTGCAGGCCTGTTGTTTCACATGGCCTGGGTGGAAATAGTTAATAAAAAATTATGTTAAGATTTTGCAGGCCCGTTGTTTCACATGGCCTGGGTGGAAATAGTTAATACTTTGATGGTAGATATTGCTCTGGAGCTTTACTGTTTCCTTTTTTAGCTCACCTGAGCCGAAGGCTCAAAGGTGAGCTTTTAGTATGGCAATGCTCCGTAGTCCGTCCGTCGACCATTTTCAAAGGTCTTTTTCTCAAAAACCGCTGGGCCGATTAAGCCAATTTTTTATGGAGCCTCCATGGGTTGGGGGAACGAAAGTTTGTTCGGGGTATCTGGGTCACATGACCAAGATGGCCGCCACGCCCATATATGGTAAAAACCCTTCAAAAATCTTCTTCTCCAGAATAAAAAGGCCTATGACCTTGAAACTTGGTATGAAGCATCGGGCATGCGGGCCCATCATAGTTTATACAAATGATGACCATGCGATGACCTTGACCTAATTTAGGACATGGTCAACTTTGGTATGTTAGGCTTTTATATGGGAAAACGCTTAAACAGTGGATTTCTCAGAAACTATTTAAGTCTAATGTACAATATTTGGTATATGGTCAACTAAATGAACAGCTGAAGATATTATGTCACTAAAGGTCGAGGTCATTCTGTCAGCCCGTCCGTCGTCAAGATTTTCAAACATCTTCTCCTCTCAAACCACTGGGCCGATGGAAGTCAAATTTCATATGGAACCTACCTAGGTTGATGGAACGAAAGTTTCTTCGGGGTATTCGGGTCACATGACCAAGATGGCCGCCATGCCATATATGGTAAAAACCCTTCAAAAATCTTCTTCTCCAGAACCAAAAGGCCTATGACCTTGAAACTTGGTATGTAGCATCGGGCATGCTGGCCCATCATAATTTATACAAATGATGACCTTGCAGTGACCTTGATCTAATTTTTGACATGGTCAACTTTGGTACGTTAGGCTTTTATATGGGAAAACGCTTAAACAGTGGATTTCTCAGAAACTATATAAGTCTAAGGTACAATATTTGGTATATATGGTCAGCTAAATGAACAGCTGAAGATATTATGTCACTTAAGGTCAAGGTCATTCGGTCCGTCCATACGTCTTCAAGATTTTCAAACATCTCCTCTGAAACCACTGGGCCGATCGAAGCCAAATTTCATATGTAGCTTACCTAGGTTATGGGAACGAAAGTTTGTTTGGGGTATCTGGGTCACATGACCAAGATGGCCGCCATGCCCATATATGGTTAAAACCCTTTAAAATCTTCTTCTCCAGAACCAAAAGGCCTATGACCTTGAAACTTGGTATGTAGTATTGGGCATGCGGGCCCATCATAGTTTATACAAATGATGACCTTGCAATTGCCTTGATCTAATTTATGACATGGTCAACTTTGGTATGTTAGGCTTTTTTATGGGAAAACGCTTAATCAGTGGATTTCTCAGAAACTATTTAAGTCTACGGTACAATACTTGGTATACATGGTCAACTAAATGAACAAATGAAGATATTATGTCACTAAAGGTCAAGGTCATTCGGTCCATCCATCCGTCGTCAAGATTTTCAATTATCTTCTCCTCTCAAACCACTGGGCCGATTGAAGCCAAATTTTATATGGAGTCTCAGTGGGATGGAGGAGTGGAAGTTTGCACCCGGGGTCTGGGTTACATAACCAAGATGGCCACCATGCCCATATATGATAAAAACCTTTCAAAAATCTTCTTCTCCAGAACCAACAGGCCTATGACCTTGAAACTTGGTATGTAGCATCGGGCATTCCGGCCCATCATAGTTTGTTATGCTTATATTTGGGAAAATGCTTAAACAGTTGATTTCATGGAAACTTTTTAAGCCTAGATATAATAATTGGAAAATATGGTTAACTAAATGGATACATGAAGACTTAAGGTCATCAAAGGTCAAGGTCATTTTTTTAACTTTACTCAAGGTCACTGAGATTTTAAAATGAAAATATGCATTCCTTATAGGCCACTGGTTTCAAATTTGTAACAAAAGAGCGAAATGGCAAATTGTGTCTGTTGACAGTAGGTGTCATGTGAGCTACAGGACCATTGGTCCTCTGGTTTATAGTGGTGAATTGATTGATTGATTTGATGTTTAACGTCCATGGTAAACAGCTATGGTCATGTTGGGACGGTCAGTTAATCTAACCACACTATTCCTGGGCAGGCTTAGACCTCCTAAGCGGTTAACCAGTACTAAGTGCACATACTTTCGCCAGTAACTGACAACTGCCCTTCTTGAATCAGCGGAAGGAGAAACCAAAGTATGTGGCCAGACCGGGTTTCGAACCCAGGACCTCTGACTCATGAGTCAGGTGCCCTACCGATTGTGCTACGCGGCCCGGCCTATAGTGGTGAAACTTGGTATATAGTAAAACTATGAGTTGTGCCATAGCATATTGTTTCAAGATTATGTTCCAGTTATTTTTAGCAGAGTTTACCTTTTACTTACATTTGTAAGGTCTTCATTTCTTGATAACTTAAGCTGAAACTGTGTAAATAGTAAGACTAAGATGTGGAGTAGAGCATATTGTTTCAAGGTTACACTCTGATGATTTTTCGCTGAGTTACAGCTCAATGGGCAATTGCATTTTATAAGGCTGTTCTTGTGAACACCATAACTAGGTTACTGTTTGTAATATCTTGAAACAATATAACGATGTATAGTAGGTTTAGATGGCATGTCTGATACAAAAATGATTGCTCCCCCTAACTTAGTTTTGGAGTTACAGCCCTTAGAATATTTTTTAGGCTGTTTTTATAAGGGCAATAAATGGAAATGCGTAACCATTTGGAATATCGTGATGAAAATTTATGGGAATGTTAGTCGGGCTGAGACAGGGACGGCTGTGGTGTAGTGGATATGGTGCAAGACTACCATTCCAGGGGTTACAGGTTCAAGCCCCATCTTCATCCATCTTTCTGATGAGACTTCAAACCAAGATCCTGTGCCTGTATTACCTATGTGTTGGTGGAACTTTAAACCAGGCCCAGAGGTTATAAAACTTGAATACATTCTTAAACTCAAAATAAAGCACACTGATTGGCTGCTTCCGAGCGCATGCTCGGAAGCAGCCAATCTGTGTGCTTTATTTTGAGTTTGAGATATAACTTTAAACCAGAGTTTACTCACTCATAAGGTTGAGACTGTTTGTCACATATGATGCTTCCCCTTACTTGGGGGTGGTCGGGCCAGGGGATGGTGCTGGGTAAATTTCAGTACCCTGGTGTCCTACTAATTTGGATAGCAGTAGGGCAAGGGCCTATTGTGCTTGCAGTAGGTGCAGGTTGGGGTTGTTTGGACATTTTTTCTCTTGGCTATCATTTCTCTTTTCTCTCTCCCTCTCTCAGGAGATGGCTCAATACAGACTGAAATTCTGTCTCAAAGAGCCATGAAGCCCAAAACAACCAACCTTCCCTTTACTTTGTTTTAGAATTACTTTCGTTTGATAAGTTTGTAAGGCTGTTCTTATGCGGGCCACAACTAGGTAGCCATATGGAATATCTAGATGTTTTAATAGTTTACAGTAAATGATCTGCAACATGACAAACCCAACAAAGTGGCATGTAAGACTCAGCTTAGCCTGGACGTCTGCCCAGCCTGATCAGAGTCTTTGCTGTGCATGTAAAGGGTAGCTAAACCTCCATGGCAAAAGCGAGGACTCTGATCAGAGTGGGCAGATGCCCAGGCTGATCTGAGTCTGTACTGGGCACACATGCCACTTCGTTGGTTTTGTCATGTTGTGGCTCAAATATGGTATTTCATTTTGGTGTGTAGTGAATGCAGTGTAACCTACCATATCATGGTGTGTAGTGAATGCAGTGTAACCTACCATATCTGTGATTAACTATGTTATAGACGGTCAAAAGCCCTTAAGGGCTTATGTTTCTTGTTGCCTTATGTCATGCCGTCTCAAAATAAAATTTCTTATCTTATCTTATCTTATCATGGTTTTTTAGCTCGCCTGAATGAAAGTTCAGGAAGAGCTATTGTTGTCACCACGGCGTCGGCGTCGGCGTCCGCGTCCGCGTCAGCGTCCGCGTCCGCGTCGGCGTTCGGATTGGATGTTTTGGTTAAAGTTTTTTAAAGACCTATATCTCCTTAACTCATGGATGGATTCTTTTGATACTTGCACAGTAGTTAGATATTGGTCTAAGGTTTAACAGGGTACCACCCCCACCCCATTCCGTGACCTTGATGTCAAGGTCATGGACTTAGAAAATTGGTATTTTTTTTGGACTGGATGTTTTGGTTAAAGTTTTATAAAGCCCAATATCTCCATAACCCATGGATGGATTCCTTTGATACTTGCACTAAAGTTAGATATTGGTCTAAAGTTTTCGAAGGTACTACCACCACCCCCTTCTGTGACCTTGATGTCAAGGTCATGGACTTAGAAACATGTCTTTATATTGATTGGATGTTTTGATTAAAGTTTTTAAAGACACATATCTCCTGAACCCATAGATGAATTCTTTTTATATTTACACTGTAGTTAGATCTACAGAGTACTACCCCAACCCCGCTCAGTGATCTTGATGTAAAGGCCAGGGAATTAGGAAATTTTTGTCTTTTTTAAAGTTTTGTAATTGCATACTGATTCATAATGCTTTGTAAAGATTTAGTTTATACTTGAACTGGTGTTAGACTCTTTTTTGAGTTTTTACAAAACACCTTATACTTACCCCACTGGGTGACCTTGAAGTCAAGTTCATCGACTTAGAATTTTGTCTTAAAGATTTTGGTTAAAGTTTTATATTTATGAAGACAAAATTTCACAGTGCCACGATGATGGACTCAGTTGATACTAATACTTGGACTGATGTTAGATAATGGTTCAGGGTTTTGATACATCCTAGCCCCCCCCCCCCCCCCCCCCCCCCCAATCAGTTTTACCTCAAACTTATGGACTTTGAAATTTCATTTTTTTTTTATTTTAATTATTTCTGAGATAGCTTTTGTTCATAAATGTGTTTTCATTATGGACATGCTTGCATGAAGTTTTATGCATAGCAGTCCACATAGCCCCCCCCCC
This sequence comes from Ctena decussata, assembly GCA_963989385.1. Classification (NCBI taxonomy): domain Eukaryota; kingdom Metazoa; phylum Mollusca; class Bivalvia; order Lucinida; family Lucinidae; genus Ctena; species Ctena decussata. The sequence goes on from OZ022511.1 coordinate 64,725,256, forward strand.
ACCCCCCGATAGCTTTTGTTTATAAATGTGTTTTCATTATGGACATACTTGCTCCCCCCCCCCCCCCCCCCCCCCCCCCCCCCCCCCCCCCCCCCCCCCCACACACACACACACACACACACACACACACGTCAGTTTTTTTTTTTTACTTCAAGCTCATGGACTTTGAAATTTCATTTTTTTTATTTTGATTTTATTTTAAGACTTATTTCTGAGATAGCTTTTGTTTATAAATGTGTTTTCATTATGGAAATGCTTGCATGAAGTTTTATGCATAGCAGTCCACACCACCATAGCGGCTGTGTGACGGGCAATCACCAATTCAGGCGAGCTATGCTGTCAGGCGACAGCTCTTGTTGTGACATTACAGCTACATGATGTGACAGATATACAGGCAGAAATGGGAATAAGCCAAAAAGATCCCAAACAGTCAGTTGTGGCTATGAAAATACCTATGGGGCAGGTGAGCTAATGGTTTACCATAATTGTTCAGTTATTGGGCAGCAGGGTGGCCACAAGCTCTGGAAAACAGGGAAAACAGGGAAAATGATGAAAAAAAAATTCCCTGCAGGGAAAAATCAGGGAATTTGAAAATTTGATGAAAATCAGGGAAAAATCAGGGAATTTTAAAAATTCTATTTTGATAACATGAAACTTTTCAAGCAGGTATCATGGTTACTGGTGGTTTCTTTTTGCAATAAAACAAGTGAGCCCGTCCAGATAGAAATCGACCTTATGACATAAAAAATCGATTTTTAGGTTTTCTGTTATCTGAATGCGCATGCCATTATAGAACAAAAAGGTAAAGACCGTTTGAAGTTATCTTAATTTTTAAGGATGTTATGGCAGTTTTAAACACACTGGTATCTATTGAAATTTGCCAGAATAACGTTACGTGACGTCACGTTACACTGTTATGGATAACGCCATTATCAAAGTTTTCCCTTGAAATTCAATCATTATTATTAACGTTAACACAGCAAACGCATGTAATCAGTATGAGTAAATTTTCCTGTAACGCAGCTGTAGACTTTGGTCCCACCCAGGGACATGCCTCTTGGGATAGGTAGAAAAGATGGAAAGATTTTGATCCAGGTAAATGTCATACCAAGTATGATCCCTTTACCTCGAATGGTAATCAAGAAATATATTTTCCGAAAAGCAGCTTTAAAAAATAAACTTTTTATTCGGACTGAACGACATGCTTAAGTATTGTCGCACGTACGGACAATCCGGAAACTTCATACCCCCGGTGCTCCTAAGGCTTCGAGTGCATAAAGCAAAAGAAAAAAGAAAAAATCTTTTAATGTTTTGAAATACTTCAACAGTTTCTAAAGATGAATAAGTAATGAACTTTAAGTTTCTAATTTTTTTTTTTAATAAAGCAAAGGATTTGTTGTTCCTGTGCCAGAGTCCTTCAGCAGCATTTTAACTTTAAGAGTAGACCGCATTTCGGAAGAGCTACGTCGTCCGAGGAAGCAAAAAAGAAAGTCACAAAAGTTGTTTCCCTTTGTAAAAAAAATGGTGGGAAATCATAGACATGTACCATACGCAACGGCATCTGTTCACCATACAATTTACCAGGCCCAAAGGCCGATATCACATATGCAAGTAGCGGACACAAATACACTGATGCGAAGGCTGAGTTTATTTGCATACAAATGATTGCATGCGTGTTCTATTAAAGTCTCCATATTCCGATCAGTTGTAAAATCGCATAAAACACAAATTGTTTTGAAAATCAGTTCAACTTTCATGATTGGTGACAAAATGTGGGTTGATGAGCATATACTGTGCCAGATAACTGGCAAAAAAATGAAAACTGTCTAACTGCTCAGCAAAACACAATTTCTTGTTCTAGTTTCCCGTCCAGCGATACAATATAAACAAGGGTATGACAATAAATTGGGGTCCAGGCTTGTAAGTTGTATTTTTACCATTTTGTTCGAGCTAAAAAAAAAACTCGAAAGGAGGTCATTTGACTCGCCAGCTTAAAAGACTTAAATAATTTTTCAACCATTTTATGTGAAACTCAGTGACGTTTTATTACGAGTTCCTCCCCTCCCGCCTTTCAACCTCAACACCTATGCAAGCTTTTGGTTAAAACGGATTTCTTGATCATATAAACGTCTCTTTAGAAAGAGGACGTGTTCTTATATTTCCTGTGTCCGCGTCACTATGGTATCAGGCATGGACTTTGAGTTACCAAACTGCGGAAAAGCAAACAAATCACAATCTTAAACGAAAGTAAAATATCATTTTTTGTATTTCTTAAAAGCCCCATTGCTCTATCAGCATGAAATATTTATCGTGAGGTATCGCTGCAAGCTTCTCACTACCGTTTCGCCCCCGAGTTTCGCCATTGATTATTATCGTGATAGGCCGGCTTTGAAAAAATCAAAACGTCCTTGAGTTTCCCAATTTTTTTTTTTTTTAATAACAAGGTCATTTACTAAAATTTCACAAGCTTTATTACTTGGTAAAAACACAAGGTACAGGCGTTTAACAGGTGATAAAATACAATGTACAAAATGCAAAGCAAGGATCCCATTGATTGTATTTCATTGTTTATAACGGGGAACCAGAGACAAAGACCGTATTTTAACGGAGAGACATATTTTTTTCAAACTGCCTTGTTCCTTCTTTTTTACCAGTTATATGATACAAAAAAAGCATATCAACTGACATATTAGCACACAATCTGAAGGCCATACAGTTTTATAATGATTTGTATTTCGACGGTTTTTACCACTGGTAGAACTATGGAGACTTTAATTTAATACACCAACCACCAGCAATATAAACAGGGAAAAAATAAAAATAAAAAAATGCATAAGCTTAAGGAAAAAACAACAACCAGACGGACTTTTGACTAAAACTTGCAATTTTCATCTCATTGGACAAGGAATTGTAAGTAGATCAAAATGGTTCAGGATCTCCGAAAACTGTGTTAAAATTGGAAAGCGTTTTGTCTTCCACCATTTAGATTCAGACGACATTTCTTTACGCCGCCCTTTGCCGTTTGTCGCCCGGCATTCGTCAGCGCTGACAGGAGGAGAGGATTGATTGTGTGATTCTTTTTTTTTCTTTCTTTTTTTTTTTGTGGGGGGGGGGGGGGGGGGGGGGCGGTTAACGGCCCTTTTGAGACAGTATTTAAGTCTATATTATCGGGCCGTCTCCCAGAGAGATGGAGAAAGAAGAGAAATGATGGATGAGAGAAAAAATGCCCAAACAACCCCCACCCGCACCTACTGCAAGCACACTAGGCCTTTGCCCTACAGTGTTCCAAATCAGTAGGACGCCCCTGCACTAGAGGATTGAGAAAAAAGTCGTATTGCAAATTTACCTTCGACCTAGCATCTGTGGTATAGAAAACAAGCAGAGCATAAAAACTAAAAAAATCCTTCTTCACAAGTTTTATCTACATTTTGTTAGTTGTCTTGCAGTTTAGACTGAAACGTTGCAAACAATGTCAGTGAATGCATGAATACGCTGACGATGTTTGTATACCTAAACAAAGCTATAGGCTTGGGATGTTTTTTTTTTTTTCGGTTTGGGATTTTAATTTTGATATTAATATTATTATTATTATTATCCGAGATTGAAAACTATTTCCTCTAGATCAAAACTGAAAATTTATGATCATGAACTAAAACGGACCAAGAACTGTCGCCACTCTCAACCTTCTTTATGCATCTGCGAATAAAAGACTTTTTCCAATTTATTTAATTCCGGTTTTAAACGCAAACTGCACTTTTGGTGATGCATAATGCTCCAAAGATTCAGTTTCCGGATTCCTTGCAACAAATATGCGCCTACGTTGGTTTCCCACAGTATTAACATTCATATTTAAGTTCAATTACATGCCGTGTGAAACAGCGGGAAAATAGTCTGACGTAACGTCGAACTTTGACGTCATTTATCTCAGTTTAACGTCGCGTGTCATAAGGTCGATTTCTATCTGGACGGGCTCAAGTGTAAGTCTCCTTCTGACAACTGTATGATATACATGTACAATTTAATTAGTTTAAGGGATATAGTGCGAAGTATTGAATAAGCATTTTCCTTCCATAGGTTTTGAACTTTGTAAAGAGCATTTATCTGAAAGCAATGATTTGTAAAAATCTTAATACAATAAAAGAGATTTTTCTGTAGTGGAGAATCGTAAAACAATCTAAATTGAAATATGAATGTCCAGTTTGTGTGGTTACGGTCATGTGTGTTACATAATTCAGTATTGCATGCTTCTCTGAATTAGCATTGTATGCTTACCTACTTATTTTCTTGAAATTATAAAGCTATTTTTGAGCTAACAAAAAGTAGTTTTAGGAAAAAAACACTGAAAGTATTCTATGAGCAGCAAGTTTTCAGCTACATTTATATGCATGTGTTAATTTACTTTATGGTTCAAATAAAGTATAAAATAATGTGTATGGTAGACTGTCAAATAGCCAAATGTTGACACAAATGATCCTTGATGCTAAGTTACTGACTCTATAATTTGATGAAAAATTAAGTATAAAAATTAAGTTTGTGCCTCTAAGTTCAGTTCTAAGTAATCTATACACCAGAAATGTGTAAGTTATAGAACATTTTACACCACTGGTTTAATATTGTGTAAGGAGACTTTTTGTATTGTCTAAAGTCCTAGGGTCATCTTGTTAATAGTTTAATAGGTTTCAAATGGTCTTTTTATTGTCTTCAGGGCTCAGCTTAGGGCTCCAGAAAGGGAGAAGCTTGCTGAATATCTTTGAGAAATTTGGACCAAACATTTTGTCTTCCCTTCTTTTCCATACATATTAGCTTGTAAATTCTCTGAACTGAAACTCAGAAGGAGGAGCATTTCTTTTTGGCTTAATTACCCTCATGCTGAGCCTTGGTCTTTGTTTGCACAACACTGCTGTTAGCTTGGAAATGGCAAAAATGTTTAGACAGTGTACCATGCACCAAAAAATAAAAAAAAATAAAGACTACAATAAAAATAAAATAAGACAAAATAAATGATTAAAAAAGATTAAAACAGTAATGTTTGTAACATTCATTTGGAGGTGAAGGTATGGCTATTAGGGAAGGTTGGAGGCCATATTTGACCAATTGATTTTCGTTACCATGTAAGTAAATTGAAAATTATTAACATTATGAAGGCATTATATATCATGGTTTGAGGGTTTTTTTTTATAAAAAATGGAGATACTTTCTGTCATAATGACTTCAAAATGAAGGCTTTTGTGACAGTATCAGGAAATTTTATCAGGGAAAATCAAGCCGGATCAGGGAAAAATCAGGGAGAAGTCAGGGAATTTGATTTCCAAAATTTTGTGGCCACCCTGGGCAGGGTTTTCTTCCAGTACTGGCCCTAGAATCTAGATCTGTCTTAGATGGATCTAGATTTTTGGATTGTTTTAGAAGGGAAAAAGCATCTTTTGGCAGAATTACACAACTCTGTTTTGGGTATTTGAGCCATTCTAGAGAGGATGAACCCATCTTGCTAGTGAACTAGAATGGTAATGAAAATATAAAAAAAAGAAAAATGAGCCGCGAGACGACAAAACCAACAGTGTGGTTGTGCTCCCAGTGCAGACTCAGATCAGCCTGGGCATTGGCCCAGTCTGATTAGAGTCTTCACTGTCCGCATGGAAGTAGCTTAGACCCTTAGTTACCCTTTAAGCGCCTAGTGGAGAATCTGATCAAACTGAGCAGATCTCCAGGCTGCTCTGAGTCTGGGCTCGGCGCACAACCACGTTGGTTTTGTCGTGTCGCGGCTCAAATGATATTTAGCTACTGTATTTCTTTGGTTATAAGATGTGTATTTTTCCCTTCCAAAAGGATCTGGGAAATCTAAATTAATCTTATAAGATAGATCTAGATGATCTAGATTTTTATGCTTCCTGAAGGGATGAGATTATAGTTGCCGCTTTGTCCATCCTTCCATCTGTCTGTCAGTCATCCGTTCCTCCGTCCGGCACACTTTTGTCTAGAGCATATCTTTGAAAGCATTATGGGAAACTGAATGAAACTTCACACATTGATAGAGGGCATTAAGAAGAAGTGCAGAGCACAAAAACCATAACCCTGTCACAAGTAATTATGGAGTTATTTTTCTTTTTTTTTTTGTTTCAGTATTTTACTCGTTTGGAGCATATCTCTGAAAGTTATTTAGGAAACAAAATGAAGACTGTTTTTAGTAAGGATTATCAGGAAAACATAACACATGAACTTTCGTATCCATGAAAATGTCTGTTATTTGTGAACTTTTGCTCTTGTGAACATAAAATACAATTACAGTTTTGGAGAAAAAATAGCTTTATAATGACATAATCATCATCAATCAAATAATTGGTACTACTTTTCAGAATTATCTAGGTACAGATTGTGTGAGTTTTCGCTTGGTATAGATTGTAAATTGCGATCAAAAAATTGTTTACAAGGGTCAAGTCGGGTAACTTCGGACAGCGGGTAACTTCGGACATACCATTGCAAACAGTGAAAATCCAGATGAGACGGCTCATAATGAGCCGTCTCATCAGGATTTTCACTGTTTGGGCAAACAGTTAATTTTGTTTTAAATTCCAAACAACTGACATATAAAGGAAACAATGTCACTGTCCGAGTTTACCTGCTGTCCGAATTTTCCTGACTTGACCCTTATTGTTTACTTTTTCCAGCATTATTTCATTTTTCAGCAGTATTTCATTTTTCAGCATTATTATTTCATTTTTCAGCATTATTTCATTTTTCAGCATTATTTCATTTTTTAGAATTATTTCATTTTTCAGAATTATTTCAGCAACAAACAAGTTAGTGAAATAAGTAAAGGTGTCTTTGAACAGATTTCTCCTCAGGATGTAAGTACAGGTGACTCTTGTTATCTCAAACTCTGATATCTCCAAGAACCTGCTCATTTCAAAGCTAGATTGGTTGAATTTCTTATAAATTCTACACCAGAATTTGGAGTTAGATTTATTAATTCTACTCAAGAATTTGGAGGTAGATTTAGCCGGGTTATGTAGCGCAGTCGGTAGCGCATCTGACTGAAGAGTCCGAGGTCCCAGGTTTGATACCCGGTACCGGTCGCAGGGTTACGGAGCGCAATCGGTAGGGCACCTGACTCGTAAGTCAGAGGTCCTGGGTTCGAAACCCGGTCTGGCCACATACTTTCGTTTCTCCTTCCGCTGTTTCAAGAAGGGCAGTTGTCAGTTACTGGCGAAAGTATGTGCACTTAGTACTGGTTAACCGCTGAGGAGGTTTAAACCTGCCCAGGAATAGTGTGGTTAGAGTAGCTGACCATCCCGACATGACTATAGCTGTGTAACATGGACGTAAAGCAGTAAAACAACAAAACAACATTGGAGGTAGAGTTTGTCATGTCGCGGCTGAAATAAGTGTACAAAGATTTTTGAGTATCAGATAGCAAGGTAATTATATGACCTTTGACCAAGGTCACTCATATTTCAACAGTTTCTTCACTACAATGTCAAGGTAATTCTTCAAATTCTCCAGATTTGGCCAACAAAGTGGCATTTGCACCCAGCAAAAACTCAGATTAGCCTGGGCAGCTCCCAGTCTGATCAGAGTCTTGGCTGTGTGCTTAAAGGGTAGCTAAGGGCCAAAGCAAGCTCCATCGGGACAGTGAAGAAACTGTTGAAATATGAGTGATCTTGGTCAAAGGTCGCAGAATTACCTTGACATCTGATACTCAAAAGTCTTTGTGTACTTGTTTGAGCCGCGACATGCCAAAACCAGCAAAACTGGCATTTGCAAAGCTAAAACTTTTGTATTAATGACATTACATACATTTTGGCTATACATTTGCAAAGCTTGAATTTTTAACATCCAGGGCCCAGTTGTTCAAAACTAACTACATATTTAGTTAACGAGACATTAATTCTCAAGCATATTGTACGCGAAAACAGTGCCATTTTTTGCTGAAAAAAAATTGAGGAACTTTTGCAAAGTTCCTAACATTTTTTCAGCAACAAATATTAAAGCACATATGATTTTTTGTGTACTATAAGACTTAATGAATCCTGGATTAACGATTTCGTTAAGCTGATGCTGGACGTAGGTAAGATTTCATGGTAAACAGGCATGTTTAAAGATTGTCTCCCTCGTTTATTTCATATTTTTAGAAACAAATATTTTTACAAAATTTCGTTAGACAATATGTAATTATCTCATAATTAACTGTACAAGTTTTGAGAAAATGCATGTTTTTTTCGATGAATGTGGAATGAAAAATAATCTTCAAATTAAAATGCAAATTACCTATTTCCTCACGGCCTGTAAGAGGATCGATTTTAACCACGTGTGTCATGTGATCATGTACAGGTATTTTTCTTATTCGTGCACGTGATTGTGACCTATGAATAAATTTTTTTGTCCACTAATGAGATTTCACGCGCGGTCTGCGATTGTTTAAGGATGTATCTTATTTTTTTGTTTAAGGTCACTTTTATCAAATTTTATTTATTATCTAAACTCTATTTCAAATGTAAAGTTAGACCATGTCGGAGGTATTGTATGAAATATACAAATATTTCATCAAATGATTTTTATATGCGGACGTATTATGGCATGGCGCTTTCTGGCCGTCCGTCTTGTCTGTCCATCCGTCTGTCAACATTCTTGTGCTCACCATAACTCAGTAACCGTTTGGGATATCTTCATGAAATTTGTAGGAATATGTATTAGGTCAGGACAAAGTGTCGCACACAATAATAGTTGCTCCCCCTTTCTTAGTTTTCAATTTATGCCCCTTTAATTTTTTTTTCCTGACTAGTCTTGTGCGCCCCATAACTAGATAACCGTTTGGTATATCTTGATAAAACTTCATAGCAATGTGTATGAAGATCTGACGATGTGTTGAATATGAGAATGGTTGCTCTCCCTTTCTTCATTTTGGAGTTGCGTCCCTTTGATTAGATTTTTTAGGCTATTTTTGTGTATACTGATCTTGTGCATACCATAACTTGGTACCATTTGGAATATCTTGATGAAACTTCATAGCAATGTGCAATATCATAGGATGGTGTGTCATATATAAGAATGGTCGCTCCCCCTTACTTAATTTTATAGTAACCTCCTTTTGATTAGTTTTTAGGCTAGTCCCATTCACTCCATAACTCCTAAACCCTTTGAAATATTCTAATGAAACTTTGTAGGAATGTGTATGATAATGAGGCAACGTTTCATAAGCATGAACCACAACTCTGGCCTACTTACTTCCTGAATTATCTGCCTTTGCATCAATTTCCGTTTTACTCTGTTGCTCCTTAACTGTTTGAAATATTTGAACTAAACTTTATGGTGATTTTTTGTATATTGGCAAGGGAACATATTAGGACCAAGAATGGTAACTCTAGTTTACTTAGTTTATGGATTATCTCCCTTGTTTGATTAGGCATTTCTCAACTTCTGAGCTGCTTCACCTTGGAAGCTGATTTTTGGTATAATAATAGTATTTGATGTATTAAATGTTTTAATAACATTGCAGTCATTAATTACAGAGTTATTTCCCCTGTTTGTATGCCTGTCATCCTTCTATAAATAATTTTGTTCATTTTGTAACTCCTTCATGACACTGAAATGGGCGTATTATGCGAAGCTCTTGTTTGTTATTATTATAAAGGGAGTAAATCTTTATTTAAGATCATTACATGTTTCAGCCTCCTGAACTGTTAACATTAAAAGTCAGAGACAATCTGACGTGGTTATACCCCCAGGGTAAGCCTCACTGTTTTAGCGTTCAGAGCGATCAAAAAGAGGCGAATACTCAGCTGTTGTCAAGGTTACAGCCAGGCCATCGAGATCTGATATGTGTTTGTATAAAGAACAATGCTAATACAAATATGTATTCCGCGGTAAGTTCTTCCATATTTATGTAGTTATAAAATGGAGGTTTCCTCCGCCAAAACAACCCAAAAATCTAGATCTGTCATATAAGACAAATCTAGATTTCTTGGGTTGTTTTGGAAGTGGAAAAACCCATCTTAAAGCAGAATAACACAAGACCTTAAGGTTATAAAACTTTTTTGGTGCTCAACTCAGCTGAGCATAAAAATTTCTCTGCTGATAAATATGAAAATGCCAACTAATGTTGGGAATGCAGAGAAAATTACATACTCAGCTAAACTGAGTAAATAAACAATAGTACTTATCAGTAATTTGCTATTTATTAGCGGGTAAAATTTCATGTTCAGCTGAGTAAAATTTCATGTTCAGCTGAGTTAAATTCCTGGATAAGCTTATCAGCTAGCAAAAAATAGCTGAAAACATATATAGTCAGTAAAAGTTCCGACTAGCTAACCCAATTTCTATGCTTATAAGGTGGAGATTTTTCCCTCCCAAAATAATCCAAAAAATCTAGATGGATCTAGATTTTTTGGATCATTTTGGAAGAGAAAAACCTCTCTTATAGCAGAATTTCATAAGACTGATTTACATATTTGGTGCCATTTTTGAGGGGGATACACTTCCATTTTATAGCCAAGTAAATATGATAAGCCACACTTTCTTGGTGGCACTTTGTTTTCTTTTTTCTCTCCATATTTTACTGAGCTACATTACATTGATATGAGCCATGGCATGAGAAAACCAACAAAGTAGTTGTGCGCTCAGTGCAGACTCAGATCAGTCTGGGCATCTGCCCAGTCTGATCTGAGTCTTTGCTGTCCGCATGGAGGTAGCTTAAACCCTTAGCTACCCTTAAAGTGCTTAGTGAAGAGTCTGATCAGACAGGGCAAATGCCCAGGCTGATCTGAGTCTGTGCTGGGCACACAACCACTTTGTTTGCTTGTGTCGCAGCTCATATTATACTGTATATCACTGTATTAATCAACGGAGTCATGTCAATTTAGAAGTAGATCAGCTCTAGCAGTTGATTGTTGAGTAATAATTCACTGTTTGGAGGTCAGTTGTAAAGTAGATCATATCAGGAGTGTGGAGAGCGAGTGATATATCTTCTTGAAACTGATTGACAAACAGTGAATTTTTACATTACAATTCAGTGCTAGAGCTGACTATTATGATTCTAACACTCAAAAATGCTGAAGAATGATTAATTTCCTTCAAATTCTCTCAAACTTCTGGCTAGCATGTTCCAGATCCTGCCAATATTCTTAAATGTATTGCAGATAAATGTATGTTTTTACAATGATTTTAGAGAGAAAAAGAGATGTTACACCGTCTAACTTCAAGGAATGCCCTTTAAATGTCACAAAAATTGTCAGTAATTGCCAGTGACATCGGCAATTAGACTCGCATGCTCCAAAATAGTGAATTGTTGCAGAATGAAACACGAAAACTTTCCATTGCTTGTATAAAGCGCACTGTGTTAGAATTAGTAATAAGAGACTATAACAATTCATCATGAGTGTCCATGTAGGATAGGGAAATCTCACCCGAGGGGTCGGAATTTCAACCAGGGACGAGGCTTGCCGAGTCCCTGGTTGAAATTCCGACCCCGAGGGTGAGATTTACCAATCCTACATGGACTGGCTCATGATGGATTATTTTTCTCTCACTGTTAGCGGATTTTAAACCTCAAGTCAGATTTGACTTCAGAACAGCAAATTTTTAACTTTTTAACCAGTGATCTAAAGTAAATTTTGAACAGCCCAGTGTGTTTATCGGGTCCTAAAATGGGTGTAAACACAGTTTGCACCTTAAAAATAGACGGAAAACACTCATTATGTGGACTTTTTTTATCTTCCAGAGGGTAAAAACAAAATGTAACTTAGCCTCTCATGTAAGGCGCATCAAGTTTGCTAGCGACATATTATAACCGGTTTTAGTGATGCCATTAAAATTGAGTGACGTCACAAACCTATGATCTGCTATCAAACGTCATCCAACGTGCTTGAGTGTACATTTTGTTCATTTAAAATTAAAATATTAGTCAAAAATTGAAAAAGTCTGGTTGCTAATATAAGAAAGATGTTTCCAGGTGTAAGATAGAAGTTTCTTATATGAGCTGAGGGCCTATCTTATATATGCAAAGGTGGGAGAAATTGCATTTCTTCCCTTGATCATTATATTTGTTATTTTACAAAGGGAGACAATTTGATAGCCTTTCTTTGCAAGATTATACTGTATTTCTTCTGTTATAAGATGAGTTTTTTCCCCTAACAAAACAATCCCAAAAATCTAGATCCATCTTATAAGATGGATCTAGATTTTTGGGATTGTTTTAGAAGGGAAAAACCCATCTTACAGCAGAATTTCATAAGACTGAGTTAGATAATTCAGGCTTTTCTAGAGATAGAAAAAACACCGTTTTGTAGCCAGAAAATACTGTAAGTATCTTTCATGGGTGTGAGGTGGGGATAGGAAAATCCATTCAGAGGGTCACTGTTTAGCATCACAAAGCTTGCCAAGTGATCCTGAGGGATGGATTTTTAGCTCACCTGAGCCTTTAGGTTCATAGGTGAGCTTATAGTATAGCCAGGCATCTGTCGTCCGTCCGTCGTCCGTCAACATTTTGAAACATCTTCTTCTCTGAAACCATTGGGCCGATTGAAGCCATATTTCATATGGAGCCTACCTAGGTCGGGGGAACGAAAGTTTGTTCCGGGTATCTGGGTCACATGACCAAGATGGCCGCCACGCCCATATATGGTAAAAAACCTTCAAAAATCTTCTTCTCCAGAACCAAAAGGCCTATGACCTTGAAACTTGGTATGTAGCATCGGGCATGTGGGCCCATCATAGTTTATACAAATCATGACCTTGCGTTGACCTTGACCTACTTTACGGCATAGTCAACTTTGGTACGTTAGGCTTTTATATGGGAAAACGCTTAAACAGTGGATTTCTCAGAAACTATTTAAGTCTAAGGTACAATACTTGGTATACATGGTCGACTAAATGACCAGATGAAGATATTATGTCACTAAAGGTCAAGGTCATTCTGTCGGACCATCCGTCGTCAAGATATTCAAACATCTTCTCCTCTGAAACCACTGGGCCGATTAAAGCCGAATTTCATATGGAGTCTTAGTGGGATGGGAGAAATAAAAAGTTTGTACCCGGGGTCTGGGTCACATGACCAAGATGGCCGCCACGCCCATATATGGTAAAAACCCTTCAAAAATTTTCTTCTCCAGAACCAAAAGGCTTATGACCTTGAAACTTGTTATGTAGCATCGGGCATGTGGGCCCATCATAGTTTATACAAATCATGACCTTGCGTTGACCTTGACCTACTTTACGGCATAGTCAACTTTGGTACGTTAGGCTTTTATATGGGAAAACGCTTAAACAGTGGATTTCTCAGAAACTATTTAAGTCTAAGGTACAATACTTGGTATACATGGTTGACTGAATGACCAGATGAAGATATTATGTCACTAAAGGTCAAGGTCATTCCGTCGGACCATCCGTCGTCAAAATATATTCAAACATCTTCTCCTCTGAAACCACTGGGCCGATTAACGCCAAATTTCATATGGAGTCTTAGTGGGATGGGAGAACCAAAGTTTGTACCCAGGGTCTGGGTCACATGACCAAGATGGCCGCAATGCCCATATATGGTAAAAACCCTTCAAAAATTTTCTTCTCCAGAACCAAAAGGCCTATGACCTTGAAACTTGGTATGTAGCATTGGGCATGTGGGCCCATCATAGTATGTACAAATCATGACCTTGGGTTGACCTTGACCTACTTTACGGCATAGTTAACTTTGGTACATTAGGCTTTTATATGGGAAAACGCTTAAACAGTGGATTTCTCAGAAACTATTTAAGTCTAAGGTACAATACTTGGTATACATGGTCGACTAAATGACCAGATGAAGATATTATGTCACTAAAGGTCAAGGTCATTCCGTCGTACCATCCGTCATCAAGCTTTTCAAACATCTTCTCCTCTGAAACCACTGGGCCGATTAAAGCCAAATTTCATATGGAGTCTCAGTGGGATGGGGGAACGAAAGTTTATACCCAGGGTCTGGGTCACATGACCATGATGGCCGCCATGCCCATATATGGTAAAAACCCTCCAAAAATCTTTTTCTCCAGAACCAAAAGGCCTATGACCTTGAAACTTGGTATGTAGCATCGGGCATGCGGGCCCGTCATAGTTTGTACAAATTATGACCTTGCATTGACCGTGACCTAATTTACGACATGGTCAACTTTGGTAAGTTAGGCTTTTATATGGGAAAACTTTTAAACAGTGGATTTCTCAGAAACTATTTAAGTCTAAGGTACAATACTTGGTATACATGGTCGACTAAATGATCAGATGAAGATATTATGTCACTAAAAGTCAAGGTCATTTTGTCGGACCATCCGTAGTCAAGATTTTCAAACAGCTTTTCCTCAAAAAAAACAACAACTGGTTTGATTGAAGCCAAATTTCATATGGAGTCTCAGTGGGATGGGGGAACGAAAGTTTATACCCGGGGTCTGGGTCACATGACCAAGATGGCCGCCATGCCCATATATGGTAAAAACCCTCCAAAAATCTTCTTCTCCAGAACCAAAAGGCTTATGACCTTGAAACTTGGTATGTAGCATTGGGCATGTGGGCGTATCATACTTTATACAAATGATGACCTTGCGCTGACCTTGACCTAATTTACGACATGGTCAACTTTGGTACATTAGGCTTTTATATGGGAAAACGCTTATACAGTGGATTTCTGAGGAACTATTTAGTCTAAGGTACAATATATGGTATATATGGTCAACTAAATGACCAGATGAAGATATTATGTCACTGAAGGTCAAGGTCATTTTGTCGGTCTGTCCGTCATCAAGACTTTCAAACATCTTCTCCTCTGAAACCGCTGGGGAGATTGAAGCCAAATTTCATATAGTGTCTCAGTGGGATAGCGGAACTAAAGTATATACCCGGGGTCTGGGTCACATGACCAAGATGGCCGCCATGCCCATATATGGTAAAAACCCTTTGAAAATCTTCTTCTCTAGAACCAAAAGGCCTGTGACCTTGAAACTTGGTATGTAGCATCGGGCATGCGGGCCCATCATAGTTTATACAAATGATGACCTTGCGTTGACCTTGATCTAATTTACGACATGGTCAACTTTGGTACATTAGGCTTTTATATGGGAAAACGCTTATTCAGTGGATTTCTCAGAAACTAGTCAAGTCTAAGGTACAATACGTGGTATATATGGTCAACTAAATGACCAGATGAAGATATTATGTCACTGACGGTCAAGGTCATTTTGTCGGTCTGTCCGTCATCAAGATTTTCTCCTCTGAAACCACTGGTTTGATTGAAGCAAAATTTCATATGGAGTCTAAGTGTGATCGGGGGATAAAAGTTTGTTCTCGGGGTCTTGACCAAGCTGGCCGCCATGCCAGTATATGGTAAAAACCCTTCAAAATCTTCTTCTCCAGAACCAAAAGGCGTATGACCTTGAAACTTGGTATGTAGCTTTTGGCACTCAAGCCCATCATAGTTTATACAAATGATTGTGCGTTGACCTTGGCCTAATTTATGACACAGTCAACTTTTGTACATTATGTAGGCTTTTATATGGGAAAATGCTTAAACAGTGGATTTTTCAGAAACTATTTAAGTCTAAGGTGCAATATTTGGTATATATGGTTGACTGAATGACCAGATGAAGATATTTTGTCGTTAAAGGTCAAGGTCATTCTTTGACTTTTGTACACGGTCATTGAGATTCTGTCACCCGTCAACATTTTCAAACATCTTCTCAGAGGCCACTAGGGTCAGTTGAAGCCATATTTCTTATGGAGCTTCACCGGCTTTAAGGAACCATAGTTTATTCAGATGGTCTTGGTCACTTGACCAAGATGGCCACCATGCCCACATATGGTAAAAACTCTTCAAACGTCTTTTTCTCGAGAACTGAAAGGCCTATAACCTTGAAACTTGGTACCGGTATGAAGCATTGGGCACTCAGGCCCATCATAGTTTATACAAATGATTACTGTATTTCATATGGAGCTTTACTACTTGGACAAAGGAATCAAAGTTTGTTCAGATGGTCATGGTCACATGAACATGGTGGCCACCACACCCATATATGATAATAACCCTTCAGAAATCTTTGTCCAGAAACAAAGGCCCAGCGACCTTGTGGCTTGGTATATAGAATTGGGACTTAACATTAATCCCCAAGGGAGCGTGGTTATCTGCCCCTGCCCTGGTGCTATATACATGGATAAAAGCATTAAAATATATATCAGGACCAAGTGTTAGGTGAGCTACAGGACCATTGGTCCTCTGGTTTATCTGCAGCTCACACCCATGAAAGATACTTCTTTCTTGTCTGCCTTTTGATCTACAATGTCTGGGTTCGAGGTTATAAAACTTGAGAATAATCTCAAACTCAAAATAAAGCACACTGATTGGCTGCTTCTGAGCATGTGCTTGGAAGCAGCTGATCAGTGTGCTTTATTTTTGAGTTTGAGAAAGTACTCAAGTTTTATAATCTTGGGGCCTGGCTTTAAATATAGAACTTGTTAAAATGCATGATTTTAGCATTTGAGTGGTTTCTGTTTAATTTTGAAAGAACAGATGCTTATAGCAACCAGTGCTTGGTTCTTCATGTTAATGTCTGAAGTAGCATAAATTGATAACATTTAAGCTGCGACATGACAAAACCAACTAAGTGGCATGTGAGCCCAGCAAGGCTCAGATCAGGCTGGGCATCTGCCCAGTCTGATCAGAGTCTTAGCTATAAGCTTCAAGTGTAGATCAGGGGCTAAGCTAGCTCCAGGCTGACAGTGAAGACTGATCAGACTAGATGGATGCCCAGGCTGATGTGAGTCTTTGCTTGGTGCACATGCCACTTTGTTGGTTTTGTCGTGTCATGGCTCATTGCTGTCTTAATGACATCATCATCCGTACAACCATCGTCACTTGAAGATGTAGATATGTAACCTCCTATGTGACCAGTGCTTTGATTACTCATGATATTCACATGTTTTTGCGGGACCTGGGTAAGCTAACATGGGTGAGATAAGAATTGCCCTATACAAGCCATGAGCTTTAGAACAAATTCCTTACACAAAAAATTTGTACTTTGAATGCATATAACATGTCAAAACGGAATAAATTATTACTTAAACAAAGGATGGTCAAGGAAGGGAGGCAATAAAAGAAATGGTAGAGTTGCTTTCCCTAAAAAGTAGAGTGGAGTCGGGTAATATCGGACAGCGGGTAAATTCGGACATACCATTGCAAACAGTGAAAATCCAGATGAGACGGCTCATAATGAGCCGTCTCATCAGGATTTTCACTGTTTGCCAAGTTAATTTTGTTTGAATTCCAAACAACTGACATATAAAGGAAACAATGTCACTGTCCGAATTTACCCGCTGTCCTAATTTACCCGACTTTCCTATATAGCCAATACCCTTAGTAGTCTCTGCTTTAATTCTATTTCAGCATGAATATTTAGGTAGACTGAGATTAAAATGTGCAGATCATATAGAAATAGAAAAAGGTAAGAAGGCTTGTTGTTGTTGTTGAGTTGTAGTTTAACCTCCAGAGCCCTAGATAAGAGGGGTATTTGATGATAATTGAGGGATAATTTTCTTTATTTCTCATTGAAACCATATGTTGTGACCCCTCATCTGAACCCCGTCTCGTCGAGACGGTTCAGATGGGGGGGTCACAACATATGTTTTTATCCAGAATTAACAAAAATTATCCCTAATTATCACCAAATACTCCCTCTTATCTAGGGCTCTGAACCGCTCAGTAAACAGTATTTCAGTCATTGCGAGACATTGCCTCCGGAAATGCTACAGCTACCAGCAGCTCTGCCGCAGAGGCACCAGGCAGCCCATCTGATTTGTGGGTCCTGATGGGCGGGGCCAAGGTAAGAGGGCTGCAGGTAAAAGGGCTGGAATGAAAAGAGTACATTGTATTTAAAATGTATGGAAACACCTCCATGTTGTTCCACAATTTTTACAAAGGGGAACAACTTTTATGGCTACCTGTTGGCTTCCCTGGACTAAATTACCCTTAGAAAATGGGTATATGCTTAAAGAAAAGGATTTGCTCCCAGAGGACGAATTTTTTCCTTTAAGAGTTGGCCCCTATGTAGAAGGGAGGCAAAAAATGGTAGAGTTCAGTTTTTCTGGAAGTGTGTCCATTCACTTTTAAAACTGTTGGCCTGTAACAGATGATGGATGACTCAATTTGATGTCTGTTTCAACAGTATTTCAGTCATATCAGGATGATAGGAGGGCAGTTATTAAAGGTTCTGCAACAAAGTACCATTTTGGACCAGACAAAATCTCGCCACCAAAGGGATTCAAATCTGCGTTTTTTAGTCAGGAGGACTAATCCCTTGGCCATGAGCACACTTCAAAACTGTTGGCAGACTGTGATAGTCCCGATCAGACTACCTTGCTCTAAATGGGGATCTTGCTGTGAATGGGGGTCAGCTCATTAAGGAAAGAATTTGCTCCTTTGGAGCAAATTCTTTCATTTGAGAGTAGACCCCCTTTTGGAAGGGCTTTGTTCTCCAAGGAAGCAAACAGAAAATCATAAACGTTATTTTTTTTTTTTTTTTTGTAAAAATGGCAGAAAAAATACCCATACACCATATTGCAAGACTTCAACAAAGAAGTATCTTACTAACGGTGTTTGGGTACTTTTTCTGCCATTATTTGCAAAAAAAGACAACTTTCATGATTTCCTGTTTGCTTCCCTGGAGGACGAAATCCTTTCAAAAGGGGGGTCCTCATGATAAAAGGTGATGTGAGTTAAGTTGATGAACTTTATTCTGCAGGGGTGCCACTTCGAGATAAGAACCAGTTTAATTTCCTTTGGGTAGAAGATTTTCCTCTGTTTCTTCCAAAAGAAGATGGAACTGGTGAGGAAAATTGCTTAAACTGTAAAATGGGCTTTAATACGTTCCACTATGTACATGATTAATAATATGAGCCGCAACACGACAAAACCAACAATGTGGTTGTGCGCCCAGCGCAGACTCAGATCAGCCTAGGCATCTGCCAGGTCTGATCAGAGTCTTTGCTATTCGCTAAAAGTGTAGCTAAGGATCCAAGCTAGCTCCATGCGGACAGCGAAAATTCTGATCAGACTGGGCGGATGCCCAGGCTGATCTGAGTCTTTGCTAGCCGCACAACTTTGTCGTGTTGCAGCTCATATTACGTGTTATAACAAGTGCACAGTCATACCGTTACATGCTCTAATATGTACACAGTAAGTGCTACATTTCTAATAAGTACACAGTAATAATGCTACATGCTGTAATAACCACACAGTTAAAATGCTACATGCTTTAACAACTACACAGTTATAATGCTGTTTGTTGTAATAAATACAGAGTAATAACGCTACATGCTCTAGTAAGTTCGCAGTTATAATGCTGCATGCTTTAATTAGTACACAAGTCCACATTTCATTCCTGTTTAGTGGTACAAAGCAGTTGATAGTACAAAGTAGTAGTGTTACGTAAGTACACAGTAATAACCTTACATATTCTAATTAGTGCATTGTAATAATATTACATGCTAAAAACAAATACACAGTAGTAATCTTACATGCTCTTATTAGTACACAGTAATAATATTAAATGTTCTTATTCGCATTCACTTTAACACAAGTGGTTTTCATTGTCAGAGGGCCTGGAGTCAGCTCACCATCCGTTCACTGATGTACACCCTGAGGATAGACATATGTTCTACTCAGATCCTAGCAAGGTAACTGCCCCTTTACATCTCTTCATGCTGTAAATTGAATTCCCTCTTTATTTTTTTGGATATGTGTTTTACTATTTTTACCGAGATGGTACTAATGAAGGGTCACAACATGTGTTTTTATGGAGAAATGCGGAATATTGTCCCTTTTACCTCTTATCTAGAGAACATACTAACCCCTGTAAGAGTATTTTGTCATTCAGAGCCAGTGAGAAGGGACGTTCTGGGGAAGAAGTAGTTTTCAGTAGTATGAGATAGAGTTTTAGAGTTATTTGTTTGTTTTGATTGATTACATAGAAATACCATATTCACAGGGTATAAACCAGTCCGCCAATATTCAGTTCCTGCAGAGACTGTCCGTCATATTTGGCTTCCGCCGAGACTGTCTGCAAACTTTTGCTTCCTGCAGGGACTACTGTCCTTGAAAAATGGCTTCCTGCAGAGACTGTTCATGTGACTCTGCTTCCTGCCGAGAGCCTCGGCAGGAATCAGAATCACAGGGACAGTCTCTGCAGGAAGCCAATTATCATGTACAGACGTCTTGGCAGGAAGCAAGAGATCGCGGACAGTCTCGGCGAAAGCCAAATATGATGTACAGTCTCTGCAGGAAGCGAAAATTAGTTGAATCGATTATACCCTGTGATATTAAATCAGTTAAAAGGTAGGATTTTCCTTTCCAAAACAGTATTTACCATAATAATTCAACCCTAGATATTTTGGATTGTTTTGGAAGAGGAAAGCCCATTTTAAAGCTGAATTACACAAGGCTGATTTAGATATTTGTGGTAATTTTGGAAGGATAAACTTCTGTCTCATGACCAATTCTAACATGACGTTAATGTTTTCCCCATTGAGCCTACAGGAAGTGGCGCCATATGAAAATTTGTGATAAATCACGTTGTTAAGTCTCCGCATGCTCATTTCTCGCTTTGATGATGTCGGACGTAAATATTTAACGTACGGCAACGGCTGCTTCAAAAGAGTTCATTAGAAAACATTGCAATATCCATGCAATTTGATCGTATATAAGGTTAGAATAGAAATAATTTTTCCTTACCGGTAAATTATCGCAGATTAACATGTGTTGTCGGGCAGATACGAATATTAATTCACTCCGACTGCAGCAGTCGTAAATTAAAATTTCATGATCTGCCCTCCAGCAACGTGTTAATCTGCGATAATTTGCATGTAAGGGAAAATTATTTCTAAAATAAATATGGTAACTGCACGTGGGTCACCATATGACTTCTATGCATGTCATATATCTCACCAGGTCAGAGGTCAGCATTATGACCTTGTTGTCAATGGTAATGAAGTGGGTGGAGGTTCTATACGTATACATAATCCCAAGGACCAAGAATATGTCATACAAGATGTACTCAAGGTAGGTACCTTTTGTGACCTATAGCTTGTTCATTTTATGTGAGAGTGAGCTGAATGGATACACTTCCAGGCCAGGGAAAGCAACTCTGCAATAATCATTTCATTTTTGTCTTACCTGGGACTGGCAGAAGCAAAATATAGGTACATGTAGAACTTTTTTGGTGTCGACGGGCATAAACTTTTCATGGAGTTTTCTGGTTAAGCTCTGTTTTGTGCCTAAAAGCCAATTCTTTCCTTTAAGAGTTGACTATTTTGTTTAAAAGGGCGTCCTGGCCCAGAAAAGCAAACAGGAAGTCACAGATCTTTTTCCTGTTTTAAAAAAATGTTGGGAAAACATGGAGGTGTAGGAATACACCTTAATCATTTGAGATGGATACGACAAAACCAACAATGTGGTTGTGCACCACACAAAGACTCAGATCAGCCTGGGCATCTGCCCAGTCTGATCAGAGTCTTTGCTGTGTTTTTAAAGAATAGCTAAGGCTCTTAGCTACGTCCATGCCGACAGGAAAGACTCTGATCAGAATGGGCAGATGCCCAGGCTGATCTGTCTTCGGGTGGTGCTTGAAAGGCGTGTCATGTAAAACACTTCATGTCACGGCTCATTTGTCATGCACACCTACATGTTAACTTCCTCTGGTTAGCTTTATATTCTAACAAGCTCAGGATCAATGGGGCAGTATTATGAATCCCAAGGTCAAGATCACTAAAATTAAACCTAGTGAATGGGGCTACTGGTGAATTGGGGCTGTGTCACAATATTCTAGCCATTTTGACTCAGTGATTGGTCAAGGAAATACTATATCACATCAATGGCATTTATCACACATGGTATTCATGCAGTTCCAATTTCCACCTCAAAATCAAAAATTCAAGTTGTTTCAAATTGTTAGCCAAAATATAGTAGTGCTATTTGACTCATGTATGTAAAAAAATATTTGTGTAGGATTTTACTTCGAAGTAAAAGAACTGGTGAGAAGTGACCAAACAGAAATTTTGTTTGCATCCAAATGATGCAGATGGTATGGCAAACATTGTAGACCCTGATCAGACTGATCTGGATCTGCACTGTTTGATCTGACCTATTGGTCCAAATTCTTAGTTTTACAGTATTATATTTCAGGAAGACAGCAGCCAACTGAAACATTTGCTAGAAGCATTCAGTATGGGTTGTCCGCCACATGGGGGTATAGCGTTAGGTAAAGTATGGCTAGTTTTAACTTCAGGGCACATTTATTCATGGCTGTTAGCTTAGCAAAGTTTTCTGTCAAGGAGTTGCTATTTGTGCTAGTACCCATAAAAACAAGTGTGGGAAAATCTTATCTGAAAAATGTTAGGAGCTTGTGCAGTGCAAAGCTCCTGTATCTTTGGTGAAAAAGGCTTTGTTTTTGCGTGCACTATGTTTGAAATGTAATGTCAAGTCAACTAATGACATCTTGTTTTGAAAAACTTGGTCTGTTAAAAAAAATGTACTCAGCATTTTGGTCAGTGGATATTGCATTGTTTGAAATAGACCAGTCTTGCCTGTTCCCCGACACACATGTATGTTAAACCATCTTCATGCATCTGTACAGTGAGATCAGGATCTCATCTGTCCACTGTATACTTTTTAATAGGTCTAGATAATTGTACTTAGTAGCCATGATGGATGGATGACTTGGGATTTTACGTCCTTTTCAACATTATTTCAATCATATCAGGGTGATGGGAGGATGATGAGGAAAGGCTGCGTGCAATGGAGCCCAGTTTATGGCAGGAAAGATTCTCGGATCAAGTAGTGCACAAACCTGGTCCCCTAGATCAGTATTCCAGAGCTTAACTCACTGAACTACCAGGGCTCCTACTTAGTAGCCAAGCAATGAAGATCCTAGCTAGACTGTGTGGTTGTACTGACCCAGACCAGTCATAGAACCCTTGCAGTCTAGCTGTCCTCTAGTATGCTGAATTATTGGAACACCTGAAGAGCATAAATTTTTCATTTGGGACAAATGGAAAATTAACGATTTTAGCTGTCTCATACTTAAGCACAATGGGGTAGTCTGAGCTCTGATCTACACACATAGCTTCATGATATTTAAGGTAATTATCATGATCTGGGACACGAGAAAACAAAGTGGCATGTGCAAATAGCGAAAACTCAGATCAGCCTGGGCATCCACCCAGTCTGATCAGAGTCTTAGCTGGGTGCTTTAAGGATAGCTAAGGGTCAAAGCTAGCTCCATGCGGACAGTGAAAACTTTGATCAGACTGGGCAGATGCCCAGGCTGATCTGAGTCTTCACTGGGTGCACATACCACTTTGTTGCTTTTCTCGTGTAGTTTCTCATCATGTATTGCATGTCATACAATATATGGCCATTAACATAAAGTACATGTACTGAAGGTGGACAGAAGTGTTCGTTAAATCGTGACGTTACCATTGACTTTAATGCATTTTTTGTTTTAGCGCAAAATATATTGTGAGAAAAGTATAATAGATATTTACATGAAAATTGCACCAATATCTAGCTACATTATTTGTGCAATATTATTGAATTTCTTGCTTTCCTGGTTTCTATAGTTTCTATTTGGCACGCCTTTAACCTAAATTAGGTATTTTCTTGCGGTAAATTTTGCTAACGTCATCACTGACGTCAATGGAAACAGGGTTTTCTAAAGTTTTAAGCGATCTTTAAAGAATCACAACTTTGTAACTAAAAATCCCAAGCATACAAAAATAGTATGTATATTGCATAAATCATTTAGCTACACATTAGTATAATTTTCATGACGATATATTTTATGCTTTTCATATAATTAATTTTTCAGCAAAAGTGGAAATGCACTGAAGTTAACGGCAACGTCACGATTTAACGAACACTTTTGTCCACCCTCTGTATTATCACAACATTGTCATATATATATATATATATATACTTTCAGGTTTGGACCGCTTGTTATCAGTAATTTGTGGTTCACCAACTATACGTGACGTCATTGCTTTTCCTAAGGGGGCTCATGGGGGAGATCCCATGAGTGGTGCACCTGCTGAGGTGCCTCAGACTGACCTTGACCGTTATCATATACAAGTGAAAAAGTCCAAAATAATCTAGAAAATTTTACCCAGACTGTCATTGTTTATCACTAAGAGGAATAAAAATACAAAACAGATGGTATGGTCTGCATAAAATCAAGTGTGCTAATATTATTTTTGCTGAAAAATTTTGATGGAGCTTTTGCAGTGCAAAAGCTCATCCTATTTTTTCTGCAAAAAAGCTTTTGCAGATACAATTAGATGTGGAACTTGAGATGAAACAGTTTGTGGTTGTTTACCGTCTTTAATTAAAAGAAACGGGCTTTTACACAATCTTACAGAACTCAGTAATTAGAAGGTAAAAGTGGGATTTTAGTTGAGTTTGTGATAATGAATATCCCTTAAGATGTTTAATAAAAATAATCTGTGAGAAAATTTTCTACAAGTCCAGAAGCATTTATGTGGCCAAGTGGTTAGCACTCCTACTTTGATCACAGGGGTCATTGTTTGAGATTCTTTCCAAACCGAAGTGGCACTTCATTGCACTGAAATGTTCATAATCCTCCTCCCATGGTCCTGATACCGTATAATGGAAAATTTTCGCGTCGTCAAATTTTCGCGGATTTGTCCCAAAAACATGAGGTTTTATTTTCCCGGTTTTTAATTTTCGCGGATAGGAATATCAACAAAAATAAAAATTGTGTTTGTCCTGTAAAATATTGGCTTGACTGAAAAATCAAGACGTACAAGGAGAGAGAAACGTAAAGAAACAGTAATCACTTTGTTATGAACACATTTGTTTTGACAGAATTGGCTCTTTTTGAGTTTGGTAGGATATCCATCCTTTTTTTCTCAAAACAAAAAAACAAAAAAGAAACATAAGATAGACATTTGTAGAAATCAGTGCTTAATACACAGAAACAGTCAACTGAAATACGCGAGCAATTGATAGGATGGCTATTGTTCAGGATAAAAGTAAACAAAACTCACAGTCAATTAAAAGTAATTTAGTTGTTTTTGCATAATCAGGTACAAGTGACCGTTAATCAAGCGGAAAAAAGACAACCTGTTCAAATTGTAATTACCTGCTAATTACCAGCTAACATAATTGCGCCGAAAATAATACCGGTAGCTCTATAGCTACCTACTTTTAAGGTTTTGTGGGGCGCTTTGAATACTGTAAACCATATGTTTGGATGATTCAAATTTCCTATTTCTATCTTTGTACAAACTTGGAAAATATTTCGAGGAGTTTAATTTTCACGGATCGCTACCGACCGCGAAATTTTGCAAAAATTAGGCGACGAGAAAATTTCCCATCAACGGTATGACTGAAAAACTGTTGAAAAGGATGTAAATACACAAAGTCATCTATACATTCTACGGGTCTTGTCAACAATTCTAAGAAAATATTTTGGCTGGCTGAACTGTCAGAGTGGAAAATTTTAATGAAATGCAGATCCTGCTTTACCATATTTAACTTTATGGTAGTTCACTCATCTGTCTAAGAGCAGTCTGACTTGGGTCTGCTTTTTTGGCAAAGTCCCTGCAGACTTACATCAGAAAACAGCTGTTAAATCTGATACACATCTTGTATACACATGGTTTCCTCTGTCTGGAGGAGTTTATATGTATGGATGGATGACTTGTGATTTTACCTTCTCTTCAATAGTACTTCAGCCATATCAGGATGATGGGAAGTGATAATGAAACTAGAGCAACCCCCGGCCAGCACCACCGCCTAATGATACTAAACTTAAAACACAAAAAGTTAACACATATAAAATAAAAATTTTAAAGTCAGTGACCTATCTTTCTTTGGTCAGCAGCAGCACAACTTATCTACTGCAAGCTAGAAGTAAATAGAGTAACATATCAAAAGATTCCACTGATGTATTTTTGAAATATATGAAAGCAGTACAGTGATGCAGCTGTTTAAGTACGTGACCTTTACCTTATGCCAGCAGCAGCATCCAGATGATGTGAACTGTTGCAACATTGAAGTAAACAGTCACATATCAAATGGTCCTCTTCAAGAAGATGGGAATAATAAGAAAAGAATATGAATTTAACACAAAACTTCAACATGGAAAAGCATAAGTCTGTGACCTTGACCTTAAGTCAAGGCATGTATGGGGAAAGTATAGAATGAATTTATAGACCAGCACCTATCATCATACCAAATATAAACCAACCCCAACAAAGGATTTGGATGAATTGAGATTATAAAACCTTTAACACAAAAATAGCTCAAAATGTCTTAAGTCCATGACCTTGACCTCTAGGTCACAGGCATGTGTAAGATGGTACAAAAAAAAGATGTTACAAAAACAAAATATTATCCAAACTGAACAAAGTGTTTGGATGACATAGGATCTTAAAAACTTTAACAGAAAACTTTAAAATGAAAAGTCCAAGTCCGTGACCTTGACCTCTAGATCACAGGCATGGGTGGGGATGGTACTGAATAAAACTTTGGACCAACATCTATCATCATGCCAAAACAGCAACCCAACTCAACAAAGAGTTTCAATTATATAGAGATCTAAAAAACTTAATGCAAAACTTTAAATGAAAATTTCAAGTCCGTGACCTTGACCTGTAGGTCACATGCATTGGTTGGGGTGGTACACAATAAAAGTTTGGACCATTATTATGCCAAATATAAACCCAATCTAACATAGGGTTTGGATAATAGATCTCAACTTTAACGCAAAACTTTAACACAAATGTTAACTCGCGGACTGACTGACGGATGGATGGACGAACAGACATCGGACGAAAGCTATATACACCTCGTCATACTGTATGCTAGGGTATAAAAATGCATGTAATGGAACCTTGTTTACTGTTAAAAAGATTGCTGTCTCTAGCAGGGATCAAAGCCAGCAGGCTACCACATAATCTAGTGAGTTATTGAGGGGGGGGGGGGGGGGTCCTGAATTGTATTAGATCGTAAATGAGGATTTAAAAAATAAGTATAAACCAACAATTCCAATCAACATTTATTGAGATTAAGTATAGTATTAGCACATTCTGCAACACTATAAAATGTTATCAAAATACAAACGTAAGTAAAATAAATACACGTAAACAACAGACATATAACAAGCTGCCATTAACATAAATATACATAGAACTTTGAGACATAATATTCTTAATACATTTTGCTTAGCACTCAAAAGACACCCTATTACTACAACTTTCTGGATAATCTTTTACCACAACTTACATCTGCATGTTTTATTTTTGCCACTTCTATGAAGGGAACAACTTTTGTGACTTCCTGTTCCCTTTCCTGGATGACACAGCTTTTTAAGATGGGGTTGTTCTTGTACAGGAAGAGCAAATTCTTTCATGTAAGAGTTGACCCCATTTAGAAGGGTGATGCAAATTAAAATGCAGAGTTGCTTCCCCTGAAAGTGTATCCAGTCATCTTAAGACCTGTTGCTAAGCACTCAGCAAACAGTCTATTCCTGTTAAACTTTTTCATCATCTCTTTAAGGTGCATAGATAAATCTCATGTTTTAGCAACCATCTCTTCTAGGCAGATAACTTTTGTGACTTCCTGTATGTTGAAACTTTTCTAAAATGGGGTCTACTCTTGAAGAATTTGCTCATTAAGGAGCTAATTCAATTCTTTAATAACCTCGCTGAAAGTTGACTCATTCACCATAAGGTGAATGGACACATCTCACTTTGTCCATCATCTCTACAAGGGAAACAACTGTAACAGAATAGTAATTCCATCCCTTGTAGGTGAACCTCATCTGCAGGGGTGCTACTGCATTTATTTGGGCGTAAGATGGCATTTTTTCTCGCCAAAAGTACCCCAAAATCAGTTGTGTACTGCGACAGGATTTTCTCTTCCAAAACAGTCCTAGAAATCCAGATCCATCTTATTACAGGTTTTTCCCTTCCAAGACGATCTAGATCCATCTTATAAGATGGATCTAGAGTGTCTTGGAAAGGAAAACCAGTTTAACCAAAGAAATATGGTACTCTAGGAGAAAAGAATTTGCTGTCTGATTTCAAATATCATTTCAATAAAAGGCCATCGGCCAAGTGTCACCAGACATTTGATATGAGTCACAAACTGCAGCCCTTTATTCCGTTGAGTATGGCCAAAAACCAGAAAATATGTGTATTACAGAACCTGGTAAACAAAAAATAACTGAACAAAAGCAAAGATATATACCCAATTACTGGGCCTCTTTATAAAATACTTAAGTTTAGAACGGGGCATATATGTGTATAATCAGGTTACTGAAACTTTAGGTCCTTAAAAAATGCCCAAAACATCAAGACTGTATACCCAGTAACAAAATAACTAGGGCCATAATGCTGCTAATGTGAATCTGACGAAAAATGAACAATGCCTTTATGAAAATTCAGCCCATTAATATGAATAGTTCTGGAGTTATCCCATTATCTTTAAGTGAATGTCTATTATCTATAAAAGGAGAATAACTCTGTCACTTATAATTTAGCACATCCTAACAATAGTCAGAATAATCAATTTACCAAATAGTAATAGCATACCAAATTTCAGCTCTCTTGGTCAAACGGTTCAAAAGTTGAAAAAATGCCAAAAACAACAAAGGGCCATAACTTTGTAAACCAGAGGACCATTGGTCCTGTAGCTCACCTGAGTCCATTCATCCTTTGCACTCAAGAGTAAGATACACTACAGTAAATTGTACAATTTGCCCTAATTTCAACTTTGACTGAGTTGTTATGCTTGTCCTAGTTAATATTAGCAAGTTTGATGAAGTTACAATAAAAAAAAAAACATGTCTGTAAAACTTTTGCCTAAATATTGCAGTAACACAGAAATAAATGCCAATTTGCACTTTTCCCAATACAAGTCTATGTAAACTTTAAAATGCCATAGCAATAAAACCATGTGGGCAACAATAATAAAAAACAATCTTTATGTAGTGGCTTATGCCATGAACATGTATGCAAAGAATCAGCTTCATGCCCCTGCATGGTTTTTGAGGAAAAGATTTTTGAATATTTTTTCGAAAATATTTCCTTAATATTGCTATGGCAACAAATCAAATTCTGCAATTTGGACAAAATTAATACGAATCATAGAGGAGTACTCAAGCAACATTTCTGTAGATAAAAAATCCAAAATAACTGCAGGGAGATAGCAAAATTGCAGCTTTCTATTTTTCCCATTATATTTCAATGGAAACTATTAGTTGCCATACCAACCTAACTGCTGAAGCAATTGCCACGAAAAACAGTAATTCTATACAGACTTATACAAAGATCCGTTCTGTAAAGTTTGAGCTTTATCGGCCACATAGTTTCTGCAAAAATGATATTTTAATATTTTTTCTATTTTTAACCATTCGGTTGCAATGGCAATCAGCCAAATAGTGCAATTTGCATAAATTCAATATGGCTGGTTGGGGCCTACTCAAAGAATAGTTCTATAAAAGTTTTGTCCAAATATCTGCAGTCACATAGCAATAAAAGCAAATTTTAAATTTTCCCATTATAAGTCAATGGCAACTTTAAGTTGCCATAGCAGCCAAACTGCTGGAGCAATTGCCAAGAAAAATAGCATTTTTATATAGGGTAGTACCAAAATCCTTTCTGTGAAGTTTGAGCTTTATTAGTTGCATAGTTTCTGAGGAGATGATTTTTGAATACCTTTTCTATTTTTAACCATTCGGTTGCCATGGCAACCAGCCAAATTGTGCAATTTATATAAATGTCATGTGGTTGATAGAGGACTATTCAAGAAACATTTCTGTAAAAGTTTTGTCAAAATATCTGCAGTGACATAGCAATAAATGCAAATTTTCAATTTTCCCATTATAAGTCAATGGCAACTTTAAGTTGCCATAGCAACCAAACTGCTAGAGCAATTGCCAAGAAAAACAGTATTTTTATAGAGGGCAGTACCAAGATCCTTTCTATGAAGTTTGAGCTTTATTGGTTGTATAGTTTCTGAGGAGATGATTTTTGAATATTTCTTCTATTTTTAACCATTTGGTTGCCATGGCAACCAGCCAAATTGGGCAATTTACTTAAATTTCATGTGGTTGATAGAGGACTACTCAAGGAACATTTCTGTAAAAGTTTTGTTTAAATATCTGCAGTGACATAGCAATAAATGCAAATTTTCAATTTTTCCCATACAAGTCAATGGAAACTTTAAGTTGCCATAGCAACCAAAGTTTTGAAGCAATTTGGATAAAAAACAGTATTATTGGTTCCCCCTGCCTATAGATGCTATATATGAAATTTGGTAACAATGGGCCTTGTAGTTTCAGAGGAGATGTCGTTTGAAAATGTTGACAGACGACGGACGACAGACGGACGACGGATGCCTGCCTATACTATAAGCTCACCTGTGAGCCTTCGGCTCAGGTGAGCTAAAAACAGGACAATTGAAATTCCATAATCACATGCACATCTTCAGACCACGATGAACCATTCTGCACAATTTCAAGTCACTGATACAAGCTGTGGCAGGAGTTGCGGGGACAAGGTCTGAGTCAGCAAGGGCCTTAACTCCATCAAAAATGGCCGAAACAAAAAACAAACATCACATGCACATCTTCATATCATAAGAATATAATCTGTAAAATTTCAAATCAATCGGATGAAAGATGTAGGAGGAGTTGCCGGGACAAGATTTCGGGAGGTCTGAGTCAGCAAGGGCCGTAACTCCATCAAAAATGGCCGAAACAAAAATCAAACATCACATGCACATCTTCATATCATAAGAATACAATCTGTAAAATTTTAAATCAATCCGATGAAAGATGTAGGAGGAGTTGCGGGGACAAGATTTCGGAAGGTTTGAGTCAGCAAGGGCCGTAACTTCATCAAAAATGGCCGAAACAAAAATAAAAAACCACATGCACATCTTCATATCATAAGAATACAATCTGTAAAATTTCAAATCAATCCGATGAAAGACGTAGGAGGAGTTGCGGGGACAAGATTTCGGACGGACGGACGGACGGAAGGACGCACACACGGACGGACGAGGGTCATTTCTATAGTCCCCCTCCGCCTACGTCGGGTGACAAAAATGACCATCTATATAAGGAGGAAAATACTTCCAGAATCAGTTGTGTCCCTTGGAAGTGAATCCGTGCACCTTTATATATTGCTTTCAATGATGTTGTCTAACTAATAGAATAGTTATGGACATATTAAAAACACTTCAAGAAAAAATAGGAACATTCTAAGAAATGGGACAGATATTGCAGACTGAAATCAGAGTGAAGTCTACACTATTTCCCATTCCATATGCATCTTAGCTGCATACCCACATTGTAAAACTATTACAATTGAGGACAATTATGCAAGTCATTTCAGGTGTCCCAATTTTTAGAGGTATTTAAAATTCAATACTGCAAAATGATTGAGCACCAGAAACCTTTGAAATCATTTGAGCCGCACCTTGCAAAATTTAAAGTGTACTTTATCCCCTTATTACAAATGAAGGAAACTTTTGAGACATCCTGTTTGCTTCCCTTGGCCACAAAGCCCTTCCAAAAGGGGTTATACTCTTAAAGGAAAGAATTTGCTCCAAGAGGAGCAAATTCTTTCCTATATGGGTTGACCCCTAATATGGCAGCATGGCTTCCCCTGAAAGTGTACTTATTCATTTTTATTTATAGAGGACTTTGCTTGGCCTCGAAACTTTGCTCCATAAAAAGAGGTACAGGCAATAATTATAACCTGCATACCACTTCTAAATTTACCAATACTTGCTACTGCTTAGCTATGTATGCTCTGTTTTGTACTAATACCTTAACCTATATTCTAAGGCTAAGACTAATGCTAAGACTATTTTCAAAGAGGACGATTTCAAGATGACTAGTTAAATATACCGGTTATGGTACAGCTTTATACTTCCAATAACAATTAATGCTGGAATATAAACTTTATCAAATATACCGGTTATGGTACAGCTTTATACTTCCAATAAGAATTAATGCTGGAATATAAACTTTATCAAATATACCGGTTATGGTACAGCTTTATACTTCCAATAACAATTAATGCTGGAATATAAACTTTCTCCTAAAAATCTACTAAATAATTCTAAATAATGAAATGGATAAGCCATACTGTTATGTTCTTCATGATATTTCAGTTATTTCAAGCTGATGACAGTGTGGAAGTTATAATGCCCCATGCATTAAAGCCCAGTCAATGCCCCATGCATTAAAGCCCAGGGCCCAGTTGTTCAAAGTATTGTTAGCTTAACAAGCTCGTTAAAAGGTCAACGCATTAAGTGTTTTAGGACTTTATAGCCAAATACACTGATATTTTTTGTTGAAAATATGTGAGAAGCTTTTGCACTGCAAAAGCTTCTCACATTTTTTCAACAAAAAATACTGGCATATTTATTAATGTTAGAAATTTTAACGTCACGTTAACTAACGACGTTGTTAGTTTTGAACAACTGGGCCCAGTTATTGTATTGCTGAAAAAAATAAACTATAAGACATGTTATTTCTCCTCTGGAGAAAGCATATTCTAATGCATTTATGCATATGACCAAATGTTAATGTTGGAAACTTCTGTGAAAGCATATTCTAATGCATTTATGCATATGACCAAATGTTAATGTTGGAAAATTCTGTGAACTTGTGGAGTATGATGATTCCAGGCCTCAAGTTGTTTTACTAGCAAATGGTGCATCTTTACATCTAACTAGATCTAAATTTTACTCTAAACTATAGCCCAAAACAGCTGTGCAAAACCTGAAAGTTGTCTTTAGGCAAGAGTAATGGCTATGAAATTATGAGCCTGTTACATTATAATTCCACAGTAATAAGAAAAACAGACTGACTTGAACTTGTCAAACAGGAAACATATATAAACAAACATGTCAACTAAATAAAACATACTGATTTTCAGAAATGTAGTTTGCACTCATGCACACATTTCAAACAGAATCCTAAACTCCCTTTATCGAGACAGATAAAAATCCACTCAACTAACAAATCAGATCAGTCCACAATGTCAAAACTTAACCTTCAGTTCCATAATACACGGCACAAGCTGTGTGGGTACACTTTCTTTTTTTTTTCTCTTGCTTGTTTTGCAAAGGGAAACAACTTTTGTAAATTCCTGTTTTGTTTCCCTGGACAAAGAAGCCCTTTAAAAGTTGGTCTACTCTTAAAGGAAAGACTTTGCTCCTACAGGAGCAAATTCTTTCCTTTAAGAGTTGACTACCAGCGAGAAGGAAGGTAAAAATTAAAATGGCAGAGTTGATTCCCCTGATAGTGTACCAATTTACCATAAAAGCTGGCAACCAGTAAAAACAGGACAAAAGAATGTGTATGACCAGAAATGGCAGATACCAACCCGAGCAATTATATTCCCTGCTTGCTATACAGGTACTCTTCCCATACAGATACTCTGTGAATAACTGCTTGTGTGACCAACAGTTTTGGAATACTCTCAAACCCTAGAAGACCAAACTCAAATCAGAAGTATTATTTTCAGAACAAACTGATTTGCATGCAGCAAGCACCTGCTTAAGCAAGCAGTGCTTATTTTTCCCTAAGGTGCTTTAAAGATAGGTCTGACTATATTTTGTTGCTTGTAAAACAAGCAAGAGTACTTGTAAGAACCGCCTCACATATGAACTGCAGGTAAGAGCAACAATGTACTATTACGAGAAAATGACATCAGGGGCCGTATTCATAAAGCCACTTAAGTCGTTGCTATGCGGTTGCTAAGGCTAAATATCTATAAAGGAGGTGCCCTACAAATATGAAATTTGGTCTGGAGGAACAGTCTTTGTAAGACTGTTTCTCCAGAGCAAATTTCATAGTTGTAGGGAATCTCCAAAGAAATTTAGCCTTAGCAACAGCATAGCAACCACTTAAGTCGTTTCATGAATACAGCCCCTGATATGAATTTCTCCTTGCTAATATGTATAAAGGTAACTGTTAGCTGATGCCAGCCTATATGACCACAATACACATGCAAGTATATTTCTATGTTAGCATCACTTCCATAAACATTCTTCACTTATCATGAAACTGCAAATATGGCAAAATGAAATCAAACAAACAGTGCTCCAGATAAGAAGGGGTAACAGAGATAATTTAGGGATAATTAACCATATTTCTCCTTTAAAACATATTTTGTGACCCATTATTAGAACCGTCTCGTCGAGACGGTTCTAATGAAGGGTCACAACATATGTTTTCATTGAGAAATAAAAAAAATTATCTTCAAATTATCCTCAATACCCCCTCTTATCTGTAGCTCTGAAACAAGCACCTGTACATGGTGTCTCAGAAAACATGGTACCATACCTCCATTATTTATCAAGAAAACTCGAGATATTTTGTGTTGTAGCAAACTGATACCCTTTTCTCTGATAAAGTTTTTACTAAAGGTCAAACTTCAGGAGGAACTGACATCATAATCATGACCTCATAATTACATCTATTACATCATTTACGGTTATCTGCACTGCTAAAATTGCAAAATTGGTGTCCAGTGAAAACCCTAAGTTTCAGAGCATTGCCAGTCTCTGTTATAGCATTGCCAGTCTCTGTTCAAAGAAAACAAGTATCTTGAATAGGTAGATAATGGTATATTTGATTGTTGAATGCAGTATAAAAATACTAGACCATAAAACTGTTTTTTGTCAATCTGGAGAAATCAGCAAGACAGAATGAAAAGGCAGACTAAATGAAGAATCCTACTAATACGACACTGGGTGCTGATGTTATAGTGAAACTTTATCAGAGCACGGAAGGATCACTTTGCTATGAGCATACAAAAGTTTGAAGTTTCTTCGATAAATAAAGGAGTAGCAGCAATTTAGAAATATGTTCACATTTATTTTATTCATTCTGAGACACCCTGTACATTATAGCGAGTATTAGTAATCAACATAAAGGCACAGAGCTCTAGATAAGAGGGCGTATTTGATGATAATTAAGGATAATTTTTCTTATTTCTCATCGCAACCATATGTTGTGAC
The DNA here is from genome assembly GCA_963989385.1 of Ctena decussata. NCBI lineage: Eukaryota > Metazoa > Mollusca > Bivalvia > Lucinida > Lucinidae > Ctena > Ctena decussata. The sequence goes on from OZ022511.1 coordinate 64,760,318, forward strand.
CCCTCATCTGAACCGTCTCGTCGAGACGGTTCAGATGAGGGGTCACAACATATGTTTTTATGCAGAATTAACAAAAATTATCCCTAATTATCACCAAATACGCCCTCTTATCTAGAGCTCTGAAGGCATATAAATTCTTGCATGATTGTCTACAGCAATCCAGTGCACTGCCACTAGAAGAGTCTTTTTTTTTTTAGAAATAAAGCTTGAATACTAAGCTTTGATGCAAGACAATTTTGACAACCACCTGGCCCCGAGGTTATAAAACTTTTTTCATGCTCAACTCAGCTGAGCATGAAATTTTACCTGCTAATAAATAGCAAATTACTGATAAGTACAGTTGTTTTCTTGCTCGGTTTAGCTGAGTATGAAATTTTCTCTGCGTATGAATATGAAAATGCCAACATTAGTTGGCATTTTCATATTTATCAGCAGAGAAAATTCCATGCTCAGCTGAGTTGAGCACAAAAAAAGTTTTATAACCTCGGGGCCTGGTGAGCAAGGAAACTGAAAAACGTTCTCTGACAGAGACAGCAGAAGATGAGAGATTTCAAAAATGATTATAGGATAATTTTTCATACTTCTCCATGAAAACATGTTACAGCCTGTCGTAAGACCTGTCTCGATAAGGCAGTTCTAATGTGAAGCCATAACATAATTGTGGAGGAAAAATCTCCCTTAATACCAGACTCTATGTATTAATGAGAAATAGAAAATAAAATACTAGTACACTGGTTTCTAATATCACAGACCTTGTTTTTATTGAGTTACGATAGTGTGTGGCTATGTGGTAGTGGGATGCATGTGGCTATCTGGTGTATGTACATGGCTGTATGATATATGTTTGCATAATTCCAAGATTAAACATATTGTCAAAATTAACCATGTGTTTACATATACATTTGATAATGCATTTTTTTTCCGTGGTATCTAAATGAATTATGGTATCTGGTGTCTGAATTTTGTCTTGTAGAGTTCAACTCTTACAGGAAAGAATTTGCTCCCCTTTGGAAGCTAATTCTTTCCATAATGAGTACCCTGCAAAAAGAAGGGAGACAAATAAGTCCATGTATGAGTGATCTCCCTTGGTAGTGTAGCTATTTAGCTTAAGCTGCAGTCTTGAGAACATTACATCTCTTCAGAGACATTCTAAGTGATCCAAGCTCCTTCTCTACAGCATCCAAACTCTCCTCTAGCTCCTCCTGAAAAAGAAAATGAATTAATGTTATAAAATACTTCAGCTGGGACACAACAAAACCAGCGAAGTGGCATGTGAGCCCAGCGAAAACTCAGATCAGCCTGGGCATCCGCCCAGTCTTATCAGAATCTTCCCTGTCTGCTAAGAGCTAGCTTAGACCCTTAGCTTCTTTTTAAGTGCACAGTGGATGACCAGACTGATCTGAATCTTTGCCGGGCCCACATGCCACTATATTGGTTTTGTTGTGTCACGGCTCACTTAAGGTGAATTGGTACCTTTTAAGGGTAAGCAACTCTGCCATATTTATTTTTCTCCCCCTTCCAGAATGGGATGTACTCCTGAAGAAAAGAATTCAAGGAGCAAATTCTTTGTTAGAAGTAGACCCCATTTGATAGGGTTTCATTACCCACTGAAACAAACAGCAAGTCACATAAGTTGTCCCCATGAAACTTAAGCTGAACAAGTTCATTATATGCAATCTCAACTTCTTAAAAGATAAGATAAGATAAGATAAGATTTATTTAAAGTCGGCAAGTTTCATAACAATACAACATAAGCTCTTGATGAGCTTTTGAACCGACTGCTAAGCTTTTGAACCGACTGCAAAAAAAGGCATGATTATACATGTAGAAACAGGCTGGTAGTCTTAAATCAGGTAAAATATCTTTTGGACACCTTTTACATAGAGGATCTTACATGAGTGCTCATGTATTATTGAATTTATTAAGCGAGTTGGGGGAAAAAGATAAGATGCGAGGCTTTGCCGAGCATCTTATCGGTTTTCCCCAATGAGTTTAATAAATTCAGTAATACAGGAGCACGAATGCAAGATTCTATTTATCATATGACACTAAAATCGCATTTTATCAGCAGAATTGGCACTAAAACGTCACGATTTCGCCATTAGAAAACGCGACGTTTTTATGGACGTCAACGTATAACGTTACGACGTAATTTGCATATTTAATCCACTAGTGGATTATCGCATTTAATGCATGGCTTTATTACACTCTCAGATGCGACGTCATATGATAAAGAACAAATCATCAAAGACCACTATTAAAATGCTACCTTGTTTGAGGCTGTCTATATTATGCCTGCCGTTGATTGTAATAATTCAAAGCACGAGCCATTACAACTTCTTTGTAGGTTTAACAGGAATTTTTTTTTATTTTCAAATCTTTACTTGCCACTGACTTCCCTTAGGAAAAGCGTAAAGCAGCTACCTTCATAGATGGAATCGATCATGACATTGCCTTCAAGCGATGTCTATGGTAAATGACCATCTTGACTGGTCAATGAAACATCTGACTGATGCCACGTCATGGCGACGGCTGTTTAACTTAAAGGCCAAAAATGTCGTTCCTAACTTGCTTTGATCCATATTTTGCATATTCTACACTAAATTACCTTAACAACAGCACAGAAGTTTAAATATAAGAATTACAATTTGCTTTTTCAGCATTAATCATGTGAAGAAGCCAGCGGTCATCACTAAAATTTTACAAGAAGTGCTTCACACTTCATGGAATTTTAGCTCCGACCACTGGCTTCATCACAGGAATGCTGAAAAATCAAATATTAATTCTAAGTGTATCATATTTTCAATGGCAGGTGAGCTCTTTTATATGCTCTTTAAATGGACATACCTTTTGTCTGCGATTATTTCTGTCTACTCGGCCATGTATTGGGACTTTGGTCAATCTTGATTCCAACTGAAAATAATGAGAATTTTGAGAATCAGAAATGGGAAACCATTACAGGCATTAGACTTTTCCCATAAGAAACTTCTCTGTTCACGTCGTTATTCACAAGTTCATCCTTACTACAATTGAGCCACCACACGACAAAACAAACAAAGTGGCCTGTGCACCCAGCAAAGACTCCGATCAGCCAGGGCATCCACCCAGTCTAATCAGAGTCTTCCATGTGCACTAAAAGGGTAGCTAAGAGTGTGAGCTACCTCCATGCTAACAGTGAATACTGGTCAGACTGGGCAATTGCCCAGGCTGATCTAAGTCTTTGCTGGGCACACATGCCACTTTGGTTTTGTCATGTCCCGGCATTTACGATATTGTATTTTTTTTTCACATCTCTTTATCCTATCAGGGGGATATTTTATAAATGAAATACATCTCGTGAAAATATACCTTATGAAATGAGTGAACCAGCAATCTTCAGTTTTTGCATATGCAACCTATGAACTCTGGGGAATTAAAAGTGAAAAAGAACTTGCTCAATTTATGCAGATGTGCTAATTGATTTAATTAGGTATAGCATGCACTTATTTACGGCCCCTTTACAAGCACTTGCCAAATTTCCCTGACCAATAAATACATTCCCTGTTAGTCCCCAGACCTGGAAAATCCTTTTCCAGATGTTTTCCATGACTATAGCAACCCTGAAATAAGTCATGCAAAGGATAAACTAGACAATCACTAAAGGTGATGAATGCCCCCCCCATATGCCTCACTAGATGAGTTATGTGTTAAAACATATTTGTGTGAAGTTACATCAAAATCTGTCAATAAATAAAGGTGCTAGAGGGATGACTGAGTTTTTCTTAAAAATAGCAACTGTGACCTTGACCTTGAACCTTGGGTACTGAAGCGGCAATTTATTCAAGATATTGTTATACTTAACATTTATGTGAAGTTACATCAAAATCGAAATGAAATCGCTGGAGCAATGCTCTAGTTTTTCTGAAAATAGCAACTGTGACCTTGACCTTCATCCTACCAAACTGAAACGCAAACTTGTTTGAGGAACTGTCATCCCCAATAAAACTGTGATGTAATACCAAAATCGGTTGATAAATGAGGCCGCTAGAGCGACGATAAAAGGTGAGATTGTATTTAAGCTATGGAAATATGGTCAAAATATGTATGTAATTCAAGGGGACATAATTCTGCAATAAAGACCTGGCTGAAAGTTCTGTTTCCTTTATGCACATGTTCAATGCATGTCTGAACTGTGTTACAAGTTTCAAATCCCTACATCAAATACTATTGGAGGAGTTGCAGAGACAAGAACAGTACTACAAAGTGTGAAATATGGTCAAAATATGCATGTCATTCAAGGGGATGTAATTCTGGCATAATGACCTGGATCAAAGTTCTGTTTCCTTTATGCACATGTTCAATGCATGTCTGAACTGTGTTGCAAATTTCAACTCCCTACATTAAATACTGTTGGAGGAGTTGCTGAGACAAGAACAGTACTCAAATGTGAAATATGATTATAATATGTATATTATTCAAGGGGACATAATTCTGCAATTAAAACATTAATCAAAGTTCTGTTTCCTTTATGCACATGTTCAATGCATGTCTGAACTCTGTTGCAAGTTTCAACTCCCTACATTAAATACTGTAGGAGGAGTTGCGGAGACAAGAACAGTACTCAAATTTGAAATATGATTATAATCTGTATATTATTCAAGGGGACATAATTCTGCAATAAAGACTTGAATCAAAGTTATGTTTCCTTTATGCACATGTTCAATGCATGTCTGAACTGTGTTGCAAGTTTCAACTCCCTGCATCGAATACTGTAGGAGGAGTTGCGGAGACAAGAACAGTACTACAAAGTGTGACGGACGTACGGACGGACGGACGTACGTACGGATGGACAAGGGCAAAACTATATGCCCCTCCCCACTAAAACTGTGATGTAATACCAAAATCGGTTGATAAATGAGGCCGCTAGAGCGACGATAAAAGGTGAGATTGTATTTAAGCTATGGAAATATGGTCAAAATATGTATGTAATTCAAGGGGACATAATTCTGTAATAAAGACCTGGCTGAAAGTTCTGTTTCCTTTATGCACATGTTCCATGCATGTCTGAACTGTGTTACAAGTTTCAAATCCCTACATCAAATACTATTGGAGGAGTTGCAGAGACAAGAACAGTACTACAAAGTGTGAAATATGGTCAAAATATGCATGTCATTCAAGGGGATGTAATTCTGGCATAATGACCTGGATCAAAGTTCTGTTTCCTTTATGCACATGTTCAATGCATGTCTGAACTGTGTTTCAAATCCCTACATCAAATACTATTGGAGGAGTTGCAGAGACAAGAACAGTACTACAAAGTGTGAAATATGGTCAAAATATGCATGTCATTCAAGGGGATGTAATTCTGGCATAATGACCTGGATCAAAGTTCTGTTTCCTTTATGCACATGTTCAATGCATGTCTGAACTGTGTTGCAAATTTCAACTCCCTACATTAAATACTGTAGGAGGAGTTGCGGAGACAAGAACAGTACTCAAATGTGAAATATGATTATAATATGTATATTATTCAAGGGGACATAATTCTGCAATTAAAACATTAATCAAAGTTCTGTTTCCTTTATGCACATGTTCAATGCATGTCTGAACTCTGTTGCAAGTTTCAACTCCCTACATTAAATACTGTAGGAGGAGTTGCGGAGACAAGAACAGTACTCAAATTTGAAATATGATTATAATCTGTATATTATTCAAGGGGACATAATTCTGCAATAAAGACTTGAATCAAAGTTATGTTTCCTTTATGCACATGTTCAATGCATGTCTGAACTGTGTTGCAAGTTTCAACTCCCTGCATCGAATACTGTAGGAGGAGTTGCGGAGACAAGAACAGTACTACAAAGTGTGACGGACGGACGTACGGACGGACGGACGTACGTACGGACGGACAAGGGCAAAACTATATGCCCCTCCCCACTTCGTGGCGGGGGCATAAAAATAACCAAAATATACATACATCTCGTTTTTCTGCCTGTAGCTCATCATAGCGATGTTCCATGTCGGTTATATTCTGTAATCTAGCCTTGATCTTATCTTCACGTGTCTGAAAGTTAGCAACAGTAGGACAATTTGAGCCTTTTGTGATCAAAATTATTTAAAGGTAACATTTGCTGAATGCAGGCGTGTAAGCTTTCAGGGAGAAAGAATCTTAAAAAATTCTCTCAGAATACACCTGTATTAGGAAGGTTTACATAACTACATATATAAAGGCAGAGAAGTGTTATGAAGGTTTCTGCACTGAAGGTATATGGGTACATGTTTTTCTGTCATTCTACAAGGGAGATAACTTATGTGACTTTCTATTTGCTTCCCTGGGCAAAGAAATCTTTCCAAAAAGGGGTCTATTGTAAGGAAACTTTCCTATAAGTTGAACCATACTGATAAGGGAGACACATGTGAAAATGGCAGAGTTGCTCCCTCTAACCCAAACTGCTTAGTTACACGTAACAGTAAACAATATTTCTTCATTTATATGATCTGTATTGTAAATCTTTAACAAGGTAAACACTTTTAAGAAGTATATTTATTTTTTTAATCTGAGTGACCATATGGCATTCTGTTATGTTGGTATGTGTCAATTTATTTGACAGGGTTCAAATGCTTACCATGGCCTTGACCTTTTGTTCCTGCTCTGGTTTTGGTTTGGCCATTGATGTAAATACATTCTCCCACTGTGGTCTGGTCATGTAACCACCTGCCCTAATTCTGTCGAGTGTTTGTTGCATATCTGTATCAGCTGAAAAATATAACAGATTAGCAGAGTGTCTTATATTCAATTTCAATAAGAAAACATCTCAAAATGTATGGTTTCTTAATGACAACAGGATATATATAATAGCTGCAACACGACAAAACAAAATAGCATATACACCCAGTGAAGACAAAGATTAGCCTGGGCATCTGCCCAGTCTGATCAGAGTCTCTGCTGTCTGCATGGAGCTAGCTTAGACCCTTAGCTACCTTTTAAGTGGACAGCCAAGACTCTGATCAGACTGGGCAGATGCACAGGCTGATCTGAAAGATTGCTGACCCACATGCCACTTTGTTGGTTTTGTCATGCCACAAATCAAATGTTTTCCTTCTCAAAATATATGGTTTTGTGCTGACATGAAATATATATTTCACTATTGTTAAACAAAAATCAGTTTTAACATGTAGGATTCTAATGTCTTGTTAGACAGGAGTTTAATATGTTTATGGTAATCTATAAACATCCTTTATATTAACAAGACCTGTCGCCAGACAGGACAGCTCGCCTGAACCTGCGCTTGTCCATCTTCAAGTGCTAGTATTTGTTTCTTAGGGGTAGGGATGGTGCTGAGTAAAATTTCCAATCAATATCTATCATCATACAAAATATAATTCAAATCCATCAAAGGGTTTAGAAGCTATAAGATTTCGAAGACTTTGACATAAAACTTAAACACAAATTTTCTCCAAGTCTGTGACCTTGATCTATAGGTCATATGCAGGGGTGGGGATGCAGCTGAATAAAATTTCTAACCAATATCTATCATCAAAACAAATATAAATCAAATTGATCAAAGGGGTTAGAAAGTATGAGAGCTTAAAAAGCTTTATTGTAAAACTTTAACATAAAATTGCTAAGTCTGTGACCTTGACCTATAGGTCATATCCAGGGATGGGGATGCGACTGAATAAAATTTCCAACCAATACTATCACTAAACGAAATATGATTCAGAAAGATCAAATGGTTTGGAAACTATGACATCTGAAGAAAACAAACATAAAACTGCTAAGTCCATGACCTGACCTACAGGTCAGGTCCAGGGGTGGGGATGTGGTTGAAAAAAAATTCAGACCAATATCTATCATCATACCAATTATAATTCAGATTGATTAAAAGCATTAGGAACTCTGAGATCTTTTAAAAAAAACTTTAACATAAAACTTTAATATGAAATATCTATGTCCGTGACCTTGACCTAAAGGTCATGTGCTGGGGTGGGGATACCGCAGAATAAAATTCCAGACCAATATCTATCATCCTACCAAATGTAATTTAAATCGATTAAATGGTTTACAAACTATGAGATCGTAAAAGCTTCAACGTACAACTTTAACGTAACATTTCTAAGTCCGTGACCTTTAGAAACTATGAGATCTTAAAAACTTTAACATAAAATTTCTAAGTCCGTGACCTTGACCTGGGTCATGGCCAGGGGTGGGGATGGTCTTGAAGAAAATTTTGGACCAATATCTATCATCATACCAAATATAATTCAAATTGATCAAAGGGTTTAGAAACTATGAGATCTTAAAAACTTTAATGTAAAACTTTTGCTAACGCCGCCAATGTCGACGCCAGGGGTAGTACAATATCTCTTCCTGAAAATGCTTGACCCACATCCTTCTCTATGCAAATAAAATATTCTCCCACCTTTGCATATATAAGATAGGCTCTCAGCTCATATAAGAAACTTCTATCTTACACCTAGCAACATCTTTCTTATATTAGCAACCAGACTTTTTCAGATTTTGACTAATATTTTAATTTTAGATGAACAAAATGGACACCCAAGCATCTCGGATGATGTTTGACAGCAGATGATAGGTTTGTGATGTCATTTAATTTTAATGACATCACTAGGACTGGTTATACAACGTCGCTACCAAACTTGACGCCAATGACATTAGAGGCTAAGTTGCATTTGGTTTTTGCCCTCTGAAAGATAAAATAGTCCACATATCGTGTTTCCGACTATTTTTAAGGTGCAAACTGTGTTTCCACCCATCCTAGAACCCGATTAACACACTGGGATGCTCAAAATTTACTTCAGATCACTGGTTAAAATTTTCCTTTTCTGAAGCCTAATCCGACTTGCGGTTTAAAATCCGCTAACACTGGGAGAAATATAATCCATCATCAGCCAGTCCAATCTCACCCTCGGGGTCAGAATTTCAACCAGGGACTCGGCAAGCCTTGTCCCTGGTTGAAATTCTGACCCCTCGGGTGAGATTTACCTATCCTACATGGACACTCATGATGGATAGTTATATTCTATTCCAAAACTATCCCAAATATCTAATTCCATCTTATAAGACGGATCTAGATTTTTGGAATTGTTCTGGAAGGGCAAAAAAATCCTAAGCTTATAATCAAATATTTGTGTAAGTCTTCATTACCTTCATCATTAGTCTGAGTACCCTCATCATGTGACTGCTGAATTTGGTCATGTGATGTCTCCCAGACAGACTGGTTACTCTCTGCAAATAAATTCTTCTGTTTCCCAGACTGTGGCACTTTCTTCACAGACAGTGTCTTGGTATCCTCATTTATGTTGATATCAAACCGTGTTGGACTGTCAAACTCTTCCGGATTCACTGAAATTCCTGATGTACCTTGGTCTTTTTTAGTTGGGGTTCGTGTTTGTTGTCTGTCAGCATCCTTTGACCTTTCTTTACCTGACCCTTTGTCTTTAGGTTTGGTATTTTTGTCGTATTTGCTAGATGTTGATTTTCTGCTCGACTTGTCTTTGTCAGATGATCTCTCCTGCCTGGACTGTGATGTGTTTGATTTTGTTTTTACTACCCCTGTGTGACTGCTGGACTGTTTCTCACGTTTACCCCTCGTTGTGCCAAAGTCAGGGACATAGTCATCTTTACTAGATGGTCTCTCGCTGCCGTAGAATTTCTTCTGCAGGACAGGTTCTGGTGGGGGTGAAGAAGCAGGTTTGACAGCCACCGCCTGCCTCATCATGTCTCGCAGCTTGTATAACTCTCGCTCAGCTTTAATCAGGGGTGAGTAATCCCCGGTTTCTGACTCTGACTGACTGGCAACTGATGCAGGTCTTGGAGGAGTTGCATCCCTTAGTTGTCTTTCTTGTGAGGATTCTCTTGCTTGTTGCTGTGATCTTGGCCTGAAAAATTTAATGTTATATTAAAGTGAATGGGTACACTTTCAGGGAAAGCAACTAAGCCATTATCAAGTTTTGCCTCCTTTCTCAATGGCATCCACTCTCAAAGGAAAGGATCTGGGGCCGTATTCATAAAGCCATTTAAGTTGTTGCTATGCGGTTGCTAAGGCTAAATATCTATAAAGGAGGTGCCCTACAACTATGAAATTTGCTCTGGAGGAACAGTCTTTGTAAGACTGTTCCTCCAGAGCAAATTTCATAGTTGTAGGGAAACTCCTTCAAAGAAATTTAGCCTTAGCAACAGCATAGCAACTACTTAAGTTGTTTTATGAATACGGCCCCTGCTCCCTAGGAGCAGATTGTTTTATTTAAGAGTAGACACAATTTTGGAAAGACTTTGATATCTAGGGAAGCAAAGAGGAAATCACAAAAGCTGTTTCTGAAAATGGTGGACAAACAGGAAGGCATATCTAACACCTCAAACAGCACAAATAACAGAACAACCATATAATCACTGACTTGGAAACTGATGAAGTCCAAATATCTGACTACTAATACTGGAAAAGCCTCATTTTATGTACTAATGAATACTAATAAAGGACCAGCCCCTTTTTCAGGTACTAATAGCCCAACCGAATTTCCCAAACTATTTATTTTTGCCAATTTCATCATACTACATAGAGGACCTTACATGAGTGCTCATGTATTATTGAATTTATTAAATGAGTTGGGGAAAAGATAAGATGCAAGGCTATGCCGAGCATCTTATCATTTTTCCCCAACGAGTTTAATAAATTCAATAATACAGGAGCACGAATGCAAGATTCTATTTATCATATGACACTAAAATTGCATTTAATTTGCAAATTTTGCACTAAAACGTCATGATTTCCCAATTAGAAAAAGCGACGTTTTTATGGACGTCAATGCGTAACGCTACGACGTAATTTGCATATTTAATCCACTAGTAGATTATCAATTTTAATGTATGGCTTCATTTTACCCTCAGATGCAGCGTCATATGATAAATCACATTTCTGCTACAGGTACATGCAACAAACACAGAAGGAAAAGTTGGTGGTTTACCTCTGAGTGAGATCTTCCCTAGAACTAGAAGATTTTGACTGCTTCTTTTTGTCCTTGGTCTCTGTACCATTTTGTTTCATATCCTTCCAATCTGAAATCGTCATAAAGATTTTAAAACTTTACAAAAAAGACAAAGTTTTACATTCTATCTTTTTTGGTTGTATGACAATATTAATTATGCTGTTAAAAAATAGTTTTGGATAATAACATGGCAGTTAGCTTTATATTACATTCTCTATTCAATATCAGTGAGACTTGCTTTTCAATTCAGACAAAGATTTTTTCTTATAATTTCAATGTACACGTTTTGTTTATTTCTTTTTTAAGTATTAACGTCTGTAGCTTTACATTCTCTATTTAATATCAGTGAGACTTGCTTTTCAATTCAGACAAAGATTTTTTCTTATAATTTCAATGTACACGTTTCGTTTATTTCTTTTTTAAGTATTAATGTCTGTACTAGAGAGGCACAGTAGCTTGAGTGGTTAGAGGCACTAAGCTGCTGGAGTTGTAGGTTTGAATCCCCAAATAATCAGCAATGGACTGAAAATCTCTGTCAACCTAGCAGTAAATGAGTACCTTTTTCAAATCAGGGAAGGCTTCAACGCTGCCAAACAAGAGGGATGGGCTTGTCTTTTACATAATGTGCCCAAGATATGGTGGGCCTCAAACATAATTTGCACCTACGATCTCAAAGCTACAGGAAACATTTACCTTTTCACATATACACTGTTTGCCAATTCATATTTCATCTGTGTTTCCTGAGGTGGACCTGACATCATATGCCTACTGTAAATATTCAAATCAGCCTGTGCAATCAAAATGGTAAGTTCTTGTTTTTCACATTTTTGATTCCACAGAATTCATAGCTAATTTATGCAAAGTATCCAATGGAACCCTGTTTAAGGCATAAAGAATTCTGCCTCCAGCGGGTCTCGAACCTGGGACCACTAGATCAGCAGGCCATCACTAAACCTACTGAGCTACCCAAGCTCCTTTGCCAACAGTAAGTCTAATGTTTCAGAATCAACGTACTTGCAGGTTTTGATTTCTTTGTCTTCTCTCTCCCAGCTCCAGTTGTTCCCCTTGTCCCACTTGCTCCTGCTGACTGAGGTCTGGGTTCTGGTGGGGCTGTGAAACTAGGAACTCTTGTGTCAGTTGACAGGGAGGTGAAGGGGACAGGGGAGGCTGTCTGTCTTCTGACTGGTGGCTCTTGTTGTCTTGGTGATGGAGGGCTTCCAAATGACTCGTGCATGGAGGTAAGGCTGAAAAGATCAGACAAATAATGCATTTCAGTTCTGTACAACAAGTAACCATAAAAGTCTAAAACTTGGGACACCTTAAATAATTTCCTTTTTTTTCTAAAAATTTAATAGTTTGGTTTTACAATGAAATAATGCATCCAAAAGATGCAGATGGAATGAAAACAGTGTAAGCCCTGATCAGGCTGCTCTTCAGGAGCAGTGTGATCTCTGTTTGCTCTGTCTGCTTTGACCTATCTGTCCCACACTTAGAATTTTTATGGTGAAATCCTACCAAAAAATGAACCACATTTCTTCACCACTGTGAAATCATGAATATAGAAAATAACTAAAGGTGAATGGGTACTTTTTCAGGGGAAGCAACTCTGCCATTTTTATTTTTGCCTCCCTTCTCAGTTAAGGTCCACTCTGAATGGAAAGAATTCGCTTCTATGGGAGCAAATTCTTTGCCTTTCAGAGAAGACCCCATTCTGAAAGGGTTTTATTATCCAGAAAGCAAATAGGCAGCCACAAAAGTTATCACCCTTGGAAAAGTGGTGGAAAAACATGGTGGTTAACCCATACATAAGAAAGAGTTTAGAATTTCTCACAGCTCCAAAGCTGTTTTCATTCTGAAAACTAGTCTGCAGATCTGCCCAAGCTAGATGTGGATATCAGCAGGGGCCACGAACTACTGATGTGTAGCTAAATATAGTATAAAGGGTTACTACAGTTCACTCACACAAAAAGAAGTTTAAAACTATTGTACACCCCAGTTTGTCTTTAAAAAAGTGTTGTGCCTATAAGTTGTGTTTGACAGCTTTAACTTTTAAATAACTCCCGATTTCAGATCATTAATGGTATTACCATTTTAAAACAACAGCTGACAAAGAGAATCCAAGAATAAAACCCTTCTCTCCCTTCCATTCTTTTAGTTATTTTTACACCATTTCAAACCAATCTCAGCAAACGTGAGCAAACTAATACCCACTGAAATTTCAATAACAGATTTCAGAAAACCACGATTTAGTAAACTCATTATCTACTGAAGACTGACTACAAGCAAATACTTTTTACATAAATTAGGATACTCATTGGGTTAGATTATGACTAAATCATTATGATAAATGGCTTCTGTCTGGCTTTAGATAACACACACAAATAAGCATAACACAACACACAAACAAGTAACACACCCTCACCCCTATGCTTGCCTTACACACCCTTATGGTCAGATAACTATATACTCAGAACCAGTTGGTATAAATGTGAATTTGCCAAAGTCAAACAAAGTAAAAACAAGAATTCTGCGGAACGCTGTGTCTCGCCTGTCTGACCATTGTCACAGAACAGAGCTGGAACTGAAAACTTGACAATTTTTTCTGCCGCAGCTGCCGGAAAAGTACTACCTATGTCTTGTTACTGTTAGTTGCAGACACAACAACAGAAATAGTGGACAATTCATCCAGCACCATAAATCAGTAGCTGTTGGAAAAGATCACAACCTCAATTATTTCAAACAGGACTGTCTTGTTAGCGACAATTAAACCACCTATGAAAGCCATGCATACAAATGACACTATACTTACACACTAATGGGAATGAAATATAATGAGATAAAAATTAAAAAAATATGAATTTAACTGTTTAAAAAAAATAGAATAAGATGAAGTTTTGATAATAATTCAAAAATCATATCTGTTCTGTTACCATTCAGGTGAATGGGTACACCTCCATGTTTTTCTGTCATTTCTACAAAGGGAAACAACTTTTTTGGCTTCCTGTCTGCTTCTCTGCAGAATGAAGCACTCCCAAAATGAGATCTACTCTAAAAGGAAAGAATTTGCTTTTCTTTAAGTGTTGACTCCAATTAAGAAGGGAGGCAAAAACAGAAAATGCAGAGCTGCTTCCCATGAAAGTGTACCCATTCACTTTACCTTGAAACATGTTGTGCCCACTCTTAAACTGCTCAAGCACGAAAGCTTTAATGAAGAGTCACAACATCCATGTTCTCAAGGAGATACCAAGACAAAATCATCCAAAAAGTATAATCACAAGAATTCCATAGAAGACAGACTCTCACCTGTCTGCACATTGTCAAACACTAGAGGTAAACCAGAAAACTTGACGAAAGTTTAAGCCGCCGAATGCCACACTCCGAAAAAGTAATACATATGTCTTGCTTCTGCTAGTTGCGAGACAAGAACTGACCCTTATCTGGAGGTCAGAAAATTACTCCTCGCCAAAAGTTTAGCATAATTGTTTCTGAAGTTAGCAGCAGAAATAACGATAAAGGGGACCTCTTATAAGCAAAACAATGTCTGATTATGGATCCTATCCGAAGCAATAATGTACAATGAAAACACCAACACACTGGATTGTTGAAACCCTGCAGCTGTTTGGATACACAACGACAAAAATTAAGACCACTGTAATTCAAGTACAATTTTTGACGCTTTTTAAAAGTGTGTCCAAAACATCATCAGTTTTACTTTTTCGCACACCAAATTACCATTGTCTGTAGACGACATGTTCAAACTAATTTGCTACATTGATTGTGTCTCAGTCATTTCTAAATCAGACATAAAAGAAACTCTTGTCAATACTTGTATTCTTAATCATTAACATTGCATTTTTCCTATGAATTCTTATCATTTTTGTCTTACTGAAAACTGTCGGTCTTTGATACTGGCACTTCAAATTTTATATGTAACTTATTTGTTCCGTGGTCTCCTGTCTGACGTGCGACATTATTTTCCTGGCATGACACTTCATATGCAGAAAATAAAAGATAAATAACCTATTATTTTACACAAACAAGAGGACCAATGGTCCTGTAGCTCACCTGACACTTGGTCCTGATATATATTTTAATGCTTTTATACATGTATATAGCACCAGGGCAGGGGCAGATAACCCCCCTTCCTTGGGGATTAATGTTGAGTCCCAATTCTAGATACCAAGCCACAAGGTCACTGGGCCTTTGTTTCTGGACAAAGATTTCTGAAGGGTTTTTATCATAAATGGGTGTGGCGGCCACCATGTTCATACGACCATGACCATCTGAACAAACTTTGATTCCTTTGACCCAGTATTAAAGCTCCATAATATATGAAACACAGTAATCATTTGTATAAACTATGATGGGCCTGAGTGCCCAATGCTACATACCGGTACCAAGTTTCAAGGTTATAGGCCTTTCGGTTCTCGAGAAAAAGACGTTTGAAGAGTTTTTACCATATATGGGCATGGTGGCCATCTTGGTCAAGTGACCAAGATCATCTGAACAAACTATGGTTCCTTTAAGCCGGTGAAGCTCCATATGAATATGGCTTCAATTGACCCTAGTGGCCACTGAGAAGAAGTTTGAAAATGTTGACGGGTGACAGAATCTCAATGACCTTGTACAAAAGTCAAAGAATGACCTTGACCTTTAACGACACAATATCTTCATCTGGTCATTTAGTCAACCATATATACCAAATATTGCACCTTAGACTTAAATAGTTTCTGAAAAATCCACTGTTTAAGCATTTTCCCATATAAAAGCCTACATAATGTACCAAAGTTGACAGTGCCATAAATTAGGTCAAGGTCAACGCATGATCATTTGTATAAACTATGATGGGCTTGAATGCCCAAAGCTACATACCAAGTTTCAAGGTCATACACCTTTTGGTTCTGGAGAAGAAGATTTTGAAGGGTTTTTACCATATACGGCATGGCGGCCATCTTGGTCAAGACCCTGAGAACAAACTTTTATTCCCAGTGGTTTCAGAGGAGTAGATGTTTTGAAAATCTTGATGACGGACAGACCGACAAAATGACCTTGACCTTTCAGTGATATAATATCTTCATCTGGTCATTTAGTTGACCATATATACCATGTATTGTACCTAAGACTTAAATAGTTTCTGAGAAATCCACTGTATAAGCGCTTTCCCATATAAAAGCCTAACATACCAAAGTTGACCATGTCGTCAATTAATTCAAGGTCAACACATGGTCATCATTTGTATAAACTATGATGGGCCAGCATGCCCGATGCTACATACCAAGTTTCAAGGTCATAGGCCTTTTGGTTCTAGAGAAGAAGATTTTCGAAGGGTTTTTACCATATATGGGCATGGTGGCCATCTTGGTCATGTGACCCAGACCCCGGGTATAAACTTTCGTTCCCCAATCCCACTGAGACTCCATATGAAATTTGGCTTCAATCGGCCTAGTGGTTTCAGAGGAGAAGATGTTTGAAAATCTTGACGACGGATGGTCCGACGGAATGACCTTGACCTTTAGTGACATAATATCTTCATCTGGTCATTAAGTCGACCATGTACACCAAGTATTGTACCTAATACTTAAATAGTTTCTGAGAAATCCACTGTTTAAGCGTTTTCCCATATAAAAGCCTAACGTACCAAAGTTGACCATCCCGTAAATTAGGTCAAGGTCAACGCAAGATCATGATTTGTATAAAATATGATGGGCTCGCATGCCCGATGCTACATACCAAGTTTCAAGGCCATAGGCCTTTTGGTTCTGGAGAAGAAGATTTTTGAAGGGGTTTAACCATATATGGGCGTGGCGGCCATCTTGGTCATGTGACCTGAACAAATATACAAACTTTCGTTCCCACATCCCACTGAGACTCCATATGAAATTTGGCTTCAATGGGCCTAGTGGTTTCAGAGGAGAAGATGTTTGAAAATCTTGACGACGGATAGTCCGACGGAATGACCTTGACCTTTAGTGACATAATATCTTCATCTGGTCATTTAGTCGACCATATATACCAAGTATTGTACCTTAGACTTAAATAGTTTCTGAGAAATCCACTGTTTAAGCGTTTTCAAATATAAAAGCCTAACGTACCTAAGTTGACCATGCCGTAAATTAGGTCAAGGTCAACGCAAGGTCATGATTTGTATAAACTTTGATGGGCCCGCATGCCCAATGCTACACACCAAGTTTCAAGGTCATAGGCCTTTTGGTTCTGGAGAAGAAGATTTTCGAAGGGTTTTTACCAAATATGGGCATGGCGGCCATCTTGGTCATGTGACCTGGACCAAATATATAAACTTTCATTCCCTCATCCCACTGAGACTCCATATGAAATTTGGCTTCAATCGGCCTAGTGGTTTCAGAGGAGAAGATGTTTGAAAATCTTGACGACGGATGGTCCGACGGAATGACCTTGACCTTTAGTGACATAATATCTTCATCTGGTCATTTAGTCGACCATATATACCAAGTATTGTACCTTAGACTTAAATAGTTTCTGAGAAATCCACTGTTTAAGCGTTTTCCCATATAAAAGCCTAACATACCAAAGTTGACCATGTCATAAATTAGGTCAAGGTCATCACAAGGTCATCATTTGTATAAACTATGATGGGCCAGCATGCCCGATGCTACATACCAAGTTTCAAGGTCATAGGCCTTTTGGTTCTGGAGAAGAAGATTTTTGAAGGGTTTTTACCATATATAGGCGTGGCGGCCATCTTGGTCATGTGACCTGGACCAAATATATAAACTTTTGTTCCCCCATCCTGTTAAGGCTCCATATGAAATTTGGCTTCAATCCACCCAGTGGTTTCTGAGAAGAAGATGTTTAAAATTGTGGACGCCGCCGCCGCCGACGACGACGGACGATGGACCAAGTCTATACTATAAGCTCACCTTAACAGGTGAGCTAAAAAAGTCAACCCGCCAAAATTCTTTAACCTGATAATTTTGGACAAAAATGTCATGAGGCATATGCTTAAGTATTCTATCTTTCAAAATCCATAAATTATATCGTTGTTTTATAGTTTGTTAATTCTCTGCTGAATTTGTGACAAAGGTACCAAAGAGCTGAAATAAGCTAAACTTTTGGCGAGGAGTATATATCAGACTAACTTGCAGCAGATAAAGTATATGTTTATGGTTTTTAATACTGTAAATGTCTGCCATACCACATAACTGATACTGCATACTTATGGAAGAGAAAGAGAATACACAACAAACAGTTTGTAAAATATGTGTGAGCAAGTTCTAGGCCCTGCCAATTTTTCCATGAGAGGCCATAAGTGTTCTATTAGTATATTCTGTTCTATTCTATTCATTACAATATTGCGATAATGTGAATGCTTATAAACATCATAAAAAAACATACAAAATATAAACCAGTTGAACAATAATAAGGGTCAATGTGCCTTTCCTCTGTTCAAGGTACCATTAAGCATAATTATGGTAACAAGATATTCTGTAAATATATACTCACTTGATAGACTGTGTAACCTTGTGCCTCAGATTGTCATTCTCTCTGCCTAACCTCTTGTTTTCAAGCTCCAACTTAGATATTGCTCTGAAATGCAGAACACTCACGTTTAAACACTTTAAAGAGTATTGTTTTGAAAAGAAACTTTAAAAAGCATATTAGTCATGGTGTGGTAAATCAGATCCCTAATGTTTACGAATTTTAAATTATGGAGCATGTCTTTAACACTTTTTTAAAAGCCCCAAAATACAGTCAAACCTGCTACCTCTATCAAGGGATCACCTGTATTTAATAGCCACATTTTCGAGGTCTCTCAAACCAAAATATAGTTCAAATGAGCCTGTATTAAAGGGTCACCTATATTAAGCAGCCACTTTTTGAGTGTACCTTGGGTAAACCCTCAAGATAGACTGGACTGTAGTTCATAGCTAACAGCATAGCTCCACCTGAGGCAGCTAATTCTCAATATGGTACAGCTTGGATGGAACAGTTTTTTAATTTTGCAATGTATTTTGTCATCTTTTTGGTGCTTTTATGGTTAAGTTTGGGAGCTGACCTGAAATATAAAGTACCAATGAGCATAGTTTTAAAATCTTTAGTAAATTGTCTTACCTATTTAGCTCAACAACTTCAGTCCTTGTTTCATACAATTTGTTCTCAGTAGAGTTTATAGTGTCATGTAGAAGCTTTTGTTCTCTCTCCATTGTCTCGTATTTGTCCACAATCTGAAAATACATAAATGTCAGACCAGCATAAGAAACAACACACTTTCCCAAAGCTCCAGATAAGTTGGTCCCTTATGTGGGGTCATAAGTATTTACTACAAACAGTGAAAAGAAATCATTACTGAATCATGGTCAAGGTTCCCTGTTTTTCTGGTGCAAACAAGTTTCATACATTACCTGTTTATAATTTTTTTTAATAACCCCAGATATGCTCAGTTTTATATAATATGCTCAGTTTTATATAATAAACTGCTACAGAATGTGCCTCAGTCAAATATTTATATTATTTGGTGTCTGAAGATACTACTAAAGCCAGTAAACTGTCATTTTTTTTACATGTCAAGTAATTTTCTTCCATTTAAAGTTTGATTGTTTAATTATGTTTATATTATACTCAGATACATAAAATGATAAACTGATATTTAAAAGGTTGCATGTAACAATGCTAAATTACCCTCTGTAGAGCACTCTTATCCTGTCTATGAAATTCTAATTCTTCCTCTAAATTCTGAAATGAAAGAAAAGAAACACTTGATTCAAAATCCACACAGAGTCATACTGGATGAGTTTAAAACCCGGATTATGCTAGTCTTACCAGCTCAGGCAACTATAGACTTTCACTGAGTTCTAGCAATGAGGAATACTAGATTACCATAAAAATTCTATAAACTGGGACACCTAATACTGTAATAGGCTTAAAATAGAAAAGTTTGGTTTTACAATGCATTAATGCATCCAGAAGATGCAGATGGACAGTCAAACAGTGTGGACCATAATCAGACTGCTCCTACAAGCAGTCTGATCTGGATCTGCACTGTTTGCTTGGTCCCTATCTGTCCCAATACTTAAAATTTTTATGATAACTCTTCAAATATACATATCATGAAGCTCTTCATCAAAACACTCTCTTGATAAGGCAGTTCTAATGAGGGTTAACATCATAACAGAGCTGCCACATGACAAAACCAACAAAGTGGCATGGGCACCCAGCAAAGACTCAGATCTGTCTGAGCAGAGTCTTCACTGTCAGCATGGAGCTAGCTTAGATCCTAAGCTACCCTTTAAGTGCACAGCAAAGACTCTGATCAGACTGAGTGGTGCCAGGCTATTCTGAGTCTTCGCTGGGTGCACATGCCACTTTAATTGTTTTATTGTGTCACGGCTCAAATGCTTCTCTAAAGGTACTTGAAAAGCCTCAATATTTAGGCCTTTGTATTTCAAAATGATATTGTGACATAAACTGTATAAAACAGAAGCCACATAGAGCTTAAAAATGTTAATCAGTTAATTTTGGCACAGAACAGAATAGCATTTGCCACACTCATGTTCCTTACACAAAATATTTTTGATTGAAATACATTTTTTTTAGCATGTAACTGTTATATAATGCCACAGCACCAGATAAGAATAATGGATATTTTTGTTAAATTTGCCACAAACATTTCTGTTCTGTCTTCTTCTTGATATAAATAATAATTCTGCAAAGCGCCATTCCCTTGCCTCCACAGAAGCCTGCACTACTAACAGTGCTAAACCAGAAAACAAACTGATTGCAATAAAGGGAATACTAGAAAAGCAATACCTACGTCTCGCTTCCTGAAAGCTGAAGGCAAGACTAAGATTAACCCTTAAAGCATCAAAAAAGTAGGTGACAAAATGTGTGTCTAAAAAAAAAATGTTTCATCCAAGCTATATCCTTTTGAGAATTCAAAGACTAGAGGGCAAGCAGAGTAGACCCTGGTGAGGCAGCTCATGATGAGTTGCCTCATCTGGATCTACACTGTTTGCAAATTTAACAATTTCCATTTTCTGCACTTTAAGGGTTGACGTTGATGCTAAAACCAACAGGTAAGGAACTGTACAGGCAAGATAAAATTCATTTACCAACCTTTTTATAAATCTTCATTGCATCCTCCTGAGACCTAACCTTGGCTTCAAGGTCATTCACAAGGTCGTCTCTTTCTCGACAGTATCTCTGAAGTTCCTCAATGTGTGCTCTATTCTGTACTCCCATGGCTTGTGAGTCAGCAAAAGCAGCAGCATACTCACTCTGATGAAAGTATAAACAAAATTCAATCTGCGGTACAGAGTTGGTATAAGAAAAATTCATAGAAAATCATCTACCACAAAAACTAAAAAAATTGGTAGACCTAAAATAATTACTGTAACAGTTACTGTCTTGAAAATGAAACAGTCTGTCTTCGATGCAGTTATGCATCTAAAAGATGCAAATGAAATGGCAAACAGTATAGACCTTTATCAGATCGCACCTAGGAGCAGTCTGATCTGGGACTGTATTGTATGCTCAGACCCAGGTGTCTCATCATTTAGAATTTTTATGGTACCAATGAATTTATATATGTAATGAGCTCAATAATATGAGTACACAGAATTCTCATTTTACTCTAAGTGAAACAGTATTCAGAAAGAAAACTGGCAAAAGACCCCGTCTATCCACAAATTACAAATTCAAGGAGGATTTCCCTCAGTTTTCAATAACAAATGAACATATCTTTCTAAGCAGGATACAGTAAAACTCTACTTACAGCACGTTTTTCAAGTCCTCTGCCTTTCTGTTCAAGTTCTCGAATCCTCCTAAAATTAGAATAAACAACATATTGAATTAATAGACATAATACCCTTTCACAGCAATCAAGTGTGCATAACCTCCTTATGGTGATACATATCAAGTTTAAGTTTCATGAACTTTCGGTAATTGGTTACTTAGTTATGGCTCATTTGATCGATTTTAAGTCAATTCAAGGGCAATAACTCATGCACTCCTGAAGCCAGTCTGATGAAACGTGACATGCATCAGCGAGTTATAAAGATATATATCTATTTCAAGGTTCATGAAATTCCGTCCAGTGGTTACTTAGTTATGACTCATTTTATTGATTTAAAAACAATTCAAGGGCAATAACTCATGCATTACTGAAGCCAGTCTGATGAAACTTGAGGTGCATCAGCGGGTTATAGTAATGTATATTTATTTTAAGTTTCATGAAATTCCATTAATTGATTACTTAGTTATGGCTCCGGACAGAGAGACAGACAGACGGACGGATGGACATTGAGAAACTATATACCTCCGCCTTTGGCAGGGGATAATTATACATTTATTTAAATTATCCCTGTTACCTCTTGCTAGCTTCAGCTCTAACAACACTTAAAATACTGCAAGAAAGTCTTGTTAAAAGAATGGGAACAGTTTCAGGGGAAGCAACTCCTATATATTTTGCCTCCTTTTTCAAAGGGGATCAACTCTTAACAGAAAGAATTTGAACCTCTAAGAGCCAATTCTTTCCTCTAAGAGTAGAATTCATTTTGAAAGAGCTTAGTTATCCAGGGAAGTAAACAGGTCCTGGAAGTTGATTCCTTTTGTAAAAATGGTGAAACAGCATGGAGGTAAGTCTATTCTTCCTCACTCGTTCTTGCCATTAACCCTTTTTAGACCGGATACCCGTTTTGGGGACATTATGCAAACAGTGCAGACCCAGTTCAGACGCCGCAAAACGCGGCATCTGATCAGGGTCTACATGGTTTGCTTAAAGGAATTTCTATGCAAAGTACAATAAAAGTGGAAATATTCACCAGAAACCCCTAAAACTAGAAATGGGATTATCTGAATGATAAGAATGGACAAGTCCACTGGTCAAAAAAGGGTTAAGAATACAAACATGGACCCCAAATGATGCAGATAGAACAGAAACCATGATTCTAAAGGGAACACGTACTGATATGCATCATCTATTTCATCTTCCATGGCTCGACATTTATCCAAGAGATGTTTATTCTCAGCCTCTAGCAACTGACTCTGTATTGTCGTGTGGGCACTCTGGTCGACACTGGCTCCTGACGTGTCTAAGGAATCAGTCAAAGCTCGTCTCAACTCTCGCAACTCTTCCTCGTAGTAAGATCTCAGGTCTGCCAGGTGCTTGGAATGCTTCTCTCTAAGATTCAGTCTGGAGCTGAAATAAACACAAGAATTCCGCGGAATGCTATGTCGCACCTGCATTGGGCTTCCACAGTAGTAAAGACTTTAGTTAAAAGAATTTGTATGAGAAATGGACAAAAATGCTAGGGTCAACACAATTTTCGATGTAAAATTTTACTAAGTCAGAAGAGCATAGAATATAGGCCAAGGGTAGGAATAATTGCAACATCCCTTGTGAACGTTCTAAGAATAAACTTTACGCCAGGTGTGATGACTACAGGTATCATACTTTCAGACAAAAGGACTAAAACGCTAGGGCCGACATAATTTTGGGTGTAAAATTTTGCAAAGTCAGCAGAGCGTTAAATATATGTCAAGGGTAAATTAATTGCAACAGCCCTCAAGAACATTCTAAGAAGAAACTTGATGCCAGGTTTGATGATTCTAGTTATCATAGTTCGTGAGAAACGGACTTAAACACTAGGGTAGACGTAATTTTGAATATCAAATTTTTCAAAGTCAGCAGAGCATGAAATATAGGTCAAAGTAAAAATAAGAGCAACAGCCCTCGAGAACATTCTTAGAAGAAGCTTGATGCCAGGTTTGATGATTCTAGGCATCATAGTTTGCGAGAAATGGACTCAAAAGGTAGGGTCAACGTAATTGTTGAGGGGCCAATTTACGAAGTCAGCAGAGCATGAAACATAGGTCAAGGGTAAAAATAAGAGCAACAGTCCTCGAGAACTTTGTAAGAAGAAGCTTTATGCCTGGTTTGATGATTGTCGGTATCATAGTTTGTGAGAAATGGACTTAAATGCCAGGGTCGACGCTAGGGTCGACGTAATTGTTGACGGACTGTTTTACAAAGTCAATAGTGCATAAAATATAGGTCAGGGGTGAAAATAAGAGCAAAAACCCTCGAGAACATTCTAAGAAGAAGCTTTATGCCAGGTTTGATGATAGTAGGTATCATAGTTTGCGAGAAATGGACTTAAACACTAGGGTCGACGTAATTGTTGACGGACGGACGGATGGAATGACTGATGGACGGACGGAAGAGTGAACTCCTATATCGCACCTTGCTAAAGCAGGTGCGACAAAAATTACCTTCATGAGTTGTATATCAAAGTAAAGCAAATTTCAAATTTTCATTTTTACAATCCAGTTACATATAATAACAGCAAGGAAATAATATCCATTATTATATGACCATTTCATTGGCTGATTTGGCATCACATGCCAGTCAATATTTTGCCATATTCACCAGTCAGTCAGTGAATATTACTTTTACGCTGGCATAATTTATAATTTCTTGATATATGTGCGCATATACTTTATATAAATGGCGTAAATCTCGAGATAATACTATAATTTACCATCATAACTATCAAAGGAAAAGTGCATTTAGAATTATCATATAATAAAATAATTATTGAACTTTATTTCAGTGCATATGCAGTTTTATTGACCTGCAAACATAACATACTGACCAATGCTCACGTCGGTCAATATCTTGTTTGCAGGTCAATGAAACAGCATATTCACCTCAACCAATGACAAAAATTGTATTTTATGAAATGATAAAACAGTAATCTGCTTCATTCTTGCTGTCTGTTCAAATGTACACAGCAACTTCTTTTGGCCATTAATAAACTTTTGTACAATAAATTAGACCTGAAAAAAGACATCAAAATAGAAATCTCAATATTACACATATCACTCTTAAAATTTCTTGAGGGTTAGTTTTGTTTTGAAGCTGCAAGAAATTTCTACAGCAAATAAACAACTTTTTATATATATGTGTTTGAAGTGAATGGGTACATATATACCTACACGTTTTTTTTTTTTTTTGGCATTTATATAAAGGATGATAACTTTTTGGACTTCCTCTTTGCTCCCCTGGGTAAGAAAACCCTTCCAAGGGTTAACGTGTTTTAGGAGAAAATTTGATCCTAGGGAGCAAATTCTTTTCTTTAAGAGTGACCCTTATTTAGAAGGGGGCAAAATAGAACTGGCAGAGTTGCCCCCCCCCCCCACCCTGAAAGTATACCTAGTGATCTAAACAGGACAATTTTGAGAGATGCTCCACTACTTTATGCCCATAGTTTTGTTTTTGCCATTTATCATCAAAGAACTCTATCATGATGGCCAACTCTGACTACTCTAAATGTTTTACAAACTAATTTGTTTTAAATTAAATTTTCCCTTTGTTAGTCATAGAAAGCCCTAACTACAAGACAGAAAGAACTTCAACAGTGTAAAACCTAACCTTGATGACAAATAGCTATCCTCATGCTTCTTGGTGTCTGGCTCCCTGCTCCTTCTCCCACCATCTGGTTCTGATCTTACTGATCTCTCAGCACTGTATGGCAGTGATCTGCTGGCATCCAGGCTGGTTGTTGAGGTATCCAGAGCTGCTCTGGCTGACTGTGTTGACTACAATGTAATGTTAACACACACTATATAAGTTGCAACACAACAAAAACAACAAAGTGGCATGTGGGCCCAGCGCAGACTCAGATCAGCCTGGGAATCTGCCCGGTCTGATAAAAGTCTTTGCTTTGCCTTTAAAGGGTAGCTAAGGGTCTCAGCTAGCTCCATGCACACAGTAAAGACTCTAATCAGACTTTGTTGTTGTTTTTTTCGTGTCACAGCTTGTATTTGCTTTCAGTATATTGCTATCTTACTATAATCTAATTTTCAACCTGAATCATGTCTAATGACACTTTTACACTGATGTACATGTAACTGCTGTAGCACACTTTGTTTCCTCTGGAAGGGAAGTGTTGATCTGGCAATCCTATATGCAGTTAATGCATGCAACATACGTGTAACAGCAAAAACTGTAGTAACGTCAGTCTTACTGTCATGAAAGTACATTTTTATCTGAAATAGATCCTCGTGACCAATGCTGTCAACACAGGTCCAGATAAGTGGGAGTATAAATTTTGGTAATAACCCTTTTCAGACCGAATACCCGTTTTGGGGACATTATGCAAACAGTGCAGACCCAGTTCAGACGCCGCAAAACGCGGCGTCTGATCAGGGTCTACATTGTTTGCTTACAGGAATTTCTATGCAAAGTACAATAAAAGTGAAAATATTCACCAGAAACCCCTAAAACTAGTAATGGGATTATCTGAATGATAAGAGTGGGCAAGTCCACTGGTCAAAAAAGGGTTAAGTAAAGATAATTTCAATTAAATTGCCACCAAAGCGTAAGTAGTGACCCCTCATTAAAGCTGTCTTGCTCTGAGGGGTCAAAACATAATGTTTCAGAAGAGAAATAAATAAAATTATCTCGAAATTATCAAAAATACTCTCCATATCTTGGGCTGTGCTGTCAATATAGAGAGTCCACTGCACATTATATACATAGAGAATCTTACACGAGTGGTCATTTCATATGAAATTTATGAAACTAGCCTTTGGCGAGTTTCATAAATTTCATATGAAATGACCAAGAGTGTAAGATTCTGTTTATCATACGACCCTTTAAAATGAGATTTTAACGCCTTCAAACTGATTACTTCAACAAGAAAACACATTGTTGAAATGGATGTTATCAATGACCTTACATGTACATTGTATGTGCCAAAGTGTTATTACATGTGTGGTCATACGATTTTTATGACACAACGTTATACACTGAATTACAGTGACGTCATATGATAAATGTAATACCATAGTACCTGAGATACTTTTCCTGTGAGCAATGGCATCGGACTGCTGTATACTCCTGCCCTTGGTCTCCCTGCCCCTCCTGTGTCCACCTGCAGGGGTGGAGACTGGAGCCCTCGTAGACTTGACCGACCCTCATTAAGGTTGTCCAGTAACTCCTGTACATGGGGAGATATTGAGGTTGGTCTGAGAGGACTGGTTCTGCCTGGTTCTTCTTTATCTGAAATATACATCATCACAGGGTTGCCAATCAAAATTCTCTGACTTTTCCCTGATTTTCCCAATATTGCAAAGTTTTCCATACACTTTCAGTGGATCAGAAAGTTAATTTTACTCTACACTTAAACAGTGCAAATTGCATCACTAGGAAATAGAGGGTAACTCTTAGGGAAAGAATTTGCTGCTCCCAGGGAGCACTTTAAGAAAAAAAGAATTTGTTCCCCCAGGAAGCAAATTCTTTCCTTTTAGAGTAGCTCCCAAGGAATAGGCAGATGTATCTGGACTATCTAGAAAATACATCCTTTCTCTTTGAACAGAATAAGGACATTTTCTGTCTGAAGACTGCCATAGCCATCAATATTCAGATTCCCTGACTTTTCCCTGACTTTTCAAGTTCTTTCTAAATTTCCCTGACCAATCTTATAATTCCCTGTCTTTATCCAAATTATTTTCCAGATGTTTTCCCTGACCATGGCAACCGTGCATCATATAATGACACTAGATGCCTGAGCAAACAGTGTTGACCCAGATCAGAATGTAATAGTCTAGTAAGGCATAGCTCTACACATGTGGGAGCATTTATTGATTATTAGGAATAACTTATTGCCCAAATATTATTTTCAAAATGCATTTTTTAGGACTGTGAATTGCAATGCCCCCCCACCCCCAAGGCATTTAGAAAAGATACAGAACTCTTAATTTCACTATCATGTGAAATCCCACTAGTCACTGAATTCAGAATATATCTAGTAGATATACTCTGGTGGGTACATTCCAACAGAACTTCTTAGAAACTCAGATACAACAAACCTGAAAAAAAAATAGATTTTAAAATAAATGTACTCACCAAGTGCCAAAGGAGGGACAAGCTGCTGTGGTGGTGATCTTTTTGTCCTTGACCTTGACTCCCTCTCGACCCCTGACCTCAATCTCTCAGGTGTTTCTTGTTTCAATCTGTCCAGTCCTTTGTATGAATCTTTTCCAGGTGAGATTCTGTCCCTCTCTGGTGAGATTCTTTCCTTACCCTGTAAAATCCTTTCCCTTTCTGGTGAGATTCTTGGTCTTGGAGAGAATGCAGATCTATTTACAGATGACCTTGACCTAGTTAAGGTTGTATCTTCAATAGAAGCAAAGTCACCCTCAAGTGACCTCCTGATAGGAGGGGGTGGGGTAGGATCTCTTTTTTCCTCTTCTGCTCGTACTTCCTTGTAGATCTCTCGCCAACTTTTAGTTTCTGTTTAATAGAATCAAAGCTTGTCAAAAGTACCTGAAGTATTCAGGGGAAGCAACTCTGCTATTTTCTTTTATGTTTCCCTTCTCAATGAGGGTCAACTCTTAAAGGAAACAAGTAGCCCAAAGGGCAACAATTGCTCACCTGAGAGACACTGTAAACCTATAGGGATATTTAAGATGCTCAAGGGCAGCTAACTCCACAGTCAGTGGTCCAATCAGGCTGAAAATTAAACTCATCCAAAACATTATGTATGCCCTCATTTAATATATGCAAGTTTAAAAAGTATCCAATCAAGAGCACAATAGACAGAGCTGTCAAGGGCAGTTAACTTCGTAGTGGTTGGCCTGATCGGGCCAAAATTTGAACTTGTTTAAGATATTATGCATTTCCTCATTACCTGCAAGTTTGAAAAGGATCGGATCAGTAGAAACCAAGAAAAAGTGGCGACATTGATTTTTTGGATGCTCAAGGCAGGTACTCCATAGTCAGTAGTGAGATCTAGCCGAAATGCTAACTAAGCCAAGCTTTTATGCATATCCTCATTACCTGCAAGTATGAAGAGGATCCCATGAAAAATGAAAATGTGATGACATTGTTTTCTCCATTATAACACTATGTGATTTGTTTCAAATGCTCAAGGGCAGCTAACTCCGTAGTCTGTGCTCGAATCCGGCCAAATTTCGAACTCATCCAAGCTCTTATGTATGTCATCATTACCTGCAAGTATGATAAGGATCTAATCAAAAACCTTGATTGCAGCACCCTTAAAGTCAAACTTGCTCGAGATATTGTCATGCCCTACATTTGTGTGAAATTATTTTAGAATCCTTTGACAAATGTAGGTGCTAGAGGGATGACAAAGTTTTTCTAAAAATAGCCACAGTGACCTTGACCTTGGGCACAGCACCCTGAAAGTCGATCTTGCACGAGATATTGTCATACCCTACATTTGTGTCAAGTTATTTTAAAATCCATTGAGAAATGTAGGTGCTAGAGCGCTGACAAAGTTTTTCTAAAAATAGCCACAGTGACCTTGACCTTGGGCACAGCACCCTGGAAGTTCAATTTGCTTGAGATATTGTCATACCCTACATTTGAGTCAAGTTATTTTAAAATCCATGGAGAAATGAAGGTGCTAGAGCGCTGACAAAGTTTTTCTAAAAATAGCCACAGTGACCTTGACCTTGGGCACAGCACCCTGAAAGTCGAACTTGCTTGAGATATTGTCATGCCCTACATTTGTGTGAAGTTATTTTAAAATCCATTGAGAAATGTAGGTGCTGGAGCGCTGACAAAGTTTTTCTAAAAATAGCCACAGTGACCTTGACCTTGGGCGCAGCATCCTGAAAGTCGAACTTGCTTGAGATATTGTCATGCCCTATATTTGTGTGAATTTATTTTAAAATCCATTGAGAAATGTAGGTGCTAGAGCGCTGACAAAGTTTTTCTTAAAATAGCCACAGTGACCTTGACCTTGGGCGCAGCATCCTGAAAGTCGAACTTGCTGGAGATATTGTCATGCCCTACATTTGTGTGAAGTTATTTTAAAATCTGTTGAGAAATGTAGGCAATAGAGCGATGACAAAGTTTTTCTAAAAATATGTGATGACGTTGTTTTCTCCATTATAACACTATGGGATTTTTTTCAAACGCTCAAGGGCAGCTAACTCCGTAGTCTGTGCTATAATCCGGCCAAATTTCGAACTCATCCAAGCTCTTATGTATGTCATCATTACCTGCAAGTATGATAAGGATCTAAGCAAAAACAGTTGAGAAAACGTGATGACGCCATTTTCCCCATTATATTAAACCCTGTGGGATTTTTTTCAAACGCTCAAGGGCAGCTAACTCCATAGTCTGTGCTCGAATCTGGCCAAATTTCGAACTCATCAAGCTCTTGTGTATGTCATCATTACCTGCAAGTATGATAAGGATCTAATCAAAAACAGTCGAGAAAACGTGATGACGCCATTTTCCCCATTATAACCCTATGGGGGCTATCTGTTGCCATGGAAACCAGAGTTCTGAGCTGATCGGCACCAAAACCTAATGCAGCCTTTCCCCCACCCAAATGATGCTTCAGATAAAATTTGATTGCGACCGGCCCACTGGTCTCTGAGATATTTATGTTTGAAAGTGTTGACGCACCCACCCACGCACCCACCCACGCACGGACGGACGACGGCTCGACTCCCATCCTATAAGCTCACCTCTGAGCCTTCGGCTCAGGTGAGCTAAAAATTTGCTCCTTAGGAGCAAATTTTTTCCTTTAAAGGTAGACCCCATTGCAGAAGAATTTTTCATCCAGGAAAGCAAGCAGAAAGTCCCAAAAGTTGTTTCCCTTTGCGAAAATGGCAGAAAACATGCTGCTGTACTCATACACCTAAATGCTGCACATGATGTTCACTACTGTACATGTAATTGGATTTATGTTTGTGGGGACAAAACTTTGCAGTTACACAATTGTAGACATTTTGAAGAAACTCAAGTTCACAAATTTGTTAGTTTTCCTATTATTTCTGGATTAAAAATGTCATGTTCGGTTTCAGTTTCCGCATTGATGTTGACCACAAAAATTAAAAACTTGACATAAAATAGAAAGACTATTTTGGAAAAAAAAAATATAGTAGCAAGCATTTCTTACGTCACTGATTATATAAACTTTAGCTTATAGTAGCTCCTAAGCTGAATGTTTATAAACAACCAACCTTGTCTTTCTAGTGAGCCATCAGCTGACCTTGACCTTCTGTCTCGTGACCTTTCTGGTGACCTTTGACTTTTGACTGGGGTCATTCTTTCAGCTGAGATCTGACTTCTGGCTGCTGAAATGTTGTCATCCCTTTCTGGAACAACTTGACCATACACAGGTGACCTTTGGTTCCTTGGTGGTGACCTCGGATCCCTAACAGGTGACCTCCTACTTCCAACTGGTGACTGTTGCTCCTGCAATGGTGACCTCTGAACTACATCAGGTGACCTGAAGCCTCTTTCTGGAGACAGACTGTCTCTTTCTGGTGACATACGTCTGAGAGCCTCTTTGTGGATATCAAGTTTCTTTCTGATCGTCTGGTGTTGTTTCTGAAGCTCTGTTTCCATTTGTTGCTGCAAAATTGGTTATGTTGTTAAATTCAAACTTTTAAGTACCAGAAATGAAAACAACAGCAGTAGATCAAATTCAGCTGACTAAGATGGATCTATACTGTTTGCCATCTACTGTAGTCTTTGAATTCTTTATACACTTATGCTTGGTCAAATCACTTTTGAAAGTTTGCAGACCCTAAATTTTGTCATCTGCTTTTTTGGCACTTTAAGGGTTATAGAGAATAATTCTAATTCTTTTCATTTTCATGAATTTTCTCAAAATTTTAATTGCTGAAAGAGTTTTAGTTGGAAATCCAGCATTTCACCGAAAGAGTGCCTTAATATGTGTATGTGTATTATTTACAAATTCTTTAAGCACTTTTGAAAAACTGTATCAATCCTATTAAACGCCCCAGGGGTGTTGCATTTTACGAAAGAGGGGGGCATTATTTAAACCTAAATTACAGTAAATCTGTCACTGCCAAAATACCTCTCATATACAGTATTAATATGAATGGGTATACTTTCAATACTTTCAGAGGAAGTAATTCTACTAATTTGTGCCTCCCTTCTCAGTTGGGGTGGGGTAAACTCTTCAAGAAAAGAATATGCTCCTTTAGGAGCAAATTCTTTCCTTTAAGAGTGGATGCCAGTTCAAAGAGCTAACTCCTCCAGAGCAGTAAACAGGAATTTATACAAGTTAATATAACATTATTTTCGGAAAAGAAGTAGGAGGCGTTTATTAGAGCAGAGACGTTTAATAGGATTAATATGGTATAAAATGATTTTGAATATCTGTGGTGTCTGAAGACTAGTACTTAGGATAGACAGGATGCTTTGGAGTTTTGAAAATAGAAGGACCATCCATACCCCTTACCCCACCCCTGCATCTGGAAAGTAGGACCTACCTGAAGTCTCTGTATGTTATACTGATGTCTTTCGTATTGGGATCTTAGCTCCACCTTGTGTTGTTCCTCTAGGGTTTGGAACATAGAGGCCCATCTCGCCTGGAATAAAGATGTCTCTAAAATTTTTTCAACATCTTCGCTACAATACATTTGCAGCATAAAACAGACATCTTTGTGAAAGATTGTTTGCAATTAAAAATATTTGGTTACCAAAGTTACTTCTCTAATCTGTAAATATGAAAAGCTGAAGACTTTTGTTTCCAAAAATACTGAGTGTCCAAGTTCAGTCAATTATAAGTGTTATCAGAGCTTTAAACTTGAGCAATTAACATTATTTATGTGAATTTATGCAAATAAGATAAAATTCAAGCTTGATTATCTTGAAAAATCCATGCTAAAATGTGCATTACACAAGTGGTCAGTTCATCTGAAATTTATGAAACAATCCTTCGGTGAGTTTCATAAATTTATTAAGAAAATGATCATGAGTGTAAGATTCTCTTTATCATGTGACCCTTTAAAATTGTTTTTTAAACGCCTTCAAACTGAACATTAGTTCAATAAGAAAACACATTGCTGATATGGACATTGTCAATGACATTACATGTAAGTGCCAAAGTGTTATTACATGTGTGGTCATAGGAGTTTTACGACAAAACGTTTTCCACTGAATGACAGCGTTGTCATATGAAAAATATTTTTGACATTCACTAAAAATCCACTAAAACAATCTGCTCTTTAGAATGGTACAATGTATTTATGTTAAGGTATATAATTAAGAGACCTTCAGGACCCTTTCCTGCATTGTGCATCATGTTTTCATGGAGATATACATGAGGATCTTACATAAGTAGTCATTTCATATGAAATCTATGAAACAAGCCTTTGGGGCTTTCATAAATTTCATATGAAATGACCACAAGTGTAAGATTCTGATAATCATACGACACTTTAAAATGGGATTTTATCGCCTATAAAATGAATATTATTTCAGTTAGAAAACGCATTGCTGGCATGGTCGTTGTCAATGATGTTACATGTACGTGCCAAAGTGTTATTACACATGTGGTCATATGATTTTTATGTCCACTAAATGTGGTCATATGATTTTCATGTCCACTAACTAACAGAGACGACATATGATAAGACAAATTATCCCATATTTTTTATCAACCACACCGCCCACTCACTAGGCACTCGAAGTGTGCACAATTTATTACCTGTTGTTCTTGTAATGTTTTATAACCAGGAATTGTCCCACTTTCTATTGCTGAGGTCATGGCCTTTGGCACTGATTCCCCTGTTCTCTCTGTTACCCTCTTGTATGCACTCTCAATCAATTCAGCCTCATATGGGGTTGGCCTTCTGCTATAGTCCTTGCCTGGCACTTCTCTGACAAAGGAATATGTATTAACATATAACTCAATTTATCTAAAACAGCTGTATAATGTATTTTCAGTAGTGTATACTACTGAGTAAATGCCCCAGCCCTCTTTTCTGAAAATTATGTTGTACTGACTTGCGTAATTCTAAGCATAGAATCCTCAGAAACTGTAGTTTATGTATGGTCATATCATATAACTCCTATTAAATGCCCCGGGGGTGTTGCATTTTACAAAAGGGGGCGTTACAAAGAGGCCAGAAAGTAGTAATTCAGGCACTGCCAAAATACCTCTGAAAATCAGTATAAACTAAATGGGTATACTTTCAGTGAAGCAACTCTGCTATTTTTGCCTCCCTCCACAGTAGGGGTCAACTCTTACAAGAAAGAATTTGCTCCTTTAGGAGTAAATTATTTCCTTTAAGAATAGACCCCATTACAAAGAGCTACATCATCCAGAGAAGCAAACAGGAATTCATGGAAGTTCATATAACATTTCGGAAAGAGGCAGGGGGCATTTATTTGAGCAGGGGCGTTTATTAGGATTAATACGGTATGTATAGTTATATGTTCACCTCTTTATGGTCCTGGAGACATTTCAAGCAATAAAATGCCACACCATGGGGTGTTTAATAGGGTTAATTTAGTATTAAATTCTGACATTTTTTCTAAAGAAAATCTCTTCCACACACTCAGAGCCAATTTTGTCTATGACTACTTTTAATCACAGTGTTTTCAACTGCAAATTAACAGAACACTTTTGATAAAAGTCTAGCAAACATTTAGGGAACAATTTTACTTCTTGCCTAGAATGCCTGCACATCCTACATATATATTTATTTTTACCACCCTTCTCAATGGGGGGTCAACTCTTACAGGAACCAATTTGCTCCACTAGGAGCAAATTCTTTCCATTTAGTGTAGACCTTCTTTAGGAGGGCTATGCCATCCAGCAAATAGGACATCACAAAAAGTTGTTTTTCCTTTGTAGAAATAGTGGGAAAAAATATGAAGATGTACCGATTCACATTCATACTCAAATATAAGTGAAAGAACACCAAAACTATCATTTATGAGGCAAACAATGAGAAAACATCCTTTACCAAATGTGCAAACAGTAAGGACCAGAAAGTGTCCCACTCATCAATACAATATCACTAGTTTTCCCCTTATACACATTTATCTTGTGCATTTTTGCAGTGAAAGGTGAACATCCTGTTGGTCTGAAAAGTTTGGGAACCGGATCCATTTGCTTGTGCAACTCAACAAATGATGAACAAATTCATTAAAGTCATCTCTTTATGCAGTACATGCATGCAGAAAATTGTTCATGCTCATAACCTACTGCTGAATTCTTTTATTATGATTCTAACACTGGTCGCCATATAGCCAATGGCAAACTCCAGTGATATAATTGCGTGACAAATCACTGGGCGGACTAGTGCGATGTTAACTAGTGCCATTCGGACATCATTTTGATTCCTTTGGTGACATCAATTTTCATGTCCATGACGATAGATGGTGTAACCTTGTTTTCTTGCATCAAAAAACTTACAAAACTTACAAAAAATCATGTAACTGCCTCTGTTACAGTCAAAGTTGTTGGCGGGATTTCTTCATGTAATCATGGTGGAAAACTGGAAAAATCTGAGGGAAACATTTGCGTTTTTGTCGTTTCTTGCAAGTTAGAATCGAAATAGATTCTTGCAAGTGAAATGCTGCCCATTATATCACTGGTTGTCAGTCAGTTGTCAGTGAATAAATCACTCAGGCTTCGCGCTCATGATGTATCCACTACACGACTGACCTCCAACCAGTGATATATTGGGCAACAAGTCACTGTAAGCAAGAATCTGTTTCTTAAGTAAGCATTTTAAACTTTACCTGTATTCCTCCATACTATAAGGCACTGGACCAGTTCTCTTGTTTTCTCTACCATTTGTATCAGTTGTTGAATATTTGATCCTTGAACTTGTCTCAGACCTTCTGGGTGAAGCTTGCTTTTCAGTTAGTTGTCTAACTGACCTTGAATCTTCATATGACCTTGAACTTTGACCTAGTGATACAGGCACTCCTAAGACTGATTTTGACAAACCTGGTTCTTTTGATATAGCACTTGAAAAAGACTTATCTTCATCCCTAGATGGCCTTGGTAGTTCCTTACTCTCAGGTAATGACCTTATAACTTGACTTTCACTTGGTAGCCACAGTTTCTCCTGACCTTCAACCTCAGACGATGATGATGGTGTAACTATGGGCAACACCTGTGACACTGAGCTCAAAGGCTTTTCCATCTGACCTTCTATATCACCATTCCTATCTTTATAACTACCAGTTGGTTTTGCCTCTACATGTTCATCTTTTGGCTGCTGAATCTTATCTTTCACTTCTGCTTCTCTTGGAGACTGTTGAGGTGACTGGCTGGAATTATCAGTCCCTACTCTGATTCCAAATGCTGGTCCAGCTCCTTCTTTAGGCGTCTTGATAATTCTAAACTTGCCATTATGTTTGACAGACTCATACTGAATCAAAGGAGGAGCAACTTCTATAGATACAGACTGTGACCCAGCAAGAGTATCTGTATCCTTTTCGCTCTCTACTTCAGAGTCAACTTCATCTTCCCTGACAGAAATGTTGCCTTCTACCTCTTGTTCTGTTTTTATGGAAGGAGTATTGGTTGAGCTCTTCTCTTGTCCAGTTTCAGTATCTTCTTTTAAATCAAGATCACTCTCAGTGTCCTCCCTAGCAGTTGGACTCATAACCTCTAAAACCTTGTCTCTTGGAGTTGATTCTGTTGAACTTTTATCCTGAGTAACAGAAAACATTCTTTTCTGAGGCTCATAGACTTCTCTTTGAACATCAATAAAAAACCTGTTTTTCTCTTCTTCTGTACGAGGTGAGCTAGGTGGGGTGGACATACGGCGAGTCTCTGTTACTTCAGATCCTTCTAAGCCATACAGATGTAAAATGTTTTCATGATCAGATAAATTCAGAGATTCAAGTTTCTCATCAACATCCTCAGCATCTGATTCATCAAGATTTTGTTGAAGATTATCTTCATCATCATCATAATACTGAAACAATCCAACTTTAACATCCCCAGGGTCAGTTTGAATTACATGCTCATCAGTTTTACTTTCCTCTCCATCACCTTTAGCTGATTCAGCATCAATGTCATCTGTTTGATACTGAAACAACCCTACTTTTACATCTCCACTCACAGTCTTTTTATCAGGATCATTAGTATCCTCTCCTTCTTTTGCCAACTTAACAGCATTAGTTAGAACCCTATTAACAACAGCTTCAGCTAAAACACTACTATTGCTTGTTGAGATACTTGTAAATGATTTCTCAGAATCCTCATGTCTGTCAGTATCTACTAATTGACTAATAAAATCACCATGTGTTTCAAGTCCATTGATAGTGGAGCCTTGTTTGTCCATAGAACTAACAGTTTTAATACTGATATCTTTAAGAGCGGAGTCAAATGAATCAATGGGAATATTTCCAATAGAAACAGAAGAATCAGCATGGCCATTAGTATTATATTCAAACATAGCATCAATGTCTTTATCTAAATCTTGATCTCTCTTTGCTTCTTTCTCTTTTTCACTTTCTTTATCACTGCCTATTGATGACTGAACAAGGGGAGGTGATGTTTCTCCATCAGCTCTTTCTCTGACTGATTCAGTTGGAGTTAACTCCCTTTCTACATCAGGTTCACCTACAGGTGACACAGCTTCATGGACTGTGTCACCATGGGGTGGAGTTAATGGTGGACTGGAACTCATTCTGTAGTTTTATCAGCTCTGGAAAAGACAGGAAAATAATTTTTTTCTTACATAAGACACACAAAAAGCATCTTAAATTCTTACATTGTGAGTGTCAAGCTGTTAATGATGTCACTTAACAGGTTTTATGGCATCATTAAAATTACCATAATGTCTAGTATTTGGACACCTAAAATAATTAATTTTCCATTTGTTACAAATGGAAAATTAATTATTTTAGGTGTCCCAAAATTTAGGCACATTACAGCAAGTGACAGCAAGAACCTACGAGCTGTTGTCAAATGCCATCCAAGTTGCTAACAGGTTTGTTTTCTTCATTCAAAATGGAAACATTAATCAAACATTGATGTCTTGTTGCTAATGGAAGAAAGATGTTGCTAATGAAAGATTACGGAGCCGCAAAACGACAAAACCAACAAAGTGGCATTTGCACCCAGTGAAGACTTAGATCAGCCTGGGCATCCGCTCAGTCCGATCAGAGTCTTTGCTTGGCACTTAAGGAAAAGCTAAGGGCCTAAGCTAGCTCAATGCAAACAGCAAATACTTTGATCAGACTGGGCAGATGCCCATGCTGATCTGAGTCTTCGCTGGGTGCAAATGCCACTTTGTTGGCTTAGTCGTGTCATGGCTCATATAAGTTTTGTATAGGGACTGCAAGCCTATTTTGTGTGTGTGAAAGTGGGAAAAAATGTCTTCTGCCACTTTATGAAGGCCAATTATATAACTGACTGATTGGTGCAATTTGAAAGGTACCTAACAGCATATTATGCAACAGGGAGGACAGGACATTCTAAAGATGTGACTCATTTACAGAGGTGCACACATATGCACATTTGACTTTATTTATATCCAAAAAGCTTATTTTGCACAAACAATTTTTTTTTATCCTTGCAACGTCTTTATACCACAGTTAAACTTCGGAGTACAACAAATCCCAAATCCTGCAATAGTACTAAGTTAACATGGCTTTCTGACACACAGCCATTTTACTGTGTAATTTTAATCTAAGCATCACAAATCCTGAAAGTACTAACATGGCTTTCAAATACACAACCATTTCCAGATAGGAAATATTGGTAATAGGGATAAACATAAATATGTAAATTTTCTCACTGAAGATGTACTCATATTATTATGCCATATTACAAAAAAAAGCTGTGCCACATGCAATGGGTGAAAATCTTTGTTTACACATGGCAAAATTTTCACTTGCTGCTATAACCCTGCTATGCAGTTCTGCTTAAACTACAAGCATTCTGAGGCCAGTGCTCAAGATAAGAAGGGGAAACAGGGATAAGTTACCATATTTCTCCATAAAAACATATGTTGTGACCCCTCATTAGAACCATTCTGCCGAGACGGTTCTATTGAGGGGGTTACAACATAGGTTTTTGTTGAGAAATAGGAAAAGTTATCTTAGAATTATCAGTAATTCCCCCTCTAAACTGTTTTATAAACATTGCTGATGAATGTACATAGTAACATAGTGACAGGGATTCTAAGCATGCACATATATAAAATGAGCTGCCATCCTAAGAAAGATCAGATCACACTTCATCGATCAACTCTGCACCGGTTACCCTAATGTGCGTAAAGGACTCCTTTTCGCGAAAAGGACTTTCCTGTTACAAAAAGGACTCAAAATGATAATTGTATGGGTATCATAAGGATCATTCTTGCTGTGTCTGGTCTTGAATTTATCCATGACATCTACCTCAAACAATTATTGAAACTGATGTAACGTGTATCACGCTCAAAAATGTTTTATATGACAAGAAATATAAAAGTATAATATGAATTTTCTTTAGGGCTACCTTGCCTGATGATGAGTTACCAATGATTGACAATGATTGCATATACAAGACGGTAGAATCAAAACATAAGTAAGTTGAAGATTGTCAAATTACTGTAAAGATAATGCTCTGACTTAAGAGTATGAGCTACTTAGCTCTAGCTGTCTAGCTGTGTAACATGTAAACCTAAAAAGACGTTTCTGTCTATTAATTTATGAAATGTGAGTTCCAGCTAATGCGTTCAACTGCTTAGCTGAGCTTATGAGTTCCAGCTGTGATAAAGAAAATTATTAGTTAGTTAGTTCTTCCTTTATCACTTTGCATTTAAACGGAATGTTGTGTGACAAACTAAATGAGACAAAAGTCCTCAGTGTCAATTTTCTATATTTTATTTTGCATGTTTTTGTAGATCTTTACTTTGAATAAAAAAACATATATACAAGTTCACAATTTTATGTATATGTACATGTCCACTTGTCACAATACATTTTGAGCTCAGGGGCCCAAGCCCCTGACTTCCCTAACTTGTTAGAAAGTCACATCTTTATTTGAATTATTATTTTCAATATATAAACATGTCTCCACTCTTCAGAAGCTAAACTTGAACTGTTTGGTAAGAGGCATATTGCCCTCTTTGTTTTGGAGTTTCCAATAGTGAAACAAAGAAATGGATACCTTGATGCACCTATGCACATTTTGTCTTTAAATAATTAATAGAAATCTTATTGTGTGTTTTGACCAGTTGGTAAATATTGGCTAAACAGCATAAGTCATGTAAATAATACATTAACTTTAAAGACATACAAAAGATAGAAGAATATCAAATTATTGTACATCTGCTCGCCTTGACCATTTCAAAGATGTCACCCTTTCTCAAACAAAGAACAATTTTATAAATCTTAATAAAACAAAGTGAAACCTAATTTATCTCTATGATAATATTCCTGTCGCTTTAAAGGTAGGTTCCTGGACTAGCGATAACAATTATATCCACAAAATAATTTCGTCTTTTTCTGAGCAGTATTGAAATCTTTTATTTTCTGAATTAGTTGCTACTGAGAAACTCGTCAGATGTTGAAGAAAATAGTCGTTTTCCCTTTTGGTTTATTTTCTTTCGTTGGAATTCCAGTTCTAAAAATAACTATGTTTATTATGTCTATAAGTGCGCGATTTCTGATGCCATTCTCCAAAGGTCAATTTTCCCTTGTCGTGAGCTCTCCTAGAGGTCCTGGCATGGCGGATGGGTTAAAACTATCCTAAAATGCAATGCAACCTGACATCAGTTGCGTTATCTATTTTTGGCGCGAACTAAAAATAGCGCTAACTGGTGTGCGAAGCAGAGTTAGGAAATCCCTTGCAAAGCAACTTTTCTAATATGTTTTTGATTTACACTTTTTAGTGAAACTTATTAATTCCCTTTTATAAGTGCTTTCCAACAACTTGGATGAAAGATCATCAAAATTATGATGCATTCCAAAGTACAGGAACCTACCTTTAAAATTGTGATGTCCTCATCACATTGTTCATCATTTAATAAATTTTACCAAATACTAAAGAAATCATTAACATCATCTTAAATACACTTGAAAATAGCAATTAGATATGTTTAACTTTAAAGTTACAACTTGCTTAAAAGAAATAAAATGCAAAGGTGTATTTAACTACTATGTTTTAAAATATAATTCTATATAGGGATTCCTGGTATCAAGGCAGACATACATTATGCTGCTTTGTCTCTTAGCATTTTATTGAATTTTGTACATCAGTTTCATTTCTGCTTGATTACAATAAGTTTTAATGACTTCAATTCTGTTAGTCTATGTTATATCTGTGACTTCATATTGTTACAAGACATTATTTCAATCAGATACATATGTCGATTTTCTGCATTAGTCCACTACCTGCTTCTCTAAGGTATCATTCTGGTAAATGCATTAATCACATACTGTATTCATTTCTGACAAGTTACTTAACCACCGGCAGTATTAAGTAACTTGTATTTTTTCTTCTCTTTATTCATCTATTTATTTTATCTCCTTATTTAATTTTATTATATTATCATTTGTCTTGAACAGTCACTATTTTATGATACAACTAAATCCCACAGGTCATTGTTTTAATTAAGCTTAAAGTAATCAAACAGTCATCATTTAAAAATCTTTTTTTTTTTAAATAGTGCATTCAGTGTAGAAAACAGAAAACCAAATGATTAGCAATCGGCTAGCATGACATAACAAGTAAAAGTATGCAAGAAGAAGGTGATCAAATTTCTTCCAGAATACTAATTCTACCTATTTCATACCAAGCTTCTGTCCACATCAACAATACATGCTAGGAGGTATTGACCTTTTTTCCACCAACTTAAAACTATCAACGGAACCCCTTTTTGTAATGTCTATTTAAAATTAAGCTCAGACATTAAAATTTAGCTTAAAACCCTAAAGAAACAGCAGACAAAATTATTTAAAACATATATTTACTTTGATTATGGGTGGAGTAGGAATTTACATTTGCATCATTTATAGCTCTACATTTTTTTTATATATAAATATATTGAATATTAACATCTATTTGTTCATTTATTTTAATTATTCTGTAGCTCTTTTGAGTGATAATAACTTTGTTTTTCATGTTTGTTTTTTTTTTTACTGTGTGACTAATAATTTTACTGTGACATGTACAAATACATATAAAATACATGTACTGAAACAATGACATATGATAACGGATGAAGTATGAAACATATACATATATAGTTAAACAGTGTTTATCAAAAAGTTCCAGTATAACTCTGTAGTTGTCAAAACATTCATGTACAGTTCCATTTTGGGTTGATTTAATTGTTTTTCACTTTAAATCAGAGTTCCTTATTCAGATAAAATCTTTCTAAATTTCCACTTCTTTAGAAAATGTCCAAAAGATAAGCAGCATCTTCTTAGTAAAAGTCAGTAGTTCCCATAATAACTTATATCTTCTAAGTAAAAGTCTGGGGAATTCATTGTTGAAACACTTTTTCTTGTTGGGGAATTTCACTTCACATAGTCCCAGAGGTTTTCTTCTGTTTATTTTGTTGGTAGAGCAACTCGCTTTTGTCCATGTTAATGTCCCAATTTTGTGAGGAGGTTTCAGGATCGCGGAGCAGCTAAAAAGTGCTCCTACCACGGATTCAAGCACCATTTGTGATAAAGAAAATTATTAGTTAGTTAGTTCTTCCTTTATCACTTTGCATTTTTCAATTGTTCCCAAACTAAACGGAATGTTGTGTGACAAACTAAATGAGACAAAAGTCCTCAGTGTCAATTTTCTATATTTTATTTTGCATGTTTTTGTAGATCTTTACTTTGAATAAAAAACCAT
This sequence comes from Ctena decussata, assembly GCA_963989385.1. Taxonomy (NCBI): domain Eukaryota; kingdom Metazoa; phylum Mollusca; class Bivalvia; order Lucinida; family Lucinidae; genus Ctena; species Ctena decussata. The sequence continues at coordinate 64,802,890 of OZ022511.1, forward strand.
ATATACAAGTTCACAATTTTATGTATATGTACATGTCCACTTGTCACAATACATTTTGAGCTCAGGGGCCCAAGCCCCTGACTTCCCTAACTTGTTAGAAAGTCACATCTTTATTTGAATTTTTATTTTCAATATATAAACATGTCTCCACTCTTCAGAAGCTAAACTTGAACTGTTTGGTAAGAGGCATATTGCCCTCTTTGTTTTGGAGTTTCCAATAGTGAAACAAAGAAATGGATACCTTGATGCACCTATGCGCATTTTGTCTTTAAATAATTAATAGAAATCTTATTGTGTGTTTTGACCAGTTGGTAAATATTGGCTAAACAGCATAAGTCATGTAAATAATACATTAACTTTAAAGACACACAAAAGATAGAAGAATATCAAATTATTGTACATCTGCTCGCCTTGACCATTTCAAAGATGTCACCCTTTCTCAAACAAAGAACAATTTTATAAATCTTAATAAAACAAAGTGAAACCTAATTTATCTCTATGATAATAATTTGGGCATAATATATGTATTTAGGTTAAAAATTTCCGGGGTTAGTGTGTATTTCAGAAAACTGAATACTTTTTAGGTTTTGTTTGATAAAAATACTGTTGCAAACTGTGTTAAAAATTCATATAGATCTAGTAGAGCTAAATAAGATATCTGATGAAAAATATTTTATGTGCTATGTCTGGCAAGCCCTTTGACTATTATTCTGTCAAACAGATAGCCTATCTTTTATACAATTTGATGTGTTGTAAATTTCTTAAGTTAGTTGTCATATATACTATGTAAGATTCTAATATGGTTATTATATCAGATATCTAATACATTATATAAGATATCTTATTTATTAAATAAGATATCCTATATCTATAAGATATCTTATATACTAAATAAGATATCTTATATAGTATATTTGATATCTAATATGCCAATGAAGATATCTAATATAACATGAGATATCTAATATAACATATAAGATATCTTATAACCTTTATAAGATATCTGATATAGGATATAAGATATCGTATATAGGATATGAGATATCTTATTTGTTTTTTATATAAGATATCTTATATTAGATATCTTAATAGGCATATTAGATATCTAATATACTATATAAGATATCTAATATATTAAATAAGATATCTAATATGTAAAATTAAATAATATATCTCATATCCCATATAAGATATCTTATTTCCTATAGAAGATATCTTATATGTCATATAAGATATCTTATATACAATATAAGATATCTAGTATTGGTATATAAGATATCTTGTTTGACTTTTCCATAAGACACAACACAATATATAAGATATCTTACAAAACATATAAGATATCTTGTATGACATATGAGGTATTTTATTTGGTAAATTAGATATCTTTTATTGGATATAAGATATCTTATGTAGGATATGAGACATCTTATTTAATTTTACATATAAAATATCTTATATAGTATATTAGATATCTAATATGCCGATTAAGATATCTTATATAACACATGATATATCTAATATAACATATAAGATATCTTCTTTGAAAAATTAAATAGGATATCACATATCCTATATCAGATATCTTATATCCTATGTAAGTTATCTTATATCCTATATCACATATCTTAAATAGGATATAAGATATCTTATATGTTATATTAGATATCTTAAATGGCATATAAGATATCTTATATAATATATAAGATATCTACTATGCATAAATATATTAAAATTTTTGCCATATAAACAAGATATTTGATATATAAGATATCTCTTTAATCCAAATAGTAAAGACACCTGAAATAACATATAAGATATCTTATATATCAAACAAGATATCTGATATGTAAAAGATGATATCTTATGCAGTTTATTGAATATCTTATATAATCTGTCATATCTGATACGTTAAATAAGAACTCTTAGATAGGATATTTAATATTTCTAATAGTATATACCTTATTTTAAATAGTACATCAGATATTCTTATAAAATTAGATATCTTATATACTATTTTAGATATTTTAGTAAAGATATAAGATGTAATATGTAAAAATAAGGCATGTTATCTAACAAATAAGATATCTACTTTGAGAAATGAGATATCTTGTATGCAATATCTTATAAAAGATATCTTTGATAATTTATCAGCTCTCTATAGAAATTAGATATCTTATATGCTTTATCAGGTATCTTATCAAAGACTTGATATATCCTTTATGCTAAATGAGATATATAGCATACAGGTTATCTGCTTTAGAGAAATAATATATCTTATACACCACTTTAAATTTTTTATGTTGCAATATATTTATTATGTCACATAAAATATCTCATACAATAATGATATAATAATAATATATATGAGATCTTATTGAATATATTAGATGACTTCTTAATAAAAAAATTACATATTAGAAACCTTCTTTCTTAAAAAGATATCTTAATTCCAGTTAGGATACCTTTTTAAGTAAACAGAATATTTCATTTGATCTTATATATTATATCAGATATTTCATGTCCTTTATTAGATATCTGATATGGCATTTCAGAAATCTGATTTTTTTCAAAGCATATACCTTATATGCTATATAAGATATCTTATTTAACAAATAAGATATATTTTATGCTACATATGAGATCTTATATCGTATATAAGCTACAGCCACTTAATGTAGTTATCAGATATACAGTATTAGATACCCTGTATATTACATATCAGATATCTTTTTTCTATCATACCAGAATTCTATTCCACAGGATAAATATTAAAAGACCTTGCCATTATTATTTGCTTTACTCAGATATTTGAAATCACAAGAAGCTATCTGCTTTCAGAAATAAGATATCTACTAACGATAAAGTGCAAGTCGTTCAAATATTTATTCTTTAAAGTGAATGATTAATATTATATATGATATCTCATATTAGCTATCTGGACTACTGTATTAGATGTCTTTTATAAATAAGATATCTGATATTGTAAAAAAGACATCTTATATGCTATATAAGTTGTCTGAGATATGGTGTATAAGATAGCTATTATGCCATAGACAATATCTGATATGATATGCAAGATATCATACAGAAGAGTAGAGATCTGAACAGATAAATAAGATATCTGATTTCAAAAATTTGAGAAAAAAGCTATCTTAATATATTATATGAAATATATAATAGCCTTTATTTATGGCAAGGTGTTTTCATATTCATTATGCAAATAAAAGATCTTATATATAGTATCAGCTATCTTATATAACATATATACTTTTTCAGATATATTTTGGATACCTTATGTAATTCCACATGCAAGATATCAGATCTACATATTAAGATATTTTTCTGCTGAAAATTATAAATTTATTAAAAAAAATATGATACTTTATATAAGATTTTTGATATGTCAGATACGATATTTTATTGGAATAAAAGAAATGTTATAAAAGTGAATAAGATATCTTATATGCTATTTAAGATATCTCAAATATCAATTCAGATATCTCATAGGCTAAATAAGATACTGATATGCAAAATTAAATTAGCTCTCTCATAAAATAAAGAAATTGTCGTATATAGGATATTTGATATCTTAGATACAGGATAGTTTTGTTAGTAAATCAGATATCTGTTATCCTAAATTAGATATCTTTTATCCTTTTTAAGATACCTAATACGTGATATATATTTTGCAAATTAATATGAAAACTAGATATTTGATATCTGTAATAACTCATATTATAAATGTCTTATATAATATATAAGATATCTGGAAAATTACTGTTGATATCTTATATCAGTAAGACATATTATCTGTCAAATATGATCTTATATATCGATTAACATACCTGATATAGAGAATATATGTGTTGTAAGATACCGTATATCTTATTAGATGGACAGATAAATAAGATATCTGATTTATCAAAATCTATCAGATATCTTATGTAGGTATATATCTTGTACAATATTAGATAGAGTTTACAGCATCAGATATCTAATATTGTATGTTAGATATCTTATCAGAAAAATAGGGTATCTGATTTAGTCCAGTATAGTAGATATTACACAGAAGATACCGTACTATATATCAGATATCTTATATAACTCATATATATAATCATTAAAATACTGATCTTTAACAGGGAGTAATCACATGTTAATATTCTATCAGTTAAATACGGCAAGCACTGGGCTTTATAGCCGGGCCGCGCAGCGCAGTTGGTAATGCATCTGACTTATAAGCCAGAGGTCCCGGGTGCGATACCCGGTCTGGCCATTAACTTTCATTTCCCCTTCCGCTGATTCAAGAAAGGCAGTTGTCAGTAACTGGTGAAGTGTATCAGTAGGGCTATACTGCTAGCACCGGGGTTCATAAGACTATCACTGAAAATATCAAGCTTAGCACCGGGGCTATACTGCTAGCAACAGTCTTCATAAGGTTATCACCGGGCATTAGAAGCTCACATCGGGGCTATACCCCTAGCACCAGGGTTTATAATACTATCACCAGGTATTACAAGAATATAAGCGGGACTAGACTGCTAGCACTGGGAATTAATAACACTACCAACAGGCATAGCAAGCTTATCACCAGGGCTATACAACTAGCATCAGGCTTCGTAAGGTTATCCCTTAGCAGTAGAAGCTTATCAATGGAGCTATACTGCTAGCACCTGGCTTCATAATATTATCACTGGGCATAGCAAGCTTATCACCGGGGCCATACTGCTAGCACCGGGCTTCATAACACTATCACCGGGCACTACAAGTTTATCACCGGGGCTATACTGCTAGCATCGGGCTTTATAATACTATCACCGGGCATAGCAAGCTTATCACCGGGGCTCTACTGCTAGCACTGGGCTTCATAACATTATCATCAGGCATTAGAAGCTTATCACTGGGGCTTAGACTGCTAGCTACGGGCTTCATAATACTACCACCAGGCATAGCAAGCTAAGCACCGGGGTATACTGCTAGCACCGAGCTTTATAACACTATCACCGGGCACTAGAAGCTTATCACCGGGGTATACTGCTAGCACCGTGCTTCATCGATGGACATTACAGGTTTATCACCAGGGCTATTCTGCTAGCACCGAACTTCATAACACTATCACCGGGCATTAGAAGCTTATCACTGGGGCTATTTTCTAGCACTGGGCTTCATCAGACTATCAATGGGCATTACAGGCTTATCACTGGGGTTATACTGTTAGCACCGGGCTTCACAACACTATCACCGGGTGTAACAAATATTACAGGTTTATCACCAGGGCTATTCTGCTAGCACCGAGCTTCATAACACTATCACCGGGCATTAGAAGCTTATCACTGGGGCTATTTTCTAGCACTGGGCTTCATCAGACTATCAATGGGCATTACAGGCTTATCACCAGGTTTATACTGTTAGCACTGGGCTTCATAACACTTACATCAGGCATAAGAAGCTTATCACCGGGGCTATACAGTTAGCACCGTGCCCCATAAGACTATCCGTGGGTGTTACAGGCTTATCACTGGAGTTATACTTCTAGCATGGGGTTGATAACACTATCACTAGGACTAAACAACTAGCACCGGAATGCATAATAATAATACTGGATATTACAAGCTTATCACCAGGGCTTTACCGCTAGCACCGGTCTTTGCAAGGCTATCACCGGGCATTAGATGCTTATCACTTGGGCTATTCCATTAGCACCGGTCTTTGTAAGGCTATCACTAGACATTAGCAGCTTATCACTGGGGCTATACTGTTAGGACCGTTCTTCATGAGGCTATCACCAGGCATTCCAAGCTTATCGCCGGGGCTATTCCGTTAGCACAGGTCTTCCTAAGGCTGTCATTGGACATTAGCAGCTTATCTCCGAGGTTATAGTGTTAGCACCATTCTTCGTGAGGCTATTACCAGGCATAAGAAGCTTGCCACGGGGCTATTCTGTTAGCATAGGTCTTTGTAAGGCTATCACTGGACATAAGCAGCTTATCATAGGGGTGACTGTTAGCACCACTTTTTGTGAGGCTTTCACCATGCATTAGACGCTTATCACCTGGGCTATACTGCTAGCACCAGGCTTCATAACACTATCACCAGGCACAGCAAGCGTATCATCGAAGCTATACTGCTAGCACCGGGCTTCAAAACACTATCACCGTGCATTAGAAGCTTATCACCGGGGCTATATAGCTAGCACCGGGCTTCAAAACACTGTCACCGTGCATTAGAAGCTTATCACCCGGGCTATATAGCTAGCACTGGGTTTCAAAACACTATCACCGTGCATTAGAAGCTTATCACTGGGGCTATATAGCTAGCACCGGGCTTCAAAACACTATCACCGTGCATTAGAAGCTTATCACCGGGGCTATATAGCTAGCACCAGGCTTCATAACACTATCACAGGGCATAGCAAGCTTATCACTGGGGCTATGCTGCTGGCACTGGGCATCAAAACACTATCACCGTGCATTAGAAGCTTATCACTGGGGCTATACTGCTAGCACCGGGCTTCGTAACACAATCACCGGGCATAACAAGTTTATCACTGGGGTTACCCTGCTAGCCCTGGACTTCATAGCACTATCACCAGGCTTTAGAAGCTTATCACTGGGGCTATTCTGTTAGCACCGGACTTCATGAGGTTATCACCGGGCATTAGAAGCTTATCACCGGGGCTATATTCTTAACGCCGGTCTTCACAAAGACTATCACCCGGCACTAAAAGCTTTATCATCGGGGCTATACCGCTAGCACCGGCCTTCATAAGTCTATCACCAAGCTCATCACAGGGGCAATACTACTTGAAGCAGAATGGATAAGACTATTGCTACCATCGAGATTTATAAGAATATCACCGACCTTTAAACACTTTTCAATGGGCCTTATGGCAAGCCATTTTACTATTTATTATGCATAGTAGATATCTTTTATAGTATATTAGATATCTAATATGCCAATTAGGATATCCAATATAACATATAAGATATCTTATATCCTATATAAGATATCTGATATAGGATATAAGATATCTTATATAGGATATGAGATATCTTATCTAATTTTTCATATATCTTATATGCTATATTAGATATCTTATATGTTATATTAGATATCTTAATTGGCTATTAGGTATCAAATATACTATATAAGATATCTAATATATCATAATAGATATCTTATATGAAAATTAAATAAGATATCTCATATCCTGTATAAGATATTTTATATCCGATATAAGATATCTGATTTACTAAATAAGATATCTTATATGTCCTATAAGATATCTCATATGCTATATCAGATATTTTATATATTGTGTTGTGTCTTATGGAAATGTCAAATATAATATCTTATATACCTATATTAGATATCTTATATAGTATAAGATATCTTATATGACATATAAGATATCTTCTATAGGAAATAAGATATCTTATATGCGATATGAGATATCTTATATAATTTTACAAGATCGATCCCCAGCTTCTCAGGTCTTTCGGACGAGACTTTAAACCGAGGTCCCGTCTCCATATGACCTCGTCGTTGGTGGGACGTTAAACCCGAGCTCACTCACTCACTCTTATATAATATATTAGATATCAATTGTAGTACATTAGATATCTAATATGCCAATTAAGATATCTAATATAACATATAAGATATCTAATATAACATTTTAGATATCTTATATGAAAAATCAAATAAAATATCTCATAGCCTATATAAGATATCTTATATCCTATGTCAGATATCTTATATAGGATATAAGATATCTACATGCTATATTAGATATCTTATGTTATATTAGATATCTTAATTGGCATATTAGATATCTAATATATTATATGATATCGTATTTATTATATCAGATATCTTATATATATAAGATATCTTATATAGAGATATCTGATATAATAAATGAGATATCTACGTTCCATAATAAATAGTAAAATGGCTTGCCATAGGGCCTACACCGCAAACACCAGGCTTAATAAGACTAACACCAGCAGGACTAAATATTAGCCACCATAAGCCTATTCACTGGACCTTTATTACATTACCAAATACATGTAGTAGTAAGAACTGATTTTAAGACTATCACTTGGCATGTATTATTATTTAAATCACACTTTAAAATGTATATGTTTTTTCCATTTTTCTTACTGGTTTTGAATGTAATCTTTTCAACCGATTATTTAAATTTATTTACATTAGAATTAAGTCTCTCAAGGCCCGCTAAATTCCCGGATGGTTCCGGAGATTTTGTATCTAAAATAAATATACTTAATTCTAAGAGTAAACTTAATTCTTATAAATATTGATTTAGAAACCTCTGTTTTCTTGAAAATGATATAAAAAGTTCTCAATTTTATGGAAATAAAACCGATATATGAAACCTGATGCATTAATAGTCCCAAGATATCGGATATATAGCCCTCCTATTAGTCTGCACGCACGCGCATTAGCCTGGTGATAATCCCGGTGCCTGTATTGAAAATCTGCTGTGTTACATACCTGACCCGAACGCTTAACAGACTACTCCAGTCTCTTTCTTTAAAGCTATGCTTTACAAGAAAACACGAGAAGGGAGTTGCTGTTATTTTGGCTCAAAGTCCCTGATCAGTTACACTCAATAGGCTCTCGCTTTGCACCAATTGCCCTTTGAATTGCGATGTTAACGCTCTGATCCTAACCAGACAACTGACTGCAAACGGACAATCTGCCGCTTATATAGGCATTTCTGGAGTGCCCTCTAGCGGGTTCCGACTTCTCTACGGACTATGACGGAACTGAACGAAAACTATAAGCTTATTCTCATAAGATGCTTAATTGTTCTGCTGAGTTAACAAGCGTCTATCGGATAATGATAAAATAATAGTTGTGCTCTGCATAACCTACATTGATAAATGAATGGTGTTTCTTGAACCTAAAACTTATTTATGATATTATAGGGCTTTATAATAATCTTTATAAAATGGACTAATGTCGATGAGTGACTGCAGATACAAACCAAATGAACGAGAAGGCTTAATAGTGACGTGGTTGGAAAAGGTGTTCCGGCGAGTTTTGTAAATAATCAAAGGGGAGGAACTCTCGATATCAGGTTTGGATATACTATAGCTGCAATTTCGTTACACTGATTACAATACTTTTGATTTTTATTTTATGTTTTGTTCTGTATGGCAGATTCCGCGTAAATACACGTCAAGGAGAACTTTTAAGATATTATGAACAGGACCCATGCAGTTTAGCTAGTTCTAGTCTATATAAGATCTATGACCTTTAACTAAATTAGTTTTATTCAAATATGATGATAATTTCAACTAAATTAGGTTCTTTTCAAAACGGAAATAGTCCTTTTAGGGCATTTACTTAAGATAAATACTGCTGCAGTAAAACCAAAAAATCTACTGAATTAATCATCTTTTTTGTAGAAAACTGGTCTAAATAGATACCAACATAAGTTTTCCGACCAGCTATAGCAAAAATAATCGCCATATCCCCCATATAATTAACAGTATGAGTCCTTTTCGTAACTGGAAAGTCCTTTTTAGTGAAAAGAAGTCCTTTTCGCAATTTAGGGTAACCCATCCTACTCTACAGTATTGTTTACATCAGATGACACTAACGGTTCTCCTTACCGAGGAGTGAATTACACTCAAAGAAGAAGAAGTAACTTCCCTGTCATCTTGACAGGGAAGTTACTTCTTCTTCTTTGAGTGCAATGGAAAGAAAGACTTACTTAATGTAAATTTTTACAAGGAGTGGTTTTATAGCTGGATTAACTCTATTAAATGGGTAATTAAATGAGTAAAATTCAGTGCTATAACTGGAGCAAATCCTTATAAGACTTTCTCCAGGTAGACCTGGACAACCGAGAAGATCAGGGTCTCCAGATCTGGTTCCGTACCTAGAGACCCGAAGTTTCAGGTAAGGTCCCGTACCTGGAGACGCTAATTTTTTCAACCTGAACAGAAGACAATCATAAAGTGTTCCCATGCAAAGGCAATGCCTCAATTTCATATTATTTCCATGGTTGCATTATGACACTGATATGCATAATACATGACCCCGCTAAGTGAGAGAAAAAAGTCACAAGTTTGACAGGTACGAATAAAAGAGTGGTGAATGTCACATTACATATCCTGAGGATAAATGTTCCTTAATATTCCTTAATCAGCAATACGTATTGCATATTTAACTAAATCATGATACAGAATATAAGCAAACCTTAATGCTGCATCTAAACAGTAACTCAAAATACATTTGAAACATGATAAAATATCAAACAATTGTTTATTGACTCGTCAAAACAAGCACCCATTCAGGCGGAAATGTTTACATATCAGATAGAGTAGCTTCCCTTGTCACGAGGATACTGATAAAAGTCAAGCAATTTTCTGTTATTTTCATAAGTTGAGGTTAACCTTTTTTGCTTATACGCTTATAATAATTAAGAACTATATATAGTTTTATGTTTTAGATTGTTGTCACCGCCATACATTGTCTGTGGGCAAAGAAAAATATATTTATTCATGAACATGAAACAGTAACTGGAAGTTGGACAGTACTAATATTCGGACAGTGTAAATTGTAACATTGTAGGACATATGCATTTTATTCTGTAACAGACATAGAAGTTGCGCATGTTAATATATTGAAAATTATCAGAGGAGTGGCGCAGTGTGGAGCGCAGTGGTGCAGTTGGTAATGTTCCCGACTCCTGATCAAAGGGTCCCGAGTTCGATCCTCACCACGGCCCTAGCCTTGTGACCTTTAGCATGTCGCATATCCACAGCTCATCTTGCATATATGTATATAGTCTTAATAAGTCGCAATAAAGGCTCTACAGAGCTTATGTTAGTTGTTGATAAAAATAAGCGACTATAAATAATGATTATTTCGTAGTAAAGCCATTAGGCCATAGAGTCTCTCAGGTATCTTCTTAGCACTGGTATGAACATCTTTCTTTCTTTCTTTCTATCTTTACTGTCCTCGGTCAATTTTGACCATGATGACAGGTTTTCTGGTGTGGCGCATAAGTTGTCACAAAAAAAAAATAAATAAATAAATAAATAAAATAAAAAAAATGAATTTGTGACAAAGCCACCAGCAGATTAAAACTATTTACAAGAAGTCCTCAGGGGCAGGCATTCCGTGCCTAATACCCCTGCTCTACCCTAGGATATGAAATTTTGGCCTTAAACCCATCAACTGTCTCCGAAGAGACAGCTTCGGTTGTAAGGCCATTCCAAGTTGCAATTGTCCTGGGGAAAAAGGAATTCTTAAAACTGTCCGTGTAAGCATTTGGTCGGTGGTACTGAAATGGGTGGGACCTAGTTCTCCTGCTCCCTTCACCGACCTCAGATAGTACGTACTTATTCTTATCTACAATGGCAAGATTATTGTGAATTTTGTAGAATAGAGACAGAGAAGCCTGCTGTCGTCTTCCCTGCAGGTCTGGCTATTGGAGTTCTTTTAACATTTCTCCCACATGGCTTTGATTGCGCCAGCGCCTACAGGTCCAACGGGCAGCAGTCCTCTGTACTTTTTCTATTCTGTTAATATCTACTTGGTGATGGGGCATCCAAACTGGCGCTGCATATTCTAATTTGGGCCGGACCAGAGTTTTATATGCAGCAGCCTTGATTTCCTTCGATGCAAAAGTCAAGTTTCTACGAAGGAAACCCAAAGTCTTAGTAGCCTTACTGGTAACTTCATTGATGTGCTGACCCCACTCGAGGTCATCCGTAATTTCAACTCCTAAATATTTGGCTGACGATACATTCTCTAGGACTTGGTTATGCCTATTACATTCCAACCGGGTATAATCTCCCGGTATTTGGTGGTGCGCGACTTAAGTGACTATTAATTTGAAGATCATGTGGTAAAAGTTTTAGTAGATGCCACATAAGTTTCTAGCTCCCCGAGGATACAACTTCTCCACTCTTTGAAGTCTTCATTTGTTTTCTCCATTAACAGTAAATTCAGAGCCCGAGGTTATAAAACGTTTTTCATGGTCAACTCAGCTGAGCATGAAATTTTTTCTGCTCATAAATTTTAAAATGCCAACAATTGTTGGCATTTTAATATTTATGAGCAGAAAAAATAGCCTTCTTGGCTTATCTGAGCCTGAAAAATGCTGATTTTCTTAGTATTTTGATATCAATGGGCATTTTAAATTTCATGCTCAGCTGAGTTGAGCACGAAAAAAGTTTTATAACCTCGGGGCCTGGTCTAGTTGGTTGATGCCACAAGTTTCAAACAACCTCTTTCTCATAATTTCTCTTTCAGTTTGGTAGATAGGACAATTCAGTAGATAGTGACTCACAGATTATTATTATTATAAACAAAAAGTAACAACCTTGTTGATTTCACAGGGGCTTGTATCACTTTTTTTCAGGCGGCATAGGTTAGTGTATAGCCTAAAAAAGCCTGATACCAGCCCCTGTGATTTTTTTAGGCTGTCAGATTTATAAAATTCTGTCAACATTTACAGGGATGGTCATACAAGAAACGATTCCATGTAATCAAACGTGTTTGCAGCAGTAAGAATTAATATGTAAAAGTCCTTATATTTACCTTGATTAGCATCCGACAGGAAGAGTCTGACACAAAATTCACGCCTGGTAAACTATCACAGGTACCTCCGCGGAGGTACCGATAAAATGTTGTGACAGGCATCCGGTGCTACCTGTGACAGACCAAAAATAAACAAAAAACAGTAGGTATTCGTCTTTTTTTAGCTCACCTGGCCCGAAGGGCCATAGTGAGCTATTGTCATACCAATGCGTCTGGCGTGCGTCGTGCGTTGTGCGTCGTGCGTGGTCACGGAATGTGTCCGTCAACACCTAAAAACAAATATTCAAACATCTTCTTCTGTAAAACTACTGGTCCCATGGTTCTCAAATTTCACATGGAGCATGACCTGACTCCAGGGTCTCAGAATTATAAAATTGGGTCAGGTTGAAAATCCAAGATGGCCGCCGTTACTAAAAATAGCAAAAACAACAAAATAAACTTCTTCTCCAGAACCACTGGGTATATTTTGAATTTTGGCATGGAACATCAATGAAACCTTGGTATTCAAAATTGTAAAAATGAAAAAAATCTGTAGCGGAGTTTTTGTCACAGTGACCTACTTTCTGTTTACGAGTGTAATTTTGCTCAAATGCCAATGTCAAAAAATGACATATTCAAACGACTTCAAACAACTTCTTCTCTAAAACCACTGCACCCATGGGTTTCAAATTTCACATGGCGCATGACCAGACTGCAGGGTTTCAAAATTGTAAAATTGGGTCAGGTCAAGAATCCAAGATGGCCGCCGTTACTAAAAATAGCAAAAACAACAAAATCAACTTCTTCTCCAGAACCATTTGGTATATTTGGCCGAAAGTTTGCGTGGAACATAAATGGGACCTTGGGATTAAAAATTGTAAAAATGAAAAAAATCTATAGTGGAATTAGGTCACAGTGACCTACTTAGCGTTTACAAGACCGATTTTGCTCAAATGTCAGTATCTCAAGGAAACGCAATCAATTGTGGTCAGATTAGGTCAGCAATGGTCCTTAAAAGGAATTATTTCAATTTTGTGCCAGTTGACTATCCAAGATGGCCACCATGGGGGCCGTTACTAAAAATAGCACAAACATAAAAATGACAATTACTCAAGAACACTTGAATGGAATTTGACCAATTTTGTGTCAGAATGTTCCTTGCATGAAGCCATTTCGATTAATTACAATTTGGCTTTCCAAGATGGCCGACATCTGCCGTTACTAAAAATAGCACAATTATAAAAATGACAATTACTCAAGAACCCTTGAATGGAATTCGACCAATTTTGTGTCAGAATGTTCCTTGCATGAAGCCGTGTCGATTAATTGCAATTTGGCTTCCAAGATGGCCGACATCTGCCGTTACTAAAAATAGCACAAACATAAAATGACAATTACTCAAGAACCCTTGAATAGAATTGGACCAATTTTTTGTCAGAATGTTCCTTACATGAAGCCATTTCAATTAATTGCAATTTGGCATTCCAAGATGGCCACCACCTGCCGTTACTAAAAATAGCACAAAACATGAAAATGACAATATCTCAGTAACCGCTGAATAGATTTTGACGAAATTTGTGTCAAAATGATTTTTGCATTGAGATGTTTCAAAAGTAACTAAATATAGACAAGTCATAATAACCTTTGTTACTAAAAATAGAAAAATGTGAAAATAAGAAAATCTCAGTGGAATTGGACTAATTTTCTGTCAGAATGATCATTTCAATAAGCTTTTTCGATTTTTCTGCATTTTGGCATTCCAAGATGGCCGCCATCTGCCGTTACTAAAAATAGCACGAAACATGAAAATGACAACATCTCATTAACCGCTGAAGCGATTGAGACGAAATTTTTGGCAAAATGATTCTTGCTTTGATATGTTTCACAAATTAACAAATATTGACCTGTCAAGTTGGCCTCTGTTACTTAAAATAGCAAAATTTGAAGATGAGAAAATTACAATGGAACTGGACCAATTTTTTGTCAAAATGGTCCTTGCATGAAAGCTTTTCAATTTTTTGCATTTTGGCATTCTAAGATGGCCGCCATCTGCCGTTTCTGAAAATAGCTCAAAACATGAAACTGACAATATCTCAGTAACCCCTGAATGGATTTTGATGAAATTTGTGGCAAAATGATTCTTGCCTTGAGGTGTTTCAAAAGTAAATATATGAAGACCAGACAAGTTGGCCTCTGTTACTAAAAGTAGCAAAATGTGAAATTGAGAAAATCTCTGGAATTGGACCAATTTTGTATCAGAATGGGGACCATTTGGATACAAAAGCCAGGTGAGCGATATCAGGCCCATTTGGGCCTCTTGTTATAAAATACATTATAACCAGGGAGTTTATTGAAAATCAAAGAATGCTATTCAACCCTTATATACATTAAGTTTTGTCACACAGTATATCCCCAGGAACTTTACATAAAAACAGAAGATATGACTTTTGAAGTGGCTTTTAGGTCAGTCGAAAGTACTCAAAACAAGAATAAATTGGTTGTTTTAGGTCCTAAATGCACCTTCTTGCATAAGAATCTGTTGATCTGGATACACTGACGTAAAGTAAACCAACTTGCCCAAATATAAATGCCGATAAACTCCAAATAAGGCTGGATCGGTAATAAAACAACCGGAGGTGCCTGTGATGTAAGAAAATATAGCAAAAATCTGAAGATTTATAGCGGTTGCAAATATTGATATTCTTCATCTCTAGACCACTGCCTTGAAAGAATCGTTCATTCAACGTCGCAATTGTATCTGTCATAATGCGAATATGAAGCATAGTTTTGTTCAAACGACAGACAATGATCAGGAACTTATACATTCAGATTCTACATCCTGCTCTCCAAACCAAGATGGAAGTAAGTATAAGTTGACAATAGTTCATAGAAGACACGCATGGTAAACAGAATAAAGAGCTCTTTCCCAGACAGGTGGAAATTTACCTACCCAAATGAAAACGACGCTAACTTCTGTTTTACCTATTTTATATTTTAAATTACAAACAAACCAGAAAGCAAAGTGGGCAGCTGCACAGGACCTTACTGCCAGAAGACTACAGACGAGCGGACATAAGAACACGTAACATTGATGCTTCACGATAGAAATCCAAAATCCAAAGCAGATCATCTCAAAGAGTTATTGTCCGTTTTGTTTCCATATCTGTTAGTCAAACATTGACAAGTTGGACATAGCTGTTGAAAATTTACTGCCTAATTCAGTGTTAGAATAGTAATGAAATGCGCTTAAATAAGAGGCAGCGTTTTTGTGAATGGTGATGACTGCCTGTTAGTCATTCCAAGTCGTTAGAAATTGTCGAGGTCACACGCCATGCTAGCTACTCGAAACTTTTGCAAAAACAACGTTTCCGAAGATGACTTTTATGTAGTAAAAGTGCTCTTTTGTTACCAAATTGGATGCAATGGCTATTCGGAGACTTTGAATTACACGTTATTTACAGTAAGATTCCGATCACTTCAATATACTAAACGGTGTAATATTGAGAACATGTCGCCTGCCGATGATGTAATCTGTAGGCCTTACGGATGTATTTGGATTCTAGCGCCAACAATTCAAAACTACCCAGACTGAATCACTTGTAGCACCTATCACTCCAGTTACCACAAAGTTAACACATACAGTGAGCGTCATACGACACATGGGAGCGACACATATGGGGAAACAAAAAAGATCAACACTATAAATACCTGTACGTGTACGCCTGTTGACGAGTATCGGCAATTTGGACATTTTGACACACCATACGTGTAGCTGGCATGACGTGTGACCTTGACAATTTCTGACAAGTTGGAATGACTCACAGCTAGCACCTCCCGATCACAGTCATCACCAGTCACAAAATATTGACTCATGACAATTCTCACACTGAATTAGGCAGTTAATTTTCAGCAAATATAAGAAATTCGTCAATGTTTGACTAACAGAAGCGGAAACAAATTGGGCAATAACTCTTTGAGATGGTGTTTTAGAAATTTTAACATGGAATTTCATGATATATGCATTATGATAGCTTAATGGGACGTTGAATGAATGATTCTTTCCAGGCAGTGGTTTAGAGAAGATGTCAGTATTTCCAGCTGCTATAACTATTCAGATTTTCACTATATTTGCGTACATCACAGGCACCTCCACACCATTGCAGGCACCTCCAGCAGTTGTTTTGAAAAATCAAGCCTTATTTGTAGTCAATCGACATTTATATTTGAGCAAGGAGGTTAGCTTAACACCAGTGTGCCGAGAAAAACAGATTCGTATGCAAGATCACTGCATTTAAGACCAAAAACGGCGGAATTCTTTATGTTTTGAGTACTGTGGGCTGACATCAAAGTCACTTCAAAAGTCGTATCTTTGGTTAATATGGAAAGTTAAGGGGGATATAATGTGTGACAAAACTTTATGTCTATAAGGGTCGAATAGCATGTCAAAAAAGAGAAATACCTACTGTTTGTTGTCATTTTTTGGACAGTCACAGGCAGCTCCAGGTGCCTGTCACAACTTTTTATCGGTACCTCCGCCGGAGGTACCTGTGATAGTTTACCAGGCGTGAAATTGGGAGACTTTTTTTCTTTTTTTGTCGCACCTGCTTTAGCAAGGTGCGATATAGGAGTTCACTTTTCCGTCCATCCGTCCGTCAGTCATTCCGTCCGTCCGTCCGTACGTCCGTCCGCCCGTCCACAATTACCTGGACCCTAGTGGTTAAGTCCATTTCTCTCAAACTATGATACCTACAATCATCAAATCTGGTATAAAGTTTCTTCTTAGAATGTTCTCAAGGTATGTTGCACTTTTTTCTACCCTTGACCTACATTTCATGCTCTGCTGACTTCATAAAATTCAATGTCCAAAATTACCTTGTCGCACCTGCTTTAGCAAGGTGCGATATAGGAGTTCACTTTTCCGTCCGTCCGTCCGTCAGTCATTACGTACGTCCGTCCGTACGTCCGTCCGTCCGTCCACAATTACCTCGACCCTAGTGGTTAAGTCCATTTCTCTCAAACTATGATACCTACAATCATCAAATCTGGTATAAAGTTTCTTCTTAGAATGTTCTCAAGGTATGTTGCACTTTTTTCTACCCTTGACCTACATTTCATGCTCTGCTGACTTCATAAAATTCAATGTCCAAAATTACCTCAACCCTAGTGGTTAAGTCCATTTCTCTCAAACTATGATACCTACAATCATCAAATCTGGTATAAAGTTTCTTCTTAGAATGTTCTCAGGAAGGTATGTTGCACTTTTTCCTACCCTTGACCTACATTTCATGCTCTGCTGACTTCATAAAATTCAATGTCCAAAATTACCTCAACCCTAGTGGTTAAGTCCATTTCTCTCAAACTATGATACCTACAATCATGAAATCTGGTATAAAGTTTCTTCTTAGAATGTTCTCAAGGGTTGTTGCACTTTTTTCTACCCTTGACCTATATTTCACGCTCTGCTGACTTGGTAAAATTCAATGTCCAAAATTACCTCGACCCTAGTGTATTAGTCCATTTCTCTCAAACTATGATACCTACAATCGTCAAACCTGGTATAAAGTTTCTTCTTAGAATGTTCTCAAGGTAAGTTGCATTTTTTTCTACCCTTGACCTATATTTCAGGCAATGCTGACTTCGTAAAATTTAATGTCCAAAATTACCTCGACCCTAGTGGTTAAGTCCATTTCTCTCAAACTATGATACCTACAATCATGAAATCTGGTATAAAGTTTCTTCTTAGAATGTTCTCAAGGTACGTTGCACTTTTTTCTACCCTTGACCTATATTTCACTCTCTGCGGACTCTATAAAATTTAATGTCCAAAATTACCTCGACCCTAGTGTTTTAGTCCATTTCTCTCAAACTATGATACCTAGAATTATCAAACCTGGTATAAAACTTCTTCTTAGAATGTTCTCAAGGTATGTTGCACTTTTTTCTACCCTTGACCTACATTCAACCCTCTGCTGACTTCGTAAATTTCAAGTCAAAAATTACATCTACCGTAAATTTCACGTCAAAAATTGCATCAACCCTGGCATTTAAGTCCATTTCTCTCAAAGTATGATACCTAAAATTATCAAACCTGGCAAAAAGTTTCTTCATAAAAAGGTCTCAAGGGTTGTTGCACTTCCTTCTGCCCCTTACCTTTATTTCAAGGAATGCTGACTTTGTAAAATTTTATATCCAACATGGCATTCACCCTAGCAGTTAAGTCCATTTCTCTATAAACACAATGGTAGAAGCATCAAACCTCTATGCTTGATGTATATTTCATGTGCTCTGTTGGCTTTGGAAATTTGTAGGTCAACCTGGCATCCACATCTGAATGTACTCTAGCATTAAACGGTCTGGCCACATACTTTCGTTTCTCCTTCCGCTGATTCAAGAAGGGCAGTTGTCAGTTACTGGCGAAAGTATGTGCACTTAGTACTGGTTAACCGCTTAGGCGGTCTAAGCCTGCCCAGGAATGGTGTGGTTAGGTTAACTGACCGTCCCGACATGACCTTAGTTGTTTACCGTGGACGTTAAGCATCAAATCAACCAACCAACCAAAATCTAGCATTAAAGTACATTTCTCACAAACTAACCCACGTACAATCATCAGATATGGCATAAAATGATTTCTTAAGCTGGTCTCTTGGATTGTTTAACTACTTTATATTTTTAATAATTATTTCATACTTTGTTGACTGAATTTTATGTCCAGAATTGCATCCTTCTTAGCTTGCAAGGCCAGTTCGCTCAAATTCTTATACATGAAATCATCAAACCTAATCTTAACCATGATCTCTGCTACTGTGGAAGAGCAAGGCAGGTGCGACATAGCATTCTGCAGAATTCTTTTTTTTTCCATAGTAGCCACAACTGTTGAACCAATGACAAAGAAAAAAAAGTCACGAAAAACCTCAATTTACGGCAAGAAATATTTTGCCAAAATAAACAAAAGAGATTGCAATTCCCAATTCATTTTAGTCTGACATTGAATTCATCTATACTGAACAAAAAAAGAAACGTTACATGTACTTTCAATGCATGTTTTCTTTGAACTGGATTAAGCTTTTGCCAATTTTATTTCATGTCTAAATGACAAAACGAATTTGGAATTCAGAAAATTAATATCACAACAAAAAATGCGAGATTAATGTCTACAGATTAGTTGGACTCAATGAGGGGTTAGAATTTGAAAGTGCAATTTCGAGGTGCTTTTTGAAGACCCGTATATCACTTAAGTTGTCAGCCACTGTAAGCAAGTCATTTCTGAGAAATTTATCTGGCACTAGTTGTTACAAAGACGGTCCAATCGCTGCTTTCTAAGGGTTGATCAGTGGAGTACAAGGCTTGGATTATCGCTTTTCAAGACACTTGACTCTGACTTTCATACTTTGCACTGAAAATCCCATAGTCAATGCAAGCTAGTATACCACGAACAATTGGCCAGTTTGATCAAATTTTTTCATGGTGAACCATTGTCTGGATAAGCTGGAATAAGTTCCATAAATTAAACTTGACCATGTAATGGGAACGTACTTGCTAATGGGATTAAATGATTTGCTATACTTTTAATTGCAAGGGAGGCAATTTCAAAAATGCAAAATCTTTAACATCTTATTTCTTTCAACTACTGGTTAAATGTCTTAAAGTTCATAGGATTTCTTATTGGCGGTTGCAATGCACATCTGAAAGTGTAAAAATTTAAGCGCTTGCGCATGCGTGTTAAGCGTTTCACATTGTCTTTGATGTTTTCAGTC
Source organism: Ctena decussata (assembly GCA_963989385.1). Lineage (NCBI taxonomy): Eukaryota > Metazoa > Mollusca > Bivalvia > Lucinida > Lucinidae > Ctena > Ctena decussata. The sequence goes on from OZ022511.1 coordinate 64,823,211, forward strand.
AAAGTAGATTAATACTGTAACAGTTGATGCAAGTCGGAAATCGATTAGTTCATAAGGTTGTCTCACGTCTGGCATGTGAGGGAATAACGCAGCAATATTTGGAATTGTTGGTCTTTAGCTTAAAATACATGAATACTCTATGTATTGTTTCTTTTTTTGTTCAGTATATAAATAGGTAAACATCAAAATGAATGAAAAAAGTGACGATATTTGAATCCAAGAGCACTAGCTATTTAAAAGCTCTAGAAATCACTGTTCTTCATCTTAGGGTGTATGGGTACTCCTGCATGATTTTCTGCCATTTTTACCAAGAGAGACAACTTTTGTGACTTCCTGTTTGCTTCCCTGGGCAATGCAGCCCTTCCAAAATGGGATCTACCCTTACAGGAAAGAATTTGCTCTTAGAGGAGCAAATTCTTTTTTGTAAGAGTTGATCCCCATTAAGATGAGAGGTAAGAAAGTAAAATTGTAGAGTTACTCTGTCAGAAATAGTAACTTTCACCATAGCTCTTTTGAAAATTACAGGTTGAGGGTTGTTGAGATTGCTGGGAAGAGGTCTTCATGCTAAGGAGAGTATTTGCTGGTTTTCATAGATGCAGTACTAGGGTGCATCTGAAGAAAGTTGGGGAAAATAATTGGATACCAGTTTCACCTTTAGCTGTTAACAGGGTTTGTTCTTGGATTGCTAGTAGGTAATACATTTGACAGGCATAGTGAAAATTTAACCCCCCCCCCCCCACCCCAAATAAAAATAAATGGAAAATACATTTGATTGATGCCCTGTGAAATGAGACCTTTGGGACAGAGACTATTCAGATCAACCTGAACAGCTGTGCAGATAATTTACGGTCCCATTTTCATGCAGCAACAACCGTTTGAGCCATGACACGAGAAAACCAACAAAGTGGTTGTGCACACAGTGCAGACTCAGATCAGCCTGGGAATCCATTCAGTCTAATCAGACTCTTTGCTAAGCACTTAAAGGGTAGCTAAAGATCTAATCTACCTCCATGGGGACAGTGAAGACTCTGATCTGACTGGGTGCATCCCCAGGCTGATCTGAGTCTGTTCTGGGCGCACAACGACTGTTGGTTTTGTCGTGTTGCGGCTCATTTATGCAAGTAGTTTTAATGTCTGAGCTACGCTGAAGGAGGAGATGTCTGCAGAGTAGTGTGTCCCCCTTTCAGTCAGAAATCTATGCCTTAAAATAAGTCCCATGTGCTGAGCTCCAGGTAAGATGGGGTTTAGATAACTTTTTCATATTTTTCGATGACCCCTCTTTAGAACTGTCTCTTTGGGATGGCTCTAACGAGGGCTCATAACTCACAACATATGTCTTTGTGCAGATATATGAAAAAATGTGTTAATTATCCCTGCTACCCCATCTTATACAGAGCGCTGCAGTTAGGCAGTGCACTGCTAGTAAGCTATGCCAGATTTAAAGGGCAATTGCTGCCAGGGCTCAGATTAACCTGTTCTACAGCGTAAACTAAGCAGCCTTTCAAGGTGAATGGGTACACTTTCCGGGGAAGCAGCTCTCTCATTTGTCAGTTTTGCCTCTCAACTCAATGGGGGTCAATTCTTAAAAGAAGAATTTGCTCCCTTAGGAGCAAATTCTTTCCTTTAAGAGTTGACCCCAATTTGGAAAGGTTTCATCATCCAGGGAAGCAAAAGAAAGTCACTATTTTGTATCTGCTTGTAAAAATGGTGGAAAAACATGGCAGTGTACCCATAGATCTTTAAAACTTAATAATTTCTGGTGTAAACAGTGAATATTTTGATCAAATTCTAACCTTTGTTTGTCAGGGTCTCTTAGCTCTTTGATTATTTTTCAGCTCATTTATAAACTTCAGACGTTTTGAACCTATTTTTCACAACCAAGTTCGACAGATATCTAAAAAGGACTACAACTTCCCGGAAGTGAAAGAATCTGACTTGGAAGAGAAATTTGTTCTAGGGTCGGGACCAGGGGGTCAGTCTGTTCAGAAGACTGTAAACTGCGTTGTCTTGAAACACATACCTACAAATATTGTTGTAAAGGTAAGTTGACTTCGAAATACGTGCCTGGCAATTAAAAATTGAAGTTTCCTTAAACAAATAGCCAATTTATGACAATGCTGTTGCTGTCAACTTCAATGAAAAATGCCATTATCACACACTACCACTTCTCCCTTCCTGGCTGTCACTTTTCCCTATTTCAACTGAAGGGAAAAGTCATTTCTCCCACTTTTTCATGTCTAGCTTGATCCTTGGATCTGACATGGAACATACAGCTAAGAAGTGGGACAAATATTGTTGTAAAGGTAAGTTGACTTCGAAATACGTGCCTGGCAATTAAAAATTGAAGTTTCCATTATCACACACTACCACTTTCCATTATCACACACTACCACTTCTCCCTTCCTGGCTGTCACTTTTCCCTATTTCAACTGAAGGGAAAAGTCATTTCTCCCACTTTTTCATGTCTAGCTTGATCCTTGGATCTGACATGGAACATACAGCTAAGAAGTGGGACTATACAAGTATTCTTCATGAAGTGTGTTTTCAAATGTCTAGCATAGCTGCAAAAGAGATGTGGTATTGAGGATAATTCTAAGATAATTTTTCTTATTTCTCAACAAAAACATATGTTGTGACCCCTCATTAGAACTGTCTCATTGAGACGGTTCTAATAAGGGGTCACATCATATGCTTTTATGAAAAAATAAGGAAAATTATTTCTAAATTATCCCTGTTACTCCTTCTTATCTGACGCACGGACTAGGGACTGTGAAATAGATACTGTTTTGAAAGAAAACATCAAAGTCAAGGCAGCATTGCTGCAGATAAGAAGGTGTAACAGTGATAATTTAGGGATTTTTCCAGATCAGGGCTCAGCCTAGAGGGCGATTTGGGAGAATTAGTTTCCCTAAGCTGGCTGACTTCTCCCTATTTTGAGCTGAGGGAGAAGTGAAAATTTATAGAACTTACAGGGAAATCCAAAATTTGGGTCAAAACTTCTTCATAAAGTCCTGAAAATGTTGCAAAACTTTTCCCTGTAAGAAAGCTTCAGGCTGTCCCCTGCAGATTGTTCCATAAAAACTTACATTTATGACCCACCATTAGAAGTTAGAACCATCTGTCTGGTATAAGAATTGTGGTAAAATAAGTGAATTTGCATATCATTTTAGTAGAAATCAATTCAGTAGAACTTTTGATTCCTATTTCAAGCATCCGGAGGGGGGGGGGGGGAACAAGCATGGGGGGTGGGGGGTAAAATAAGTGAAACTAGAAAGTAGTGACTGGTGACTCAGGCCTGGGCCATGTCGTGGTGCTTATGTGCACCCTTAAGGCTGTGCAACGTTTCTGACTAGTGTCGTCAGATTATTCTGACTCCTCAGAGATTTTCGTGTTTGAACGGGCCTGTTGCTGGCTTGTTTATATTGTCCCGCGCGCCGCTCACGTGATCAGCGCCGAAAACGGCGCTCCCTGTCACGTGAGCGGCACAGGGCGCTCTAAACGGCTCCGAATTAGCACGTGAGTGGTGCTCACTTGGTCACGTGAGCGGCCCCATTGTTGTGTGAGCGGCCATAAGCCTCCCAGGTGAGCGGCGCTGGACAGACCACGTGAGAGGTACAGCTGATAACGCGAGCAGTGCCGAATTGGCACCGCCACATGATCGGCGCCGTTGATCACGTGAGCGGCGCCAAACCGGCACCGCTCACGTGAGCGTGACCGTTCACACAACACGGATTTACTGTTCTGTAGACAAACTATTCTTTGTAGCAGTGTCATCTTTTTTGACGTTTTTAGCGGTTGCAACAGGAGGTAATATTACAATATTGTCTCTCCTGGTGCAAAAAAGCTATGGAAGTATTTACTTTTGTCTTATTATAGTATATGGCGACATCTTTTTTGATTGTTTTACGGGGAAACAATAAACTAAAGAATGCTGGGTAACTGTTTACTATTTAACATTGATGTGGCAGCTTTGTGTCTACTATATAGGCTTCTTCTTTAAGGTATGTTCCCTTGCATCAACCTCCCTGTGTTGTAGGTGCCATTTTTGTATGTTGCTAAGTAACGTTTAGCTATTACGTTAAAGACGTTATGAAGCCAATAGACGTGAAGCTGTAGCTTTGTTAAGCTAGCAATTGGTCCTTATGCTCAGTGGTGAAGCAGGAGCACTTGGGGTATGATAAAAGAATTCGGAGTGACTGGAAAACTCCGGCTTTACCCTTGAACACTGATCCTATTCGGACATTCATAGTGTGTGGAGCTGATAGACCCAGTGGAGCTCCTTTCTCCGACGGACGGAAGTGCTTTTTTCACTGTCAGGGTCTGATGCTAAAATTTCAACAATCTGAAATTTTATATGTTGTAGGGAGTAGTTGTTAGGTTAAAATAATTAGCGACCGGTGTGTCCCTTTTACTGCGGGTGTCACGTTGGTGCTCTATCATTCTGACCTAGTCTTTCTATTAGTTTCGCCGACTTGTTGTTTGCAAAGTTTGCATGTTATTAAATAGACAACATTTCTCGTTGTGCAGTGCACATAGTACAATTATAAATTCGCTCTGAGAAGACACTGCACAACCAGAAATGTTGTCTAAAAGGGACACACCGGTCGCTAATTATTTTAACCTAACAACTACTCCCTACAACATATAAAATTTCAGATTGTTGAAATTTTAGCGTCAGACCCTGACAGTGAAAAAAGCACTGCCGAATGTCCAAATAGGATCAGTGTTCAAGGGTAAAGCCGGAGTTTTCCAGTCACTCCGAATTCTGGTAAAATAAGTGAATATGCATATCAATTCAGTAGAAATCAATTCAGTAGAACTTTTGATTCCTATTTCAAGCATTGGGGTGTGTGTATGTGTGTGTGTGTGTGTGGGGGGGGGGGGGGGTTGGATGGTCTCTCATACTATGCTTCTGAACTTCTGAAACAAACTTGCCCTGATGAGAGGAAAAAGCAAGTTTCCTCTAAATTGTCTTCGTTGCTTGTGTTGAATGTCAGACCAGTGTGGAAATAACTGAAGTACTGCTGTAAGAGTTTAAACCCCATTCCATCCAAATGTCTGCATTGAATGTCATGCTGTAAAAATTCTATTACCTGGGACACCTAATATAATTACCATATTAATCCTATTAAATGCCCCATGGGGTAAGTATGTACACTTGTAGAGGAAGCAAATTCTTTCCTATAAGAGTAGGCCCCATTTCAAACAGCCTACCCCCCCATCCCCACCCCCAATCCAACCCACCCAGCCTTCTCAGTAGGAGTCAACTCTTAAAGGAAAAAAAATATGCTCCTATAGGAGCAAATTCATTCCTATAAGAGTAGATCCCATTTCAAACAACCTACTCATCTAGAGAAGCGAACAGAAATTCATGCAAGTTTATATACATGTATATAACATTATTTTTGGAAAAGAGGCCGGGAACATTTATTAGAGCAGGGGCATTTATTAGGATTAATATGGTACCTTAATTGTCCCCAAATGGTACAGTCTGGTTTTACAATGTAGTAATGTATCCGAAAGATGCAGATGAAATGGCAAACGTTGTAGACCCTGATCAGACTGCTTCTTTTAGAAGCAGTCTGTTCTGGGTCTGCACTGTTTGCGCAGACATATCTGCCCCAATACTAAGAATTTTTATGGTCTGCTTTCAGTGCCATGCTACAAGATCCCAAGAGAAAAACAGACAGATAGCAAGAGAAAGACTACGTGAGCAACTGGACAATCATTATAACGGCGAGAACAGCTTTGAGAACCTTAGGAAGAAAGAAGAAAATATCAAGCACTCCAAGAGAGAAAAGAAGAATCGACAGAGACTGGAATTGAAGAAAGCCTTCAAACAAAGGGAGGGTCTGGATTAGCTGGTACTCTAAGGTAATTAGAAATTAACCTAGTTTATGGGAAAAGGTGATTTAGTGACAGTTACTGATATTGAAGACACAGATCAGCTGGAACATCCACTCTCTCTTTCAGGTTCTTCCAGCCTGTTGATTCTGAGAAACCATTTTTTAGCATTTATTTTTAACAAAGGGCAATAGCTTCTTAGCTCGCCTGTACAAATGCACCGGAAGAGCTATTGCACTACTGGTGACGGCTGCTGCAGTGGCAGTGGCGTCGGCATTAGCAAAATGTTAAAGTTTTACATTAAAGTTTTTGTGTGATGGGCAAAGCTCTGTCAGGCGAGCTATCCTGTACCGCAGTCAGGTCTTGTTTGACCTACTGTGTGTTCCCTTGAATGATGAAATAGATATTTAAAGAATTTGATCCTCTAGGAGCTCAGAAGAGGTGCATTGTCATTATATCGCCTTAGGAGAGTGATTCAGGGCCTCATGGCTTTCTTTGTTTTTATATCCCTTCAAAATATATAGTTCTAATGAGGGTCACAACATATGAGTTTATAGAGAAATATGAAAAATAATTCATGAATTATCCTTGTCGTAAGCTCTAGAAAACTTACCCTGAGTTGTCATTATTATTCTAATTTCACCCCTTGTCCCCCTCCAAACAAAAGAACAGGGATAAAAGCATATGAGCTGCTACATGAGAAAAACAGCAAAGTGACATGTGTGCCCAGTGAAGTCTCAGGTCAGCCTGGGCATCAGCCCAGTCTGATCAGCATCTTCACTGTCAGCATGAAGCTTAGCAACCCCTTAAGTGCACAGCAAAGACTCTGATCAGACTGGGTGGGTGCCCAGGCTGATCTGAGTCTTCACTGGGCGGACATGCCACTTTGTTGGTTTTCTTGTGTCGCAGCTCATATGAGGCAGACATCATCAGCTGTTTCTTCACATTGTTTTCTGGAGAAATTTGAAATCTTTTACTCTTTCAGGGAGACAATATTACCATGGCAACAACAGACAGTGAAGGGTTCAAGGTCAAAAAAGATTTGTAGGTTTGATCACAATCTTTATTTTATCTGGTACAGTAGAGCATGCTTTATATGTTATGAATTGGTTTTGAGAAGTCTCATATGTGTCATGAAATGCTAAGTATTGGGACAGATAAGTTGGAGCAAACAGTGCAGACCCAGATCAGACTGCTCCTGTAGGACACATTATTACATTGTAAAACCTACCTTTTCCATTTTGGGATAATTACGGTAATTATTTAAAGTGTCCCAATTTTTGAAGTTTTGCAGTACATGTACATCTTTTTTGTTACAAATCATTGGAAAAAGGAAGGTATTGGTATAAACAATAATTTATTCAGATCAGTTGCTATACAGTTGTACATAATATTATTTATCATATGACTTTGCTGTTATTCAATGGATAACGTCGTGTCATAAAAATCATATGACCACACGTGTAATAACACTTTGGCGCTTACACGTAACGTCATTGACAACGTCCATGTCAACAATGCATTTTCTTATTGAAATAATGTTCAGTTTGAAGGTGTTAAAATCCCATTTTGGAGGGTCATATGATGAACAAGAATCTTACACTCGTGGTCATTTCATATGAAATTTATAAAACTCGCCGAAGGCTCGTTTCATAAATTTCATATGAAATAACCACGAGCGTAAGATCCTCTATATGGTACAGGATCTGATAGAAAGCTGAAGCTTATTTAAAGAAAGGTTTTACAAACACAACTGGCAAGAAAGTACTTCATAAATTATGTGAGATGTGTACATCTTTCAGCTGGGATATGAGAGCGAAAAATACAACAGTGTATCAAATAACAGTGCATTGCTAAAACTGTACAGCGGGCTATAATCAGATTCTCTGACAGTTGTATTTAAGGGCCATACAAGGTGTTTGAACATCTGGGCCCAGTTTGTTCAAAGCATTGTTAGCCTAACAGGCTCGTTAAGAGGTCAACTTGTTAAGTTTTTTACTACTTTAGTATGAATACACTGGGGTTTTATTTGTTGAAAAAATGTGAGAAGCTTTTGCAATGCAAACACTTCTCACATTTTATCTACAAAAATCTTGGTGTGTTTGAAAATTTTAACGTTTGAAATTTTAATGAAATATTAACTTACTATGTCATTTGTTTTAAACAACTGGGTCCAGATATATAGTAAAACACTCTTCTGTGTGTTATGACTTAAAACAGAAAACAGAAATGTCAGTGATCAGTTGTGAATGCTAAACGATCAAATATTTGGTTTGGCCTAAATTTGATTCACATTTTTTAACTCGCCTGAACAAAGTTCAAGAAGAGCTATTATACTACCCCTGGCGTCCGCGTTGACGGCGGCGGTAGCAAAATGTTAAAGTTATACGTTAAAGTTTTTTAGGTGATGGGCAAGGCGCTGTCAGGAGAGCTATCCTGTCCCGCTGACAGGTCTTGTTTCTTTATTCAGTTTGTCATATTTCTGTTCATTTTGTTTTGTTATGTTTACAGCTATGGTGGCCTAGAGATAAAAACAAGAGAACAATCTTTTGACAGTGTGGAGGAATATGATGCTAAATTTTCAGGTGAGTAGTCAGATGTTCATGAATTGATCAATAAAATCTGATAGCCTGCACTGTTAGCCAAATGACTGGGCCTATTTGTTAAAAAAACCAAACAATAAAGTAGCTAACGGAATGTTAAATTTTCCAAAGTATTGTATGCAAAACACTGCTATTTTCTGCTGAAAAGATGTGAGGGCTCCTAATATTTCTTCAGCCAAAAATACTAGCCCACTTGAATTTATGTCTACTAGAAGAATTAATGAATTCTTGACTCAGGACATGATGCTTTAAACCTCTGGGCCCTGGTATTTATGCCAAGTTTGGGTTCCACCTTGAAATTAAAATTAAAGTTTTTTTTTTTTTTGCAAGTATAATCATGAACCATTTAAGGAATATAGAACAGACTGGAAAAAAACTGTTCAGACTGCACAGACTTTGAGGACAGTCTTGAATGTCAAGCGAGCACAAAAACTGGTTTCTGAAGATAGCTGCACCTTCATGGAGGTGACCTCATAGTTCCAAAATTTTGCAAGGAGTCACAGGTAGATCAGATCTGATTAACTCACTGAAGCAGCTTAATAAAGAACTAAGTAGATTTTTCCTGGGCCTTAGACTGTTACCCCTAGAAATTTCATTCTGAAATAGCCAAAACTATTCCAATTTTAGGAAAAAGGCCAAATTCCCATAGATCTATAACTTGGATCAAAAACCTGATTTTGATTCTGTTCTAGCTGCTCTACCTAAATGGCAAGCAGACGGTATTAGAGGATTGTGGGTGAAAATAGATATCAAACAGGCACAGGTTGCTTCAGTCTGTGCAAAGGTAAGCAGTCCTTAGAAAGTTTACACATTCTGGGATGGGATGCATCATGCTAGAGCAGTATTACAGTGAATGGGTACCCTTTCAGGGAAAGCAGCTTGACCATTTTGCCGCCCTTCTCAGTCGGGGCAACTCTTAATGGACAGAACTTGCTGCAGTAAGAGCAGATTCTTTCCTTTAAGAATAGACCCCATTTCGGAAGGGTTTTTATCGTGATAGCAAGACATAGGTGTTATTCTTTCACTCACAATTGATGTAGCCCATGTAACAATGGAAAATTTTAGAAGTGTAAGCATACACCTTAAGGCCTGCCATATTGGCCATAATTAGCAGATGATGCATCTAGAAAAAATATTTTTTGTTGAAGTTTAGAGTTTTTAGCTCGCCTGAACGAAAGTTCAGGAAGAGCTATTGTTGTCACCACGGCGTCGGCTTCCGCGTCAGCGTCGGCGTCCGGATTGGATGTTTTGGTTAAAGTTTTTTAAAGACCTATATCTCCCTAACCCATGGATGGATTCTTTTGATAGTTGCACTGTAGTTAGATATTGGTCCAAAGTTTAACATGGTACCACCCCCACCCCACTCCTTGACCTTGATGTCAAGGTCATGGACTTAGAAAATTGGGAGTTTTTTGGGACTGGATGTTTTGGTTAAAGTTTTCTAAAGCCCAGTATCTCCTTAACCCATGGATGGATTCCTTTGATACTTGCACTGTAGTTAGATATTGGTCCGAAGTTTTCCAGGGTACTACCCCCACCCCCCTCAGTGACCTTGATGTCAAGGTCATGGACTTAGAAAATTGTCTTTTTATTAATTGGATGTTTGGTTAAAGTTTTTTAATGACACATATCTCCTGAACCCATAGATGAATTCTTTTTATATTTGCACTGTAGTTAGATATACAGAATACTACCCCAGCCCTGCTCGGTGACCTTGATGTCAAGGTCAGGGACTTAGGAAATTTGGTCTTTATCAAAGTTTTCTAATTGCATACTGATTCATAATGCTTAGCAGAGATTTAGTTTACACTTGAACTGATGTTAGACACTTTTTTGAGTTTTTAAAAAAAAAAACACTATATACTTACCCGACTGGATGACCTTGATGTCAAGGTCATGGACTTTGAGTTTTGTCTTAAAGATTTTGATTAGTTTTATATTAATGAAGACATAATTTCACAGTGCCACAATGGACTCAGTTGATACTAATACTTGGACTGATGTTAGATAACGGTTAAAGGCTTTGATACATCCTAGCCCTGCCCTCCTCCCCGCTACCCCTTAGTTCTTTGACCTCAAGCTCATGGACTTTGAAATTTCATGTGGATTTTTTTATTTTAAGACATTTCTGAGATAGCTTTTGTTTATAAATGTGTTGTCATTATGGACATGCTTGCCTGAAGTTTTATACATAGCAGTCCACACCACCATAGCGACTGTGTGATGGGCAAGCACCTATTCAGGCGAGCTATGCTGTCAGGCGACAGCTCTTGTTCCAGTTGATATTATTAAGTGAGACCCCAATAGCTAATCTAAAAATGTTTTAAATTGAGCCAAAAATATTGAAACAAAAGTGCATACATGTAATTAATATTGGAAGCTCACCATGTAGGATCCACAGAATCAAAACTGTGTTATAACAAAAGTCTTACTGTAAGACATCTTAGTATCGGGACAGAAAGGTCTGAGCAAACAGTGCAGAATAAGATCAGACTGCTCTTTTACTGACCAGGGTCTACAGTAGTTTGCCATTCCATTTGCAACTATTGATTAGGTAACTACGGTACACTGTGAAACCAAACCGTTCCAGTTTTAGGATAACTATGGGAATTATTTTAGGTGTCTCAATTTTTAGAATTTTTATGGTATAAAGTTTCATTTATTTACAGCATGGTCTAGATTTCCACCACGCCCAACCAGGCTATGTAATGATGGCTAAGTGGTTGTCTACCTCAGAAGCTAGTATGATACCAGAATACGCTAATCAGTATTTAGGTAATATATTCAGAATTCAATGAAGCTTAAGGTGTACAGTTATACAACCATTTTCTGTCATTTTTTTCACAGGACAACTCTTGTGACTTTCTCTTTTCTTTCCTGGATGACATAGCCTTTCTCTACACACATATACAGTTACATACAATATATATTTATATATTTGGCTTTAAGACTGGTGTTTTCCCCTCCAAAATTACACATATATGTAAATCAACATGTAATTCAGCTATTAGATGGGATTTTCTCTTCCAAAACAATTCCACTCAGCTATAAGATGGGATTTTCTCTTCCAAAACACTCTCAAAGTTATTCAGGATAATCTTTTGAGTATAGATATTGCTCACCTGTGTGTGTCCTGACATGTTTACCTACATGAATAAAAGTTCTGTTCTGTTTTGTTGTGCATGATGTTAACCCTTTAAGTGCCAAAATTGAAAATAGTTGAATTTGCAAACAGCGTAGATTCAGATGAGGTGGCTCATAAAGAGCCACCTCATCTGGACCTACTCTGTTTACCTTTTAGTCTTTGAAATGTCAGCATGAAAAAGTTTGGTCGAAACTTTGCTCAGTTCAACCTCTAGTCTTTGAATTCTCAGTATGGTATAGTTTGGAGGAAATTTATTTCATATGAAGAAGTTTGGACAAAACTTTTTTTTGTTAAACTTTGCACACATAAATCTTTTTTTTTTTTTTTTATTCTTTAAGGGTTAATATTTCTATATATATCTCAGGAGTATGTGGTTTTGTGGTAAATGACAAGAATCAGCTGTTAGTGATACAGGAGAAATATCATCCTGGTTCAACCAAGCCAAGATGGAAATTGCCTGGTGGTCATGCAGATAAAGGTAACTTTGAAGTCTCTATACTCTTTCGTTTGTTCTGTTTTCATATATATATCTGTCATGTAATCTGAAGTCTCTAATTAATTGAGCCACGACACAACAAATCCAACAAAGTGGCATTGTGCCCAGAGAAGACTCGGATCAGCCTTGGCATCTGCCCAGTCTGATTAGAGTCTTTACTGTGCGCATGGAGCTAGCTAATAGCTACCCTTTAAGCCCACAGCCAAGACTGACCAGGCTGGCTGGATGCCCAGGCTGAGCTGAGTCCTAGCTAGATCCACATGCTGCTTTGTTGGTTTTATCAATTCGCAGCTCATATATCGATGTCATGTAAACCAAAGTCTGTAATTATATGTTTATCCATGCACAGATATATATTTATCTCTTTCCTTATTAGAGGTTACTATTCCAGGAAATAATTAGCTCTCAGGCAGCAAATTGTTTCCTTTGCGAGTAACCCCCAGCTTTCAAGTGATACTTTTAGCACTGTTAAAGTCACGGGTATAATCAAATATTGAATTTGTAAAAGAATATGGAAAACTGGAATTCATGAGGGAAAAATCAGGGAAAAGTCAGGGAATTTTGATGTGCATGATGGGTCTCAACTCTTCTTCTGATTTTTCTCCCGTAGGAGAATCTATAGAAACAACAGCAAAGAGAGAAGTTCTGGAAGAAACAGGTATTGATACAGACTTTGTCAGTATTATAGCATTCCGTCATCAGACCCAGTACAGATACGGCTGTGCTGACTTCTACTTTGTCTGTCTCTTGAAGCCGACCAACCCAGATCAGGAAATCAAACTATGTGAGCAGGAGATAGGGGCTGGGCAGTGGATGGATGTAAGTACTCGGAAATGTTTATTGGTCATCTCACTTATAATTTGAGGGGGGCATGGCATACATTGTATGCCATGCTCCTCTCAAATTATAAGTGAGATGTACCTGAAATGCATACAATTGAAAGACATGATTTTCTCAAACCTCTAATTCATTCTGAAATAAGAGGGACAACTCTATGTAGCCTAAAAGTTAAAAAATTAGGACACCTAATAAAATACCAAATTTGTCCTCAAATTGAACAGTCTGGGTTTACATTCCATTATGCGTCCAAAAGATGGAGACAACGTGGCAAATAGTGCAGACCTTGATTGGATTGCTCCTTTGAGCTGTCTGATACGAGCCCCAAAGTGGCTGTGCACCCAGGGCAAACTCGGATCAGCCTGGGCATCCACCAAGGCTGATTAGACTCTACGCTAGCGGCTAAAAGGGTTGCTAATGGTCACAGATACCTCCATGCGGACAGCGAAGACTCTGATCAGACTGGGCAGATGCCCAGGCTGATCTGAGTTTGCGCTGGCCACACAACCACTTTGTTGGTTTTGTCGTGTCGCGGCTCATATGTTTTTGCTCTGTTTGCTCAGATTTATCTCTCCAACTAGTTTGAATTTTAAGGTATTCTCCTTAAATTTGAAAGTGGATTTCACTATGTAATAGTAGGACTTCTATGTTTACCAGATATGGTACATGTAAATGTTTACACAAACTCAAGAAAACGTACAGGATTCCCCTTAAAAGACCTGTTACCTTTGCAATTTTATTGAAGTACTGGACATCTTTGAGATGCCCCCTACACCTGGATATGTTACTACCATGTATAATCCAATCATGCCTTGTCATATTCAGGGAGGGGGTGGGGTCATCTCAAAGTAAGCTGTAACCAATGGCCAAAAAAAGAGTTATTTTAACATGTTATTTATTAGAACTTCATATTTTCTGTAACTTAAATATGTAAATAAGTTATGGTTTATAAGCTGTTCTTTCATATTCTATTAAAAAGCAAAATGCTTATGTTAAATTCTGGAAACTGCCATGCATCATTACCAATGGTATCAAATACTAATAATTAGCTGTGCAAAACTTTATAATTTTACTCATTCTCAGCATGAGACACTCACCATGACAAGTGGAAAAATGTTGTTGTTTTTTCAGCCCAGATTACCATAATGTGTGTATATATTGAGACAACTAAAATGAATGAATTTTCCATTTGGGACAAATGGAAAGTTTATTATTTTGGGTATCCCAATACTTATGTATTTTAGGGTATAAATGAAACGCAAAGCAAGCATGAAAACTTAACTCTTGATGTAAACTTATCTGCAGTGGTTAAATGGTAAGCTATTGTCCCGCATGACTTGTACACTTTTATTTTGGTCTGTTATAGATCGATGAATATTTGAAACAAGACATAACTGACACTAACCGGTTCTTTGCTGAGCAGTACAAAGATGGTCAAATTAGGGGAGATAACTTATCAATAGTCTGTTCATTGGTGAAATCTTCATGGCAGCCCAAGACATATAACCATATCTACTCTATACAGCCAAGAGACAAGGCTGATTAACATTGTAATATCATAATTAAACAATTATGTAAATTATCCTAGAGACTGGTAGTCTTTATTTCTAGTCTAGTCTATCCCATAACCTTGTTAGATCGTTGGGGCACCACAGATGACTTTACAACACTCCCTTTCCACCTAGTCCTGTCTTCAGCTGCCCTAGTTGAGCTAGCAAAATCCATCCCTATCCATTCCTTAATAATCCTAAAATTTTAACCAATTTTGTCACTCTTGCTATAGCAGGTGCAATTTTCCTTCTGACTGTATGTTTGTATTGCTATCAAAATTCACATAAACTCTAGCATTTACCCCGTAACTCTCTAAAAATTGGGACACCTAAAGTAATTACCATAACTGTCCTAAACATGTAACAGTTTGGTTTTACAATGCAGTAATGCTTCCAAAAGCTGCATTAGGAATGACAAACAGTGTGGACCCTGATCAGACTGCTCCTTTTGGAGCAGTCTGATCTGGGTCTGCACCATTTGCTCATACCTGTCTGTCCCAATATTTAGAGTTTTATGGTAAGTTCATTGGACTCATTCAGCAAACTTGGTCAGTGCTTCTTGTCTGACAGTACAGCAGTTCCTAACCCTGAACTGTATTTCAAAGCCTAATGTTATGTGTTAACCATAAAGCATTTACTTACTAGTATATAGGAGCGTCTGTAGCGTAGTGGATAACATTCCAGACTACCAATCCAGGGGTCGCAAGATCGATCCCCCGCTTCTCAGGTCTTTCGGATGAGACTTTAAACCAAGGTCCCGTCTCCATATGACCTCGTTGTTGTGGGACGTTAAACCCGAGTTCACTCACTCACTCACTTACTAGTATATCTTAGAAGTATATCAGCACTTCCATTAGCAGCCAGATGGGTAATCATCAGACTTGGCATAAAGATGGAATCCAATGCCCTGGTATATTTTGATCATCAGTTTGAACTTCAGTTGTATTACATGGTCTGATGACTTAGTCATTTTTAGCTCGCCTGAACGAAAGTTCAGGAAGAGCTATTGTTGTCACCTTGGCGTCGGCGTCCGCGTCAGTGTCAGCGTCCGCGTCAGCGTCCGCGTCGGCGTCCAGATTGGATGTTTTGGTTAAAGTTTTTTAAAGACCTATATCTCCCTAACCCATGGATGGATTCTTTTGATACTTGCACTGTAGTTAGATATTGGTCCAAAGTTTAACAGGGTACCACCCCCACCCCACTTCGTGACCTTGATGTCAAGGTCATGGACTTAGAAAATTGGGAGTTTTTTGGACTGGATGTTTTGGTTAAAGTTTTATAAAGCCCAATATCTCCTTAACCCATGGATGGATTCCTTTGATACTTGCACTATAGTTAGATATTGGTTCAAAGTTTTCCAAGGTACTACCCCCACCCCCCTCAGTGACCTTGATGTCAAGGTCATGGACTTAGAAAATTGTCCTTTTATTGATTGGATGTTTTGGTTAAAGTTTTTTAAAGACACATATCTCCTGAACCCATAGATGAATTCTTTTTAGCTCGCCTGAACGAAAGTTCAGGAAGAGCTATTGTTGTCACCCTGGCGTCGGCGTCCGCGTCGGCGTCGGCGTCCGCGTCGGCGTCCGAAATGGATGTTTTGGTTAAAGTTTTTTTATGTGATGGGCAATGCGCTGCAGGCGAGCTATCCTGTACGCGGACAGGTCTTGTTATATTTGCACTGTAGTTATATATTAGTATAGACTTTACATAGTACTACCACAACCCCGCTCAGTGACCTTGATGTCAAGGTCAGGGACTTAGGAAATTTGGTCTTTATTAAAGTGTTCTAATTGCATACTGATCCATAATGCTTGACAGAGATTTAGTTTACTCTTGAACTGATGTTAGACTCTTTTGAGTTTTTACAAAACACTATATACTTACCCCACTGGATGACCTTGAAGTCAAGGTTATCAACTTTGAATTTGGTTAAAGTTATATATTTATAAGACATAATTTCACAGGGCCACAATGGACTCAGTTGATACTAATACTTGGACTGATATTGGATAATGGTTCAAGGTTTTGATACATCCTAGCCCCCCCCCCCCCCCCCCCCCCCCCCCCCACACACACACACACACCCGACCCCTTACCCCTCTACCCCTTAGTTCTTTGTCCTCAAGCTCATGGACTTTGAAATTTCATGTGGAGTTGTTTTTTTTTTATCTTATTTTAAGACTTATTTCTGAGATAGCGTTTGTTTATACATGTGTTGTCATTGTGGACATGCTTGTTTGAAGTTTTATGCCTAGCAGTCCACACCACCATAGCAACTGTGTCATGGGCAAGCACTTATTCAGGCGAGCTATGCTGTCAGGCGACAGCTCTTGTTAAGTCAACGCTTGTGTTAAGCGCCGTTTCTCTCAAACTTTAATACATGTACACTTATTGTGTCTTATTACAATATAGGTACTCAAAAATAATTGGAAGACCTTAGAATAATTTTGCTCCTGTTACTAGGAAAGCATAGCATATCTAAGAATTCTTGTATATCAAAACGTTTCGGTAGGTAATGAGTTTATTTCATTCGCCAAGGCACTTTTGTCCCAGTGGCAAGGGTATTACTCTATATAGTGGATGCATCTTCATGTTTTGTTTTTTTTCTGCCAGCTTTACAATGGTTTGGAGATTAACTTCTGTGACTTCCTGTTTGCTTCATTTCGCAAGGAAGCTCTTCCAATAAGTGGTCTACTCGTAAAAAGAAGAATTTACTCCTAAAGGAGCAAATTCTTTCCTTTAAGAGTTGACTCCCATTGAGAAAGGAGACAAAAATAAAAATGGCAGAATTACTTCCCCTGATGGTGTATCTGTTCACCTTACAGAAAATTCCATATATAAGTAGAGAAGTTTGCAACAAAACTAAACTGCATTAACTTTCATTTCTGTTGTACTTGCTATTTTTCTTTTTACAGATTGACGAATATTTGAAACAAGATATAACTGACACAAACCGGTTCTTTGCTGAGCGATACAAGGATGGTCTAATCAGGGGAGACAATTTAACTATTATATGTACTCAGGTGAAATCCTCCTTGCAGTCCAAGACTTATAATCACATTTACTCTATAAAACCAAGAACATCAGCTGATTGACCTTGAAATACCCTTATTGCTCCATATTTATTCATTTGTATGATAGGTGACTTTTTAACCTCTAAAACAACCCCAAAATCTAGATCTGTCTTATAAGACAGACTTAGATTTTTGGGATTGCTTTTGAGGGGAAACCCTCCATCTATAACTGAGTAGATACTGTGCTCTGGAAGTCTCTGGGAATATTTAGGTTCAATATGAGAATGTAATTTGAAGCACTTTGCATTTTATCATCATAAAATTTTAATTTTAGAAATTGTATGTATGAATTTGTTTAATATGAAGAATAAATGGATAATACTGAGATTCTTTTGATTGTTTTTAGCATGCCTTTGCAAAGGAGAGCTTACTCTAAACCCTCCCTGTTGTAGTTTTGAGTATGCATTAGTGTTTTTTGTTAGTGTTTGCATTAGTGTTAGTGTTAGCATCTTTGTCCACCTCGGTGTCCTTGATCAGGTTAACCAATGTTAACAATTGCGGTTAACTTGATGTTTATCTCTGTATCTTACAAACTACAGCAACTACAATCATCATACTTGGTACAAATATACCTCCAACCATATGACTCCAGCAGCTGCATCACACAATTGTGTGGCCTTGACGTTTATGTTATGCTTGACTGACTTTGCTGTTTGGCACAATTTTTAAAGCAAAATTGTAGCAGCTGCAAGCATCCATTCTGGCTCCTGTGTCCTTGACCTTTATTCATGGTCCATCGATTTTGCCTTTTATTTCCACCACTGTTTGATGGATTAACATAATACCTGGCACAGTCAATCAGTCTGACATTGCGGATTTCCTCATACTATTTATAGATCAATGTGACCGACATTTCATGGTTCAGTGATTTTGCCTCGTATCTCCAACACTAATTCAACGTCGTCATAAATGTGAGAATCAGGCACTGATGAGGCATGCTCTATTGTCTTCTGATAACTCTTGTTTTGTTCTTGCATGAATTCTTTGTTATGGGAAGAATATAATGATGCATACATGTTTATCTCCCTGCTTGGTAGACACCGCATATATGTGATGTTTGGGAAGGAGACTATACATACAGAGATGATTCATACATGTGTTTCTTCCTGTTTGGTAAGGATACTGCATATATGTAGTATTTCGGAGGGAGACTATATATGCATATATGCCATATCTCCATGTTAGGGAGGAAGACTATGCATATATGTTACATATCCCTGTTTGGGAGGGAAGCTATGCATATATGCCATATTTCCCTGTTAGAGAGGGAGACTGTTTATATGTGATATCTCCCTGTTTGTGGGGAGGACTATGCATATATACTGTATCTCCCTTTTAGGGAGGTAGATTGCATATTTGTGATAACTCCCTGTTTGGGAGGGAGACTGCATATATGTGATATCTCCCGGTTTGGGAGAAAGACTATGCATATACAAGGGGCGATTGAAAAGTTACAAGCCCCACCATGTTTTAAAACCTTTAGAGTGGATTTGAAGAATTGATATTAAGCAGCCATTCTACAGAGCAACAATCACCAAATTTCGGGAATTTATATCAATTGGATAACACTTTACCTTTTACAGTTACCCCCATGAGTGCACTGTATAACTCTTTGACCAACCAAAACTTTAGCAGAGTCAAACATCTTGCAATTGATTTTGCAAATATATTTCCTACAGCATCCCGGTAATTGATGATATATGTAAACATAAATTTATTCCATTCCAGAATAAAAAGTAACATTGAAATTTTCAGGAAATGTCTATTTCTGCAGATAGTACACAATTGGAGTAGCATGCTCTGCATGCACAAGAGTGAATATCTTTTAACCCTTGTTGACGAAAATCATGTAAGATGTCACTGTGTCTTTGTGTGTAAACATTGTTTGGTTTTGCTTACAATATTCCTAACAAACACGAAAGTAGGATATAGTCTCTAAATTTTAGGGTTGCAATATTTAAGGGTTTATGGTAAAGCCACCAGATGCTGAAATATTTTGCATTTCCCTCAAACCATTGACAAGTATTTGCATGCACTACAACAAGAACCATTTAAATCATGTAGAAATGTAGAATGTGAAGTATGATTTTTCAAAATAATGCAAGGCAAATAGATTTTAAATGTTATTTTAGAAATATGCCACCCCTCTTATGTTTAAGACACTGTAAAAAAGAAACTTTTTGCCAAATATTTTTTAAACTTCCACCGAAAGCTAGTGAATGACAACTAATTACGTTCGTGTTAAGCATGCATGTGCAGATTCACGGGAAGTATCTGAGGCTAAGAGCTTTTCAATCATCCCTTGTATATGACATCTCCCTGTTTTTGAGGGAGACTATGCATACATAACACAGAATTAAATGACTAGAGAATAATTATTTGTTTGAGAAAAACCGAAGTTCTATTGAAAGAATTCCAGTATGTAATGTCATAAAATAATTGGCGGAGCATGGCAACCAATGTTTGCCATGCTCCTATACTAAGATGTCATAGATGTGTTACCATAGCAACTATGGAATAACCAACTGTTATGCTTCGTACCTTGGCTAAATGGCACCTTGATGGCGTCACTTTGACATCACTATGGACCTCTAGTTGCTAGTTGCTATGGTAATAGATTTATGATGTCATTGGTATAGGAGCATGGTAAACAATGTGTGATATCTCCCTATTGGGAGGGAGACTATGCATACGAATATCTTTCTGTTTGGGAGGGAGACTGCATATATGCTATTTTTCTGTTTGAATGGAAGATAATGCATATAATTGAGCCGCAACACGAGAAAACTAACAAAGTGGTTGTGCGCCCAGCGCACTCAGATCAGCCTGGTCATCCGCCCAGTCTGATCAGTCTTCGCTGTCCGCATGGAGGTAGCTTAGACCCTTAGCTACCCTTTAAGCGCTTAGCAAAGGCTCTGATCAGACTGGGAGGATGCCAAGGCTGACCTGAGTCTGTGCTGGGCGCACAACCACTTTGTTGGTTGTCTCGTGTCGCGGCTCAATTATGTATATCTCCCTGTGCGGTGGGCAGGGGTGACTATGCATTATGCATTTGTGTGCTATCTCCCTGTTTTGGAGGGAGACTGCACATATGTGAAATCTTACTGTTTTGGAGAGAGACTATGCAGATGTGATGTGATATCTCCCCATTTGGGAAGGAGACTATGCATATCTGTGATATCTCCCTGTTTGGGAGGGAAACTATGCATATGTGTGCTGTCTCCCTGTTTGGGAGGGAGATTGCATTTATGCGAAATCTTACTGTTTGGAGAGAGACTATGCATTTACTTGATATATTCCTTTTGGGAGGGAGACTGTGCATATATGTGATATCTCCCTGTTTGGGAGAGAGACAGTGCATCTCCCTGTTGGGAAGGAGACTGCATATATGCTTTATTCCCCTGTTTGGGAGGGAGACTGCATATTTGCCTGTCTCCCTGTTTGGGAGTGAGCCTGCATATATGTGATATCTTCCTGTTTGGAAGAGAGACTGTGCATATATATATTTGATATTTCCTGGGAGGGAGATAATTCATATATGCTATATCTCCCTGTTTGAGAGGGAGACTGTCCTAGTATTTTGGTAAAGACTTGCCTTCTCCCAATTTAAAACATTTCTTCCCTAGGTAGTCTTTACCTTATTTTGCTGTCAAAAATTCAAAATTTCTTTTATGTGATATTTAGTTGAGAAAGAAAATGCCCCTAATTGCCAATCAGAATACCTCACACATTTGCATTATGTTGAGGTTGATGTGATAGTATTAAGGTGAAAGAATATTCTTTCAGGAGAAACAAATAATTCGATTTAGGGATATTCAAAATACATCATAATACTGGATATCCATAATTCGAATTATGGATATCGATTTATGGATATCCATAATTCGATTTTTTGGATATCCATGAATGATTATGGTTGGTTGGTTTATTGTTTTGGGTTTAACGGCCCTTTGAGACAGCATTTCAGTCTGTATCAGGTTGGAATGATTATGGATATCCAATATTATTTTGTGATATCCAAAAATGAATAATGGATATCAGTAAATGAAATTATGGATATTTAAAAAATTGAATTTTGGATATCCAAAAATGGGAAATAAAATAGTAAAACAGCACCCCATACAACTCCACATCATCCCATAAATGATTATGAATATCCAATATTATTTTGTGATATCCAAAAATGAATAATGGATATCAGTAAATGGAATAATGGATATCCAAAAATGAACTATGGATATCCAAAAATAGGGAATAAATAATAAAACGGCACCCCATACAAGTCTGCATCATTGTCTTATTATTTGTAAAGTTTCATCTCAACTGGATGTTAGCTGTAGATGTTATCATTATGGAATAATCATTATCATTAAAAATGCAGGAGTAATCTGAAAACTAAGCGTAAGACACGTGTGCGTAGGTATGTGCCGACGTCTGCAAACTAACTGCCTTCATGTACGGACATGTGCATCCCTAACCCCCCCTCCCCCCCCCCCCCCCCCCCCCCCCCCCCCCCCCCCCCCCCGACTCCCGCTCTCGTCTTTTCATGCGATGGCATGAAAAATTTCTTTTAAAATACTGTTGTCCACTTGACAGATACATGTATAAATTGCACTAAAATGACCATCAACAAAATACAAAATTATGATATAATTATTATAATCTCACCGGGTAAGTGAGGGTGACGTCCGATTTAACAAATAATCCCACGGTTGGTGATGGCCGATTTAACATAAATCATTGAACGATACCAAGCGAGATGATTTATTTTCTTAAATGATTTAAGTAAGGTCTGCTCATTCTCCATAAAATATATCATGATTATTATGCTATGATTGGCGTCAGGTGAAAAAAGACCTTACTTTGTGTGCGTACTCCCAACGAGCACTTGAAGTCGAAATAACATCGTACTGATATCGATGCGACGTCGTTACGTCGCATCGACATCAATACGACGTCATTACGACGTTATGCGACGTCCTTACGTCGCATCGATGTCAATACGACGTCATTACGATGTTATGTTCATGCTGGTCGGTAAATACCGTAACAAACGCCCCGGGGCATTAAAATTCACAGATTCTAGAAATGGCATTTTGAAAACAAAATTTTGGCAGTTATTTAACATGTGGTGTTCTAAAGCCACTGTTGGTGGATTTTTTGCCACTTTTTTCACAAAATAAGGTGTTTGTTAGAGAGCACATATTCCTTAGTAGAAATACGTTACTCAAATCAGCATGCACTTGAGCTCATGTTGAGCAGATTCTTCGCTTTTCCGTTCACAGACTGCTCAAGGTTCGTAGACCGTATACGCGGAAAAGAGACGCGAATGCGCAGCCGATCTGAGTCTTTCTTTTCACACATGTCGTATACATGTACCTTTTCAAGCAACGCACCTATCAGTTAGTATGTTCTGACCCCTCAAAAACCACCACATCCGTCTCTATGAGGCGGCTGTTATGAGAATCCGAACTGCTTTGATGATGAAATGAGATAGATGCGTGGATGACTTGCGAGTCTGCGTCCTTTTTATCCCCCGCCGAAGGCGGAGGGATATAGTTTTCTCCATGACCGTCCGTCTGTCTGTCTCTGTCCGCCCTTCCATCCGTCCGTCCTTCCGTCCGTCCCGTCCGGAGCCATAACTAGGTAACCACTGGACGGAATTTCATGAAACTTGAAATAAGTATATATCACTATAACGCGCTGGTGCACGTGAAGTTTCGTCAGACTGGCTTCAGTAGTGCATGAGTTATTGCCCTTTAATGGACTTAAAATTAATAAAATGGGTCATAACTAAGTAACCAGTTATGAAAACTTCATGAAACTTAAACTGATTATGTATCACTTTAAGGCGGTTATGCACATAAAGTTTCACCCGTAGTGTATAAGTTATTGCCCTTGAATCAATTTACGGTTGACAAATTCAGCCTTAACTATGAAGTAATCAATGAATAGAATTCTATGAAACTTATACTAAATATGTATCACCATGTCACATTGGTGCATCTTATGTTTTGTCGGAATTGCTTCAGTTAGCAATGAGTTATTGCCCTTGAATTGGTTTAAAGTCAACAAATTGAGTCATAACTAAGTAACCAAAGAATGGAGTTTCATGAAACTTGAAATAATTATGTATTGACCAGGGCACATTAAGTTTTGTCATAATTGCTCCAGTAGTGCATGATTTAATGCCCTTGAATTGATTTAAAATCCACAAATTAGCCATAACTAAGGTGTCGGAGAACAAAATTTCTTGAAACTGAATTAAAAATGTATCATCATAGTGCAGTGATGCTGAGATAAGTGTTAAAGATCAGCTTCAGCTCTTGCCTCACTTATCCCAGAATTATTGCCCTTAATTTCATTTACAATCAACAAGTTCATCCGTAACTAAGTAAACAGTGATGGAAATTTTATGTAACTTAAAATAAGCCATAGACAAAAGATCCAAGAGCAGAGGAATCCTCACATTTTATGGTTTGGCAGAGCATATATAGCCGGAGCCGAGACCGAACAGTTTTTATGCAGCGACAGCGAAGTGTAGGATATTCACGTGAGAAGTAAATTATCGAGTGATTTTCTATATTTTACATGGACGACGCAAAAAGTACCAAATACCCTTTTTAAGGTGGGGTATCTATTTTCTGATTTACTATCTATTTAGCTATCAGTGATCGCAATTGTTTATTGAGATATTGTTTAGAGGACTTTTTTCTGACGATGTCAAAATCATGATTGAGCCAGGGCACGCTAAAAACCCCAACAAAGTGTCATGTGCGCCCTGCGAAGACTGAGATCAGAGTCTTTGCTATGCGCTTAAGAGTAGCCAAGGATGTCTTTGCTATGCGCTTAAGAGTAGCCAAGGATGTAAACTACCTCCATGCGGACAGCAAAGACTCTGACCAGACTGGGCGGCTGCCCAGGCTGATCTAAGTCTCCGCTGGGCGCCCATGCCACTTTGTTGTTTTGTCGTGTCGCGGCTCGATGATGATTTACGATTCCAGTGCGAAACATACCGGACAATCGGCAGTACAATGATAAAAGGTGCTCTTAAGGTGTCTGACACACATCAGTGTCCTTCCTTTCACTCTGTTTACAAAGGGAGGCAACTTTTGTGGCTTCCTGTTTGCTTCCATGGAAGACGAAACACTTTTAATATATCTTTAAGAATTTATTCCTCGTGGAGCAAATTTTATTTTAAGAGTAGACTCCTATTTAGACGAGAGGCAGCAGTGAAAAGGGATGAAGTTGCTTCCCCTGAAAGTAAACACAAGGGAAAAGTGAAAAAAAAAAATACAGAGTTGCCACCCCTGAAATTGTACTCATTGGTGTAAACAATATTTTATTCATAGAAATTACATATATGTAGATCTAATACTAAAAGAAATAATAGTACATGATCTGACAGAAAGCAAATTGTACCCATTCACCTTAAATGTGTTGATGGGAACGAAGTGGAAGATTGTGTATTTGAAGCAATATTAAAAATTGGTCAGAGTCCAGAGCTCTAGATAAGAGGGGTATTTGATGATAATTGAGGGATAATTTTCTTTATTTCTCATCAAAACCATATGTTGCGACCCCTCATATGAACCGTCTCGTCGAGACGGTTCAGATGAGTGGTCACAACATATGTTTTTATCCAGAATTAACAAAAATTGTCCCTAATTATCACCAAATACTCCCTCTTATCTAGGGCTCTGAAAGTCCTCTCTGTTCGCAATAAGATCCTGGAGAATCTACAGGCTCTGATCTGATTATTGACATGTGATACTAGCAAAGACTTGGATCAGCTTGTTGTGGATCACTTGGATGGACGGATGGATGGATGGGTGATTTGCAATTTTACGTGCTTTTTAACAGTCTTTTGGTCACGTCAGAACGATGGGTGGGTGATAATGAAAGGCTGTGTTCATTGGCACCCCGTTTACGATTGAAAAGATTCCTGCCTACAGCCAGGCTCGAACCCGGGACCGCTAGATCAGCAGGTCACGGATCACTTGGAAGTCACTTGTAACAAACATCAGACTGCACTGCAGATTCACCTCGTTTTAATCCATTAGGTCTTAAATCCACTTAATATCTGTGTTTTTCAACCAAACAAGTTTTATATTTCCCCCATATACATTTGCGTTCGACGAAACCAACATGGAATTCGCCGTTCCGAAAGCCACGCCTACCTTAAACAGGTATGCGTCCCTCCATTAACATGGAATTATTGTAGGACTTTCAACACGTGCGATTTTGTTTGTGAGACAATGTCACGTGCTAAGTTGTCGTTGCATTATCCAGTTATACATTATCAGGTGACTTTATAGTGACATTCTGGGTGTTGCTATCAATTTCAAAGGTGTCCCAAAGTTCCGACAAAACACATTTGCCGGCTTGTGACGTCCGAAGATATATGAAATTTTATATGAAATTTTTATTTGCTTCTTTTTGGCTTTCTTTATATGCAACCGTTATGGGGTGATATAGCTAGGAAATTTGATTTGCTTTTGTTTGTTTATTATTTATTTATTATAATTTTTTTAAATTTTCCAGGTGTTCTATTTATTTGAGCATGCGTGTGAGAATTATTTTTTATTCACTTTTAAATTAACCTGTTAAAGGGCAATGAAAAGATGCGGATAAAAAACCCAACTTTCAATTAGTGCAGGCAGATTTAGATGGTCACATAACTCCATAAATGGGCTGTGCCCCAATTTTCAATTTCTTCCTTTCATTATAGTTGCAAAGTCAACTGTGGTCCGTAACATTCATTAACCTTTGAACGATTTTTCATATTTGATAAGAAAACTGTAGGGATTATATGTCCTAACCGAGTGCTAAGTGTTGAAAGGTTAAGAAAAATAAGGTTTCTGTAGCAACGTTGGAAAAACTACATTAGGGCATGCGTAAACAGCCAAGATTTAGATAATCTTGCACATCATCGCGGAAAAAAGGTTCTGCACTCGCTATTTTATCATCGGAGCTTCTCAGGAGTTCCTAGACAAGTTCCTTTGAACATGCGCAGTCTGATCTGAGTCTTCTATGCATTAAAGTAAGACTTCTTTCCTCGAAAAGGGCTCAGCTGGGCTTTACCCACATGTTGAAGCTGATTTTTTTCAACCCATATTTTTGCCTAGGATGACGAGAGAGGCATTGGATGGATGCAGTCCCTTAATACATATGTAGTTTGTATGGAAACCGTGATTAAATTGCTATGGATGTTCAACTGTGGGTGCATCTTATTTTTATTGGTAATCTTATTGTTTCTTTCTGTATAATAGCAGCATGTATCTTATATAGGTAAAGAAAATGTTATTGTTTTTATTACCTTTTTCCTTTTGGTTTTCCTTCAACTTTTAGCTCGCCAGAACGAAAGTTCAGGAAGAGCTATTGTTGTCACCACGGCGTCGGCGTCCGCGTCCGCGTCCGCGTCGGCGTTCGGATTGGATGTTTTGGTTAAAGTTTTTTAAAGACCTATATCTCCTTAACCCATGGATGGATTCTTTTGATACTTGCACTGTAGTTAGATATTGGTCTAAGGTTTAACAGGGTACCACCCCCACCCCACTCCGTGACCTTGATGTCAAGGTCATGGACTTAGAAAATTGGTATTTTTTGGGGGCTGGATGTTTTGGTTAAAGTTTTATAAAGCCCAGTATCTCCTTAACCCATGGATGGATTCCTTTGATACTTGCACTAAAGTTAGATATTGGTCTAACGTTTTCGAAGGTACTACCCCCACCCCCCCCTGTGACCTAGATGTCAAGGTCATGGACTTAGAATATTGTCTTTTTATTGATTGGATGTTTTGGTTAAAGTTTTTTAAAGACACATATCTCCTGAACCCATAGATGAATTCTTTTTATATTTGCACTGTAGTTAGATCTACAGAGTACTACCCCAACTCCACTCAGTGATCTTGATGTCAAGGTCAGGGACTTGGGAAATTTTTGTCTTTTTGTAAAGTTTTGTAATTGCATACTGATTCATAATGCTTTGCAGAGATTTAGTTTATACTTGAACTGATGTTAGACTCTTTTTTGAGTTTTTACAAAACACCTTATACTTACCCCACTGGCTGACCTTGAAGTCAAGGTCATCGACTTAGAATTTTGTCTTAAAGATTTTGGTTAAAGTTTTATATTTATGAAGACATAATTTCACAGTGCCACGATGATGGACTCAGTTGATACTAATACTTGAACTGATGTTAGATAATGGTACAGGGTTTTGATACATCATCCTTGCCTCCGACCTCAAGCTCATGGACTTTGAAATTTCATTTCATTTTTTTTTTCATTTTAATTTTATTTTTAAGACTTATTTCTGAGATAGCTTTTGTTTATAAATGTGTTTTCATTATGGACATGCTTGCCTGAAGTTTTATGCATAGCAGTCCACATAGCCCCCACCCCCTCCCCCTACCCGTCAGTTTTTTTTTACCTCAAGCTCCTGGACTTTGAAATTTCATTTCATTTTTTTTATTTTAATTTTAATTTTATTTTAAGACTTATTTCTGAGATAGCTTTTGTTTATAAATGTGTTTTCATTATGGACATGCTTGCCTGAAGTTTTATGCATAGCAGTCCACACCACCATAGCGGCTGTGTGATGGGCAAGCACCAATTTAGGCGAGCTATGCTGTCAGGCGACAGCTCTTGTTTTTTCTTGTTTTCTTCCTTTATATTTATTTTGTTTCTTTCTTTCTTTATTTCCTTCTGTTTCTTTCTAAAATATTTCAGTTATATTGATAACTGAGCCGCGACACGAGAAAACCAACTAAGTGGCATGTGCGGCCATCGAAGATTCAGATCAGCCTGGGCATCCGCTAAGTCTGATAAGAGGCTTCGCTGTCCGCATATTGCTAACTTAAACCCTTGGCTACCTTTTAAGCGCTTTTGATATTCGCTGTCCGCATAGAGCTAGCTTAAACCCTTGGGTACCTTTAAGCGCAAGACGAAGACTCTGATCAGACTGGGCGGATGCCCAGGCTAATCTGAGTCATTGCTGGGCGCGCATGCTACTTTGTTGGTTTTCTCATGTCGCGGCTCATATTATGGATATAATCATAATAGTCATAATCAGCGACAACAATAACAACCTCCACCGCTGACTTTCAGTGACACCGCATCACCGACTGCTTCCCTGATACAACTTTTTCAGCTCAGAGCACACTGCGTGCGGGCTTCCTGGGCCCATAAATGTAAGATGGAAAATTTACATTTAAATTATCTTGATAATCACAGTTTTTGCGTGCTCCTACTAACAAATATCATGTAACCATGGAACTGCAATACGAAAGAAAAATTGAATAAATTCAGTTTTGTAAGAAATTTTCTACCAGGGAAGGATTGTGGAACCTTGGCCCTGGTCTATCACTCGGAATGGCAGAAATTAGCTGAGGTCAGGATTTATGCTACACGCAAGTCTCGCTCACTGACATGCCTCACCCCTTCATAGAAGGTAACGAAGATGTTGTTGTAGGTATGCAATGGGCCTTGTGGGTAATGGTGGCCTAGTAACGTCTGACGCACGCCGGATTTTCCAAGGATGTTGCCATTACCTTCTGTACTGACAGGGTCGACAAAAAAGACAAAAGTAAGCCGAAAAATGGTTTCCTGACCCGGGCTTAGTGCACAGCCCCGTATCCAGGGGGTAGGCTTTGGGGCTTCAGCCCCGCCATCTGGGCCTCTGATTATATATAATATGTAGGCCTCCAGAAATCTGGTGAGACTTTGAGATAATTTATCCATGTGGTAAGGTTAAAGTATATGTTGTGACATCTCATTAGAATCGCCTCGGCGAGGCGCTTCTAATGAGATGTCACAACATATGTTAGAAGGTAAAGAAGACAGTACCCAAATTCTCACCAAATAGATCCCCCAAATCACACACATTTTTGCCCCACCCCAGCCCTACCAGTTATCCAGAGCCCCACCAGTACGGGCTTGTGCACTATGGGTCAGGCTGGTTTTGTCGGTTGGTTGCTTCAGGTTAAACGGCTCTTTGAGACAATATTTCAATCTTGGTCAGGCTGGACTGAGCAGACTCTTGTCGCGTTGAAGGTTACACCACCAAAAGGCGAGAGACATTGTGACAATCATCGCTGAGTGTGACAGACTTCGCTAATAAGGTCATAACCGTTTACAGTAACAACAAACACTGCGTCCGATTTTTCCCATAAGATGTACCCCATCAAGTTCAAATCGGCCTAAGGGTCCGGGTAAATGTACATCTGGTTCTAACAGATTGTACATTGCTTAAGGAGCGGCCTAATTAAAATATTTAGTCATTCAGCTACAGCCAAAATCTTCCACAAAGCCCACCAACTGGACAGAGGTGTCCATTTCGTTACGTTAGGAGTGACCGAATGCGCTAAGGATTTACGGTGATTCTGTCTAATCTATACAATGATACAAACAGCGAAAGAAATGATATACAAAAGAAATTGACAGGTGAACAAAATCTCTCCACATGTTTTGCTTATTACGGCGTTTTATTTTATTTAGTTCTTAATTCCGGGTGAATTTCTTCACGGTAATAGTAAGCTTGTGATAATAAAAAGGAACCTTATTTTATGTGCGAACAGCGAAGATTCAGATCAGCCTGTGCATCCGCGCAGTCTGATCAGAGTCTTCTCTGTTCGCTTGAACAATCCCACTGGTCTTAAGATGAATGGTTACAGTTTCAGGGGAAGTAATTCTTTCATTTTCATTTCTGCCTCCCTTCTAACAAGGGAAGACCTCATTTCGGAAGGGGAGGCAAACAAAAATTCACGAAAGTTATTTCCCTTGGTAAAATAGCAGAAAACCATAAAGGATGACCCATACACCTTCAGAAATCTCAATAACAACAAGCGAAGACAAGGAAAAGACTGTGCGGGTGCGCAGGTCAATCTGAGTCTTACTTGTTTCGACATGTTGTAGTGCACATTTTCTCGCTCCGCTCATTCACTATTTCACCCTGAAAACAGGGATAGTGTAGTAGTATTGAAGTTTGTAGGCTTAGTATATTTATATGTGAAATTATTGAAACCTGTCAAAAAATAAAGAAGGATATCCTTGAGTAGGATATTTTTCTTATTCTGCAGAGGGCAGCAAATACATACAAACGCACTGAATGTGATTTTTCTTAATCCTGCCCTCTAGTGTGCAGAGGGCAGCGAGTGTGTGCAATGCTTCATTCACAAATTCTGTTTCAAGTTTTTATGAGGAATAAGGAATAAAATGCTGCTGATTCAGTGCGTTTTATTGGGTAATGTATGATTTGGTTTTAATTATCTGTTTTAAAGCGAAATATTAACCAGTCCATGCGGATGGCATAATTAACCCTTTTATGACTAGTGGTCTTGTCTATCCCTGCTATTTGGATGAGTCCATTTCTACAGCGGCGTATCTAGGAGCAATTTCATGATACGCACAATCATGTGTCATACTCTACCCCTTGAAGGAAAAGGTAGTATTTCAGCCACTTTGGCAGTTGGTATAGAAATCTTGTCTAAATTGTAAAATTTCAGCATGCAAATATGCAGGTGCGTTTTGAAATTTTGTCAATTTTGACAAAATTTCAATACGCACCTGCGTATTTGCCGTATACGTAGCTACGCCCTTGTTCTAGTTTTAGGGGTATATGGTTCATGTTTTCACTTTCATTGTATTTCGCATAGAAATTCTTGTAAGGCAAACAGTCTAGATCCTGATCTGGGTCTGCACAGTTTGCATATGGCCCGAAACGGGGTTTTAGTCTAAAAGGTTTAACAGTGCCTGTTCACACCAAAACTTTGAGTTGTTTCTTTGGAATATAATTTAGCTCATACTTTGTAACGATCCGTGCTTGTATTTGCGAGAGAATTTAGCGCTTGCCTCGCAAATTAAGCGAAGCATTGCGATGTCTGTTTTGCAATATCACCTTTACTGGAAATACTTTGCAAAAGTATTCTCAGAGCTTGCTTCACTGCTAAATAATTTTGCTTTACTGTTTCGCAACATCTTCGCGAGAACTTACTTTCGCAAGAGTGTGTCAGGCAGTGCGACTATTAATTTAATAAGTTTTGGGAGAGAGAGGATGAGAAAGAGAGAGAGTTCATTATTCTTTATTATTTTAATAAAAGAAATATTTACTGTCAGTTACATTAATATTTCCAAATTTAGCAATTTTAAGGGAGGAAATGAATAAAATAAAAGAGCTAAATAACTAAGTCAAGCTCGAGTTCACTACTCTTTGTTTCTGTATCATATATAATCAGTTGCTTCGCAGCTTCGCGCTCGCGACTATTAAAGACACGAGGGTTAATTTCAGCAGCAGCAGCAACCTCTCGTGTCTCTGATGGTAAACTATGGCATCATGAAAAAGGCTGTTGCATATTTATTAGCACAATAGGGTTTATACTTCGATTTTTATTCGCACAGTGCAAATATTTTATGCTGAAAAATATGAGGAGCTTTTGCAAAGCTCCTCACGTTTCTTCGGCAAAATAGACAGTCTAATGCATATAATATGTTAGAAACTGTAATGTATCGTAAACTATAGCGATGTTGTTGGTTTTGAACAACCGGACCAAATAAAGGTCGTTGTAATGTTAAATAAATAATTTCGATACATATAATCAGAGCTGCTTTTGGATTTGTATGGTTTGTCCAGCTGAGAATAGTTGCACTTAGGACATGTACTAGTGAGTGATATGAATTTTACGGCACATCAGTACCAAAAGGGCTATTTCGCGCCGAAGGACATGTACCAAATCAGAAATGTGTGCATACCAGAGGCGTGGCTAGAAGGAGGCCTAGAAGCTCAAGCTTCAACATGTTTCTAACTGTGCTTAAGGTGAATAGGTACATTTTCCAGAGAAGCATTATCTCCCTTCTCAAAGATGGTCAACTCTTTAAGGAAAGAATTTGCTCCTATAGGAGCAAATTCTTTCCTTTAAGAGTAGACCCTATTTAAGAAATGAGTTTATCCATGGAAGCAAAAAGGAAATCACAAAAGTTGCTCCCCTTTCTAAAACTGATTGAATAATATGGAACTATATACCCTGGCACCTGTTTGGCTAGATCACATTGCATTTTTGGCTTGGTAGGGACGGGGAGGGCAGCTCTATTAGAGCTAGGGAGGGGACGGGGAGGGCAGCCCTATCAGAGAAGTCCTTTTTATAGTTGAGGAAAATGAGAAGGCGCAATTTCATTCATTTGCCTCCCATACCCAATGGGAATGGGAGAAGACTTTTCCATATAAGAGTGATCTCTTTTGAAATCGTTGCATTCAGATATATACCTCAAAACTGATAACGCTTGCTTCAACACAGTATTAGGTCTGGCTACGCCCCTGCATACGTATGATCAATTAAATGCTTTATGCAGAAAATATGGTTCTTAAACAGGCGCAGTTAAAAAAAAAACCCAGCAAAACCTGAACTATAACCGTGCAAAAATGCGCTAAGGTAGCCCATTGGTTGTTGTTGTTGTGTTGTTGCTTTACGTCCACGGTAAACAGCAATGGTCATGTCGGGACGGTCAGCTAACCTAACCACACTATTCATGAGCAGGCTTTGACTCCTAAGCGTTAACCAGTATAAAGTGCATAAAGGGGAGGAATCTGTGTCAATAAAAGTAAGTAGCCGGACCGGGTATCGAACCAGAGACATCTGGCTCTTTAGTCAGACGCGCTACCGACTGCGCTACGCGGCCCGGCTGCTAAGGTAGCCAAAGAAAAACAACTGACTATAGGTGTACTGCACAAGCTCACACTGCCCGCACATATGCACACTCCCATTTAGGCAACACAAGAGGTATGTAGAGGATCCCATTATGGCGAAACGTAAAATGGCCAGAATCCGAATGTGGACTGGTTAGTTTGAAAAGATGATAAAAGACACAGGAGCATGCAGCTATAGCCACACGCCAGATGCTTTCCTGCAGACAATTGGCCTCTTAATACAGGTAACAGACAATATAGATATTTGTCTCAAAGATAGGATTGATCTGTCTTATCTGAACAGGGTCAGCGTAATAATAACATATTAACTCTGTTCCTTGTAGGTTTGAAAAACATTTCTTTCACACTATACTTAAGTCCAGGGTTTATAAATATGAGTTATGTAATGAAAATAAAGGAAAGATTTTCATTGTGTAATTAGATATTATCAAACCCATGAAGTGAAAAGACCTAAGCCTATTAGAGTACGGGTATGTTGATACAATGGTGCGCTCCACAATCAACGGTTCCATAAAGACTACGATCAGCCTGCAAATCCGCACAGTTTGATCAGAGATTTTATTATCGGTGTAATAGAAATAATTTGCACAGGCATGTCTGAGTAAAAGCTGTGACACGACAAAACCAGCAAAGTGGCATGTGCGCCCAGCGAAGACACAGATCAGCCTAGACAGCCGCCAAATCTCATCAGTGTCTTCGCTGACCGCATGGAGACAGCTTAGACCATTAGCTACACTGTAAGCGCACAAAGAAGGCTGTGAGCAGACTTGGCAGATGCCCAGGCTGACCTGAGTCTTCGCTGGGCGCTCTTGCCACTTTGTTGGTGTTGTCGTGATGCGGCTCAAAGAAATAGGTCTAAACAAACATTGCAGACCTGCATCAGTGTCTACACTGTTTTACTGTTTCATCCGCATCCTTTCGTCGCATTGTAAAACCGAAAAGTTCTATTTTACCCACATGTTAGATTTTATTTTTAGGTATTTGCTGGTCTGAGTATTTTTCTTTAAATGGCATCTGGAGCTTAATTCATTAAATCCCAATTAAATTACCAATTACCACCAAAGCCACAGTAAGCCAGTAAGGCATCTAAAATATTTCTACTTCAGTAATCATATTCATACAAGTTACTTTTTTCGATTTGAAATATTTTTTGATATACATTTTTAAGTACGATTGTATAATAAGAGGAGAATTGAACTGAACTGAACTGAAATAAGAAAATGAGCCTTATAAGATATAACGTATGCGAACGGACAACCCTCTGATCAGACTGCGCCATTTCGACTGCACAAATGCGCAGTCCGATCAGAGGATAGACAGTTCCCATCAACAATCGATTCTGAAGATGGATGGATGACCTTCGTTTTTATGTCCTTTTCAACAGTATTCCATCCAGAGGGTGATAATGAGAGGCTGTGTGCAGTGGAATCCCGTTTACGATTGAAAAGATTTCCGCCTCTGGGAATCGATTTCGGGACCACTAGATCAGCACGCCAGCGCTTAACCTACTGCGTCTTAGAGTCTTAAAAGAACTAGCATCTGAATTAGGCCAACTGTTTGCTAACCTTTTCCAACAATCTACTGACACGGGTGAAATCCCCAAGGAATGGTCTCTTGCAAATATTATATGCCCGTTCTTCTAAAAAGAGATTAGGCCTACCGACCATTTTCTCTAACTTGTGTACCATGCAAGTTACCTAAACATATTGTTGGCTCTAATATTATGGCAAATTTGGGGTGAACATAAACTTTTTTCAGACAAACAACATGATTTCGGATGAAGCAAAGTTGTGAAACTCAGTTGGTCACGGTTATAAACGACTGGGCTAAATCTTGGATAAGGGCAGTCAGGTTGACACTTTTATCTTGGACTTCGAGAAAGCTTTTGACACACCCTCATGAACTCATACAGCTATGGTATAGGTTGGAAGACACTACTTTCCTCTGTGCCAGGCAGCAGCGTGTAGTAGTAAATGGAGTTAAATTAGATTGGGCCCCAGTTTTGTCAGGTGTCCCCCAGGACACCGTGCTTGGACCACTGTTGTTTTCGTTGTACATTAATGATATTACAGAAAATATTGACTCGGAATTAAGACTCTTTGCTAACAACTGTGTTTGCTATCGTGAAATCAGAGATCATTAAGACACAGTGAAACTTCGGGAGGATATAAATTATTTAGGATGTGTTGGGCCAGGAGTTGGGGCATGAAATTCCAACTAGTCAAATGCAATATAATGCAGGTTACAAGGAACCGGATCAAGAAGATCAATGCTTCCTAACCTTAGATGGAACGGTCCTCGATGACGTAGAATCTATCAAACATTACCAATGATTTGAATTGGAACACACATGTCAGCAATATTTGCACAAATGCTAATAGGACCCTTGGCGTCCTTAGACGTAGCTTGGCGGCATGTCCACAGGACGTTAGAGTTAGCATACAAGGAACTGGTGCTTCCAGTCCTGGAGCATGGTAGTTCAGTTTGGAACCCCCAAAGTATACTTCTTCAAGATGAACTTTAGAAGCTGCAGGAAAGGGCAGCTAGATTTGTAACAGGAAATTACACCCATGAAACTCAGAGTATGACTGACATTCTGGGAGAGGAGAAAAGAAAGTAGACTCATAATGCTTCACAAAGGTCTTAAGGGATCGATTCTTTGTATTGGCAAAAATTTCCCCCTAAGTAGGCGTACCAGCAATCATCATTCCCTAGCATTTCAAACCTCATTGGCTGGGACTGACATTTACAAGTCCAGTTTCTTCCCCTAGACTATTAGAGATTGGAACTCACGCGCAGATTTCTTTATTTCGGCTGATGAGCGTGTAGAGGGTAGGGTTCAGTTGCTAAGTTTACTTCTCTTGTAAGGGTTAGGGACTAGCTTTCCTGATCACAGGTCCTGGTATCACCAGTAGAACATGCTGATTCTTATCTGATTCTGAGCTACCGGGGTCCCTTCGATTCTGAAGAAGTATCTATAATGTGAAAAGCAAAGTACGTTCATCTAATAAGTAAGCAAGGCTAGAAAGGTTGGTCTGAGCCTCGTCTGTTGCACATGACGTAACGTACTTTGTCAAGTGGAGAGAATCAATTGCAATTCTTTTCTCCTGACATTTACGCAAAAACTCATAGTCTTTGAATTTCGTCCGCGGATCCAGATATTTTTGGATTCGAAGATGAACTACTCTGATCAGACAGCGCAGGCCGATTTGAATCTTTTATGCTTGATCATGTCATAAGTTACATTTTGCTCACGAGTATAATTATAGAAAATAAAAGTTTGAATGCATATCGCTTTTCGTACCGACTTTATATTGCCGAGCAGAGAGAAATTAAATTATATTGGCTTGTCGAATGAAAATATTTCCCTTACGCATTGTATATGAATAACAGTGTCATATTCATGCCCAATTCTATTCCTACTTTGAAGTAATAAGTATAAACAAGTGTCTGCAAATGCACTGTCAAAATTTAACAATGCATGTCTGTATATATATGTAAAGTATTTATTACCTAAATAAGTTCAGCATTGTAAAATATAAGCTAGTGGAGTTATTATAAAAATCCTGAAAGTGGCAAAACTGAAAACTGAAAGTGGCCAAACCGAAAACTTCTGAAAGTGGCCAAATTGAAAACTCCTGAAAGTGGCCAAACTGAAAACTCCTGAAAGTGGCCAAACTGAAAACTCCTGAAAGTGGCCAAACTGAAAACTCCTGAAAGTGGCCAAACTGAAAACTCCTGAAAGTGGCCAAACTGAAAACTCCTGAAAGTGACCAAACCGAAAACCCCTGTAGGTGGTCAAACTGAAAACTCCTGAAAAGGGGCCAAACCGAAAAACCCTGTAGGTGGCCAAACTGAAAACTCCTGAAAGGGACCAAACCGAAAACTCCTGAAAGTGGCCGAACCGAAAACTCCTGAAAGTGGCCAAATTGAAAACTCCAGAAAATGGCCAAACCGAAAACCCCTGAAAGTGGCCAAACTGAAAACTCATGAAAGTGGCCAAACCAAAATCTCGCCGAAATTTCGGTTTGGCCACTTCCAGGAGTTTTGTGATATTTCCGCCAATTCTTTACTGCCAAGTAAACATTACAAACCAGGATGTCTCAAATAAATAGGCCGAAAAGCACTGTTAATTTTATATTTCGGCTAATTACTAGTTGAAACTTGAATTGTTTATTTCCAGACGGGGATGGAATTGCGTGTTTATCGGGCATTATATATCGTACCAAGAATCTTACAGTTTCTTTTAGTGTCGAAAAAATTGCTGACCTATACTTTTAATTTATGTTGCGTTAAATCACAGAAAAAATACATTTTTATTGTATCTAAGTGTCAGATAATTGCTGACCTAAAATTTACATTTATGTTGCGTTAAATCACATCGATTAAATAGTAGTTATCTGCATCTTTTATACCAGTTTTGAAAATGTTTTCTTATTTCACATAGCTAATACTGCCACGTGTAGGAACAGCACGGAGTCGAATGACTTGGGAATTATTTTAAGAAAATCTGAAAAAAATTGTTGAAAGAATCTGAGTTTGTAATGTCATTGAAAAATTGGCGGAACGTGGCATACACTGTATGTCATGCTTCGATACCAGTGAAGACATATATATGTTATCATAGCAACTAAGAGTTTGTAATGATGTCCAAGTGACATCATCGAGACGTCATTCTGCCAAGGTACTAAGCACAACATTTGATATTCCACAGTTGCTATCGTTACAGATCTATGACGCCATCTCACATATAATTCGAGAGAAGCATGGCATACACTGTATGCCATGCTTCTTTTGAATTATGAATGAGATGCTATAAAATAAGAATGTGAAAAACATTCGATCCCAGCTTGGTAGCTGACCTTTATACACGAGATGTTTAATCTCTAAACCATGAAATAGTCTTAACATTTTTGGCAGCATTCATATCTTAATAGATCTAGAGCAAAACTGTGCTCTATTTATTCAGCCCAGTAAAATATAAATAAATCGTTTATATATTGTATCTTTCTAAGGTCTACTTACCATTTTACATCTTTTCACCTCATAAAAAAATTCAATCTGTTTTCGCGACATGTGGCAATATGCTTGATCAATTTGCTAATCGCCACCTGATTTTTTCAAAGATACCAAATTTATCTGAAGAAATTTGGCTGCCTTAACCATTAACCAACCATTTCACCAAGTTTATTTTACCCTCCTAAAATTTGTTACAAGTTGATGGCAGAATGATGAACAGCACAGATTCAGATCAGACCACTACGGGAGCAGTCTGATCTGGGCTTCATGTTTTCTCCGGTAAAACTGTCCCGATAGCTAGGGCTACTACAGTCATATTTAGCAGATATTACAGATTTTCACTTGACTTGGATAAAAAATAACTTGAATGAGATCAAAATTAACATATATTTTTTTCACTCGAAAGATTAAATGAGGACATTTCAAATCTCTGTGCAATATTTTAACATAACTGATTGCAAGCGGAAAGTCTGGATGATCTACAAAGGGGATAGATAGTGACTGATAGAAAAAAAAGAAGACAAAAAATATAGAAATGTGTAACAGTTGCCCTTAAAGAAGACATGACAAACATATTTGTAAAGATTAAAAAAAGATATTCAGTCAAATCTCGATATCTCAAAGTTGAACGTCAGCCCAAACTACCGATATCTCAAAGTGAATTTTCTGGTACCAGAAAATTTACTTTGAGATATCAGTAGTTTGAGATAACAGGAGTTGAAATGTAAATAAAGATAGGAAATGCATTCTTTGATATGAGAAGATACTTTGAGATATCAGTGTTCGAGATATCGGGAGTTGACTGTATATATAAGCAGATTTAAGCTAATACGAAACGAAACAAACCTGTAAATCGCTTTCAGCTAAAAAAATAACGAAGAAGAAGAAGAATCACATTCAGTTTAAAAAGGAAAAAATAAACAAGAAGAGGAAGACGAAGAAAGAGTTAACAAAATTCTTACAGACTAATTATACACAAGTCAAGGCCATCTCAAAATGAATAGGAATTGGATTTTTACTACTCGCCAGAAATCTAACATTACTTTTGTAGATATGAGAAAAAGCAATCAAGCGAAAATAGGTAGGAAAAAACAATCTGACAGCCCTATACCTTTATAAAAATGTGCGTTTTAGAACTTTCACACATGAAATTCATCACTTTTTAAAATAAATTCTTTAAATGAACACAACAAATGATAATAATATTAAAAACAAAATTTGAAGAGTGCCAAAAGTCTGAAAAGTCTCATGCCTGCTTTGTAAACAGACGAATTCTATTTGCGTTTCATTTCAGGCATTCTGATAAGTCCATATCCGATTAACGGCTGCAACGAAGACATTTACGTTTCTGATCAGAAGCAAATAACCTCTCCAAATTATGGCGAAAACCATACCTATCCGACCGATGTCACATGTCATTGGGTTGTCACCGCACCGTCTGGTCAGGTAAGCATTATTTCTTTGTTCAAACAGACTTCTAATGTTGTACTGCTTTAATTCATCGAATTCTATGCGACTGACTGATAAACCAAAAACTGTGACGATACAAATATGAGCCGAGACACGAGAAAACCAACAATGTGGTTGTGCGCCCAGCGCAGGCTCAGATCAGCCTGGGAATCCGCTCAATTTGACCAGACTTTTTGTCAAGTGCTCAAAGGGTAGTTAAGGGTCTTAGCTACATCCATGCGGACAGCGAAGACTCTGATCAGACTGGGCGGATGCCCAGGCTGATCTGAGTCTGCGCTGGGCGTACAGCCACATTGTTGGTTTTGTCGTGTCGTGGCTCATATAATTTTGGACTGATAAGACAAAGGCTTGCTGTTATAGAATTACTTTGAATGGCCAGTGAAATAAACACTTGCAATAACAATTTCTTGTGCATAAGGACATGGTGAGTACTGTCTTGGGATGCCGACCAGTCTCCAGCAGACTGATTTCAATTCGCCTGAGAGCAGCTCCTTTCAACGTCACCATCATACAGGTTTTTGCACCAACATCTGGGCATGATGACAATGAGGTAGAACACTTCTACCAGCAACTCCAGGAAATCATAGACCAAACACCCAAGAAGGACATTCTGGTTGTTCAAGGGGACTGGAATGCTAAAGTTGGAAAGGATGCACAGGCAGACTGGGAAAACGTTTGTGGACCCTACTGCAATGCCGAGACAAATGAGAGAGGTCTCAGACTTCTAGAGTTTGCGACCTGTAACAGCCTAGTATTGACAAACACCCTTGGTCCTCACAAACCATCACGAAGATGGACATGGCACAGTCCAGATGGGAAACACCACAATCAGATTGATTACATCTTAGTGAGGAAGCGCTTCCGATCAGGAGTCAACATCCATAGGACAAGGAGTTTTCCTGGGGCAGACATAGGAAGTGACCATGACCTGGTGATGATGACCTTCCGAGTTCGTCTGAAGAAGGCTAGAAAGCCAACCCAGCAAAGACTAAAGTTTGATCTTGAGAAGCTAAGGGACCCAGATGTGGCATGCACTTTTCAAACAACAATAGGTGGGAAATTTGCACCACTCATTGATCTGAGGGATAATGACATGGACATAGATACCATGATTACCACCTACAACACAGTAGTGACTGAGGCAGCCAGTGAGATACTTGGGAAGGAATGTCGCAGGAAAAAGCCCTGGGTCACCAGAGATGTTCTCGACCTCTGTGATGAGAGGAGAAATTTGAAGAAGAAGAGGTATGAAGCAGGAGGAGCAGAAGAATACAGGGAAGCAAACAAGAGGATTCAGAAGGCAGTGAAGAAAGCGAAGGAGGACTGGATAGCTGGTCAGTGCGAGGAGATTGAAACTTGCTTGCTTGAAC
This sequence comes from Ctena decussata, assembly GCA_963989385.1. NCBI lineage: Eukaryota > Metazoa > Mollusca > Bivalvia > Lucinida > Lucinidae > Ctena > Ctena decussata. The sequence continues at coordinate 64,864,321 of OZ022511.1, forward strand.
AAAAACAACAGCAAGAACGCATACCAGCTTGTGAAGGATCTAACTTCAGAGAAACAGGGTAGATCCACAACTATCCAGGACAAGTCTGGGAAATGCCTTACAGAGGAACAAGAAATTCTCAGCAGATGGACAGAATATTGCTCAGAACTATACAACCATGAGACTTACGGTGACAATGCGGTTCTGGACTTCGATCAGCCCCCAGAAGAAGATCAACAACCGATCCCTTGTGAGGAAGTTGAGATTGCAGTAGCAGCACTAAAGAAGGGGAAATATGCCGGAGTTCATAATATACCAGCAGAACTTGTTCAAGCTGGCGGGGAGACCATGATTGATGTTTTAACAGATATTTGTAACAGGATCTGGAGAACAGGAGAATGGCCTACTCCATGGACTCAGTCGCTGATTATTACGCTCCCTAAAAAAGGCAACCTACAGCTCTGCCAGAACTACAGAACCATCAGCCTAATCAGTCATTCAAGCAAAGTCATGCTGAAAGTCATCTTGAACAAGCTTAAACCACAAGCCGAGGAGATAATCGCTGAGGAACAGGCTTGGTTCCGAGCAGGAAGGAGCACCACAGAACAAATCTTCAACCTTAGAATCCTGTGTGAAAAGTATCTGCAACATCAGCAGAATCTGTACCATGTCTTCATTGATTTCAAAAAAGCCTTTGACAGGGTATGGCATGCAGCCTTATGGGCTACCATGCGGAAGTATAACATCAAAGCAAAGCTAGTTCGCACCATTGAGCAGCTATACGACAAGGCTACAAGTACAGTCCTGATAAATGGCAGCACAGGAGAATGGTTCAGAACAACAGTTGGAGTAAGACAAGGATGCCTTCTGTCACCCATCCTCTTCAACATTTTTCTCGAACGGATCATGTCTGATGCTCTGGAAGAACATGAAGGAAAGGTTAGCATAGGCGGCAGAAACATTACCAATCTGCGGTTTGCCGATGACATAGATGCTCTAGCTGAGGAAGAGCAGGAACTGGAAGCTCTAGTTGAAAGTCTCGACCAAACCTGCACAAGGTATAAGATGGAGATCAGTGCTGAGAAGACCAAACTGATGACGAACAGCGCAGACGGCATCCAGAGGGAGATCAAGGTAAAAGGACAGAAGCTGGGTACCGTAAGCAGCTTCAGACACCTTGGAGCAATTGTCTCAGATGATGGCTCAAAACAGGAGGTTCTCTCAAGGATTGCACAAGCCATTTCAGCTCTTACTAAACTGAAACCAATTTGGAGATATAACAATATATCTCTTGGATCAAAGGTGGAACTTATGCGCTCCCTTGTCATTTTCATATTTCTGTATGCCTGTGAATCATGGACCTTGACAGCAGAGTTAGAGAAAAGAACGCAGGCCTTTGAGATGAGATGCTACCGAAGGTTACTGAACATTTCGTACAAGGACCATATAACCAATGAGAAGGTTCGCAGGAAGATCCAAGCAGCCATTGGAGAATATGATGAACTCCTTACGATGGTCAAGAAACGGAAACTAAGGTGGTTTGGCCACGTCTCAAGGTCTTCTGCTTTAGCAAAGACAATTCTTCAGGGCACAGTGAAAGGAAAAAGAAGAAGAGGTAGACAGAAGAAGAGGTGGGAAGACAATATCAAGGAGTGGACAGGAATGGATTTTGCCAGCTCAACTAGGGCAGCTGAAGACAGGACTAGATGGAAAGGGATTGTTTTGAAGTCATCTGTGGTGCCCCAACGACCTAGTAAGGTTATGGGATAGAATAGAATAGAATAGAATAACAGATTCACCGTGACTGATAAATAGTTTGTTGTAATAGAGTCATTGTGACCAAATAAAGTCTTGCTGTAATAGATACTTTGGCACTAATGAGAGTCATGTTGTAATAGATTCATTCTGAGTGATATAGAAATTTCTGGCTATAAATAGATTAACTTTGAGTGTAAAGCAAAGACTGGCTTGTAATAGACTCATTGTGACTGATGAAGCAAAGTCTTGGTTTAAAAGATTCACTGTACCTGATTCAAAAATATGTTTGCTGGAAAAGATTCTCTGATAAAGAAAAATATAGCCGTTATAGATTTATTGTGACATAAGAAAGCTGAATAAAATGGATTCATTGTAATTGCTAAAGAAAAGTTTTACTGTAATAGATTCAATGTAACTGATTAGGCAACGTCTTGCTCTAACGTTTGCTTTAATAGATTTAAGCTGCGACACGACTAAACCACCAATGTGGTTGTGCGCCCAGCGCAGACTCAGATCAGCCTGGGCATCCGCCCAGCCTGGTTAGAGTCTTCGCTGTCCGCATGGAGGTAGTTTAAGCCCTTAGCTACCCTTTGAGCGCTTAACAAAGAGTCTGGTCAAAGTGGACGGATGCCCAAGCTGATCTGAGTATGCGCTGGGCGCACAACCACATTGTTGGTTTTGTCGTGTCACGGCTCATTTACTGTGGCTAATAGATTCACTGTGACTAAGATTCACTGTGACTGATAAAAAAGAAAGCTTGCTGTCACAGATTCACTGTGACTGATAAAGAAAGTATGCTGCCTTAGATTCGTTAAAACAGTAAAACTGTAAGCTTATTGTTTATCACTCAGCATGAATCTCCCTTCAGACTGTTTTTGAGCCGCGACACGAGAAAACCAACAATGTGGTTGTGCGCCCAGCGCAGACTCAGATCTCCCTGGACATCCGCCAAGTCTAGCCAGAGGCAACGCTTTGCGCTTAGATGGTAGCTAAGAGTCAAAGCTACCTCCATGCGGCCAGCGAAGACTCTGATCAGACTGGGCGGATGCCCAGGCTGATCTGAGTCTGCGCTGGGTGCACAACCACATTGTTGGTTTTCTCGTGTCGCGGCTCATTTGTCATTGAATTCAGTGAAGATTTATACTTTATTTTATACTTTTAGCTTCTACAGTTGGAGTTTTTGGATTTCGAAATCGAATTCCACCCTTTGTGTATCTGGGACTACTTAGCAGTGGCCGAGGGCGACTGTCCAATATCTTTCAAGACTCGCTACTGCGGAAGAATTCAACAAGTACCGCCAAAGATAACGCTGAATTCTAATAAAGCATGCATCAAATTCGTCTCAGACTTCGTAATTCCCAAAAGAGGTTTCAGACTTTTTGTTAATTGCAAAGGTAAGAGTACTTTCATTTCTGTATACAATCAACCCTGCCTTTAAGCCACCCCTATTTCGCAAAAAAAAAAAAAAAAAAAAAAAAAAAAGCCAAACTTTCATATTAAAAGTTACATTTTCAGTTTGAATTGATCAGTATTAAGCAATCAGTTTTTGCTGTTCCATCGTGTGCGTTGACTGTACAGTGACAGGTGTCTCGAACATTGTTGTAAGCCATATTTTCTTTTCTCAAAGTAGATTTATTAAAAATTTCAAAGGCCGCAATGACATAGCTGAACCCACTCAAGACGACAAACGGAACATTACATTTTCGATAACAAACAAACTCAGTCTAGCAAAGTTAATTTCCGTTTATTTGACTTTTTAATCATATGAAAAATGAGAATCGACTGTATTCTCGAACACTGATATCCTCTTAAACACAGAATATAATTTGGACTCATTTTCTATTTTCTTTACATTGCAAATCCTGTTATTTCAATCATTACTGGTATCTCAAAGTAAATTTTCTTGGACCAGATATCAAGAGATATTGAGATATCAAGAGTTGACTGCATTTGGCACTTGGCTAAACACAAGGTTACGCAGCAGGTAATAAGTACTGAATCTGCATTGAATCAGCATTGTATGCCCACATTTGATACATATTCAGACCACCAATATCCCAAACTATATGTTTTGTGCAGTGTCGAGTCATTGAATTACAAAGGATATCTAATAACCATGTCGTTTTATGTCGTTTTTTTCAAGTTCTGATATGCACTATCATTACACTTATTTGAATATATGTTTTTCAATCTAAAATGAATCTAAAATTCAATTTCTCACTTCAACAAAGTTTCATGATAGTTTAATATGTTATGGGTGAAAGAAATTTATCTCTAATCTCCGAAAAATATGTCCTCACAATAAATGTGATTTATGTAATAAAGATAAATGTGTTTTGCTCAGTGAAACATAATAATATATCTTTTATAACAGTTTAATACTGATGCACGTTAATTCTGCAGTAACTTGATCAGGTGCACTATATCACGTCGGTTGACACTGACGAAGTTGAGATCTCGACATAACGCGGATAATGTGCATAAAATCAAATTACCGTGAAATTCTGTTTAGAACTGTCATTTGATAAAATTTCCCTCTATTTGCCAAATGAGCGAGTGCGTTTTAATTAGATGTCCTGCTATCTCTGTGTTTTGATAATGAGAGGTTGTCGACCACATTTGAGAGGACCGGTCTCAACGCATGCAATAGTCCGTTTCAGAGTTAATGACTCGTGCTGGGATGTGAGCTGATCGCCCTCTTATGAGTGGGCAATGCACGTATTCGATATGAACATTGAATATTGGTCATCAGATTTTACGTTTTATATTGTTAAGCTCGGCAGTCTGACGACACGTGACAACAACAAAATGAGTCAAACGTGTTTTAAATGAACTTTATTGCTTTAAATTGTTCCCCTGTTCAGTTCGGTCCTACTTTTTAAATGGGGCTGTGGACTATTGCAAATAAACAAAAATATATGTCAGCAGGTTTTATTCTTATATCAGTTGAGTTTATAACAATTCAGAAAAATGCCATATTGTATATAACACTAGGATATAGCATAAATTATGAAACAGTTATCAAGTTATTTGCACCATTACTTTTGCAGGTGTCTCAGCAAGTGAAACTTCCTTAAAATCAAACATAAGTTCAACGAAATCAACACCAGTACCACACGCACTGGAATATAAGGACAATCCAGGGTTAGATGGGTCAACAATGGAGAGCACTTATGATAATGACAATCAGCCTGCACCGGACACATCATCAACTTTGTCAGCGTCATCATCCTCCGCATCGCCAGTTATGTCATCAAGCACAATGAAAACAGGAGTACAAACAAAACTACTGACAGTTTTGTCTACTATACCAAAGCAAACGGCATTATCAGGGTCACCAATTCCCACAGCGTCATCATCGGCATCATCTTCTTCATCATCTTCCTTATTAACAACAAATATTCAAACACAGCCAGAACTTAATGAATTAGGTCTATCTTCTTCCACTCCATTTTCATATTCGCCTTCATCATCGACAAAGATTGTGCAACCGTCAACAACTTCAAGCTCTGAAACATCAAACTCATTGGCATCTTTATTCAGCTCATTTACCAGTGCACCAGAGCCGTTGGTTAGCTCATTAACATCCATACGTACATCTACAACTGAAGAACGAAAGATTGAAATGTGTTCCGGATCCAAAACTGTATGGGTATCATCAGAGTCAGTGGTAGTGTCCCCAGTAGCGCACAACGGCAGATATTCGCCAAATACAGACTGTTCTGTTCTTTTCCAAACTGCTGATTCAAATGTAAGTATCGTATTAAAATATAAGAACGACATTTGAAAATCTATATTTATCTTATGACGTCGCTGTTATTCAGTGGATAACGACGTGTCATAAAAATCGTATGACCACACGTGTAATAACACTTTGGCGCGTAAACGTAACGTCACTGATAACGTCCGTGTCAACAATTCGTTTTTTTTTTAATAATATTCATTTTGAAGGCGATAAAATCCCATTTTAGAGGGTCATATGATAAACAGAGTCATTTCATATGAAATTTATGAAACTCGCCGAAGGCTCGTTTCATAGATTTCATATGAAATGGCCACTCGTGTAAGTTCCTCTATATATAGTAAAAGTGCCTGCCAGAAATGACTATAAATATTAAAAAATTAATCCAGTTATAACCGGTTCGTTATTAATTGAAAACTGTCAAAGTTTCCATTGAAATTTGAATTAAATCTAAATTCTTCATATTTTTTTAAATTTAATTGTGTTATGGAGTATAAAATGATACGCAAATGGACGGATGAATCCATATTTAAATAATATTAAGAATATTGCTAGATGATAGTACAGTATTTTTTTATCGTAATGTTGTGCCATGTTTTTATCTCAAATTTAGGTATTAGAGGTTGAATTCAAATCATTTGACGTCGAACACCACCCCGACTGTTTCTACGATCGACTGTCTATTTTCGATGGAAATGACATTACAACCGAAACTGCTAACGTAACGCTATGCGGATCTGCTGTTCCGGAGTCCTTATTGTCATCCGGACCTTGTCTTCTTTTGAAGTTTGAATCAGATCACATGGTGCAGAGATCTGGATTTGAGGCTAAGATTAGCGGTAGGCAATTTGTTTCTGTTCTTTTCTTTCTTTCCTTTTTTGGAAGCTTCTCCGCATGTGAATGACCTTAAACATGAGGAATCTTACTTGATGTTTTATCTTATTTACAGAAGTAAATAAAAGATATCAATAAGTCAGTTAATTGCAAATAAGCATTCGATAAACCTGTTTTGTGTTCAGTTTTATGACTGATTTTGATAAAGTGTTATTTAAAACTTTGGGCAGAAAAAACAACGAAGAATAGTTTTGTAAGAGTTGTCAGCTGAACGCACTTTGAGCGTCAGTAATGCCGATTTTGATAGCTTTGCCCTATGCCATAAGATGAAATAATTCATGCCATAAAAATTATATACAGCTCTGCAAAATTTATTCTTTGGAGCATAATTCATAAAGAGAAAAGAAGAAAGTGGGGAAAAATAAATCTGTCACAGTTGGAGACTTTGATGATTACAATTTGAATGTTTGTCATGGTGATTTGGCCATGTTTGGAATTCTTTTGATTTCATTCCGCAAAAACGGTTTCGATTTTTTTTACTTTGAAGTTTACTATTTAGGTGTTGAATTAGTAATATTTAGTGAAATAGATATTATATGGATCAGCAGAACTTTTAGATAAGTGTAAAGTTGTAGATATGACAGTTATTTATGGAGAAAGCTGTTTGGAAATAAATAGTGGTCTCGCTTCTCTAAAAGTAGGTCACTAATGGCCCGATATTCAGAGGGGTATCCGAGCATAATCAAGTTTTGATTGACTTTGATTTTCTTACCCCTCCCCCCAACACACACACAAGCACACACAGATAATATGTTTTCTCATAATTTGTGTCATTTTTGGAAAATTCGTAACAAAAGCAGTGAAAAAAAAGTCACTTTGTTTGAAGTGTGCGATTTTAAAGGTATTTACAACACATGTTTTCTAGCACTGCCAAAAGTGACTGTCAACACTGACACAACATCTACACCAACCACACCAGGTGTCGGAGAACAAGAAACTTTATGCATTTGCAGCACGCAAGAACACGTCATTATCGACAGAAATGTGTTTGTACAGACTCCAAATTATGGTCCAGGCAACTTGTATCCATTGTCCATCTCATATAGTTTGTCAGTGGAAAGCTTTTCCGGACAGGTGAGTCTAATTTTGAAAGACCTTCCTAAATACTAATGCTGAGATGCAAATAACTTGTAAGACTTTCTTCAGAATTCGAATTCCTTTCAAGCTATTATATAGAGTTGTAATCTTGTGAGATTGTACTGTTTATATTTGTTCAGTATATTGAATAAAGTATTGTTTACACTAATATTTATGCTGCAGCATAAGAAGTTATACGGAAAAATCCCTCGGTCCTTGTGAGTGCTGTCAAATTCTAATTTTTTTACAAACTCTCTCTAATGGAAAGTTTAAATCTATCGCATTATTGGGTCATCATTTATGGTAAGATATTGGCCATGAACAGATGTTATAAACCTGAACTGAGTCAGCCGTTTTTTCGTTTCTTCTATTCCATATCTATTTTCCGACCTTCAGACAGTGTTAAGCATCATGTGGCGACTTTAAAAATACCTTCAGCTGAGTATAAACAGAGAATTAAATTTATTTAATTCCGTGTTTATTTCCATGTTTATAATGATGATGACATTTTCGGATCCTATTGGATCATTAAGCCAATTCTCAGTAATTCTGCTCTAACGGTGCTTAAAGGAATTTAATAGTGTCGCCCATGATACAATACTAGAATACGGGATAAATAAACCCCAGATATTCCGTGCTACCAACTGATCAGGCCCCGAGGTTATAAAACTTGAGTATATTCTCAAACTCAAAATAAAGCACACTGATTGGCTGCTTCCGAGCACATGCTCGGAGGCAGCCAATCACTTTGCTTTATTTTGAGTTTGAGATTATTCTCAAGTTTTATTACCTCGAACCCCGATCGGCAAAATTCGTAGGATTCCGTTACTTTTTATTGGCAGACCTCGTGTGACGCCTTTAAACTCCATTCCACTTCATTGATAAAGATAAAGCGGAACGGAGAGTAGCGGAATCGGTTTGTCCATACTCAAGAGTGGTGTGATCACTCCACCAGTTCTTTTCTCTCGCTCCTCCAGTCTTTCGGATGAGACGTTAAACCGAGTTCTGTCTCCATGTGACATATGTGTTAGTAGGACGTTAAACTCGAGTTCACTCTCTCGTTCACTCACCAGTTTTATAAATTCAAAGCAAATGTGAACAAATACGCCTTTTGCCTAGACAACCCAACTAAAACAACAACTGTAACTGACCTAAAATTAAACAGTTTGGTTTTCAATGCAGTAATGCGTCTGCAAGATGCAAATTGAAAGTCAAACATATGTATACGCTTCTTTAGTTGGCTTACTATTTGCGGAAGCTTCAATTGGGACTGAAATGGCGCGTTTACCAGGCAGGCCAGTAATCTCAGTCTTTTTTTTATTGACAGAGAATTCGCTTGGAGTTTATAGACTTTGAAGTTGAATCAGCTCAAAACTGTAGGTGGGACAGTGTTTCTATATATGACGGTTCTAGCCAGGACTCTCCTCTTTTGGCGAAGTATTGTGGCTACACACCACCAGCTACTGTTGAAACGAGTGGCTCTAAGATGTTTATCAAATTTGTATCCGACCAGTACATTAACAAAAGGGGCATCAAGGGAAAACTGTCAATTATAGCAGGTTACTTTTGCATGAGACTGACCGTCAATCATATGACGACGCTGTGATTCAGTGGATAACGCCGTGTCATAAAAATCGTATGACCACACGTGTAATAACCCTTTGGCGCGTACCCGTAACGTCATTGACAACGTCCGTGTAAACAATTTTATTTCTTATTGAAATAATGCTCACCTAGAAGGCGTTAAAATCCCATTTTAACGGGTCATATTATAAACAGAATCTTACACTCATAGTCATTTCGTATGAGATTTATAAAACTCGCCGAAGGCTCGTTTAATAAAGTTCACATGGAATAGCCACTCGTGTAAGATCCTCTATCTATACATAGAGCTGCCTGGCGACAAAGACCTGTCTTTAAACCCAAGAGAAGTGCGCATTAATGTCTAGCCTAGCCGACACAAGTTCATAGTGTGCGACTCATAGAGGATCTTACACGAGTGGTAATTTCATATGAAATTTATGAAATGAGCACGGGCGAGTTTCATAAATTTTTATATGAATTGACCACTCGTGTAAGATTCGGTTCATCATATGAACCTTAAAATGGGATTTAATGAACATTATTTCAATAAGAAAACGCATTGTTGACACGGACGTTGTCAATGACGTTACGTTACGCGCCAAAGTGTTATTACACGTGTGGTCATACGATTTTTATAACATGACGTTATCAACTGAATAACAGCAACGTCATATGATAAAGCGTTTTAATAAGTTCTAATTTTATGGACAATATGCGCATGTTCTGATTAGAATACATATTTAAAGATGGTTTTGAAAGCAGGCACAGTTCGCATATTCGCAAGACAGGATCTCATGACGACGCACACTAGGCAGAATTGATCTAAAATAAAGTTTAAGGATATAAATGGTTACCAGTTTGAATTTATTTGATTTTTGCGGGTTCAAATTAGTATTTTGTTTTTCATTATGGAATTAATTTGACATTGACACCTTTTTGCAACGTTTTATGCTCGCTGCGAACGTGCTGCATCACACACAATAAAATAAAATATCATATTTTTAAACGCTAGATAGATAATTTTGAATCATCTAGTTCTTTTCTTATTTTTTCTACCGTGAAAACCTAAGCGGGATCAAAATATGTGCCCTTCAGAACATTTAATAGACAAACACATCTCAGAATTATCTAAAATACGATAGTAATCAAGATTTGTTTGTATTTTTCAGATCCAGATGCAATCCTGTCAACTCCTACACTTGATACTGTCAGTGAATCAGAAGCGGAGTTTTCAACACATATATCATCGCCGGTGTCATCTACAGCATCTGTCACTAATACTGTACCAGCTTCACAAAAATCATCACTGCCATCTAAAGTGTCAACATCATCAACCACTCGTAGTCCTAATACATCTGAGTCTTCTTTGTCAATATCACCAACTTTATCAGGCACAGTTACATCCTCAACCACACCTAGCTCTAATGCATCTGAGACTTCTTTGTCAACATCACCAACTTATTCAGGCACAGTAACATCGCCAGCCTCACCTAGCCCTGATTCTTCGCCAACAACACCAGCCTATTCAGGCACAGCTACAACTGCAACCACATCTAGCGCTCATATATTTGAGAATTCCTCGCAAACACCACCAGCTTATTTAAGCATAATAACTCCAACTTCTAAGGGAGATCAAACAGTAAAACAATCATCTCAGAAATCTACCACGATACCTCAGCTATTTACAGGCACAACAAGCTCGGGAATATCCGCTTTGTCACTAAAATCTACGTCAACTGAATCTAATGCAAAATCAACAGCCAAGAATGCACCAGCTCAGATCAATATTTGTGCTGAATCCAAAGTGCAAGTACATGAAGGATTGTATATTGTATCACCTGGAAAAGAGACAAATTCAAACTATCCTATGGACATACACTGTAGTCTAGAAATCACATGCCAGAAAAATAAGGTAACAATTGCACTTGTGAGGATTAAATTTAAATGCACGAAAACGGTTCGTTTTATGTCGTACAGATGTAAATAATTATGTTTATTGTGTAAGCAAAGACAGTTTGAGCGTAGTATTTGTTCAGCATTGAATCTGAACTTTTGCTGTTTCAAACTTATGAACTAGGTACATTGACCACCACTTTCACTTGTCTTTTAGTGTTTTGTTTATATAACACTTTAAGCACTCTACATAGAGGATATTTTCGCCTTAATACCACAAAATTATAACCAGAAAGAATACCATCTGGCAAATTGTAATGTTCTATTATTTACATTGAAATATGAACTACAACTTATACAAACAGTGCTTTAAAAAGCATGTGCAAATAGAGAAGTGCACCTGTGCATTTAAGACAGATCACTTCGTTTAGCGCTGGTAGACCTGTAGGCGTATCAGTGGTGTGTGTAAACGGTTAAGTTCAGACTGGACTGCATCTCAAACAAATACATTGTTTGTATATCATCACTCGAAATATTCAAGTGTATCATACATGTATCACTAGATGGATGACTGGTGGTTTTATGGTCCTTTCAACAGTATAACAGACATATCGAGCCAACGGAAAAGGATTCTGAATTTTTTTATGTGCTGTAGATTACTGTTTACGGTTGGAAAAATTCCGAGTCCAAAGAGCTTTAAATCGGACCTCTAGTTCAGGAGGCCGGTTCTTACTCCACTGAGATCGCGGGGCTGCTGTATTATATTACAGCGGTACATAATATTAAAAAGATAAAAAAAGGAAAAGAATAAAGTAAAACAAGAAAGAAAAAAAAAAGAGAAGAAGCAGCTTAATCCCATTGATAAAGACTAATACAAATACAACTCTGTCAAACTTGGCGCGTAACAGTCTATAGTAACTGAAAATGTATCTTATCTTAGACGTATGGTTGGTTTGCGAGTTTTCGCTCCTTTTTACAGTACTTTTGCTCTGCTCAAAATGCAAGTGAGTGAGAAGAAAATTAGGGTGAAATAGTTCAAATGCTATAACTGAGACGGACTTAAACAAAGATCCCTGGGTGATGAGTCAATAACTCGGTCAAAATGCGTACACATGGGTCATAAAAAACAATGCTTTGTTAGATATTTCAATCTTTTGGTGTATCTCTACCGTAAAAGTTCTAAATATGGGACACCTAAAATAATTACCCGTATTGTCCTGAAATGGAATAGTATGGCTTTTTAATGCAGTAATATATCTAAAAGATGCTAAAGAATTCGCAAATAGTGTTAACTCTGATCAGACTGCTCCAATCTGGGCTTTCATTGTTTGCTTTAACATGTCTGTCCCATGCTTAGAATTTTTACGGTTCTCTGAGTATTGATAGAATTTGTTATGCCCAACTGTATTGGCGGACGAACCATCCTATATATTATTTGTATGTCATTTTCAGCACCTACTGATTGAGTTTAAAGATTTTGATCTAGAGTATCAGTCAAGTTGTTTTTGGGATTACTTAGAAGTATTTGACCTGAGTGATCAAAATCACGTACTTGTGCTGGGGAGGTTCTGTGGTCAGATGGCAGATGATGCGGTACAGTCGACCTCAAACCATCTTAAACTAGTCTTTCATTCTGATCATATTATACCAAAGAAAGGATTTGAGCTTTACATTTATGCATTGGGTAAGTTAAGAGCTTCTGAAACCCTTTTGTATGAATCGTTTGTGTCCATAGAAAGTGAATTTGAATGTATGAGAATATTTTTTGTTAACAAAGTTTAAACTAAGCCACTCGGCATAGGATTAAGCTACCTGTTTGAGACTGCATTTGGGCGAAGCTATTGTATAGTTACTGTTTTACAAATGACAGTTTATCATAAGCCCAAGACTACTTGTCACTGAGATGATAAGTCGTTTTTTCCCTGATAATTTTTCCATACAACACAACCAGTCAGATCTGTTGGTGGAGTTTTTATGACCTACTAGAGATGTTTACTCTTTGGAATCCAGAGAAATACTGAGATAAGCTACCTAATTCTACCTTTTATATCCCACATAGAACTTTAATTTGATGTGCAAACACAAGATTAGCAAAACGCGGGTCTTCCTTCTTGAAAATATTACTGTCAAATTTCGCATTTAAGGTTAGAAAAAGAAGTGCTTAAGCTAGTTTGTCTTTTCAAATTAAACAATTAAGAACTCTGTGAAGCTGGATGTCCTTGAAAATTGGTCTTAGCGAAAGTACAGCAATGCTCAGATCAGACCACTTGTATGATCAGAAGCTTGCCTATTCGGTTCAGTTTTCAAAGTAACCTTTAAATATCTCTTTCCTGCAATAGAGATTACACGTTATTTCTCTTCTGAGATTGTTCTGTTTGCGTTACTGCTGCAGGAGAAACTTCATTCAAGCCATCTTCAGTATCAGCAGGACAATCAGCAAGCAGCTCTGGATCATCATCAGCAAGCATTAACAACCACCAGTCTACAAACCCAGTTTATGTTTTACCAAGTTCTACAACCACGAAAATTTTAGCCCCTGTGCTGTCATACTCATCAACTGGTGCACCTAGCTCTGTTTCATATACAGCTTCTGAGACTGTATCAACCACTGTATCAACCACAGTTGAAAATGTGAACAAACCTACACCACAGCAAACAACAACATCATATACCTCCTTTGCAGAAGATAGCATTCCTAGCACTAAATCGAGTTCGGACTTTATAACCCCCAAGAGTGCAGCACACACGTCTCCAGGATCATCTCCGGTTTCAGAAAGTTTATCTGAAGTTATGACATCTGTATCCCATGATTTTACCAAAGTGTCTACATCAACAGAACCAACTTTCATCATTACAATTACAGCTGGTCCTACACCAGTGTATAATGTCTGCAGTACATCGATGCTTGAAGTGCAACGTGAAATTTACCTCATTTCTCCTGGAAAAGACTCAGATTTAAATTATCCGCTGAATGTACACTGTGTTATGGAACTGACATGCAAGCCAAATGAGGTAAGATGTTACAAATATTACGCATACGTTTGTATGAGGTAAAGAATTTTTTAACCATATATAAAAGGGTGAAATAGATTAATGCTGACATATGAAATATTTCTTAACGCATTTCTCCCAATTAATAGATGGCTCAGTTGGAAGCAACAACCGCACAAAGTCAATTTTTGTTGGCAATGAATTTTAACAAACCATATATAAATCAACTAGTAGTTTGATTGTCATATCTCTCAATGACTGCCTATCTCAAAATCTTCGACAAGTTACGTAGAAACTATGGAGAAAGTTTTAGTGAAACTATTCATATAAATGAATTAGATAATTTGCTGAAAAAGAGTCCAGTTTTAAATCCACAAATTTCGTATTCCCTTTCCACTTTAATTCTGGTTTGCAAAATCATACTTCGTATATATGATGATCATCGCACTAAAAGGTACCTTACGGTATGTGCAAACAGGTAAGACCCAGATCAGTCTACGCAACTGCACAGGCTGATCAGAGGCTTCTCTTTTCGCATATACAATCCATGCACCTTGGAGTACCTAAAATGGAAAAATGATGACTCTGATTAGTAGTTTAGGCAAATGTGCAGGCTTATCTAAAATTTTAGATCTATTTAGACTATTATTCTATTATTCATCGTCTTTAATATTATTTGGAGACTTTTGAAACTAATCAGTCTTTGAATCGACTGCCCAATTAAAATGAATAAATTACAGTATGCCTGTTTTTCTGGTTTCGTCACCAGATACTATCAGGGTCACCGACGAGGCTTTATTAGCCGAAAATACGTAGTCTGGCCCATGTTCCTACTTCTGTATGTATTCTCTGCTCTTGAAGGAACTTTTTAAGATTTCAATTTTACCTCACTGCAGCTGGTGTTGTGCCGTGTGGCGGCCGTAAAACGTCTCCCCGTACATCATCCATAGGGCAGATTATATATTATTTACATCCTTTGAGATCCGAGGATAGATTCTGAGAAATCTAAAATTTGGGATCGATTTAGACTATTATCCTAGATCATCGTCTTTAATATCATTTGGAGACTTTTGAAACTAATCAGTCTTTGAATCGACTGCCCAATTAAAATTAATAAATTACAGTATGCCTGTTTTTCTGGTTTCGTCACCAGATACTCTCAGGGTCACTGACGAGGCTTTATTAGCCGAACCTACGTAGTTTGGCCCATGTTCCTACTCCTGTATGTATTCTCTGCTCTTGAAGGAACTTTTTAAGATTTTATTTAGTATTTGCTTTACACTTTCACGATTCTCTTTTAGCGTTTAAAACTGGAGTTTATGGACTTTGACATTGAGTATCATTCAAGCTGTAATTGGGATTACCTAGAAATTTGGCAACAGAATGAAATAGTTGGAAGAAGCTGCGGCACTGCGTTACCAGATGTGACCAGTTCCACTTCTTGTTATCTCAAGCTTGTATTCCATTCAGATTTTATTGTCCCGAAGAAAGGCTTCAAAATCAGGGTGTTCACTGAAGGTAAGTTTAACCCTTTAAACACCAAACCAAAAATATTAATTTATTTATTTATTTTGCTATATTTTAAGAGGCTAAATCACATTCAGCCATATGACTAGTCTACCATGTGACCCTCTGTAAAACATTTAACATACAAAAAACAGAATATAGTCTATACAACATGTACAGGCATGAAGAGATAACATACTCACATCTATCACATTGTTTTTCTGAATCAAATAGGAATTTGAAACACAGATATGCACCCTATACATCTCTGTACGGCGTTGTGACACATCACAGGAGCCGGAGACACACCGACATGTGGCGGAATCAATGTCAAGACAGGATGTGCCTGGATCTGATTTTGCAAACAACATAGAACCAGATGAGGCAGCTCATAATGAGCCGTCTCATCTGGATCTTTACTGTTTGCCCTCTAGTCTTGGAAGTCTCAATAAGATATAGCTTTGACAAAACATTTTTTTGAAATTTTGCAGACATAAATTTTGTAGTTTGTTAGGCTTCTTTAAGGGTTAACTCATAGTTATTGAAATGCCCTGCCATTTTCCCAAAATTTGACCTCATTATTAAATGATTTTGATAAAATAGTAAATTCTGAAATCATGACTCCAAATAAAGTGAAGGTGGCCGCCTATGGAAAGCTAGTAAAACGAAATTATGTGGCATTATGCAAACTTTGGCATTTAACATTTAAATAACTAAATGCAGCGAGCAACCGGTATCTTATGTTAATCATCACTTTCATGACTTATTGTGACGCACAGCTTTTCATTTACTTTTCAAAGTTGCATAATAAAATACATTTTGCTATCCTGTTTCATGTTTTTGTTTCCATTTACATAACTTAACATGCATGGATTTTGACTATTGCCACTTGTTTCTTTACTATGTAAAAGCATGTTTTTGTTAAATTATTCAGACTTATATTACATTTTACTCGCCCAACAAAACACGAAAACCACCAGAAGTCGAAATTGCGTCGCGCTGTGAACTAAATGTTTTGAAATCTTGCACTCATTGCAATACAATATGTCAGATATATCTAATGATACATGTAGTATAGTGCTTGGCTTATCGTAGAATTTAGTAGGGGAGAGTCGGGTAACTTCGGACAGCGCGTAAATTCGGACAGTGACATTGTTTCCTTTATATGTCAGTTGTTTGGAACTAAAACAGAAATAACTGGCCAAACAGTAAAAATCCTGATGAGACGGCTCATTATGAGCCATCTCATCAGGATTTTTACTGTTTACAATGGTATGTCCGAATTTACCCCCCTGTCCGAAGTTACCCGACTCTACCCTACTTGTTTCACATACGTCTGCCATGGAATTTTGATTCAAGAAAAAATATTAAACAATCAAAATTGTTTGACTTTGTCATGCATTTCTTTGGGTAGACTTTTATAGGAAAAATTAGGGCTTTTATATAAATATCTTGTTTGGTAATCTATGGTTTTATTTGATGTTATATGAATCAAGAGCTGTTTTCCCTCGACATGTCTGAAATGTGATATTATCTTTCGATTAAATTGCATGTTTGTTGAAATTTTGTCATTTGAACAAAACTAGCTGCACAAATAAATTCAACTTGCCGTTTTTTTTATTCATTTGACATTTTGAAGCTTTTCAATGCAGCAGGGAACGAATAAGTTGTCAGTTAGTTGGACCGCTTATTATACAAAATAGATCTTTAAATTAGATAATTTATCTGTCAAAACATGAAATAAACAATTGTGGTTAACCAGCTAATTTTGTCGCATTCACTCCATACACAAAGGAGGTGCCTCTCTTTGCTGCGCCTTTAAATTTTTTTCTGTATCCTATTTCTTTATCATGCTTTCTTTTATAAGTAAGTAAATTCCGGTTTAATAGGCAACGCCGGATATAAATTGAGACAAAGCGTGAGAGAATGTGTCTTTTCAATTCTAGATTTTACTCTTTTAGAATTTACAAGGTCGTAACTGCCTTTACACAAATACGCAGGTGCGTATTGAAATTTTGTCAACTTAACAAAATTTCAATACCTACCTGCGTATCCTTAGCCCCCCCCCCCCCCCCCCCCCCCCCCCCCAGCCCTCAAGGAATATTTTACATGATTGCGCGTAACAATGTAATATATTCTTGCTTCGCCCCTGATTTAGAATCTCTTTTTCTGTGTTTAAAATTTGATGTACGCGGCATATTGGAGGACTTTTAAACGAATCAAGGTGGTGATAATCACTGATTTGGGGCGAAGTAAAAAATCTGCATGAAATGCTGAAAATATAACAGATCTTCCCCAAAATTAGCAGATGCCTTCTTTATGTTGTTTCTCATGATTCAGAATCCAAAAATGCAGGACTTGTTGAAGTTAAAAAGGGTTTATATAAGAAAATGTCAAAGGGTAATTTTGTGCGCAAAAATCTGAAAAATAACCATCGCTATTAAAAATGTAATACATTATGGAGAGCGTCCTAGCAATTATTTTTTTCCCTTTTTTTCACGCATTTTCAGTCTTGGCAGATAAAAAATGGTCTCATCTGTCTCCAAACAGTTGCCAAAATACACAGTACAGTCCATTTTCAAGGTTGAACAATTTCATATATATACCTGTGTCATGGTGGTAAAATTTCTAAATATTGGGACACTAAAAATAATTACCATAACTGTCCTAAAATTGGAATAGTTTGGGTTTACAGTGCAGTAATGTGCCCAAAAATTGAAATGAGATGGCAAATAGTGTAGACCCTGATCAGACTGCTCCTGTCTGCTCTGGGTTTGCACTATTTGCTCAGACCTAACTGTCTCAATATATAGAATTTTTATGGTATACTGTGAGTATGATAAAGGTATAACTGCTCTACCTGTATTTAATTATTGCATGCAGTGTACATGCACCATACATGGTCAGACATTTGAGAAAAAGTGACTGTTTTCATCTGGTCTACCTTACAAATTTGAGAAAGAGTTGGAACAAACAATTGCCAGGACGCTCTTTTTAATGCATTAAAGAACTTCAGAGCTAAGTATATTTTCAAGAATAAAGTTAATTTTCCAGATTTCTGCGCACAAAATTACCCTTTGATTTTTCCATATAAAACACTCTTTTAACAGCATGTGCCTCTATTCTGTATTCTAAACTGTAGAGAACAACGAAAATAAGAAGTCAGCAACCTGAACAGGGAGATACGTTAATTTTATATGGTTTTATGCAGATTTTTGTATTTATCACAAATCACCACCTTAAAATCAGTCGATATGATGTAATAATGTGACTTTTCAAAATACAGAATCCATAAACTTCTGCTATTTTAGATCACACGAAAATTTAAGATCAAATAGACTTTTCTGGGTATTTTCATTTATATAATAGTCCGATTCCAGCCTTCTCGATGTTACAGTCATTTCTGCATATAATACACATTTCAAACTAGCCTGACATTTTCAGCGTAGTATCAGCTTAGGTCGTTTGGAAAGTAGATAAGGGTCGAGTCGGGTAACTTCGGACGGCGGGTAAATTCGGACATACCATTGCAAACAGTGACAATCCAGATGAGACGGCTCATAATGAGCCGTCTCATAATGATTTTCAATGTTTTGCCCAGTTAATTTTGTTTTAATTCCATACACCTGAATATAAAGGAAATGATGTCACTGTCCGAATTTACCCGTTGTCCGAATTTACCCAACTTGACCCTAGAAGGCAGCAATCAGGAACCTACACAATCACTTACCACATTCTGCCCTTAACATCTTAATGAATAGGGAAAAAATAAAGACAGCAGGCAGAGCAAACCAAGACAAGCGAAAAGCCAAGCGGTCATCTCTTTCCCAGCAGATGGCCTCATAATGTACAAAACACACACACACACACACACACACACACACACACACTAAAAGAAAGCGGTCAAACAACGACAGAAACAGTAAACCACACATCTCTAGTTAGTTAGTAACAAGCAGAACTTAAGTCGGTACAGATCAAATCCCGGGAAGAAGAGCTCTCTTTTGATGATGTTTCTGAGATGATATTGTGACCCCCTCGCTAGAACTGTTTTGCCGATGAAGTATAATATGGGGCCAGTATCTATGATCACGTACAAGCGTCGTATGAATCGGGACCTTACTGTATATGCGAAAAGAAAAGACTCAGAGCAGTCTGCACCTCCGCTCAGTCAGACTAGAGTCTCCTTTTAACGTATCCCTAGGAATATAAAAAGGAAAAATAAACTATCTGCTTAGTTTGCGTAAAAAAAACGCTAGCTGATTTGAGTATCTACAGTATTTGAGGTTCATTTGAGCCGCGACACGACAAAACCAACAAACTGTCCTCAAATAATGGCATTCTGATATTTTTTGATCCCTGAGTATATGTACGACCATTTTGTCATTTAAAAGATCAGAGCTTTACTTAAACTGGCGCTAGAATAACAACTTGCATTAAATTTTTGTTTGGATATTCCTTGTTTTTAATGAGTTTGTTTTGCAAAATAAACTATGAGCAGTAACACTCTTGCTGTGACGACGATCGTTACTGATGTTTGATTTCATTTCAGAGACACATGAAGAAACGACAACAAGTACTGTGACTACGCAAAAGATTCAGACAACACACATAGTCACACATCCAGACATACCGACAAGTTCTACAGAGGATATGCATTCTACAACTGTGAAAACGGAAGTTACCGAGGAAACCTTTTCAAATGAAAGTGAAACTTTTGGTTTAAATAAAGACTTAGGGGATGATAGTTTATCAAGTGATGAAACGAAGTCAGAACCTATAAATGATGACATATTATTGGACGATGACATAAATTTGCCCATATTAACAGTATTAAAACCAAAGATTACCAGCAGTATGTCAGTAGGTACCTCCACTGTCAGTTATGATAAATCTTCTACATTTACCGATACTAATAACAATACAGAAGGTGTTACACAGACGCATGCTGTTTCTCCAAACACTGTACCATCTTTGTCATCAGTTATAGGAACAGCTTCATCCCTTTTAACAGCATCACCAGCTGAAAGCACAAATAAGTCACCTAATATTCAAGATGCCAGTTCTGTATCACATTCAACGCTAGACACGCTAGATGTCTCTATTTCAACTGGCAGCGCACCCGGCAGACAAACAAAACTATCTTCTCAGGACCTGACGTTCTCTTCATCACCGCCACCAATTACTACATTATCAGCTGATCAGTCAGAGGCCTGCACGGGTGAAAACTCATTAAAATTATCGTCTCGAACCGGATTTATCACATCGCCAGGATATCCAAACCAACGATATCCCCCTAATGTTTCTTGCAATTGGGAAATTGACGATCAACATCACGAGGTATTTCTCTTTTGAGTTAAAATTTCTGTGTTTGTTTGTTGCTGTCGCCTTTTTTTTTATTTAATAATAAACTATAGAAACATTTTCAAACACATCATATCTGATATAGAATTCATTCTTCAAATAAATGTATTTCGGTCATGTAACAGATGAAGAAATAGTTATTATCACCGTATGTTATTAAATTAAGAACAAACAGTTCAATAACAGAATACGAATGCCTTTTTTAGTTTCGATTATTCTTATATCTGTGTACATTGCTCTTAAGAGTTGCATCTTTTTGTACATCACAAGAGAAGTAAATAACGTGTTTCGTTTAACAAAAAACATACTTTATGCCACACATATTTATAATTAAAACATTTATCTGTTTTTTGATCGATTTTACTGTCTCCGAAAAAGCTAAAGAAACAAACATAACACCGAACCAGTAATGATAAGACAACAATAGGCAGATAACAAAATATAATCTTTTATCTTAAGCACAAGGGTGCAAAATTAATGACTAGGGCCCACGTCGAATCGAACTATAGTAGTGACTATATTTACTAAAGTCCCAATCAAAGTGCGATGGTGGCTACTAAAATGACGTCATGAACTTACCAAAGATCAACCGAGATCTGGACCGCCGTTACTCTAGTAGCAAGATGGCGGCCGTTGAAGACTCGCGATTTGTGGGTGTACAACAATTATATATTTATTCATACAATTATTTTAGGTCATATATTATCATTTAATCTATAAATTATCGTTTTAAAGACTACATGCACGGAAAAGGCAATGGGTGCACAGTATTTATTTCCGTTTCCATGACAATCTACTATTAAAACAACTTTTGGCGTTCGGTTGGAAATGCGAGTGCGCATGCCCAAAAATACTACTATGGTAGGTACTCTAGTTCGATTCGAAGTTGGCCTAGGAAAGAAGATATTGTCAATAGATTCTTTACAGACTGTTCAATATAAATTAAATGTATTTTTTAATTCAATACTGTATATAAAGTATTTTGATACTTACAGCTGATAATGATTCTGTTTCAAAGTTTCAATGTTGAGAAGAGTGAAAACTGTCGTTGGGATAAGCTGTCTATATATGAAGAATCCCCGTCTGAAACAACGAAGCTAGGCGTATTTTGTGGAAACAACATACCTCCCACCATTACATCTTCGAGGAAACTACATATACAGTTTACATCTGACACATTGGTAGAAAATCAGGGTTTCAAACTGCAGTACATAAAGACGTCTGGAGGGAATGACTCGCTGTGTATGTTTTTTTTTATCATATTTATAATTTTAATTAAGAGCAAAAAAATATATGTGCTAAGCTACCTTCTATGTTTGACTTGTTTTTATTCGCAATCAGAACACTGTTTGTTTCTGGGAGAAATTTCTTAGTGCATAGTTTGTTAAACATCTTATTTCAAAGTAGCCTTATTGCTTCGCCAGTTTAACGTATATTTGCTTTTACATACTTCTGAATATATAGTCAGTGTTATTGCGTTCTTTTTTCGAGTTTATATTTGTAAAATTATTGGTGTATTGTTATTGAAATATACAATTTTTCAGCAACTCAAATAACTTGTTCCGCCGGTAAGACGCCATGCTACAAAAGTGGTTCCTGTATACCTGTTGAGTGGCTATGTGATGGGGAACCAGACTGTGAGAGTGGAGAAGATGAAAACGGTTGTGGTAAGTTTCCTTTGGAATCACTGAAACCTGTTCTTCCAACTTTGAAAGACGAGTACCGCTGAAGCCGGAGCTATGGGGTGTGTGCACCCCTGCGAACGGCATTGCTGTCATACGAAAACTCTCAGTGAAACCCAGCATCAAATTTTCTTTGAGTGTGTTTGTTTGTTTTAGAGGTTTAATCTTGGAAGGACTGTTTCAACAGACAGAGGCAGATGAGGTCTGAGTAATACTGTAAATGATGCAGAGGAATAATCAGAGAAATACTCAAACGAAAGCGTTCTATTATTTGAACAGTTATACAAATCAACTGATTAAGTATGCCTAGAAAGAGCATAAATTTATTCTTAATCAAATGAATGACTGCGGGATATCATGGTTTATCAGCATAAATGTAAATGCCAGTATACAGTTGTAAATGATCAGTGTTGTAGATATAAGTGTGAGGGTTTCCTGAATATTTGTTGTGCAGTAAAAATATAAAAAAGGGCTCTCGTAGTAACGTTCCCCGTTTGTTTAATTTCAGCATTGTGCTCAGATTCTGAGTTTTCATGTGGGAATGGGACATGCATTCCACTGTCGCAAACATGTTCAGGTGCTGCTGAATGTCAGTACAGTTTGGATGAAATCGGATGTGGTAAGATAGAAATAATAATTTCTGTGACAGATTAGAATCACAGGCTTGAGAATTAGAAACTAACAGAAGAATACTACAAAGAATTGAAGAAAACCAAATTAAAACAGATTACATGTATATTCTTAAAATTTCAAACAGATTTCCTTTATTTCGATCATAATCAACGAAGAAAATGTTATATTGGAAGAAATTACTGCTATGAGCCAAACTCGAGAAGTTTTATATTTAGCAGGTGTTGTAGTGTACCAGCATTTTGGTCTCTGTAGAATAGTTTCCAGCTTCACATTTTGTCAGCAATTCGAGTTCTTCTTCATTAAAACGAATATACATGTTATTTCTCCGGAGTCAGTTTTGAATAAATGACGAAATATATACAATGCAAAAATTATGCTTTCGTATATTTCAGTTACAACTGAGGAGAGCACTGGTGTCATTATAAGACAAAATGGCAATGACTATTCTCTTTGTTACTCCAATGAAACTTCGTACCACAATCTTGATGCTATCTGTAAGGCTGCTGGATACAGGTGATTTGGTTTTTATATTTCAGAAAAGTAAGTTAATATAAAAATATAATCCTATATTTGATAAACGTTCTTGCTCAACTGACGTCCGTCCCTCCTTTTCTTTTCGAAAATAATGTTATACTGACATGCGGCAAAGGCAAAAAGAAATGGCTAAGCCCTCAAAGATCATTGTTTTATAAATTGCGCCGGGCCATAAGTTCTTTGTTTTAACTGTTGAGCTCTATTGAAAAGGGCGGCAAAATTGAAAATGGCATTGCTGTTTTCCCTGAACGTATAACCTTTTCTTACAGTGTACAGAGTCAAATAGGTGTAGAATAAACTGCGCATCATCTGCACACATTAGTCTGGGCATGTCAGTTTCAAATATGCGATAAATTATGATGCATTATATGATGATATCAAAGTATTTATTGTAGATTTAGTGTTTCAAGTGGATCAAGCGGCGAAAACCCAGGCCCTACAGTCTCTCTGTTGGATGAAAACATTGTCACAGACAGTTTACTGTATAAAATTAGGTATGAAACAGTATCTTTATTTTACAGAATACATGTAAGTTTAATAAATAAATAAACGTGACATGCAATCCTTTATTTATTTACTAGAATTGTTTGGAAACATAGATTAATGGCTAATAAAATAGACTCTTTATAACTTTTATTGTTTTAATATTTTAAATATCTCGTATTTAATCACTTGATACATAAAAGGTTCGTAGTAAGTATTTCATTGTCGAGACATACTGTGACACAGTCTTAATAATTAAAGAAATAGCAATCAGATGGTGTACTTTTGTTTTCAGCTCATGTGATTCGGCTCAAGCTGCTTCTCTTATGTGCCATGATGAGGGTATGTATACTATATAACGCAATTAAAAATAAAATACAATATTTTGGCATTTGCCCATTAAATTCGAATCATTCATATTCATCTGTTATGCGCGGCCTCTACCGACATATTTGTAGTCTTTTCTGCGAATGTATCTTAAAATAAAGTGACCACTTATTAATCAGAATACTGCTTGCTATACTGATTTACATAACAGACATACTAAAATTGTACCCAAAATTAGTGTAGAGTTTGAATAAATTAGCACCATTTTCAATCAACCGTTATATGGTATGCAATATACTGGCGAGGGCTATGCTACACACTTTCTTTCAGAATGCGGTCAAAGAGAAGTCATACCTGTTCACAAACGTATAGTCGGAGGAAGTTTATCCTCCCCAGGAGAATGGCCCTGGATTGTTGCCGTAAAGACGGGGCAGTCTATCAACTGTGGTGGTACGATTATTTCTGATCAGTGGGTGGTCACTGCTGGACACTGTGTAGACACGTAAGAGTTGTTGCAGTTCATTCATACATTGCCTGTCCAAAATTATTTGTTTAAAGTAAATAGGTACACTTTCAGGGAAGCACCTCGGCCATTTTTGTTTATTCCTCTCTTCGGTTTGGAGATAAACGTTTAAAGGAAAACATTTGCTCCTTTAGAAATAATCGTCTCCTGATTTTTAGAACATCTTCGGTATTCCAGCTTGACTTTTTCTACAGCACATCCTCATTCAGTTTCTCGGAGTTCTCTTGCACACATCCTTTTGTCATCACTTTCCCATCGTCCTGGTATGTTTGAAATGTTGTTGAAAGGGATTTAAAATCGCAAGTACTTCAGTCATCATCAAGTTTATCTGCTTGTAGAATGATTCACAATCCTCACACCGTCTCTGTGATTGCGGGCACCACAGATATTCACGGCTCTGAGGGTCAGATACGTGTTGTGACCGAGATTCAGCTTCACCCCGATTACAGCAACATATACAACGCCGACATGGCCCTCCTAAGACTTCAGCGACCTCTGCAGCTCGGAACCAGGGTTAAAACTATCTGTCTGCCATGGGACAGAAGGGAATTCTCGCCCTCGTCATACTGTTTTATCGCTGGATGGGGAGTTAATGATATGGAAGGTGAGTATTCTTTCTTTTCTAATCTTTTTACCATATTTACCATTACTATTCAGTCACCTTCAACTTGTTTGTTATAAAAAATTGTTTCCCTCATGGACGACCTTCTTCCAAAAAGGGTCTACTGTTAATGGAAAGAATCTACTCCTTGTGAAGGAATTCTCACTTAAACGTTCATTCCTACTGAGGCCGGGTACACAAGAAACTGGAGTTTCTACCCCAGAAAGTGTATCGAGACAGAAACGTGTAACTGTCAACGTTAGACCGTGAAGTTTGAAAAAAAATAGCAAATGGACGCTTGACAAGCTAATATCACAGGATTAATTATGGGTTATTAAGAGCCCAGCGGGCGTATGACGTCGAAATAACGTCGTACTAGCGTCAGTTCAACGTCACGACTTCGCATAACTGCAAGTACGACGTCATCATATACATGACGTCGAAATATCGTCGTACAAACATTGATGCGACGTAATGACGTCGCACTGATGCAAGTGTCGGACGTCATTAAGACGTCATGTGCCTGCCGATACACAATTATTCGTAAACATTATATTATTGTTTTCAGACTACTTCACCACTGTTAAACCTAAGGATTTACATCATGCCAAGACAAAGATAGTCAGCCAAGAGCTTTGTGAGTCTTCATACTCTGATAAGGCGGAAATCAAAGACAGTATGATCTGTGCAGGTTATCTTGGTGGAGATATTGATGCTTGCAAGGTAACAGAAATTTCATCTCTTGTGAACAGCTCGAGAAACAATATAACACAGTATTTGTTCTGATTTGAAAGAACTTTTTTAATGGAGCCAGTTATGCTAGCACCGCTATTAATATACAGGAATTTATCATATGATCATACACAGTGATTTATCATATGACGTCATTGTTATTTAGTCGATAACGTCTTGTCATAAAAATCCTATGACTTCACGTGTTATAACATTTTGGCCCGCGAACATATAACGTCATTGACAACGACCGTGTCAGCTATGCGTTCTCTCTTTGAATTAATGTTCATTTTGAAAGTAATAAAATTCCATTTTAAAATGTCTTATGATAAACAGAATCTTACACTCATGGTCATTTCATATGCAATTTGTAAAAGTCGCCGAAGGCTCAGTTCATATGAAATGACCACTCGTGTAAGATCCGCTATGTAACTGAATCACATAATTTTTTGTATGAACGCACGTGACTTCGATGCGCAACGTTACGGCTCCGTCCGTTTTTATTTCATTACTATAAATTTTAGTCCTTAGATAAACATGGATGGATGATTGACTTATGGTTTTACGACCCTTTCATTAATGGATAAATAATTCTATTTCAGTTATATCGAGCTGATGGAAAGGTGATAATGAAAGCGTTGTGCAATGGCAGTCCGTCTACGTTTGCAAAGTTTCCGCCTTCAGTGGAAAGCGAACCCGTGACCGCTTGATCAACGGGAATAACCTACTAAGCTACATGTACCCGGGGCTCTCTTCATACCCAAACGGATATGATATACATGTAATGTTAGTTATAAATGTGGTTAATCCAAAACAAACTGCATTGATCAGCAGTCGTTCGAAAGCGAGACATTTCAATACACAGTTCCGAGCCACACCCAGAATGCCACTCAAAACAACCCGATTCTGTATAACTGACCAATGCAACGACAAGTTAGCACGTGACATAGTCTCACAAACAAATTTGCATGTGTTCAGTTCTGATTTAGGAGCAGTCTGATCTGGGTCTGCACTGTTTTTTCAGACCTATCCAATACTAGGAATTTATACCATACTCTTTCGCATAGTAAGCCTTGTTTTCAGACGATCCCCAATTTTGGGACTCAGTATTGGCATTTGCCTTTTTAGAATTTTGCTTTCATTTTATAGGGTGACAGTGGCGGACCATTGATGTGTGAAACACGGCCAGGCCGTTGGACCTTGGCAGGGGTGATCAGCTGGGGAGATATGTGTGGTTCCTTTAACAAGCCCGGGGTCTACATGAAAGTCTCTTCTGGTTTGCCTTGGGTAGACAAGATCCTGGGACGAGAAGGTGTGAGATTATGTACCTTTTTCTGTCTTAATACAGAGTTATAGACCTCATGTCTTTTATGTTTTGTTGACGAATTGCCTGTTAATCATGTGCAATTCAAATTAAGCATAAAGTGATGTACTCATGGCAAACAGCCTTAGTTCCTTACATATTAACATTTTTTCTACACCTTTTGCAGTCATCATGTCAATACTTATTTAACCCTTTAATTGGCATGCAAAGGACACTGATTTGCAAACAGGGTAGGCCCAGAGCAATCGAAACACAACGTGGCGTCATATTATGACATACACTGTTTGCATTAAATACAGGAAATTCTGAAAAATGCAAGTTGAATCAAACATCTTTAAACTGAAAATGTATCAATCTGAGCTGTGAGGTTTCAGCATCCAAAAATGGTGCTGAGTATGCAAACAGCTAATTCTGATACCTGCATTTGCATCTGCCCCTCATCCACAAATTCTTCGCACGTCATGGCTATATCAAAGGGAAGTATAGGCTCTGACCCAAACGCCTTGATAGATTAACCGTTTTGAGTCTTGTTGTTAATTGAATTCCATAAACGTAGAAATGTTGACACCAATTACACAAGAATGGATTGTGTCCTCAAATCTTATCTATCTCATTTTCTGTAAATGCGCTTTTATATAGCAAAAATTATTCAGGAAAGGTCTATGACTGACCAAAAAAATTACGAAGATCCTATAGCAGCAATGAACATGTTAAAGAAAGAAAGATAGGATAAATTGAGTCTGCTTATGTGCAGTAAGATAATGTTGCAACATTAACTGACTTTGTTTTTAGCAGTTTTAATCTGGGATTAAGCCGCACTTTTAGAGATACATATATATTTATTATTTGGGTTAATTGTTTATATTTGATAATTGAATTGAAATGCTTATACCGGTCATTCTGTCACTATGTATATTGTAACTGTGTATTTTATAAATGCACCTCTTGTAGTTAACATTTGTAAAACAGAGTGTAATAAAGAATTTAATTGAGTTAAATGTTCGGTAATTTTTCACAAAGGATGTTATCTGTGACTAATAATAAACGTCACTCTTTATTTCAAGTTTTCGGTTGCTGAATTTGTCGAGTGGGGTTAAAACTACAATTAAATAGTATGATTTAAATGTTTATTTCCACCATTTCGACCTGTTCTTGGCAATAACGTTCCCAAGTTATTCTGCAGCTGATCGAGGTAAATGTTTATTTCAGATACTTCAAATGTATCTTGCTCCTTCGAGTCAAGTGAGTGGTGTGGCTACCAAGAAAAGTCTGGAGAAAGGTTCCTGTGGTCTCGACGCCCCGGAGGCAAGAGTTTCACTGGAAAACCAACAAAAGACCACACCTTCGGCAACTCAACTGGTAAATGAAACGTTGGAATTGCCATTAATGTTGGATATAGGCTGAACTATCGTCCAAAAATGTGTAAAATAACACCTAAATCTGATGTTTATAGACACATGAAATTATAGATACATGAAGAGAGAGAGAGAGAGGGCTATTTCTCTAATGTTCACGCCACGAGAATTGAATTCGTGGTAACGCATGTTACGCAGATTTAGGCCAGCACTCAAATCTTCCTGTAAAGTTGATAAGGCAGATTTCTTGTGATTCGTTTATCGCGCATTTAGTCTGAATTTCTAACGTTTACATTGTCACATGTGGCTTAGAATGAAGAACAAAACTGACTGAAGTGGCCTCGAAAGTATCGAACAGAATGTACGAACGGGAAAAACTGACCAGTATGAGCGAATGCACAGGCTGATTTGAGTATTTTAGTACTGTAGCTTTCACACGATGTCAGTCATATATAGAAGAAAGACCCATTATTATAAAGCATGATATGAAGGCGCTAGACTTCTAGTCGATATGCCACGGTTGCTATCGGCGTTCGGGTTTCGAATAAGATATAGATACATTTTATATATATATATGAAAAATCAAACTAAATAGATGGAACGTCTGAAAATAATTTAATTTTCCCTATGCATTTCACTGTATAAGATTATCAGGGAAATAATGGCGTTGTATACATAGTAACGGCGTTATGCTACGCCGTTACGTTATTGTGCAGATATATTTATGACGTCATTTAAAACTGTCCAGTAATGGATTAAAACAGTTTATGGAATGTTTTTCCATGTTTCACCTAGCTGAAACGTTTTCCGGACATTATTTTTGTATTTTTACCGATACATTTTATATATTTAATTGCAAGGTAACAGAAATTTCACTTTATTTTAAATAATTGTCATTTATATTTATATATTTAAGGGCATTACATGTATGCCGACAATGTGGTGCCAGGGCCATCAGCAACTTTAGAGGCCACGTTTCAGTCACCGAAATTCGCAGCTGGAAGTTTTGCATGTCTGAGTTTTGCCTTCATATTTGGGGGACATTCGAATATGAAACTCTCCGTCTATGGTTTGACGGAGGCTGGTGATGGCAAAGAACAGCTTATATGGCAAGCCAACAGTCAACGGACAAAAACTAAAAAGTGGATGAAAACAGAGGTTGGTGTATTGTCGGTGATCACCCATTTCAAATTTGTGGCTCATCGGTACAATGGGAACAGCGGTGTTGGAATAGATGATGTTCTGCTTTTGCCCGCTGTTTGCGAAGGTGAGACATTTTAACTAGATTCATATTAAAAACAAAAGACAATAGTTAAAATTAAACCTGCTTTTAGAAAAGTAACATGACAGACCCGTTTATTATAGCTGCAATTCACGTTGCGGGCAGACTGTCGGCTTGTGAACTCATTGTGTATGATACATGTAGTTATATTAACACATGATTTGGATTGGAAGACTAACCAGTAAATAGATAGATTTTCTGAGTCGTTCACAGTGACGAGGAGAGATAAAAGGACCAGCACAGTCCCAAATATCCGATGGCTCAATCTTTCTCTGTATTCAAACTTAAGTAGGGTCGACATAGCTCAATATATGTCTCCTAATTTAAACACATACGTATCTGTATAAGACGATCTGTAGCTTGAATAAATGCGCCTTATGCTCGCAAAGGTTCACTGTGGCATGTGCAAGCAGCAAGAACTCAGTCAGTACATTCGTTCAGTCAAATCATAACCGTCAGTGTTCGCGTGGAAAACATGGATCATGATAACTGATGGAAAATACCGGTCAGTCTATGAAAATGAGGGAGCTGTTTTGGGTTTAAAGTGAATGGCTATCCTTTCAGGAGAGGCAACCCTGTAGTATACCTTTATTCTTCCCTTCTCAAATGGGGTCAACTCTCATAGCAAATAGAAAAAGAGGATCTTACACAAAAGGTCATTTCATATGAAATTTATGAAACGAGCCTTCGGTGAGTTTCATAAATTTCACATGAAATGACCATGAGTGTCAGATTCTGTTTATCATATGACACTTTGAAATGGGAGTTTATCGCTATCAAAAGTAGCATTATTTCAGTAAGAAAACGCATTGTTGACACGATCGTTGGCAATGACGTTACATGTACGAGTGGTATCACACGTGTGGTCATACGAATTTTATGACACGACGTTATCCACTGAATAACAGCGACGTCATATGATAAAGAAAATTCTTTCTTTAAAGTGTAGACTATATTTAGAAAGGTTTGAACGCCCAGAGAACAGGAAGCCACAGAAGTTGTTCCTCTTGGTAATAATGGTGATATAATAATTCATCTGAATTCAACACCCCATAAAGCACCTATTATAGTGGCGCAACTTAAATGATATTTTTCTCAACAGGCGTGAAGTTTCTGAAATGCAGTTTCAATGATGGAAGATTTTGTGGCTACGAACAACACCCAGAAGATTACAACTTATTTACAATACATTCAAAGCAAAATAGTTCAGGTAATTTTTGTATCATTTTATTCGCATGTCCTCTTTTAGAAGTATGTTAGAAGTTGTTTACTGACCTGTCATAATTTGTAAGCAAATGTTTTTATGTTCTTCTCAAATGTAACAAATGTGGTCTACGGTATATTGCCTTTGATATTGTTGCACTTCTTCAAGGAACAACGTTACTTTGCCTCTTTATTCATTTTTATTTTGCATAGAATTACATTAATGATATACACGCTTGTGATATGTATTTTGCTCTACAATTGCCGGACGTTTGAATTGATATCGAATAAGTTATAGGAAATCAACTCGAAGTTTGAAACGTTAACAGTTTGACGATTTGCCATTAAAAGAAATATTACTCGAAATCACCACATTCCTTCATGGGACTGGCTGAAGTTTTATACAGATAAGAATTGATGACAGACTTCAATATATGAGCTTACATTGTTATATTTTATGCTTCAGACCTGTATGCAGCTGTTAATGGTAATATGGACGAGTTTGATTTCCATTCCAAATCCATGCTGATATCACCGGTTCTGCCTAAATCATTTGACAATTCGGCACACTGTCTAACATTCCATTATAACGTAAAAAGAGATTCGAGTAAGCTTAGAGTGGTTACATTCGCCGATCTTGACGGGAACTTAATCAACCGGAAAACACATTGGACGTCACCGCTAGGTGTCGCACAGGAATGGATAACCGAACGTGTTCTAATACCAAACGGACGCTACGACAGATTTGTATTTGAAGGTGTAAGACAGTCAGGGGCTACAAGTGATGTAGCCATAGCAATAGATGACATACAGTTAACGGACGGAAATTGTGTTTAGCACATATTTATATTGTACAAAACAAGCAATTAAGGGTGTATGGGTACAGCATCATGCTTCCCATCATTTTTACTGAGAAAAACAATAGGTGTGATTCTTGTTTGTTTTCCTGGACAACTAAACCCTTTCAAATGGGATCAACTCATAAAGGAAAGAATTTGCTCCTAGAGGAGCAAATTCTTTCCTTTAAGAGTTGACCCCATTTTGAAAGGGCTTATTTTCAAGGGAAGCAAACTGAAAGTCACAAATGTTGCTTCCCTTTGCTAAAAATGGTGGAAAACAAGGGTGTGCACCAATACAGCGTAAAATGCAGCATTTATTATAATGTTACGTATATAGCTCAAAAATACAAAGTCAAGATTACAATGTCAGGTATGTAACTCAATTGGCCTTGTAAACTTGACTTAGATGGTCAAATCACCATGTTTTATACCAGTTTTAAATGTTACCTTGAGTCTTTCAATATTGTTGTAACGTGAATATATTTAGATATTATACACTTGTTATAAGTTTGTTAAATATTTAATTTTTTACATGTAGATAACGTCGGATTTTTGCCCCGTTTTATAATTTTCAATAGCTATTGTGTTTATACCTAATATTTGTTTGTATTTAAAATCCAGTTATTTCTGTGTATTAAAATTTCAGTTGTTTATATTTAAATTCCATTTATTTGTTTGTATTTAAATTCCACGTTTTATATTCCTTTATATAAGATTTGATCAAGGAATGACTTACATATAAGCGTTACGCTATCTACGATATATATAGAGAGGCTCTTACATGAGTGGTCATTTCATATGAAATTACCACGAGTGTAAGATTCTGTTTATCATATGACTCTTTAAAATGAGATTTTATCAGCTTCAAAATAAAAATAATTTCAGTAAGATAACGCATGTTGTCAATGACGTTACGTGTACGCGCCAAAGTGTTATTACACGTGTGGTCCTAAGATTTTTATGACACGACGTTATCCACTGAACAACAGCGATGTCATATGATAAAAAATATGTATGCTTTATCTGAATAAAATATTGTTTAAAGTGCTTCACTTGTTATCGTGTATCTGAATAAGCTGGCTAAATTATAACACAGTTTAAAGGATCCGGATTAGGCACAAACCTCATTAATCTAATCTCATCCATTTTATTTACTGTATTTTATTACATATGAAATGACAGAAATGATATTAAATCACATGATAGAGGTTGCTGTTTGCGTTTTGTTGTTGATAAAACAGTTGTATTATGAATAAAGTAAAGTAAATAAATGCCCTGATATCACTTAAACATATAATACTATATAACTGAGCAGCGACAAGACAAAACCAACACAGTGACATGTGTGCCTAGCTAAGACTCTGGTCAGTTGGGCATCCTCATAGTCTGATCAGAGTCTTTTCTGTCCCCATGAAGCTAGCTGAGACCCTTTCAGAGCACAGCCAAGATTCAGATTAAACTTTGCGGATGCCCAGTCTGATTTGAGTCTAAACTGAGCGCACATGCCACTTTGTTGATTTTGTCGTGTCACGGCTCATTTAAATATGGCAGTGTTCAGTTTCCTGTTTCCTTCTTTCCAGCATTAAGTTATTTCTATCTTTGGTATTTGTAATGTTTTCTTTTTCGAGCTGCTGGATTTAAAAGATAGAGGTCGTATTGACTTGTCCCCTGGACTAAAACTTTTTGATTTCTGCAAGAATTTTCTGTCTGACTCTTTTGATTGTTCTGAATGCTTTGATCGTTGTTCAGTCTTGTCATCAATATTGTTATATGTAAGAAGTTCAAGGTCACTCATATTCACTTCCGAGTCGTGTCTGCTCAGAGAATTCGTGGGCGATGAGAAATTATAGCACTGGCCATGGTCACGTAGACCACGTAAAAATGAAACCGCTGTTGAGACACGCCTAAAGGCATTGCCGTACATGGTGCCACTCTCTTGCTGGCTATTATTAGATATGTTAGTATCGGTCGGAGAGCAGGGTCTACCCGAATCTTCCGCATCATGATACATTCTATGCAACCTGTGAATAAAATCACAATAAAATGTAAATAATAGGAGTCAGTGAAACGGTATCTTAAGCTAGATGCGTACTGTTAATGCTAAACTAAAAATTTGAGCCGCGACATGACAAAACCAACAAAGTGGTTGTGCGCCCAGCGCAGACTCAGATCAGCCTGGGCATCCGCCCAGGCTGATCAGAGTCTTCGCTGTCCGCATGAATATAGCTTAGACCCTTAGCTACCCTTTGAGCACTTTACGGAGCGTCTGGTCAAACTGGGCGGATGCCCAGGCTGACCCGCGTCTTCACTGGGTGCACAACCACATTGTTGGTTTTCTAATGTCGCGGCTCAAATCAGACCTGCCTCAGCTTCGATTTAACAGAGTCTTCCGTTTACAGTTTTTGGATTCCCTGTGTAGTCTGATCTGAGTTCTGTCCATTCTCATATGCATATGACACCTTTTCATGCGATGCCAATCACTGATGAATTTTAAGTTAGACATATTGTGCCGTTTCTCATTAGAATTAACTTTTTAATCATAAATTTTCATAAAGCATATTCTGGTACAATTTATTAATCCTTTTAGACTGGAAACCCGTTTTGAGGTAAAATGCAAACAGTGCAGGCCCAGTTCAGACGTCGCAAAACACTGTTTTCTTACAGGAATTTTTATGCAAAAGACCAAAAAAATAAAAATATTCACAAGAAACGCCTAAAACTAGAAATGGACTGATCCAAATGACAAGGGTGGACAAGTCCACTAGTCAAAAAGGGTTAAATAATCTGAAACCAGTATATCGTATGGTAATAAAGTACAACTGAATCTGGCTTAGTTAACCTTTTAAATTCTACATCATACCCGAAGCAAAAGCATCAAAATTTCAAAATTCTATGATGTAGACATGTGTAGCCCCGAATAGGACAAATCACTAAATGACAAAGACGTTTCACTGTACCTCACTTGAAGTAAGTATGAACACAATCAGCGGTAATCGGGATGCACAAAAATGGAGACAACGCTATTCGCAAATACTTGGTAACATGAAAGACCTTATTTACAAGTATTTTCAAAAAAATATCTTCATTGACTTACTTCTCCGTTTCTTCGGGCAGCGATTTAGCGAATCCCTTTTTGCCCACAAGCCAGTAAGTTTTCTGGAGGCCCTTGCCCTGTAAACGTATTCAACTGTTTCTAAGTACATTTCCGATAATAGATAATATGAGCTATTTGGCAAAAAAGTGACATTCTTACAGATACCGGCTGCAACAAAAATAAGAAATAAAAAAACACAGGCAAATTTGCTGTCACAATATACATTGCTCTCGAGGCACCTAAAGCAGAAGTAAAACAAATAACGATAAAATCTAAAACAAATGACACTACCCTTTCTACAAGTTAAGAGGAACTATAACAGGCGGCCCGCTTTGGAATGGTTAGAAGCAAAGCTGTAGGGGGTATATACCAATTAAACCCATAAATGCCTAGCATAGTCCTTTACATCACACTTCGGACAGTGTCATTTACAAAATGAGGGTGTCATATAGTCTAATTTTTAGAATTTTATGAATTTAATACAGACAGTGTATACCCTATCCACAGCCACACATATTTACAATTACAAGTATTTCTGTTTATTTCATAAATTGGCCACTTTCCATGTTATTTCTGAAAAAAAAAAATCTTCAGAATTTCGATCTTACTTTTTTATTCGAATAGCAAGAAAAACAGTGCAGACATTTTCAAATTTTCTTTTAGCACCCCTTTTTCATGCTCGCCGCACATAGATATTTTTCAGCAATTTACGCGTCACTCTATATGAACCGCGACACGAGAAAACCAACAATGTGGTTGTGCGCCCAGCGAAGACTCAGATCAGCCTGTGCATCCGTCCAGTTTGATCAAACTCCTTGTTAGTGCCCAAAGGGTAGCTAAGGGTTTAAGCTAACTCCATGCGGACAGCGAAGACTCAGATCAGACTGGGCGGATGCCCAGGCTGATCTGAGTCTGCGCTAGGCGCACAACCACATTGTTGGTTTTGTCGTGTCGCGGCTCAATAATCACGTAGAAAGTTGCAAACGCAGTCTGGCATTTGCAAAAGCTAGACCAGGAAAGTGCTGTTATTACATAGTTTCGGAGAAACTGAGGCAAGATTCAAATAAATGCTTTGCATCTGTAGGGGTAAAACTGTATTACCTTTACTTCGATGACACCGCGTTCCAACATGTGGAATCCCCAGTTAAGCTCCCGCAAAGCCGCATGCATAGACTCGCTGACATGAATATGAAAAGCTGTAAGATAAGAAGCAGGAATGAAAGAAATCTCTCTTTCACGTATCATGTCTGTCGGTTATTGTTGTGAATCGAATGCAAGATGCACATGGCATTCAGACGATTGAATTTATATACCAAAAAAAGATTTCCCGAAAACGCAGCTCTTCGAGACAGATTGTAAATGTTTTTTTTTTTATCCTTTAATGCTGCTTTACCATAAACTTTATTATCTGCACAACTGATAAAATTTAGCTTTAAACTTGGGTAAGTGGCGTGACAAATGCTGATCTTCTCAGTATCTTTCAGAAAATATTCTGTCAAAATGGGTCTGCTGTTTCCATTTCTGTTGTGTTTTCCTTGCTACCAAATTAGGTACCCTTCAAACAGAACGTGTCCCATCCTAAATACCGGAGGAGAGGGGATAGAACTGGCGTGCCAAAGAGACGGTTAAAGCATGGAAAAAGACACTCACCTTTTCCTGTCGATTCCATCCTGGAAGCCATATTAATTGTATCCCCAAACAAACAATATCTGGGCATAGTCAAACCAACTACTCCGGCAGCACAAGGGCCTGTATGTAGACCGATGCGCAGTTGAAGCTTTGCGCTGGTCATATGACGGATTTCAAGATGGGTTATTGCGTGGAGAAGATCGAGCGCCATGTTGGCGATTTCACCTGAAATATACATAAAGCGTTATGTATTATTTCTTCTTGTGGTGCAAGAACACCATCCTCAGCACACGAGGGTAACAAATATCAATGTATTCATACCAAACTTAGTGCGACAGGTGCACGTTTCTGCATTTGACTTCTTCAGTGTCGCTTAACCCCATAAGCTTGAAAGAAAGGAGATGACGGGCAGGTCTCGGCAGGCAATAAGCATCCCTCTCCGAGGCACACTAACTGTCGCATTAATGATGCAAATAGTTAAACAAAAACAGATTATATAAAAGTAGGATAAAAATAATCTTTACATAAAGACCATCAAAGGAACAACAAGTTATTATTTAACTCCTACAAGATATTTCCAAATTTTGTGCGTGGCGTTTTCGGTTACTACACGGTTTACCAAAGAGTATCTGCATTAAAAGTAAGGGCTCGTTAAGCTCATTAGAAATAGAGTCAAAAACCTGTCCTAAGAGATCGCCCTATTAAGAGGACATCTGTCTTAAGCAGTCTTCATTCTTGAACTGCCTTGAACCAAATATATACTGAGAGACTTTAGAAACGCACCAATTTGTAGCTTTGAATATGCTAGAAAAATGAATTTTCGTTTCATACAGCCATCAATCTTTGTATTTTTGGTTTATTCTAATTTTAACCGGGAACACAAGCTTTCAAACTGAATGCAAAACTTGGCTTAAGAATATTCTTAAAGGGAGATAAATTCGTATTAATCCAAAAATGATTGAAGCGGAATTTCAGTTTGCTGCAATTTCGTAACTGCTGATCAGATTTCAATCACATAAAAATCAGAGGTTATTCATTGTTCATGCTTTGTATTCTCTTTTTATCGGTTACATTTCTATCGCAAGGATTCAAACTTTTTGCAAAAAAGAAAAAAAAAAACGGAAGTGAAAGTAACGGGCATTGGAATAATTATTCAAATTTGTTTGGAACTGGTACATTATGACATACTCTCATGACCTGGGTAGGTATACAATCAATTGGTCGGCTTTTAAGTCGGGCATCTCCAGATTTCGAACTGTACCCTATTTTGTTTTTTTTTAAAAATCCAATTTTCGAACATCGATAAAACACTTTTTCAAGGATCTTTTCCATTTTTCATTTTTTAACAGTGTGTGGTATTCATTCAGATGCATAAACATTAAAATTCGACAAAATGTGAATCCGTTAAAATCTTATGCGAAAAAGTAACCAAATTTCCATTTTCTCGCAATTTCTATGCATGGTTGCACACTCTCTGTAAGCGTTTGCAGACTTAAAGAACTCAACCATGCTAACTCGCACGAGTGCTCAAAGGTTTCCAATATTGCAAACTCTGGGTAAAATAACATGATATACAGTGGTGCGTTTTTAAAGTCCCTCAGTATAGTTCAAATAAACCTGTGTTATGGGATAACCTTTCTTAAGCAGTCAGTTTTGAGGTTTGCTTTAGATGAGCCCTGGAGACAGGTTTCGCCGTCTTTTGATAAAGGCTTATATTGTGATGTCATATGTTAAGAATGTCGCAATCTTTGAAAACGTTTTTTTTTCTTCTGAAGATAAAGACGTTTGTACCTGA
This sequence comes from Ctena decussata, assembly GCA_963989385.1. Classification (NCBI taxonomy): domain Eukaryota; kingdom Metazoa; phylum Mollusca; class Bivalvia; order Lucinida; family Lucinidae; genus Ctena; species Ctena decussata. The sequence goes on from OZ022511.1 coordinate 64,903,145, forward strand.
GTGTCTTTTACCATTTCTTCTGGGGATACCGCTGGCAACCATATAGGCGTCACCAATGGTCTCTACCTGCAGTAAGTAAGACGGGACAACTCTATGCAAGAATCATATAACATTTTTGTGTCATAAACAATGAAAAAGAATTATATCAAAAAATAAAAAATAAAAATAAAACAACCATTATATAAAAATGATATAAATTAAAAACGAAAATGAACGTAAGTTCAATAAAATTAAGCCGATAGTTTAATCAAGCTAACATAAATAGAAGTTGTCACAGTACCAAATCATAAGTCCGACGTCATAAAATATTTAGATACACAGACGTGGACCCTATCCCCCACCCCCACTTTCAAAAGGAAGTGTGATTAGGTATTCGCGATTAGTAAACATCACCCATCTAGTATGTCTATGTACCTTATGGAACAGTCAGGGAAAAAAAGAGTCATCACTGAAAACAATTCTAATTCCGTCGTGGCCGTCAAGTCGAAAGTAAGTATAAAAAGGCAACATTGTAAAGATAAACGAGGTAATGGCGTCTCCTGCAGAAAGAGGGGGGTATCAAAGAGGTGGGTTTTCTGCATCCTACCAAAGTATAATTTTTTTGACTGATGGTATACTCCAGTGTATCTAGTTTATTGAACCATATGTGACTTTGGTCGGAAAGCCCTAGTTACCGAGCTATGGGTCCACAGAAGTGGGTGGGGTAATTCAACATGGTCTCAGCTGATCTTGTAAAAATGGTCTCATTTGGTAGAAGAGTACAACAGACAGACAGTGTTTTGATAAAATGATTAACAGAACATCTAAAATGTATTTCCATATAATTTTATTTGGTTTAATTTGAACATATGTTGTCAAGAAAGACTTCCTTTGACATTCAGCATTTTTTGATATTTTCGTCCTCTGTTTTCAATATTTCTTGGCAGTTTATTTAGCAATATTGCTAAATAAACTGACCAGTAATCATCAAACTCATGTCTAGGTAGCACCTTGACCAGTACCATTGGATGATGTGACCAGAATTTCACAATGACCTAGTTTTCATGGTTGGCTGAACGCATAAACTTGCTTAGAAGATGATTATATTCAATTTTATGACCTAGCATTATGAAACTTTGGTCAAATGAATATCTTAACTGCTGTATTATGCCCCACACCTCTGCCACCAAAGGTGAGAGAATACATAGTGGCTTCAAGTCACATGATTAACATGGCCACAATGCCGTAATATGGTAAAAACCTTTAAAAATCTTCTTAAAAACCAGTTGACCAATGACCTTGAGACTTGGTAAGTAGAATCAGGTACTCAAGTTCTTCCAAGATTGTTCAAATGATGACCGTGGATTGACCTTGACCTTTGTAATGGCAAGGTCAAATATTGGAAAACGCTAGAACATAAGATTTCATGGGAAGTTTTGAAGATTTTGGCTTGAAAATTGGTATATACAGTTGACTTAATGACATTGCCACAACATGACCACAATGCCTATATATGGTGAAAACCTTTAAAAATCTTTTTCTTAAGAACCACGAAAATATATGTTCTAGCATTTTCCCATACTTGACCATGCCGCAAAAAAGGTCAAGGTAAACCAAAGGTCATCATATGAAAAGTCTTGGTAGTACTCCAGTACTCCATGCAACTTACCAAGTTTCAAGGCCATAGGTGTATTGGTTCTGGAGAAGAAAATATTAAAGATTTATACAATAAATGGGTATGACGGCTACGTTGGTCATGTGACCTGGTCTGCCGGTTAAACGAATTTTTGTTCAATTAACCCCCGGAGGCTCTATATGAAATGTGTCTACAATAATTATTGGCCCTTTGGCTCTTATTAAATTTCTGAAAATGTCAAAATAAGAGAGACATGGGTCAAATGTCAAAGAATGACCTTGACCTCTTGTACTCATAATTCTTCATGACCTCATTAAGACAACTGTACGAGGGGTATTTCAGAAATAATGTAAATTATCTCAGGGTAGCCTTTTGGCTGATATTAAGCTGTAGTGTTATATATCACTGGAAAGGTAAATTCAAGTGCTTTAGAGTGGTATGCATCAAAAGAATTTCTAAGTCACTAATGTGTGACAACACGTGCTTATACGTCATAAGGGTCTGGATACTGGAAATTGCACTTTTTCACTGAAAGTCTCTTCTGTTCTATTGCTTTTTGCTCAATGAGAAAATGATATATTCTAACAAAGAAACACGTTATATTGTCCTTTAAATGTAAAATAAGAAAGCTATGCAGAAATTGTTTCCAGATTCTACACAAGTAACATAATAAACGAGATTTTTTCTCTGCTATGTGGTTATAAATGCAAAGTTATTATAAATGCGTTAAATCAATAAATTGTGATTTTTACTTATTTACATCCTATTTCAACAAATGACAGACATTTTATCACTGAAATGATAAGGTCACTATATTTTGTTACGACTGTCATCAAATCACTGATGAAACTGGATGATACGTGTGCAAACCCCACGTCGGAAGTTGCAAAGTCGCAACAATTCAATATAAATACCAAACAATAAATTGAAATTATTTTGTAATAAAAAGACACAGACTAAATATATTTAACTTTGTTCAATGTCAAAAATTAAAGGGATATATTGAAAGCAAAATTCATACATAAACACTTGAAAGACTTGTTAATTTAATTGACATACTGACATTGAAATATGTGGGTGGGTGGGGAAACTTATGTAAAAAATCAGATAGGCCACTGACAAAAGAGCATAAGGTGCCGTAAAAGATTGTTTATAACAGAAAACAAGCATGACGAATTAAAGTATATTTATTTTTTGTTTCATATCTGTCATCAAACATTCACTTTCACTTAAAATGACCTCAAGACCGAATTTTAAACAGCTTACTATATATTTTAGTCTAGCACAGGAAGTGACGTCATCAGAAATGCACACTGTTCCATGATTGGCTTATCTTGCAAAATAAATCTTATGTTTTAGCAAAGCTGATACAATACTTTTCATACTGGAATATTTTCAACATAACAGATAATATAGGTATCAATCGAGAGCTGCTTGTATCCAGAGCCAAGAAAATGTGAATTTGTCTTCACATAAATATTTCGTCCGTTTCTACCCAGTGTTCTTACCCTAACAGCAATTGTCAAGGCATATTTTGAAGAAAATACCAGTGACCCAAAGTATTTAAGTGAAGAGCATTGGGTTATATGTTAACCTAAATTTTAAGACATTAACTTTAAAAATCGGTCAACATTCCTATGAATGGCAGACTGATTTACACTATTTCTGAAATGCCCCTCGTATATACCAATTTTTAAGCCAAAATCTTCAAAACTTCCCATGAAATCTTATGTTCTAGCGTTTTCCATTGTTCAATTGGTTCTTAAGAAGCAGATTTTAAAAGGTTTTTACCATATATGGGCATTGTGGCTATGTCATTAAGTCAACTGTATATACTAATTTTAAGCCCAAATCTTCAAAACTTCCCATGAAATCTTATGTTCTAGGGTTTTCCAATATTTGACCTTGCCGTAAAAAAAGGTCAAGGCCAAACCAAGGTCATCATTTGAACAATCTTGGAAGAACTTGAGTACCTGATTCTACTTACCAAGTCTCAAGGTCATTGGTCAACTGGTTTTTAAGAAGAAGATTTTTAAAGGTTTTTACCATACATGGGGCATTGTGGCCATGTTGATCATGTGATCTGAAGTCATTATGTATTCTCTCACCTTTAGTGGCGGGGGTGTGAGGCATAATATAGCAGTTAAGATATTAATTTGACCAAAGGTTTGTAATTCTAGGTCATAAAATTGAATATAATCATCTTCTAAGCAAGTTTATGTGTTCAGTCAACCATGAAAACTAGGTCATTGTAATTCTGGTCACATCTTCCAATGGTACTGGTCAAGGTGCTTCCTTGACATGAGTTTGAAAATTACTGGTCAGTTTATTAAGCAATAATGCCAAGAAATATTGAAAATAGAGGACAAACATATAAAAAAATGCTGAATGCCAAAGGAAGGTTTTTTTGACAACATATTTTCAAATTAAACCAAATAAAATGATATGCAAATACAGTTTAGATGTTCTGTTAATCATTTTATCAAACACTGTCTGTCTGTTGTACTCTTCTACCAAATGAGACCATTTTTACAAGACCAGCTAAAATCATGTTGAATTACCCCACCCACTTCTGTGGACCCATAGCTCAGTAACTAGGGCTTTCCGCCCAGAGTCACATATGGTTCAATAAACTAGACGCACTGGAGTATACCATCAGTCCAAACAATAAAAATTTGGTAGGATGCAGAAAACCCATCTTATTGATACCCCCCCCCCCCCCCTTTGTAGAAGTTGACACACGCTTTGCACTTAACCCTGTGACAGCAATTCGCCGACAGGCTTCCCTGTATCAACAAAATCTTGATTGTTGAAAGAGCCTGCGGCTATTTTCGGACTAAAAGATATACATAGACCTCGTAGGCAGGAGCTGGAAGAATATTCTACTCGAAATTACGAAAATTATGGACGTCTCCTCCTGTCATAAAGCTTAGTAACAAGCGTTCCATTTTCAATATAGAGATTGCCATCTAAAAGCGTGTATGTGGCAGATGAACAAATAAATTACATTAAATGGAGCAAATAAAAGTAGCACCAACCTTGTAAACATCGTGCATGCCTATAATCTCGTCAAACGTGGTATAGAGATCATTTAAAAGATCCACTACCTGCAAATATGTATAAAAATATCACAATTAAGCTATTAAAGCTTATTGCTAAAATAAACTTGGTACATAATCGAAGCCAAAGGATGAATGCATCTGTTGGTATATGTACCACACGCACAGATAGTAAATTGTTTCTAGCATAAGCTCGAAGGAGACATGTCATTTAAGTTAAGATGAATGGGCATAGTTTAGGGATTACTCCATGCAATTTTCATTTCTGCCTATCGTTTCTCAATAAAGGCAGTTCTTAAAGGAAGTACTTGGCCGTCAAGAGAAGGAAACAGGACGTCAGACAAATTGTATGGCTTTGTGAAAATAGGGGAAATAATACGGCAGTGAACGCATACACCTTAAAGTTCCCGAGAGTAGAACTTTTGCAGACATCTCTGGATTTACAATGCAAGAAACGTATAGAACTAAAACACCTGCCTGTAGTGGAGAGCTAATACTGGATATACTAGTGAAACCAACAATGTCTGAGAAGAATAAGGACACTTCATCATAAGTCTCCGGTACCACGTGCTCACCACGCTTTAACTGTTCCGCAACAAGACTACAAATTAAAAATGTTTGGTTTTAATTTGTTAAGTTTCTGTTAACTTGTCTAATGGTTATAAATAGCACAAATTCTAGCAAAAATTACTAAGCCTTGTACTATAATTCGATAACAGCATATGCTCGGCTAATTTAAATTTCGTTTTAAGGTTATATTTGTTTATTAATTTTGCACACGACTATACCTATATTTTTAGAATTTTATGGGGATCGAATACTTTGTATAGGTCATCCATTTATTAAAATGCCACATGATTTAGATTTCAATACATATCCTGCCTGGACATAGAACTTTGATTCTGATCACAAAAAGAAAGAAAAATATAAATGATGCAGCATATCTCCCACTTGAAACAATGGGGAATCAAATTCTTGTTTGCTAAATAACTCTGCGAAAATCTACCTGGGAAGCAGCAATTCATTTTGTTTTTATTCGCATGTAGTGAATTATAATACTGTCACTGTTATTTCTGTATATTACTATTTTCCCTTTTTCGTGCGTGGGATATAGTCTGATTGTATAAGGTCCTGATCACTTTTCATTGTCCTTTTAATTCTACTTTCCCTTTACTGAAGGGCAGTTGTCAGTTACTGGGCGAAAGTATGTGCACTTACTACTGGTTAACAGCTTAGGATGTCTAAGCCTGCCCATGAATAGTGTGGTTAGGTTAACTGACCGTCCCGACATGATCATAGCTGTTTACCGTGGACGTTAAGCAATAATTCAATTTTATCCCTTTAAACGGCGAAAATTTAACTTTGAATATAGAGTGCTGTCACTTTGAGAGGTTTCAATTTTTTTAATAAAAGTGTCGCGTAATATCTTACGGTGGCAACATCTGGTATAGTAGTTTGTCTGTTTTCTGTTTCTCCGCCGCTAATTCATCAGTTCTTTCAGCTACAAGGTCTTCAAGATCATTACTGTAGGATTCTAACATCTTGATCATGTTGTCTAATATATTGAATTTTCTGAAGTAAGAAAAACGCAGTGAACGTACAATACTACAGACGTCTGACACAATTTAAATTTAGACCTATAAGCACACCACATACAATCTGTCCTCCAACACCTTGTGCATTTTATATTAAAGGAAACCCTTCTCTCTAGTTATTGATGAGTAGGGGTTAATTCATTGCATGAAATACCGATGGTCAATATACATATTCCCTGAATGAGTACATACGTTTTCTGAAACACATCTTTATGCAGTTGACCGTTCATTTTGATCTTCGATAACAACATCAATGTTAATAAAGTATGCAAACAAAGTCACATTTTAAAAATAAAAACCGGAAAGATTCTAAAATGCAATATTTAGTGGAATATGAGGAGTTAGCTCAAAAGCAACTGTTTAAAAGCAAAACTATCGTTTGTGCTTTCTCTGTGGCTATAATATGTTTTCATTTTCAGTGCATTTATTGAAAAGCCCTATGGTAAACCATTAGAAGGTAATGTAGTTTATACTTCCATTACTACATCGGATCACGCAATGTTACATGACGTTAAGTGAAGTCAAAATAAACAATGGTTCTCTCCAATCTGATTAGACGTAGGCGACGTTCCGACGTCGTTGACGCTGTTTCGCCGTTAGTAGAAAAACTGCGAATAAATGTTTTTCCGCTTTACCTGTAGACCCTAACGCAAATTTGTGATCAATTAATAAATAGAAAAGAATGTAAATATAAGCAATGAACTTAATTTTTCTGGTGTTTATCGAAGTATAAATTACATTGGGTCGCTAGCAAAGTTCACATGAACCCCTTCGGGGCTCACTTACTTTGCACGCGACCCAATGTAGTTTATACTTCGATAAATACCAGAAAAATGAAATTCATTCCTTAAATAGGCCTTACCTTCCACCATTACTGACGTATACTCTTTTTACTACAGCGTGCATATCAGGTCTAGAGTCTGGAGCCTCATGCCAGCAGGATGTTATTAACGCTATCACTTTCTCTGGTATATCGAGCTGACTTGACAGCAATGGTCTATATGGCGGGTCTTCTCTGTTCCGAACTCGATTAATAACAGCTGTTCATATAGATGATCATACATGAGTGCTCATCTACTATTGAATTTATTGAACGGGTTGGGGAAAGATGCGAGGCTATGCCGAGCGTCTTATCGTTTTTCTCCAACAAGTTTAATAAATTCAATAATACAGGAGCACGAATGCAAGATTCTTTGTATCATATGACACTAAAATCGCATTTTATTAGCAAATTGTGCAGTAAAACGTCACGATTTCGCCATTAGGATACGGGAAGTTTTCATGGACGTCAACGCATAACGTTACACCGTAATTTGCATATCTAATCCACTAGTTGATTATCGTTTTATATGCGTGACTTTATTACACTCTCAGATGCGACGTCATATGATAAAGATAGGTTAAATTATGCAGTAATACATTTTTACGGAAGTATGTGTTTGAAGACTTTAAATATGAAATACTGCCTTGTGAGCTGAACCATTTTATTCAACCCAGTTAAATGGAAAACATGTAAAATAATGATATTTAAAAGTATCTTTATTGAACAAAAAAAAAACTAAAAAAAACTTCATTAGCTTTGCTTATAGAAACCATTTAATATAGATGGCATTCCCACCATATATAAATGCAATCGACTAATTATTCAATTTCCATATACTTATTTCTGTCCTAGGAAAATGACTGCTTCAGTCTGTGTACATTTTTGCTAAAGTGAATGGAGGTAAACCTCAGAATATCGGATTAATCTTTGCAAGTTTCTAACAGTGATTTACCTTATTTTTCATATCTTACCTTTTACAGAAACTGGATTGTTGTAAAAGTATGGATGACACCGCAATAAAATTTCACTTAAAATAATAGCAAAACTGTAAACATCGCCCTTTTGAGTGCCTTTCTGTGGTCGTTTCTGCATTCTTAAAAGTTCCGGAGCTGTCCATAATAACCCTTAAATCAAAACAAAACTTAGTAAAAATATAATGCAGAAAACAATCAAATAAAGGGCAAGATATCTTATTCAGAATACAACTAATACGATACCCGGTAAAGGCTTTTGATGTTTGGCGGAAGGGAACTGAACCGCTATTAGCCTCCATGCTCTCCCTTATCCCCCACCCTCCTGGTCTCTCAAACTAATAATTATTGATTATTATAATAAAATTGGTCCCCAAATTTGAATATTATTTTAAGGAATAAAGCGCAATGATAACCTACTTTGTCAGTCTTACAAATTAACATTGCGTTTTATTCCGTAAAAAGTCTATTTTCCGTTCGGTTCCGTTACGTTCTGTTCCGTAAAATACCAATAGCCCCCGGTTAACAGGTCTTACATACACTGAACCGGCAAAGAAATGCACATGAGTGTTTCATGCTTATTTTCAATTACATGGAATTCAAAATAAATGCAAGAAATTTTCATCAAAACTTTTAAAATCAAGATTTTCTTGTCACAAACACCACTTGTTAAATCTGTACAAACATTCGACAGACGTGAGTCCGCCCACCTGTAGCGACAAGTCCTGTTCTTATTCTGGATAAGCATTTGAAAAATGATTAAATGGACTATTATGCCAGAGAATTTTAAGACGCGTTACTGTGACGTGTGCACTACATCTAACGCGACTGCCGGGCCGAAGAGGCT